>JBBPDC010000135.1:23397162-23422432 GCA_037974485.1 Hemigrammopetersius urotaenia
CACACACACACACACACACACACACACACGCACACACACACACACACACACACACACACACACACACACACACACATTCACACACACACACACACACACACACAAAGCTCATTAAGGGAGCCTCTTGCTCAGTGGCCTGGAAATCTGCCTCTTAGCTCCGCCCTAAAGTGTGGGCAGCCTTTGTTATTGTAATGGTGGCGGTGTGCGTCTGTGTTTGTGTGGGTGAGAGAGAGAGAGTGGGAGCGAGAGAGAGTAGGGGAGAGAGGGAGAGAGGAAGAGGGAGAGAGATATATAGATAGATATAGATAGATAGAGAGAGAGAGGGAGAGAGAGGGAGAGAGTGTGTAGGTTCAGTGGGTTTGAGCCTCTTCTCCTCCCTCTGTCTGGGCTCCAGTCTGGTGAGAGCACATTTCTGTGGTGTCCAGCTGCCAACTTGTCTGTCAAAGTGTGAAGTGTATTAAACTATGAGTAATATGGTTTGTAGTAAGGATGATATGATGTTTGCTGTTCAAAATGTCTATTATTTGTTTGTTTGTTTGTTGGTTTTGTTTAGTCTAATGAAAATAAGTCTCTAATAGTCTCTATTTTAAAAATGACATAAAAATCAGCAATAAAATAAAACAACTTTCTTCTGCACATCTAAAGTCAACATGACATTACTAAATATTTCTGTGTTTCAGTTTTGAAAATTATCTTTCAAACTTTTTTGTCCAGTTATATAATTGCTGTGTTGTCATGCTTACATATTTAAAACCAGCAGTTAAGCATATATTTTTGAACATTGAAATTAGACTGACAGAAAAATAAAGTTTGAAGAAAGCAGTTGCTGACTTTGGGTGTGGATGAATACTGTTTAGACAAAAACTTACAAAATAATATTTTATTTCCATGTTTTTCATTCATTAAGCCCCTTACTTTGTGAGCAATGTGTAAGTCAAATATGCATATGAGGATGTGTTTGATGATGTTCTTACTGCATGGAGTTAATTGTTTGTATCTGCAGCTACATGGCCAGAAACAAAGGAAATCAAAGAAGGGCAGCTGCAGGCAGACCCACACCTTCATCTCCAAAAGTCTTTTTAAGCTTTGTACACTTTCTCTAAGGCCTGGTGTCCACTAAGTGTGGATGCCTTAATAAGTGCCCCCTGGCCCCTTCCATACATCTCTCAGAACCCCCCCCTTCACTATGGCAACAGCAGGGAGGTGGTTTTGGGTGAGAAGGGGGGCATCCCTCAGCATCATTATCAGCAGAGCCATCTGTCATCTGGGGCTCAGATTTTAGCTCATGGACAGAGAGAGAAAGAGAGAGAGAGAGCACAGATTATGATTGAGAGAGTGAGAGAGTGACTGCTCCACTGGTCTTGCTTGCAAAGGGAATCTCACAGAAAGGTTGATTGGTTGATTGATTGGTTTGATTAACTTATTGACAGAGAGCTCTTTTCGCATTCAGTTCACTCTGAATGGAAGGGAGGAGAAGCTTTCTACTATTTCTTAATTATTAGCCCAAATTATTATTTGCTAAATACAGCAGCTATTATTTTGTCTTGGTGGTAGATGAATCAACTATGCATGAACACAATGGAATTCTGCAAAAATTCTTAGATACATTTGTGTATGTGTATGTGTGTGTGGTGGGGTGAGCAAAACCTCAAAATAACACACACCACACATTTCATTTGTCTCCATGATTATCCTTATCTGTTCACAAAGTTGAAACAGAACATAGAAGTTATTCACACCCATGTGAACACACAAACACACACACACATACACATACAAAAAATCAAAGAATCCATTGTGTGGAAATATATTCTCCTGGACACTTTTAATTTGTTTATTTAATGTTCTTTTAGTGATTTCCTTTATAGTAATTTTAACCCCAGTTTATTGCAGCATAACATGATTTATGCAATGACACAGAATTATAAGTTTTAACCCCTGAAGCCAAGTGTCATTAATCATTTAACCCAGCAGTAGGCGTTTCTGCTTGTTAAAACCTCTAGATAACTGAATAAGTTTTGAAAAGTCTTCCTCTTGACACCCTCAGTCATGGCACCAGCACAAATTATTGAATTTCATGAAGCACTAATTCGACTGAACCAGATGTTGGATAATTACTATTATAAATTATAAGTAGTGGCCACTAGTGGTCAATAAAACCCACTGACGTACATAAAATCACTACTTATCGTCAACAGTACTGGTCTTGGTGTTGTTTGTATTTATCTCATTGTCAGTGTACATTTAATCAAATAAATGCTTTCTACCCAAGAACGTTTATTTACGTTTAAGACATTTTTTAGACTTTAAATGTTACCACAATATTCTGTAATTTTTCCTTTCATTTGGCTTTGTCCTGTTATCTGTATTAAAAGTGACTGTCACTTTTAATACATTGTCTAATTCATATATTTCATTTTATTATAATTTTAACCAATTACTTTAGTGTCATATTAATCTATCTGATTACATTGTACAGTTCTTTTTTGTTATTTATTTTTTCTTTATTCTACTAACTGTAGTTGTGTACTATTTGTCACTATACAAATTTTGTGTGGTTAAACAGGACAAGTGTAGTAGATTTCATTTGCCCCATTGTGATTTTGTTTTGTACGTATGTGAGAATAAGCATGTAATTGTAGATAAAATTGTGTTTAGCTTGTATTTTACTCGACTAAAATGGAGAAAAGAGCCCTCAAGAAACTTTGAGAAAGTTTTCTGCATAAGTTTTGAGAGGCTGTTGCAGTGAAACAGAAAAAAGGGAAGTGGTCCTCTCTGCCATCTGACTGGGGGGGCAGGGCCCGTCTTTTGTCTTCTCTCTCAATGGGCTTTGTTTGGGCAGCGCTCCAGCAGTGCAGCGCTCTGATTGGTTGGCCTCGGGGGATGATGGTGACGCAGGCGGCGTCTGATTGGCCGAACACGAAGTTCGGGGAGTGCTTTGCCCACTCCTGCAAGTTTTTCTACAAGTTACTTTCTCTGTTATCATGAGAGGAAGTTTCAGAGTTGGAAAGCTGTGTGTGGGGACAACAGGAGACACAGCCAAGATGAAGCTGTGTAAAGTTTTTCTTGGTGAGTAAAAAGTTTTTTTGTTTTTTTTAAACCAGCGTTCTTAAGTGTTCCAGCAGATACATCTGATTTTCAGAGACAGTTTTGGGGATTTGTAATGCACTTAATTCCACAATGCGTCGGATTTTGTATATTATTTTTTATTTTTGCATTTACTTACTTATTTATTATTTAATTACATTTTTTTTATGTGAACTAGTGAGACATGCATTTGCTAGCATTAGCTGCAACAGGAAGAGATTAAACAGCAATACAGGAACGAAGTAAAGCTTTACAGTGGCAATATTTCTCTTAAAATGTGGTTGAGGAGCTTACATTTGGTGTAAGAATTGTTTATTAGAGGGTCGTGCAGGTTATTAGCTGACAGAGATGAGCTCTTTTTGTTTTTAAAGTTTCCGGACTCAAATTCAGCGTCCAGACAGTGTGCAGACAAAGGAAACTTTTGTTTCCACAGGGATTTGAGCTGTGAACTCTGTGGGGACTTGAGGCTGTGGTACAGGCCCGTTAAAAGTTTGTGTGAGGGAGGGACTTAGGCAGGTCCATCTGTCCATGGCGTTTGTGTGTGTGTGTGGGGTGGGGGCTCTAGTCGTCTCCCTTGCTCAGCTGGCACGTATGTAATATTTATACACGCTGCTGTTGTCCCGTGGAAACAGACCGCGAGGATAATTGTATGCTGCAGCAGGAAGGCTGTCCATCTGCACCGAGCTGGAGGAGGAGAAAACAGATCCAGCTGGAAGCCGAGGAACTCCACTCTCATTAAATATAGAAACTCTTCAAGAGTTTGGGGAAGAGTCATACAAAAACATTTTGTTCACTTTTTCTTTACTAGAGTTCTCACATATATATATTGCTTTTATTGTCCAGAATGTGTCTGAGCACTGTGGTTAAATTAAACACAGGAATTTTGGTTCATTTAAGAAAATATAAAATCAGTCGACAAATGAATTCATAAAGCATTACATTTTAATTAAAATTGGCGAATCAATTCCATTATAATTTATTTATATTCAAACGTGGGCCTGAAGTGCGGCCCACAAGCCTCTGTGTCGAACTGATAGAGGTTGGAGAGGAGACCTCTTCACCTCTTCAGGAACTTCACACTGATTAAATATAGAAACTCTTCAAGAATTTGGGGAAGAGTTGTACAAAAACTTTTAGTTCGCTTTTTCCTTACTACAGTTCTCACTACAAAAATAGATCACTAAATTTATGTGGAAAGATACGATAAAAAAAAAAAACAAGATAAAACTCTCTGTCTATCTATCCATCTATATATACATATATATTATATACTATAAACTTTAGCATATACATATACTGTAAACTACATATACTACAAAAACTATAGGAATCCGTTACAAATTCATGAAGCAATGAAGCATTATATTTTTTTTTAATCAATTCCATTATCATTTATTTAAATTTCAAACGTGGACCTGAAGTGCGGCCTACAACCCTCCGTGTCGAACTGCGGCTGATAGAGGTTGGAGAGGAGGCAGCATGTCAAGTCGGACAGTTAAATGACTGTGTTAATAATAAAATTTTTAAGAATTCGTAGTTATATTATTTAATCTGTCTATAGACAGAAAGTAAGAACATTTGGGGAAAGTAGGCTATTTCCGGCAGCGGTGTCTGATTTTAGGTCTGGCTGCTGTAAACCAAACGTATCACTGCGCACAAAAAAGTAGTTCCTTTATCCTTTTCAAAATAACGAGGACTTTTACGGAAAAATAAGAAAGAAAATAATGTATAACATATAGTGTCGATGAAGAATGAAAATAAATGACCGCCCAAGTGGACAACAGCAATTATGCTATACCACACCCTTCCAAAATACTCCACATTGCATCGATTAGTATAGTGTTTACTTCATCCTCTTATTTTGTTTACATCCATATTAATTTAAATGCACCGCGCTGGTGTTCCTGTGCATAATCTGGAAATGCTTTTTTATGTGTATTTCTGAAATGCATGTTATTTAAACATAGTATTTGTAGTATGGACCAAACAAACAATGTGAGGAAACAAAGAACTAAATAGTGTGTGCGTGTCTGGTAGAGGATCTGTGGAATGGAGGTGTTGCTGTCCAGGGTTCTGAAATGAACTCCAGCGCTGTCGAGGGTGCTGAACTTCAGAACAGCACAGAGAAAGTAGAGCGGTACTTTAAATGGCCTTCATTTCATCCAGAGAGGGGGGGGGGGGGGGTAGAGAGAGAAAGGGGGGAGAAGGTACTCGTTAGTTTCACACAGGACAGTAGATCCTATTATATCCATCCATAGGTGTGCATGCTTTTTATAATTATTTTGCTTCGCTGAGACGAACTAGAACGATGGTAGGCATGTATTGTTTACGTGTGCGTGTTTGTGTGTGTGTTTTTTGAAGGGGGGGGGGTGTTCAGTACTAGAGGCCCACCCCCTTCTCGCATTGTACATTTTACTATGATGACGTCACCGGCCCGGGGTAGAGGAGGGGTGAACAATGGGCCTGTGAGCCAAAAAAAGGTAAGTCAACATTATCGTCGCGTGGAAATGGCTTTTTGATGAAGCTCGCGCTCGTGTTGAGGCGCACGGGGACACGCACCGTGAAGAGGTTCGGGACGAGCCGTCCTCGGATTATTTAAAGGGCTTTTACACGCCGGAGCAGAGCTGAAGTTACGGCTACAAAGAGAGAGAGAGGGGGAGAGAGAGAGAGAGACACGGAGAAAGAGGGCCGCTAGCATCTCAACCCCCCTCTCCCCTATCAAAAAGGATACACACGTCGCCGCGACGATCAAGGGTATTTATCCGTCTCCTGTTTTGTTTTCGAGCCCTTTTCTGGCTGCTAATCAGCAGAATCTCTCGCTCTGCTCTTCTAATGGACGCTGGGTTCCGACCTGCTCTCCTCCTCTTTGCTCCTCTCGCATCGTGCCTGATGTTTATGTGAGGCTAAGGACGAGCCTTCATAGCCACACTGGCTTTATAACGAACAGGCGCCTGCAGTAAAGCGGCTTTTTGTGCCCAACTTTCTGCACCCCTGGTGGATCAGCACGATGTGGAGTGTAGCCTCGTATCCGGGCCTGTGTGTGTGTGTGGTGCAGGCCCTGCTGCTCCACAGTTAAAGTTTGAACATCACAGACAGCAGAAGCCTTGGAAGTTAGTTGTAGTACTGTTTCAGTGGAGCTGTGTTTCTGAGTGTGAATCCTCAGAAGCAGAACAAGTTTGCAAAGACTGTACACCTGCTTGCTGTTTTACTGTGGCCTATTCTCAGATTATGTTTTGTTTTATTTAAGCCATACTTGTGTTTTAAAGCTTCTATTGCTGAGTTGTTACTGCTTTTCCTCTTAGCAGGTATTCCAGTCTTGTGGATGCACTCAGTAAAGGTCTTTTGTTACTGTTGAGATATGGCAGCCAGTGTGATTGGAAATGAGAGCTGTTGAAAATGTCCCACATCTTTGTGATTGGCATAGAGTGGTTACCATTATGCTGCTTTGCAGTAATGGAGGGGGTTTTGCTGGGATGGGAGTCATTTAAAGGCGTGGTATTGTGGGCAGAGAGAGAGAGAGAAAGGGAGAGAGAGAGACAGGGAGAGAAAGAGGGGTTACTGCAGCATCATGATGCTCTTCTTCTAAGCCAACGTCCCACGAGACGAAAACAGAGCTGCTATTAGTACAATATTGTTCTTCTTGTTTATGTGTCATAATAAGCAGCCCTAGTGAGTGCACTGTGAGATGAAACCAAAACAGGTTTAAAAAAAGCTAGTAAAAAATAAATTATTTTCATGAAATTTCATGTGTATGTGTATAAAACTATGTTCCTATCAAATGCCTTGATGTTTCCATTGTTACATTCATAAAGCAACAACAGTAGATGATGTTTATAAATGTTTAATACTCTTAAGACATTTGACCATCACCTGTAAGCCTTGATAGATTATTTTAATTATTCATCTGCTGCGTTTTGCACTCTGCTGCGTTTTGCACCTTTACTTATACATTATAAAAGATGATGCATTGAATTTACTTGATGCAAACACAATTTCCATGGTCACAATACTGTGATTATCAAAGAAATGTACAGCTAAAGAGCAACTGAAACACAAAATTCAGTGTGTTACATTACTTGCAAGGTACTTTTCTCACTGTAGTTATACTTTCAGCTACAGTACAACATCATTTCTTGCAAAGAATGTCAGTGCTGGGCATATTGTGTGTGTCTGTGTGCTGTAAAGGAGCACCAGGTGCCATTTGAAATGTAATCAGAGGCTTTAATGAGAGCCGGTTGGAACAGCTGGGTCACATCGCTGTTCACAAAGTCCTCACCAGATCCAGGACAGCACTCCTCACACACCACCGCCATTCATGTGCTGGTGTTCAGAAGTGCTTTAAATGACTTCCCTGTTAGTTTCCCCAGAGTGTTAGTCAACACTGTCCTGAAGATCAGCAGCTTATAATGCCTTACCATAATCACTCCACCAAAACGTGTCGCCAAAGGTTTCCAGCTAATGCAGACCTGTCTGAATGGCGAGATCTTATTGACAGGAATCGACAAGCTGTACATGACAGTATAGAACATTTAACTTTACGTACCTTTCTTTTATAACTCAACACATTTATGGAAAAATGGGTTCAGAGCATTAGTAGGACATGCTAAATTTCTGTTCTCTTTAAGTTGCTGTAATAAACCTTTATAAACGCCAGTGTAGGTTTATCTAATTGTCAGTTGTTATAGAGACATCAATAAAATACAATATAATGTTATATGTTTATATATGTATGTTTATTATAACATATAATAGTATCATTATTTGTATCGCACAGCTAACTTTTAGCAACAATCTAAATTTTAATTTAGCCACATTTCTACCAACTATTTAGAATGTTGCCTCTTTACAATCTTCAATCAAAAAGAAAGAATGATACCAAACTATTAAGCGGGCTGTATGTTCAACATATTGTGACTGCCATATGCAAAGCTTGCAGCTCTTTTTTGTCCCCCTCCCCCCTCCCCATTCTAAAATACCAGCTGCCCTTTACATTGTGACAAATGGACAAATGGGCTATTCTGGAATTGCTCCAGAATGACTTAAAATCAAATCTTTCTACATTATTATACATTAAAGTTAAGATTTTTTTTCTCCTTCGAAGTTACCTTCTTGGAGATTTAGTCTGAACAATAACAATGCGCTGTTTCTTACAGATCCTGCATAAATATTGACCCCCGCTGTGCGACGCGGTGTAAAGACTTTGTTCTCTTTGTAAGCTTGTTATGTTAAGTTAGTCTGAAGGAGAATGTCTTTATTTCTTTCTCCAATAGAGAATGAGTTCCATGGGCAGCTGCTGAGCCAGAGGTGGACCAGAGGGGACAGAGTCAGCAGCTGGGAGAAGAGGAGCAGGAGAATCAAAGTGAGACAGAGGGGTTTTCATTCTCTGTGTTTTTTTTTCCCCATAACGGTTTACCTGTAGATCAGTTTCACCCTGAGTGAGATGGTTTTATATTGACTTCACTGAGAGCTATCAGACAGAACTATAACAACCTTGAGCTGTTCTTATTAGCCTTTTGCTATAAAAAGCTACATCCTCCTTGCATGTTTCTGTCTTCTGTTTCAGCTGAAACCTTTGCACAGTTCTCTCTATTTACTTTACACATCATCTCTCCATTTACTCTCTGTTTGCTTCAGATCTTTACTTATCTTTACGAGTTTTTTTTTCTTTCATTTTCTCCCACTCCCACTCCTCCCAGTTCTCTCAGCAGACTGTGTTGTGAATCTCAAAGGAAAGGAAGTGAATTATTGATTCTGCTGTTTTAAAGACTTTAAAGTATGTAGAGAACCATTCTGGTTCCAGTAACATTAGCCTGGCTCCATCCCAGGGGACAATTAGATGTTTCTTGGTTATGAAGGAGGATAGAATTGAAGTTGTACAATGACATTGAGCTTGAATAAAGCTCTCTGTAGTGGAAAAAGGCTTCTATGTACTAAAGGAAGGAAGTAAAGACTGTAAGTTTAGTATAGCTTTAGTATAGCAATAATAATCTGTGTGCTCTGCCTGTGTTCCAGATGAGCCAAGACACAGAAGAGAAGAGGACACGAACTCGCTCGAAAGGCATCAGAGGTGAGAGCAGTTCACAGGAATAAAATAGAACAGATTGGAATAGAATAATTTTCTTATTTGAATTTGATGCGTATTCTAATCATGTTCTAATCATCTAATCATAATAATACTCATCATTATTATTATTGTTATTGTTGTTGTTATCACTGTTATTATTAAAATTTATGTCATTATTATAGAAAGAAGAAGATGATGATGATGTTGAAAGAGAAAATATTTTAAAATATACAAAATTGTAAATAAGTAAATAAATAAATAAATAATTGCATCCATATGCATGTTAATCAATCCAGATGTACACAGAACACCCAAAGATGTGCTAAGCTGGTAAAGTGACAGAAATGTATTTTTTATAAAGCTGCCGTGTGCTAACAGTAGTGCAGGATGGTCAGCAGTAACACAGCAGTTGCCTCTCTACTCAGTCTGGCCTATTTAGTGAGATCTGTAAGTTATTTTTATTGAACTCAGCACAGCAGGAATTCATAGGTACAGAGAATGTGTGACGTGTGTGCTAGCGTTTATTTTTACTACGCTTAACTCAATTCTTTTTTTTCTCAGTTCCTCTGGAGCTTGTGGGACAAGAATACAGGTATGCTTTCATTTATACAGCTTTTCTGTTTCTCCACATTGATTAGTTAAACCAAACACATATTTAGTAAAACAACAAACTTTTAAAGCTACTTCTTTCCTTATTTTTTAGCTGTCCTACTCCCGGATGTGATGGTTTGGGTCACGTCAGTGGGAAATATGCCAGACACCGAAGGTACGAGGCCTCTTTCCACAGGTTTATGTAAAACTAATTATAACTGATACATGTGGTTTACATACCAAAATCTGTTCGTCCAACAGTGCACTGGGTTGCCCACTGGCCAAGAAAAGGAAACTCCAAGAGGCAGAAGAAAACCAGGCAGCCTCTAAGAAGAAGTCCAATCCTTTAAAGCTGGCAATGGACGAGGGGTTTAACGCAGACAGTGACACAAACAGTGAGACAGAACCAAAAGACGAAGCCACAGAGTCTGACGAGGAGCTAGCAGAGAAAGTGGAGGAGTCGAAGAAAAAGGAGGAAACATCAGAGTCATTGCCAGGTGAGAAACAGTAAGGGTCCTAAAGGGTTGGACAAATAGTTCTTGGTATTGGTATAGATTATTATAGAATCTTATGTTATGCACATCACAGATCTTTTTCACAAAATATATATTTTCTAGAGAGCAAAACTGGTTCTTCTATGAAGTTGTTTTAAAAAACATACTAGATTTTATGGTTGGTATTTATGGTTGGATTTATGGAGTGTAATGTCTTTCTTGTCCTAAAGAGTTACTGTCTGTGATCCTGCAGTTGTTGCTCCGCCAGAGGAAATTTCACAAGTCGAAGATGAAGATAAAAACACAGAAGTCAAAGACATTCCTACTCCAGAACCTGAAGAGGAACCTAAAAAAGAGCAGGTTGAGACTGAGGCCACACCCATCCCACAAGTCAGCATGGATACAGAGAATGCTGAGGGGCTTCAAGTTGCTGCGGAGATTCAGGCTGGGGAGGAGGAAGATGGTGAAGGTGGAGACGAGGTAGCAGAAGAAGAGAGTATGACTCAAGAGCTGAAGGTTTCTGAGGATGCCATGCAGGTAGAAGAGGAAGAGGATGGTGCAGAGGAAGAAGAAGAGGAAGAAGAGAACCCAGACGAGGAAAGTGAGAGCCAGTGCACGAGTCAGAAGAACAATTCGGACCACCAGTACTTCAGCGGAGACTTCCACAAAGTCCAGGCCAAAGAGGTTGAGGAGAAGACCAATGATCAGGAAGATAATGTAGATCAGGAGGAAGAAGAAGAGGAAGAGGAGGAGGAGGAAGAGGAAGAGGAGGAGGAGGCGCAAACTGACCCTGTTGCCCTGGAAACCAGCTATCCAACTCAGGTATTAGAACCGGATGAAGAGGAGGAGGAGGAGGAGGAAGATGAAGAAGATGAAGAGGAGGACAGAGAAGAAGCACCCAACAAAGCCTCACCCACAGTGGTCATCGAGCTGCACTCTGAAGGAGAAGATGAGGAGGATGAGGACGAAGAGGAGGACGAAGGAGAGGAAGAAGTGGACGAAGCAGAAGATGAAGAAATGGACAGTGTGTCCCACAGGTCAGAGGTTACAGACGAATCTGAAACGTATGACATGACGCGAGGAAACCTGGGGCTGCTGGAGCAGGCCATTGCGTTGAAGGCGGAGCAGACTGGACGCAGCTCAGAAGGGAGTCGCTCTCCAGACCAGCAGAGCTACCACAGCCTGGAGGAGAAAAACAGCAAAGGTCCTGATCATGCAGCCCGCAGGGGATACTACAGTAAAGGTAATATGAATGCTCATCAAACTCTATTAAGTTCATATAATTGTATGAACAATCCAATGGACACCAGTGTACAGTGTACAGTGTACAGTTGTAGAATGTATTCAGTATTTGTTATATTTCACTTCACAAACTGTATCCCATTCATATCATCAACTGAAGGTCAGTTCAGAACTTGTTGTATAAATATTTTGTTGTATAAATATTTTTTACAATGTATATACAATAATACTGATATAAATGCAAATATAAATACATATAAATGTAAATTAGACCTAAAAATGTATTTTTAGTTGTTTTAGTCAGTATTTAACATTTTGAGAAGTTTTTATGGTAAATAATACAATATGATAATCTATTTACTGTCCTATTTGGCTGCTTTGAGGTTACCACTTTTGAAATGCCAGACATTTGTGATGTTTAATTTGAATCATTTTCATTTATGATATTTTACATCTTCCTGTGAGGTTGCACAGGACCAGCATGCTAGCATCATGTTATACATGTTATACTGCTGTCAGTCTGTTTTTATCATTGGAAACGGTCCAAATTCATGAACAGTAAACCAGTCATGCAGTATGACTAGAAAAGCCTTCCAGATTGAGTTTAGAGGCGCTTGATGTGTTTTCTGATCTGTTTTCCCTTCCTGCCCTACTTTCCTCACAGAAGGCTCCAGGTCAGAGAAGAAGGAAGTGAAATGCCCCACACCAGGGTGTGATGGGACAGGTCATGTGACTGGACTCTACCCTCACCACCGGAGCCTTTCTGGGTGCCCACATAAAGACAGGGTCCCACCTGAAAGTGAGTACTGTCTCTCATGAGCCCTTTAATAACGTCCTCTTCACTTTCTCCTGTCACACGTATTTCAAACTTCATCCCATCTCCTGACACATTTTCTCCACATCCACAGTTCTGGCCATGCATGAGAACGTACTGAAATGTCCAACACCTGGGTGCAACGGCCAAGGTCACGTTAACAGTAACCGCAACACACATCGCAGGTAAATTCTGAATCTCTAAACATTTTCAAAATCAGCACCAGGCATTTTTATGTCTAATAAACAGCATTATTTACAACATATTTTTGTCCCTCGCCTCTTCTTATCTTTTCAGTTTATCTGGCTGCCCAATAGCTGCTGCAGGAAAAAACACAAAGAGTTATGAGAAGGCGGTTCATTCCCAGGCCTCAGTCAGCGAACAGTCAGTTGGATGCTCTAACTCAGACAGAGTACTCAGGTAAGCCAGCCACGTCAATATGCCATTTTAAAACAATGATTATTTAGAGGGCTTGTATATTGCTCTTTTGTATTAGAGCACATTGTTCTCTTAATTAAAGGGTAAATGTAAAAAAAGTTAAACTGTGAGATTTTTTTTCAGGGCATTTTTCACAATAATGCAAGTTTAAATTAGAGTTCATCTGCTGTTTTCGATTTGATATAATTAGACATTCATTTGAAATCAAAATTAATTTTAAATCATTTAAATCAAAATGTGCCTGAGATTTAAGTTCATTCAGATCTCTGTTCCCTCCCCCCTTTAGGCCCATGTGTTTTGTGAAGCAGTTGGAGATTCCTCAGTATGGTAGTTACAGGCCTAATGTGGTACCAGCCACCCCTCGAGCCAACCTGGCGAAAGAACTGGAGAAGTATTCCAAGGTGTCCTTTGACTATGCAAGCTTTGACGTGCAGGTGTTTGGCAAGCGCATGCTTGCCCCAAAGATGCCCACCAGTGAAACCTCACCTAAAGCCTTCAAATGTGAGAACACTTTACTGCATTGTTTTCAAAAGAGCATCAATACTCTTCCCTGCTTAGTAAACAGCCATGAACAAAAAGAGACTGCATCATTTTTTTCTGGTTATTGCTGTGCGTCTGTGTAAAATGTGGACCGGGACCCCCTCATGGTCGAGGCCCAACACGGACGCATAGTTCATGTATGCCTAAGAACGACCCTGGGGAGACAATAACCATTCACTATGATAGAACTAGGACACCCTCAGCCTTGTATTGAGCTCTTCTCCCTCTGTCTGCCACCTGAAGCATGAGTCGGAGAAGAAGGTGGAGTAGTTAGTCAGAGAGAGAGAGAGAGAGAGAGAGAGAGATTCATCCTGTGCTTGCTCCACTAGAGGCTCACTGGGAAGAGAGTGAGGGTAAGGTGATGATAGCATTCCAGTCTTCTGAATCAGCCCGCTTTTCTCTACAGACACACAAGGGGACTTGATACAGACAACCAATCAGAACACAGAACTCATGTAACAACAAGACTTAACTCGGACATAGACAGGAGACAGGTGAGCCCCTAGCTGGTGCCTAGCAACCCAGAACACGAAAGGGGTAGGGGTCTAAGTAGGAGCAGCTGGGCTGCCAGGCACCGGGCTCAAACAAAAACAAACCTGCACGTGACACACAGAAGCGACGAGACTTGTGTAGGCCAGCACTCTAGTGACGTGGGCCGCTGGGGGCGTGGCTGAGGCGGCCTAGACATGAGAGTGCATGTGTGAGCTCTGTTTCATCCCATCAGAAACTGAATCAGAAGTGAAGCTGCTGCAATACAGCACATAGAATAGCTGCTATACAAATACTACTGCACTCACAACACATATGCAGGTCACGCTGCAATAGCTCAGAAAAGAATAGCAACCTGTTTTTTTACACACATATACACAATTCTAGATTCTAGACGTTGAACCTAAATTCTAGACGTTGAACAGAAAAAAAAGGGAAAAGTGTTTTTTTCCCGTGGCTGTATCATGTCCACTGTACACTGTTCAAATCCAATGAAAGTATTTTCAGAGTGTCCTCTTTCAGAGAACATACATACTGTAGGTTTTAGTGTGTACCAAGGTCATTGTCTTGATTAATAGCAAAAACATTCCCAACAGCTTCCTCCCCAAGCCAGAGTTTATCTGGAAGCTATGCCAAGAGCAGCTCCTCCTCCACCTCCAGTGGATATGACTATTCCCATGATGCTGAGGCAGCTCACATGGCAGCCACTGCCATCCTCAACCTGTCCACGCGCTGCTGGGAGAGACCAGAGAATCTTAGCACCAAACACCAGGAGCAGGCCAGCAAGGTATGTAGTCCAACAAGAGCTACAGAGACAGAATCACTTCATTTACCACTCCTGGACTGGTGCGTTAAATAAATAGGAAGTACAGAGTACAAATAATTCATAAAATTAAATCAGCTGCTGATGGAATTTTACAAATCCAAACAATGGAGGCATCTAGGAGGCATCGAACTGAACCTATGTTCTCCTAATCAGCTCATAAAATATCAGCTACTTTTTTTTTTTTACAACAAAACATTATTTTAGTTATTGCTTTCTTGTTTGTTTGCATTTATTCTAATATTAACTTTAACACATGCTGAGAAAAGTGGCTTGAACTGTATATGACAACTCTGGCACTAGCATCATGTTGACAGTAGCCCATAAAATGTCCCTTTTCAAATGTCCTCTCTTTAACATCATCTCCAGGACATGGATATTGAGGTGGATGAGAATGGGACCCTGGACCTCAGCATGAAGAAACCCAAGAGGGAGGGTGTGAGATCACCGGACCCGTCTTCATCATCCTCATCATTCTCACAACCACATGGAGTCACCTCACCTCACTCTGGTCACACCTACAAAGCAGAGGAGTGGGAGGGGCCTCTAGACTACACCAAGACCAGCCGACAGAAGGAGGAGGAGCCTGAGGAGGTCATCATCTTTTCTTTAACTCAAAGCATGATGTTGATGTTCTGTGTGCTTTATAGAAATGAATGAATAAGGGCATAATGAACATCTGGACACCTTTCATATTTTCAGATGCTTCTATAAAAACTGACCTTTTTTGGAGTTAAATTCTCACATTTGGCATATTTTAATGCATGATTACTTTCTGCTTTGTTTTAAAAATGTAAAAAATCATGAAATATAAGTCATACAGTAAAATTTGCAATGAATTGCAGTCCCGGCAGTACTGTGGCTACAATGGAATTCGCAATGAATGTTTTTTTCAGCAAAAAAGAAATAAGCAACGACAACGACAACAACTTGAACATACAACTTTCTTATATGATATTCTTATATGATATTGTATATTTACAGGTGGAATACACTGTACAGTCCCACACATCATCTGATGGAGAAGACGACGATGTCACTCAAGAGAGTCTGGAGGACAGGAAGTACCCTGGTGAGGTCACAACATCCAGCTACAAAGTCAAGCTTCCACCCAAAGACATCAAGAAAGACCTCCTGCTGTAAGTGTCACCTGCACAGTCAGGGAAAAAGAAATGCTGTTCTCACAGAATTAACTGTCATCCTTAACCATAACGGTCTTTTACTCTGTGTCCAGATGCCCCACTCCAGGATGTGATGGCAGTGGTCATATAACAGGGAACTATGCATCTCACCGCAGGTATAATTCAGGCTACAGCTTGGACCCTTACTAACACAGCACATGTTTTTCTTTCACTCTAAACCTGTACTAAAACTTTTCTTTTCTGCTGAGTCTATGCAACCCTTAAGCACTAAGCCTGCAGTGCAGTTAAATGCATGCTTTTACTACGTACCACAATCTCTGTGTTTTCAGTTTCACAAACACTACAGGTGAATTCTGTTCAAATGAACATTGAACTGATAGTTGAAGTCAAAACAAACTAGAAGCAAACATTTGATGCAAGTGCGTATAATAAGGTCATTTTTTTAACATTCAAGAATGTGCAAAAGTTGCATCAGCTGTCAAGGAGAAAGCAACAATACTGGAATGTAATCCAGTAAATAAATAAAAATACCATCAGTCAATGCAAAACACAGAAACTCTGAGACAAGTGTAACATGGATGTGATTTCAGTGCTATTGCTCAAAACTATCTACAGAACAGCCACAGAATTATACCAGATAGGCAGGATCGACACAGTAAGAGAAATCTTCCTCTTCTATTTGGCACTTAAACATCTTCTATCTCTTTTCTTTCTTCCTCTGCCCTGCTTTCTTCTTCCAGTCTCTCTGGGTGTCCTCTTGCTGATAAAAGTCTTCGGACCCTCATGGCTGCCCACACTGGTGAACTCAAGTATGTCTGTCTGCTTATCTTCCCTCACTGCTTTCACTGCTGCTGTACAGTGCTGTTATTACTGAACTCTGTTCTGAAAATACACAAGACTTGCTGTCACTCTTTGCTTGAAGACTGACAACAGTCTGACATCTTCTACAGCTGGTCTCTGCTTCTGGTTACTCACTGATGTGATTCTTCTCACAAGTGCACCATAAACTGAAAACATCAATGTGAAATACTACATTTTTATCAACTGTTAATATCAACTCAGTTATTAAGCTAGAAGCGTGTAAAAATGCTTTTTGGAATAAATACTTGATAAACTGTGGGAAATTGAGTGAAAATGAAATTGACTGTTATGATTGTGCTGACCTTTGATATTTTGGCCTCCAGATGTCCCACACTAGGCTGTGATGGGTCAGGACATATCACTGGAAATTACGCCTCACACAGAAGGTATGACATTCTTATCAATCGATCAGTCTTCCACTGCCAGAAGACTCAAAACGCAGTCTGTATAACAGGTTTGAAACAGATCAGACTATACCAGAGGGAGCATAAAGAGAATTTTCTTGTACCATGAAAAGTAAATCAGCCAGTAAGCTTTCTTTGGAGTAGTGCCAAAGAGGAACTACTTTAATTCAGTTAAGAACCTTTCAGCAAATGGATTTTAAAAGAATCTTTGTAAATTATGTGAAAGTGTGAAGAACCATTTGAAATGTTGAACCACCACATGCTGTAAACTTTAGTTCTAACCTTAAACCGTTTTATTTATTTATTTTGTTTGGTTATTTTATTATTTGTTCATTGGTCTTGCATAGTTTTTGTATAGTTTTTTCCATAAAATATCTCCAAACATGCCAAGGACAATTTAGGAGCTTTTATTTTTAGGAGCGCAGTTTTTTTTAAGACAGCCCAGCTTGGAATCATTTTTTACCTTCTTAACCACAGTTTGTCTGGATGCCCTCGTGCCAAGAAGGGAGGTATAAAAATAACCCCCACCAAGGATGACAAAGAAGATTCAGAGCTGATTAAGTAAGTGCTTTAAGTTACTATTTGCATTTCAGCCCACCTTTACTACGAACAACATACTCACAAACATATTCGACATTTAACATCAGCACTCTATACCTCTTTGGTGCTGCACTAAATTAGCTCAGTTACACCTCACTGACTATGAACTGAAAAATATCAGGTGCCCGGTGCCTGGCTGTGATAGTCTGGGTCATATCAGTGGGAAATATGCCACCCATCGCAGTGCCTACGGCTGCCCACTGGCTGCGCGCAGGCAGAAGGAGGGCCTGCTGAATGGAACACCTTTCTCCTGGAAGTCCTTCAAGACGGAGGGCCCCACCTGCCCCACCCCAGGATGTGATGGTTCAGGCCATGCTAACGGCAGCTTCCTCACACACCGCAGGTATGAAGCAGCAGACAGGGTGCAGTGGACTGTCCTAAAGCCTAGAGCTGCTATCGTGCATCAATTTGTCCAGATTTTATGGAATTTGCTGTGAAACTGTGATCCATATTCTAAATTCTAGTCTTGATTTTACATTTTCTGATACACTCACAAAATGAAATGTGTCAGTATTTATTTTTTAGCCCTTCCTCCACACTGGAGCAGTTCTAGATATAATGAATATTGAACTGTAAATACTTATAATTAAGTAATTAGCACATAAATGGACTCTATTACTTTAATACATTTTTCCAACCAAATGTAAATGTAAAAATATAGAACAAAAGAGCTAAGCTAGAGATATTAGGATCTCATTAATGTTATAAAAATCCCTCTTTCTAGCCATAGGTAGTTGTCTAGGGAAGCACACAACCTCAGCAACCCATCCCCCTGCTCAGTTTGACATATTTTCACCCAACTCCTCTTGACAATATTTGACAAGATTCACCTAGTTGAATCCACAGCTGAATGGGAGAAAAATTTAATTTAAATCATAACAAGTAATGACAGACTATAAGGATGCAAACTTTGCCGGACTATAGCTTCACTTTTAACTACTAAAGGACTTTCAGTCAGAAGTACTGGGGCTGTTTCTAACCCTTCTGAAAACTGAAGCACGGTGTAAGGTTTAACCTCCACTCACTCTCTCTGCCCACAGCCTGTCAGGATGTCCTCGAGCTTCTGCTAACAAGAAGAGAGCGAGGTTCCCTGGAGACGACTACATTAGCAAGAAATTCAGGGCAAGTGATGGTAAGAGGAACGATGGTGTTCAAGACAGCTGAGACTTTTATTACTCTTTCATGCAGACAATCGTCATGATGTGCTTTTTGTTTCCTCAGTTCTTGATAATGATGAAGACATAAAGCAGCTGAACAAAGAAATCTGCGAACTCAGCGAGTCAAACTCTGAGATGGAGTCAGACATGGCAAACTTACACACACAGGTCAGCTGATACTGAGCTTTACAATGTTCCCAACCTGTTTAACTGAATGTGCTCAACTAATGGTTCAGATTTACGTTTGGATGATGAAGGCTGGTTTAAGGGGTAGCAACAATCTCACTCATGTCACTTTATGTTAGGACATGGTGTTACTCTGGTGCCGATCCTACCCAAAACCCTGGCCCTGAACCTAACCCTGATCCTGAGCCTAATTCTAAAGCTGTTGAGAATCTGCAGATGATTCACAATTTGAACATCTGTAGAGGGTCTACGGGGGGGTTGCTCTATTTTCAGCAGGTTGGGAATTTAATTCCCAAAAATGAAGGGCCGATAAAGAGAGCCTAACTGGTTCTTCTTAATTGGATGTAGCAATGTGAAAATAAATGAAAAACCATGAAAAAAACAATATTCAACACAACTGCTTTACTAGCATACCAACTTAGATTTCTGAAATGCCTTTATATAATGTATTTTGGACAAGCCTACAGATATTGTTGTATTATGCTTTTGCTATATTCCTCACACTTCCAGAAATGAACAAGGCTGGTTCTTTAAACTTCTAAATCTCTAGGTTTTAAGTGCCTTGTTGTCTGTATATCCTCTGCAGATCTCATCAATGGAGAAGAACTTGAAGAGCATGCAGGAAGAAAACAAGCTTATTGAGGAGAAAAACGAAGCTCTGTTCATTGAGCTGTCTGGCCTGAGTCAGGCACTCATCCGCAGCTTGGCCAACATCCGTCTGCCACAGATGGTGAGGAAACTAGCCACCTACAGTACTATATAGCAGTCTATACTAAACACACTGGTGATGAATTAGAAATGTCCCCACCGCCCCCTCTCTACTGAACATACGTTCAGCTATTTGCCATACATTGTGTATTGTATGAGGGCTGAACAATAAGAGCTTTCACTCTTTCACTTGGTGACGTACACACTCAAAACAGCTGCTAGTGTAGACATACAGAACCTCAGCATGTAGTGCCTCTTTCCACCCATGCTGCTATATTCAGAAAGCTTTGTGGATAGAGGCTTGAAAAGATGCAGCAAAAAACATTAAATACTGTAATTATCAATTCAAAGGAGTTTTTGTAAAGTAATGTACCGTGATATGTGATTGTTACTTTAATGGATACTCATTTTATTAAAACATCAACTAGTTGTTTTAGAAGCATCTTAAACGTCTTATATTTATATGTATTTATTGATTTATTTTACAGATTCCTAATATTTATTTGTATTCACATAAACTTGTGAGGTTGTTTGTATAACAATATTAAATTGTAATATATACAGTGAGCACATGCCTCACATTTTAGTAAATATTTTATTATATATTTTCATAGTACAACACTGATGATATGACACTTTGATACAATGTAGTCAGTGTACAGCTTGTATAACAGTGTAACTTTGCTGTAACCTCAAAATAACTAAGCACAGTCATTCATGTATAAACTGCTGGCAACAAAAGTGAGTACACCCCTAAGTGAAAATGTCTAAACTGTGCCCAAATATATAATGTTGCCCTGAGGGAGCAGGGAGGGGATCATGCGCTGCTTCAGTATGTCACGGTACATGTTGGCATTCAAGGTTCCCTCAATGAACTATAGCTCCCCAGTGCTGGCAGCACTCATGCATCCCCAAACCATGACACTCCCACCACCATGCTTGATTGTAGGAAAGACACACTTGTCTTTGTACTCCTCACCTGGTTGCCGCCACACAGGTTTGACACCATCTGAACCAAATAGGTTTATCTTGGACTCATCAGGACATGGTTACACAGGACATGGTTCCAGTAATTCATGTGCTTATTCTGTGTCACGGTGGGAGGCAGAAGGATAAGTGAACTGTGCCCACTGTGTAGCGTGGTGGAAGAGCTGTATACTTACTACTTTAAATTGTACCAAAGTGTTTCATTGTCCCATGAAAAGATGTTGTCCCATATTTACAAAAATGTGAGGGGTGTACTTTTGTGATCCAGTCAGTGCATGTCATCTGTTGAGAGTAGCTTAATACTCTCTGATACTATGATGCAGTTGTATACTTGGAAAAAGTGATGATATTGAGTTTCTACAGATGTCAGTCTGAAGAGAAGTCTGAAGAGAAAAACTGGTATCTTATTGTAACTTCCACTTTTTTTGGTTCCTCACAGCAGGAGCCCATCAGTGAGCAGAACTTCGACTCCTACGTGGACACTTTGACCCACATGTTCTCCAACAAAGAGTGCTACCAGAACCCAGAGAACCGAGCCTTGCTGGAATCCATCAACCAGGCTGTCAAAGGTATTGAGGTGTAAATACAACTGTGGACCATGAAAGGGGGGACGTGGGAATCAAATAGACCGCTGGAAAAGAGTGTGACAACCGTGAGACACTGTGGGTTGTAAAACAGACCAACAACACTTTACGTACTGTTAAAGGACATCCAGGTTTTGTGTGTGACGGCCATGAGGATGAAGAGTGCTGTGGAGTTCAGAGAAAAAGGACCAAATTCAAAAATCCAGTCTTGCTGCTTCAACGACAAAAAAAACCCCTACAACCCCAAAATAGGTACTGCACTGTTGAGGCGCGGCCCGTCTTATTCTGGGTTATTTTTGGACATCGCCTCTTATTACCAAACCGCTCACACCTGTCCCGATTTGCCTTTCTTACTCTTCTCAGCGAAACTGAGGTTGTCATGAACAAGCTGTGAGATTGGTGTGTGTGCGTTTGTGTGTTTATGTGTGTGTGTTTGACATTTAATGTCCGAAGGTACTTTCAGAATTCCCAGCTTCCCCATTAATGAATCATGATTAGAAAGCAGCACTGCTGTCGTTTGTACCCTGTATGATGATGTTGTCTCATATTTGGTGAAAAGATATGTTGCAGTCCCAGTTAGAAATGCTCATAGTATTTGAAAACATAGATATTACACTTCCATTAATAGGTTGTAGTTCCATGCTCATTTTATTATTATTATTACAATTATTATTATTATTATTATTATTATTATTATTATTATTATTATGGTTATTATTTAAATGGAATCCTTGAAATGTAAGTTTAATTTATTTATTCATATTCTGGTGTTTATTTTTTATTATTTATTCATCAGTGTCTATTTATGAGCTTATTTATTTTACACAACAAAATTCTATAAGCAGCTTTTTAACAGTCAATATAATCAGAAAAGTTGCCCTCTGTGTTGAGAAAGGAGGCAATATTTTAAGAATATCCACAGCAAGCGTTTTATAAACCTTCCTATTTATTTTAAAGACAGGGATTTTTAAATCTCTTTTTTAAGTGCAAATATTTTCTATCAATTTTTATATTATTTTCTAATATTCTCTTTTATTTAACAAGTTTTGTTTTCCATAAAAGTATTTTGACACCCTACACGGTGAAGTGGGTTGAGCAGATACAGTATGATGTATTTATTATTATTATTTATTTAATATTTAAGTACAAAATTGAATGGAGATCTTGTTGCAATATTTATTTTGTAAATGTATCTGTGTTAGTGACTGCTGCATATGGATAGACTTTGCCCATCTGTTGGTGATGAAATAAAAGGGAACTCTATCACCTAATTTGTGTTTTTTACATGATTAATAAAGTGTCTGGTATTAACTGTATGTAACATGGGTACAAGACTACCAGTATAAAAGTGTGAATCCGGTCATTAATGTTAAGCAGTGCTTGGGCGACACCTGCTGGCAAAACTTGTGAACTGTCACAGCTGCTTACGTATAAAGTAGTGTTCCGC
Organism: Hemigrammopetersius urotaenia; assembly: GCA_037974485.1. Lineage (NCBI taxonomy): Eukaryota > Metazoa > Chordata > Actinopteri > Characiformes > Alestidae > Hemigrammopetersius > Hemigrammopetersius urotaenia. The sequence goes on from JBBPDC010000135.1 coordinate 23,419,821, forward strand.
CAAAAATCGGTTTTACTCCATTTTAGCTGAAACTAGTCAGTCAAAACACTTGATGTCTAAAGATTTTTTCTTTAGTGTTACACCGGACCTACAAAACTTATGTAATATATGTTTGTGTAGGCTTCATAGATCCAGGGCACAACTTAAAAAAAAGCCAACGTTGGTTTTTTATAGTCTGTTTGGGCTATAAAAAAAAAGTGTGCATAAGAATTCTTTCAGTAAACCACTCTTTTAATGCAATCATCTATTCAAATAAATGCAAACTGTAGGTCATGAGTAGATGCCTTACATTGTGATCTTACTACCGCTCCTTTATATATCCTTTAAATATTTCATATCTTACTTCTTGGCGTGGCTAGTGGTCTGGTGGTTGGCCCTACAATCAGAAGGCTGTGGGTTCAAATCCCAGGACTGCTAGTGGCTCCACTGAGGTACTCATGAGCAAGGTGCCATCCCCACACAGTGCTCCCCGGGCGCTGTGTATCTGGCTGTCCGCTGCATCGGGGTTAAATACAGAGAAAGAATTTTGTTCACACTGTGTGCTGTTCTGTGTTCATGCATGACTATTAGGGGCCACTTTTGTATTCTACTTTTCTGCCCCACTTATGACATTTGTGTGACAGTATGTAGCAAAAGCAATCATCATGCATTTTTACCACACCATGTCCCTTACTCTGCTTTAAAAATGATCTCTGTTCTGACTGGTTTGACCTTTTGCCAAAAAAGTAGTCCATGCTGAAACACTCCTGATAACCTAAGCTGACTGAACTGCTGTGGAATTAACAGGACATATTTAAATGCATCAGAAAAACAGTGAATTCAAAACAGATGTTTCTGCAGATTAGCTTGTACACATGAACTGAAGGATGACTTTCAAAATTATACTACATCAAGTCATGTCATGTGGGTGTTTATTGTCATTTCAACACAGTTCACAGAGAAATGAAACAATGTTCCTCCAGGACTGTGGCGCAACACAAAACAAACACAGAAACACCACAAAACCACACAAGTGTGGACAGGACAGGACTAAAGAGAGAGGGCAAAAAATATATATGTATAACAATACAACAACAAAACAAGACCATTATAATAATAGTTTACAGGACATGACACCATACAGTGCAGTCAACATGAGCTGTTACAGCAGCACTAGTGTAAGTGAATAGTCTTTAAGTATGCAAAAATGCAAACACAGAAATAGACAGCAATACATGACAATGCAAAAATAACACCAATAGCAGCTACAAAATGACTGTGTATAATAGATACTGGGTGTTTACAGTGGCAGTTCGAGAGTAACTTGTTTTTCTTTGTTTAAAGCAGAAGATCAACCTCGTGTTCTTTTTAATAGGATAATCTGGGTTTTTTTCGATGTTATAAAGCTGTTTTCGTGGTGTAAACTGATTGAATGTACAGATGTCAGGCTGCAGTTCACTAAGGGAACCCACAGTTTTTGTGACGTCAGTCGATCAGCTGATCAGTGTTTACATCTGTGGCTGCTCGCTGGATGTGGACGGAGAAAGGAAGGAAGAAAAACAAAACAGAGAAAGAAAAAGAGGCGATGGAGGAAATGAGCACAGCACGGAAGGGGAGCTGAAGCTGCTCGAGGGGCTGTGGTCGTGTCTGTTGATCAGACGCTGAGTCACTGATGTGCAGCTCCTTTGTTTGCAGAGATCAGATTCAGCTCAGCTTCTCCACTGCCTTTTTCCTGCCAGAGCCTGGGAGCATCTGAGGTGAGCACAAACAGCGTCGCCATCCGTCGTTACCAGCCAGACACGAGACTGCTTCATCCCTAAGCTTTATAAAAAGCCTGCTAAATAATGTGCACGTTAATGGGGGTGTTTTTTGTACATGTCATTCAACATGTGCTTGTTCTCGAACCTTCCTGAGTCAGACTGTGCGCGTCTCTTGCCCGAGTGGCGCAGCTGCAGAGACGGAGTGCAGTCCTGCGGAGGATTGGTGGGCATGTCGCTTCGCAGTTTGAGTCTGAGTCTCCGGGGAAGTTTAGACTCTGCCCCGACCCGCAGCGCCTCCTCCCGGACACTCCCGACACCACACCGCTCCGAGGATCAAAACAATCAAACACTGACTTACTCTGGATCACACACACACACACACACACACACACACACACACACACACACACTACACCGCTCTGAGGATCAAAACAATCAAACACTAACTTACACTGGATCACACACACTCCAGACACTACACTGCTCCGAAGATCCAACAGTCAAACACTAACTTTGTCTGGATCACACACACGGTCATACATACACACACACACTCCAGACACTACACTGTTCCGAAGATCCAACAGTCAAACACTATCTTTGACTGGATCACACACGGTCATACACACACACACTCCTGACACTACACTGCTCCGAAGATCCAACAGTCAAACACTAACTTTGACTGGATCGCACACACGGTCATACATACACACACACACACACACACACTCCTGACACTACACTGCTCCGAAGATCCAACAGTCAAACACTATCTTTGACTGGATCGCACACACGGTCATACACACACACACACACTCCCGACACTACACTGCTCCAAGGATCAAAACAAACAAACACTGACTTACACTG
>JBBPDC010000135.1:23422532-23449116 GCA_037974485.1 Hemigrammopetersius urotaenia
TCAAAGTTGTGAATTTCTTTGAGAAAACTGGATTAGTTTAAATCATACTAGTAAACATTGTTCCGTTAAAATGAATCAAATAAAATCAAGAGTTCTTGCTGGTAGAAGTGCAACTACACCCTTTTTATATAGATGTTTTATGTCATGTTTGTGCACAATAGCAACTTAAACAATGTCCTGTTGTTGACTGTCAACAAGAAGAATGTATTAAAAAATAAATGATCTGCCTCAACATATAATTGTCAAATAATGAGTTATGGACATTCATTTTATCATGTCTTGCAGTCTTTTTAAAATCATTTACAGCTCTGTTCATCGTTCCAAATATTAAATAAATTGTAATGCTGGACAGGACTTATTATCATTTTATACCTATATCTGCCCCATGCTCTGGGTAAACACTGATTTCAAACGTTTCGACACCGGTACAGACTATAATATAAATCCTACTAGTAAAAGTTGCAAAATCGTGTTATAAATTTCTTTTTTACGTATCAAATTCAGTTGCATTAATAGTACTAATAGTGTTTTTGAAGCTGAATGAATAGCTACTATTACAATACAGATGAGAGCTTTGACAGGAGTCACTGTCATTTATGTGCTGAGTGCTGGGTTTGTGGTTTAGTACAGCGAGGGTCTGTGATGCAGATCAGCTTTTATTAATTTTATTAATTAGATCTACAAAATCTTTCAAGCATCAGGTTTCAGCTCTGTGATCATTCTGTGTACTGTCAGCTGTTGTCTATGTAGTAAAAACAGTGCATGTTACATTGCATTTGGCAGATGCTTTTATTCAAAGAGACTTACAGGATTGTATGAGAACCAGAGGCTAGTACTAAGTGCTAAATCCTTAGGTAGGGAGCAGTGAATGACAATATTTCAGTTATTTTAAGGGGCAGTCATTCATTTTTACACAAACAGTTTCTAGTCTCTTTTTATTTCTTACAATTATTTTTGTTACTGTCTTTAAGACTGATCTCTTCTGCCCTCCAAACTGAAGTACAGTCCAAACTGAAACACCCCTTAAGTTAAACTGGTGTAGCCTGGAAAAGTGGATGAACAGTAAAGTATGTACTGTAATGCAAAGCTTTTGTGACATCACAAAAACTTTAAAATGGGCTGTTTTTTGTAGCAAATATGTGTATATGGACTAGAAATGAACATTATATTTGCATGTTATATCAGTGCTTATGTACTGCAAACTTTTTTAATAAAAACAACAATTGTTTTGGGTTTCCATGATATAGGCTCTTTAATATCGACTTGGCGACATGCTCCTTACATTGTGTTCTTCCTCAGCCAATAACTACAATGGGTGGAGCAGTGAGTGCAGGAGAAGACAATGATGAGTTGATTGACAACCTGAAGGAAGCCCAGTACATTCGTACAGAGCTGGTGGAGTGTGCCTTCAGGGCTATTGACCGTGCTGACTACTATCTAGAGGAGTTCAGAGACAGCGCCTACAAGGACTTGGCCTGGAGACATGGCAACATCCACCTTTCTGCACCCTGTATCTACTCAGAGGTGATGGAGGCCTTGGACCTGCAGCCTAGCCTGTCCTTCCTCAACCTGGGAAGCGGGACAGGCTACCTGAGCACCATGGTGGGCCTCATATTAGGTAAGAATGTTGAGTGGTATTTCATGAATTGTTAAACAGACTTTTAATTCCTGAATTTCTGATGTATATTTAGTGATGTGGTATAGCTAAACAGTCAATAAAAGTAATATTACATGATGTATTTCTAAAGTTGCATTTTTAAAATGTTTACACTAAATATTATTAAACTTTGAAGTGCTAAAAATAAATGAAGTGCTAAAAATATTTGCATTTTTGTTAACAGAATTTTAATATTGTGTAAGAATTTCTTGATGAAGTGATATGAATGCTGTATGGAGTCCCTCAAGGGTCCTGTCCTCCTCAACCTGCACATCCTGCACGGGTCAAATTCTTAAAGAGAATGATGTGTCCTATTATAACTATGCAGATGACACTCAGATCTATCTAGCTCTCTCACCAAGTGATATTGGTTCAATAGATTCATTGTACTGCTGCTGTAAGAAAATATTTAACTGGATGCATTAAAACATTCTCCAATTAAATGAAGACAAAACGGAGATTATCCTCTCTGGAAATAAAGAAGGAATATCAACTCTTAGTGCTCACCTGGAATCTTGAGCACTTAAGACATCCACCCATGTAAAATAACTGTGATCGTGACTGGAGACCTTGATAGAATTTGTGTCCAAACAAGACAGAGAAACTTATCCAGAATCAGAAACCTTTATTGATCCCGAAGGAATATGTTGCTTATGTAATGGCTGCCACAACACACACAGACAATATAACAATATAATAGAAAGTCTAAATAAAAGTCTGTAGAAAGAAGAAGCTCAATATGAATATCCTGTGCTACATACAGAAATGCTTGGAATAGTGAAAGTAACCATTCTCTCATACGTGAACACACCATAGCACACTGTGTGAACAGCACAAAATTCTTCCTCTACATTTAACCTGGGGAGCAGTGAGTGGGTCTTTCTCAAGGGTAACTCAGAGGTGCTTAGCAGTCTTGGCATTTGAACCCACAACTTCCTGATCACAGGGTGAACAACTTCACCGCTAGGCTACCAGCTGCCCGTGGTATAAATAATATATTTAAGGAACACAGCTGAGTGAAAATCTACCAACACGAATGTTAGTTTGGAGTAAATTATTGCGCTTGGAAAATCAGCAGGAAATCATGTCTTCATTTCCTGCAGGGTTGACTATTGCAACTCTCTCCTCGCTGGGGTTTCCAGAAAACCAATCAGACAACTCCAGCTTATTTAAAATGCCACTAAAACCAAGAAATGTTATTCTCTATTTTTGTAAAGCACACTGAATGACCCTTTGTGTATGATGATGTGCTATATAAATAAATAAACTTGAAACTTAATTTTGTGCTAACTTAGACCTGTGCTGACGTCCTTCTCCTGTAAAGTTACTATTATGGATATAAAAAAGTATTTTCTGACAGCAATAATATAATCTTCTAATATTAAACAGTGACAGAAAGGGCAAGGCTCATGGCAAGCACATTTTTCTTCGACAGTTAATGGGATAAACGTTGAAGCTACTTCTACTGAGACAAACTGTTTTTGTTTATGTCCATGGCTGTTTTGAAACATTTGGGAAGCCCTGAATGACATTATACTTAGGGCCTGATATTATTCTGTATTTTGAAAATAAACGAATACTCCATATGGTGAATACAATAAAACAATTATTATATTACAAGGGCATTTATAAGAAGTATTTTCTATATTAAAGAATAAATAGAACAAAACCAATGAATAAACAAGTGAAAATAAAGCAAATTACAAACCTACTGTTTGTGTTTTTTCTGCATAATATTTTGGCAAGTTATTAAGGATGTCTTCATAATGTGAAAGCTGCCTGTACAAAAAAATTAGTCACATGTACAATTTCTTTTGTAATAATAATCTTAATCTCTCTGTATCTCTTTGAAATACCCTGTCTAGCAAGGATTAAACCAGTCCTTTTAAGCCCACTCTTTTTTCATTTCACTTGCTGTTTCAGATTGAGAACAAGGATTCAGGCCTGGTGATTTTGCTCCTCGGTGAATGTTCTTGTGTTCCATCATTTATGTTGAACCGGGTACACACAGGTGTAGACTCTGCACCCAACAGCCCTACAGCTGTTACTCTTGATTGGAGAAGTATTGGTGATGTGGTTTGGACACAAAGTTAGTGGAAAAGTGGACTAAAATGAACAGGACACTGGTGAAATCCTTACAAAAACAAATTGCAAACCCCCCTTGTGGCTGGAACACTCTAAGTGACTACCTATATACCTCTTATGGCAAAAAGAAAACTACTCTGTCTGATGATCCAGTCATACCAGCAAAGAGGCAGTTACATGAAAGACAACTGTAGGGCGGCTTACATGATGAGTAGAATTCAATCACATTATTACAAATAGGATGTTTTTAATGATCTCTCTCTTCATGCTCTTGCAGGTCCATTTGGTGTGAATCATGGTGTCGAACTACATGCTGATGTCATTGAGTATGCTTATCAGAAGCTGGACTGCTTTATCAAGACAAGTGACAGCTTTGACAGGTTTTGTGCCCAAGTGCCCACAGAACAATTATTTTAACACTATTATAGTGCATCATGTCATGCAGTTCCTGATATAACTTCATCTTTTGTGCACCAGGTTTGAGTTCTGTGAGCCGTCGTTTGTGATGGGGAACTGTCTGGAGATTGCTCCAGAGAGCAGGCAGTATGACAGGGTGTACTGTGGAGCAGGGGTTCAGAGGGATCACGAAGATTATATGAAGAACCTGCTGAAAGTTGGTGGCATCCTTGTGCTACCTTTAGAGGAGAAGGTGAGATCCTATGGTGTTGTTCTTTGTCTCACATCATGGCTGGTCTGGTGAGTATGTAGCTATAGACTCATCAGCATAGTGCTCCACTAAATACCACAGAAAATCCTCCCATCAAACTGCTCCCCTGTCTCACACCCGCAGAATACATTTAAATCATTATAATTATGGGAATTAAGTGAAAGTGACCATTTGTCATACGTGAACACACCACAGCACACAGTGTGAACAGCACAAAATTCTTCCTCTGCATTTAACCCATTCACCAAGTACCTTGCTCAGGGTACCTCAGAGGTGCCTAGCGGTCTTGGGAATCTAATCTGGACTTTCTGATCACAGGACGAATGCCTTAACCTATAGGCTACCAGCTGAATTAGTGTCTTATTATCATTTGCAATAGTAAACCATGTGCAATATCGAGCATTTGTATTTTCTCAAGTACTGAAACATGATTATGTAAAGTATCTTATTATTATAATGTGCAATAGTCTTATAATAGTCTTACCATGTTAAATAGATCACTTTTTACTACTGATCTACATGCAACAACATACTCGTAACCTCCAATTGTGTTATTAGTAACTGACTTAACTGTAAGTTACTTATCTATAGTAGTTATAATCCAGTATTTGTGTATATAGCACAGTTTATTTCATATTGAGAATTTTCTTTGCAAAAACATTTTTTATTGGATTTATTTATTTTTTTTTTTTTTAACATTGTTCTTTTCTCTGTGCCTGTGCAGTCGAAACATAAGAAATTTCCTCCAGGAAAAATAAAGTTTTCTGATTCTGATGTTGTTCATGAAGTCGTCGGACCCATATTTCATCATACCAACCTAACAAAAATCCTGTCTATCAGAATTCCTCAATAATCTTTTGTCTTTGTCCAGAATAGGGGTTTTGCACATTTTGTCCCTGTACTTACAGAAATATTATACTTTCTTTCTTTTCTCAGCTCACTAAAATTACTCGGACAGGGTACAATACATGGGAGACGAAGAAGATAATTGCAGTGTCCTTTGCTCCTCTTGTACTTCCAAAACACAGAGAAAATGGAAAACCCAGAGCAGTATCTCTTCGTGAGTCTTTTGCACCAATAGTTTGCAGTTATGTGTATCAGATCCTTGTGAGGTATTTATTCAATTTTATATGTGTATCATTTTAAAGCTTCGGCTGGCCCTTGTGAACACTGTGAACATGACAAACAGACATAATAAGAAATGATCTTGAATTACATTCCACTGATTTTCCATGAATTTCTCTTAATGTGCCAAAACTCTGGACAGCAGTGGGTGACAGGAACCAGTAATAAATAAAACTACTGTATTTGTTTTGTAAGTATCGTGTTTCCTGGTTCCTATCCCTGCTAAAGGAAATCTAAGCTGCTATGGTTCTCTACCATAAACAATCTGAATGCCTTTGTTTAAATATACAAATTTTCTATTTCTGTAATACTTGAGTATTACTGAATATTCCAAAATTATGAGCAAGTATAATAATGAAGTACAAGTATTTTCCAACCCTGAATATGGAGATTAGTCTACATATGGAGCTGCTTGCACTAATGCCTATCTGAGAGTCCATCACATTTTATTGACATTGTTTAGTGGGCTCTTCCTGCACCTTTGTGTAAATCTTCTAACCGATACTGTGTTTCTTGTTATACAGCTACTATGTTCGAGGTGCGGAGCCTCCAGGACTTGGCTCGCATCTCCATCCGACAGACCCTGAAGAAGCTGGTGTCTGGGTCGTGGCCCCTGACCCGGAGAGTTGGGTCCAGAGGAAGGTCCCGTCTGAAACAGAAACGAGAACATCGCGACTCGACACTACTGACCAACCGTTACGTGTTCATGAGTCGGCTGATCCCTGGACCTATGGATGACAACAACAACCAGTCGGGGACAGATGATGATGAAGAAGAGGACTGCAGAAGGGTTTGTGAACGTGAGGAAGACGAGGCAGAAGAAGATGAAGACGGTAGGAGGAAGGAGGGGAGAGTTCTGTTAACTGAAGTTCCTGTTAACGTCCTGAGGGAAAAGATTCTCAATCTGCCTCTTCCGGAGCCACTCAAGATGTACCTTCTTTATTACAGAGAGAAGTAGACCAGCTCAGTCACAGACTACATACAGGTACCCAGTACCCCAAGTCCTGCCTTGCCAACTATTTTCAATGGTTAAATAATCTCTGGTTAGTATGAAATGATTATACGTTTTTGGTATCCGCCAAGAAAACTCCGCTTCTTTGATCGTATCATATAGAACTGTTCTAATATAACAGTCATATCAAACTCTTGTCCCTAATGTTATCATTTCAGAGAAATCCGATTTCCTTATGACAGTGACCATGTAAACCACTGTTCACTGTTTTTTTAGACAGTACACAAATGAAATCAGTAAAACATAAGATAAACATAAGATAAAGACCAGTAAAAGAGAAAGAAATCATCAAGAAAAATTGCCAAGTCCCAAAACTAAGGAACTTTCTTTGACTCTTTCCTGCTTGTCAACACCCTCTTTACCAGTATACACTCATTTTCCATTTAATTAGCTCCACTAATCATATAGGTGCATGTTGGAATTTACAGACTATAGTTTCTGTGTATCATTTGTTAGCCCCCTTTCATCAATGCTCAGTGCCCCTGCAGGATCATCATTGAACAGCTATGATTTGGATACTGGGTCAACACTGACATGTTAATGTTCCTGTGTGTGTGCTGCAGAGTGGATCACACATCACTGTCCACTTTAATATAAAACCTCATCCTTCACTCCTTCATCTGTGGTCAGTTTCTGGCCATGGGACACGGTTTCCTGTGTATTTTTGTTTGGTTTTCTATTTTCAGCCCACTGCTGTGTCTGATCCACTGTGTAGCATGCACACACAGACACAGACACACCTTCATTAATGACAATGTCACTACTGATCCACCACCCAAAAAAATACATGATGAATGGGCTACAAGCTGTAAACTACAAAATGCACCAATGTTATGTGGAGATGATAAAATGGGCAATGAGTGTAAACACAAGGTAGATTTAACTAATGAAGGGACTCATCAGTGTGTTTCTTGATATAGTCATGACTCTCTTACTGCCTGCTGATGTTAATGTAGTCTTCTAGGTTACTAGCCAAGTAAGAGTACGCCACATATATCGTTTAGCTTTTTTTTGAGACAGAGCTTTTCACTTGACTTTATTCAGTAGTGAAACCAATGGCTGATAAATCAGTTACGTGCAACCATTTGACTTTGTGTATTTTTGTTGTGCATTTCTTTATCTGAATGAAAATTTTCTGAATATGAAATACAGACAAAAAGAGTCTTGTACATTATCAGTGGTGTGTGCAAGGTAGAAGTTCTTTGGTGATTTTGTATGATTGATGAAAGTCCTACTGTGCTCTGGAAATACCTAACTGCACTGGTGTTACAGTGAAAGGATGAAAAAAGAGAGGCAGGAGTTTATAGATGTTTACATCCAGATATTTTGTCTTGGGCCTGTTATAATCCACCCCCCAAAACAATCTGGCCTCAACTTTTTGAGATGAGCCGTTTTCAAGAACATTTTTCCAATGCACTTCGTTTCAGCAACCATGGTTTGTAATAATGTTCGTCTCAGTGTGCTATGTTGAGTGCTATAAACATCCAAGTATAATGAAGGAGTCTCTGTAGACTCGGGTGTTTTAAAAACCACGGACTGCCATGAACCACTTTCTCTGGGGCATTATTGAAAAGTGGAAGAAGTTGACACTGCATCAAATGTAGGCATTTGCTGGGACAGAAAGTGCACATTCTGTTAATGAACTACATACAGAAGTGGCATAATTTAACATGTGTTTTTGCTAGATCAGTTACTTGTGAATTGATGTCCAATCGATGTGGTACACTGTCAGACCCAAAATGCTATAGAAATATTTAAAGACTGGACAAAAGTAGCAAATCCCCAAGGGCCAAACCTTGCCTCGATTTTGCAATTTGCGGTTTTTAAACGTGTCCATTTTGTGAGAATGTAAACGCTGCCTTTACAGATCTGTCTGTTCAGGAATATTTAGATCACCATAAACTACCGTTTGTCAAGTCAAATAAAGTTTGAAATTGTCACATCACAAAACAGTGCAGTTCTGATTATTTTTAGGATTATGTATTTAAAGCCCTGGGTGGACATGGTCTTGCATTTCTTTTTTTCCCCGACAGAGTAAAAGAGCAAATAAGAAATCAAGCTTATTTTTCTCCAGGTCTCAACTGGCGTAATAACTCAAGGCCTTCAAATGTTTAAAGGGAAAACTGAGTTTTATAAAAAAAACAAACAAACAAAAAAAAAAACAAAGAGGGTATTCACAACCTTTAGGGCTTCCAGATCAATGGTGTAATAACTATAAACATAATAGCACCCATTGTTGTTTATTTGATATGGTCTAATTTATTAAATGGCCAAGCAAATCAATATTACCTCAAAAATAGAAGCATAAAATAAAACAAAGTAAATGTAGGAAGAAATCTGCTCATTGTCAGCTTTATTAGATTAGAATACTGTGCTTAACCGCCAAGTACAGACTGGACTTCACTTTGGATAAGAAAATAAAAAAAGGAAAGGAAGCACTTACAAAATAACAAAAAGTAATTTGCTTGTTTAATGATTTAAAAAAATATTTCTTTGCAAGACAAGACGCACATAACTCTCCACTCTCTTTTTTAGAGAGGCAAGTGAGAGAATAACGCAAACATATGAACACCATTTTTACACTGAACTGATGACTGGTGTCAAGTAGATGAGGTAAATGTTTTGTGGAAGGGGAAGGGAGTATAAAGAAAAGGCACAATCTACAATCAACCGTGCCATGTAAATTCACTTAATACCAATAATAATAACAATAATTAATAATAATAATAATAATAACAATAATACACATCATAACACCATCAGAACAGCAATAGAAAAAATATGAAGCAAAAATACAGACTGAGTTTCATCTTGCAGGGCATCTTTCAGCTCTATTGTTTTGCTCTGACCATCAGCAAAATCTGGCCTGTATCCATTCGAGTCCTATCTCATGTTCTTTGCTCATGAGAGTCAAAATGTTCCTCTGGTTTATGACCTTAGGGCAAGGGGAGAGAAAGTCTGTGAAGGTCAAGCCATTTGCTTTGACCTTCAGGCTCAGTTTAGAGGTGCTGTAACACACTATCTGACCACCAGACAAGAAACACAGAGTTTGGAGGGGCCGATGCAGTCATCGTGGCAGAAGGCACCGCACCCCTGGCACATGATCATGGCCTTGAGACGGCACGAACACTTAAGAGCCACTTCCTCTGCAGCACTGTCAGCAAATGCTTGGATGCTAAGAGTAGTGCCTTGGCCACCAGCACTCCCGACACCAACACGTGGCCGTAGCTGCAGTACACTATCTGCTATACTGCGGGAGAAGCCACTACTGTCCACTACAGACACATTAGCCGTGTAGCTGAAGCCAGAAGAGGAACCTCCTGTGCCTCCACTCAGTCCACCTCCACTCTGCTGCAACTTAGGCAGCTTTCCATACAGATGGTAGGGGAGAGACGAAGCAGAGGTAGAGGAAGGGGAAGAGGAGGAAGAGGAGATTGGGGAGGCTGAGGAGTCTGTTTGGCGAGCATACAGATTTTTGCCTTGCTCTTTTTTCGCCATCCTTGCCAGTGACATTTCCATGTTAAGTAGTCCTTCCATTGCTCCCCCACACACATAACTGTCCATGGAGCTCTGAGGCTCTTTTTTGGTTACTACTACAACAGAACCATTGCCAGTGATAGGAGCCTGTGCATTTTTGGTAAGAACTTGCTGGCAAGAGGGGCGTGAAGAGACCTCATTCTTCACAGTAGCTGCAAAAGACAGCTGCTGCTGATAGGACTGAGGTTGGGGTGGCTGGGGTTTAGATGGGCGCCAGCTGATCTTAACAGTAGGTACAACTTCAGATGGACAAAGGTCACCATGTGGAGGAGAAGGAGCATCAGGTGTGGTTCTGCACATAGACTGGGGGAGATTATTGGAGTGTAGCTGAAAACCAGCTGTTTGTCTCTCAGGAGTTTCACCCCGTGAAGGCTGAGGTGTGGGGTGCTCTTTGATAACTGCTGATTCCATTGCTCCAGGAGCACTTTGAGAGTTCATGTCCATTGGATGCCTAGATGAAGAGGATGTGGATGGCAAGGAGGTAATGACAGGTACTGCACCAGGAGGTGCAGTGTTTCCTGGCTGCTGGGAAACAAACTGCTGGACAACTGTGCCACGGGAGCTGGCCTCCTCAAACAAGCACGCCAATCGAGCTGCAGTGCCAGGTGGCGAGGGACCATAATTTTGTCCAGGCCCTGGGGACACCTGAGCAGAAGAGGTTTTGTGCTGAAACTCTGAGCCACCAGGTTCTGTAGGGCCTCCTGTATCAGCTAGTCCTCTAAAGCGGGGCGCCAGGTTCCTGGGAAGTCCTCCAGGCTGGCAGTTGGATGGGAGGCCTAGTGGTGCCCCTGGGTGTCGATTTATCTCCAGCTTACTAACGGAGTGTGGCTGGGGAAGAACCTTCTCCAAAGGCAGGCTGCCCTGAAGAAGCTGGGTAACCAGAGGATTGTTGGCCTCCACAGACGACACAGGCCGAGCAGAACTTTGAATTCTCTTGACAGCAGAAACAGTGTTTTTCAATCCAGCATCATCTGAACAACCTCTGACGAATGATTTAGAATCATCCTCTGTCGAGATAAATGGCTTGCCACCGTTACTGTTCTCATTCAGAATCTGAGCTCTGCTTTGGTCCTTCTCTCCAGGTGTGAGGTATGATTGCACATGGGCCGGAGCCAGGGCACTGGAGTTCTGCTCCTGGGCATGGCGGATTGTATGCTGCTTTTGGGGCTGGATTACTGGCTGGTTTGCCATGCCATTGGGGAATCGAGCCTGAATGACAGTTTGACTATGGACAGGGTTGGAGACATGGGATTGAATGACTGGTTGCTGGTGCTGGGGAGGACTCAGAGTGCATGAGGTAATTCGACTTGGTGTCTGAATGACAGGCTGATTCTGGGACTTTGTATTCTGAACTTGCACTCCATTGTGGTCCATTGTTCTGTGCCAGTCCGTATCATCCTCTTGAGTTTCATTTTCAAAGTCTGATGCTGTCTCTGTGGAGTCACTATGCATCCCAGTATCTTCCTCTCTGGTTGTATCTGGCATACATGGGAGGGATGCTTCGTAACTTCCATCAGCTTCAACCTCCCCAGACTTGCGCTCCTCCGAACCCTCCATAAAACCGTTTTGGACTTTAACAAGCGTCTCTTTGGGACCTTTGATGTCTGAGCCATGCTGGATGACCCCAGTAGTGCTAGAACGATTTTCACTCTGATTCTGTTCGCATTCCCAAGACTGAGATGATGCTGCTAAGGTCCTGATCACATCCACACCCTGAGCACCAAACCTTGGCAATGAATCAGGTATGGACGTGGGAACCAAATTAACTGCCTCACTGGGCACTGGTGTGTAATTGGGAGTCACCGTTCTGCTGTCACTAGAATCCAATTCTTCACCTCTGGCCTCTTGGTGACTTCCAACAGACTCTGGCTCACTTGGAGTAGGCACTGGAGTGTCTAAGGTCTGTTCAGAGGTTTTATCACTGGAGCAGGTAGCAACTTCCTCCACCCCACAGATTTCCTCCACCTGGTCCTGGGAGTCCGGGCTGTCTGTCTCAGGTGGTGAAGGTGTGGGGGTTTTGGGTGATTCTGATGGCAGCACTGAGGGGTTAGAGCATACAGAGGATGGAGAGGGTAATGTTTGTGGTGTAGAGCCTTGAGGCTTTTCTGTAGTTTCTACACTGGACAACTGTAGTTGTGTTCCAGACGAATGAGAGCTCGCAGGCGATTCCTGTCCCTCCAGATCAACTCTTCCTCCTCCTCCTCCTCGTCTTCCTCCTCCTCCTCCTCCTCCTCCTCCTCCTGGTTCAACGGGACCCGGGTGCTCTCTCGAACGCCTCCCGCTGGAGCGATCCGGTATCCCAGTACCACCCCCCGGGCCGCCCCCCCCAGGCCCTGTCCCGTCCCCAGTGGCTGCAACAGCAGCAGCGGCTTCCCGCTGTGCACGGGCTTGCTGGGCGCGGGCTTTGATGTCCGCCAATGTGCGCGCCCCCGTCCCACAGCGCCTCGACCCCTCGTTGGGGGGCACGATGCGAGGACAGATTTGGTACGTTGGCGGCCCTTTGACCCAGGGCGGTTTGATCCGGGAGAGCTGAATCTAGGAAAAAAGGGAAAAAGAAGGGGAAAAAAGAAGGGGAAAGAAGAAGAAAGGAGGGGGAGGGGAGAAAAAAAATGTCACTTTAGAAAAAGAATTAAAATTCCAATTGAAAAATTGTGTAAACAGTGTAAAGACATACATTCCCATATTACAATGACACTTTTACTTGGTAATTTTTGGTGAAATACCAAAAATGTAAACATGAAATGTTATAGTTCAAAGTGTTCTAATAATGTTTCGAGTTCTGATTGTGATAAAGACTACTGATGATAACCAATAATCTCCCTTTTAATTGCGGATCTCAGATCAAGCTGGCAAACACATTACAAACAAATCAGTCATACCCGGATTGGCGGGACCTTGGGCTCCTCGGTTGTCGGCTGCGGCTTTTCTGAGTGCACACAGTCAACTGTGTTACGAAAGGACTGACGGTCATCCAGCCGTGGCCTTTTCTCGGGGAAGCTGGTGTAGGCCTGTGACTCGTCGGGTCTCCTTTTCTGATCCTTGAGCTGAATGGCGGGGCTGGCTGTAGCGGGACTTGCTGCTGGGCTGCTCTCCCTGCTGCTGGCACCGGTGCCTGCTGTGCCAGTGGTGATGACCGAGGCTCCATCATCAAGTGGGTCGGTGGCAACAGCAGCAGTTGAGGACGAGGAGGAGGAGGATGATGACGATGAGTCAGAGCTGGTAGCAAAAGCTCCCTGACGATCTGACGGCGATGAGGGAGATGATGAAGGAGAGGATGATGAAGATGCTGAGGAAGAAGACGAAGAAGGAGAAGAGGTGGAGGCAACAGCTGGCTCGACAACTTCAGGCAGCAAGCGTGTAGAAGCTTCTGGTTCGTCGCAGGTTGAGCTTGTAGAAGTGGGAGCTGGCGTAGATGCAGGTGCAGGTGAGGGAGCAGCCTCTGGACAGAGGGTTTCTGCAGGTGCTTCTAGTTCTGAATCTGCTGGGAGGACAACCTCTCCTTGAACCGCAGCAGTCTCTAGGACAGGTGATGCAACTGTGGCAGCAGCATCTGATGCAGCTGGGCCCTCTGCCTGTTCTGCTTGAGCCACTGCAGCAGGAGCTGTCTTGCTGAGCGGGCGACGGGCCCTGCGTCTGAGGTCAGCGCGTGATCGTCTTCTAATGCGACCCTCCCTTCGTCGTCTACCAACACCTCTCCTCTTGGGCGTTGGAACAGCAGCGGTGTCAGCACCCAGTACGGCTCCAGCAACATCCTCTGCATCATCCATTGTGAGTTTCAGTGCCTCCTCACGAGTCAAACCAGACCTACAAAAAAAGGTTTGTGTTCCATTTAAGATCCATTTAATACTAAGAGCGTGAAAATATACTACAAATACTTAAGGGAACCTTACTTTTGGCCATGGTACTCCTCAAAGAACTTCTCCTTCCATGCTTCCACTTTCTTTTCCTTTTCCATCTCTTGTCTAAAACGAACCTGCATCTCATGTGTGAACTCACCTTTAAAATAAATAAATAACTAAATAGGTCATAAATAAACAAATGAGCAATACAATTTTTCCACTGTAAGCTTGCCTTCCACAGTCAATATGGCAATCTAAACATTCACGTTTCTAAAACAGTTTAAGGTGACGCTCACCTTCAGCAAGCCTCTCTTTCCAGCTCTGAGAGGCATGAGTGAAGAACTCATTATTCAGTGCTGAGCTACTAAGCCGGGCCATACCATCAGAACCAACCTGAACAACAGTAAGGGGACAAGGAGTGATTGAAGATTTTTGTATAATACAACAAAACGCAGCAACATATCTCTAACATCAGAAACAAGTAAAGGGAACACGGCAGAAAAGAGCAGTTTTAATCACGCACCTGTCTATCCACTTCTGGGAGAAGCTGGAGGAGCTGTTGCTGGGAGTGAGGTGGGAACGCTGAAAAGGTGCGCATATTAATCAGCGCACGGATATTTGTGTTGACCAAGATCGAGCCTGGGGTTTCAAAGTCCACCTCAACACCACCCCGACTTCTTTTCATAGGCCCTGCAAATTTAAACCTGGGATCAATGTATGGGCACAAACCAACCAAAAAATCTTTCATGATTTGACAACATGACACCACACCATGATGGCATCAGAAAAAAATAAAGAGGCACAGAAAATACTGTAATGGCAGGCATCATTTTGCTTAAGAACATGTGACTTACATATGAATTTATGATTATATAGTAACAATATACATCTAGTTAAGGCAAATTCAGATCTTCTGAAAAGATTAAATGTAATGGGACTCAAAAAAGGGTTTTAGATTGGTAATTCGCTTGTGACATGCTTCACTACAAAAATATTTGTAGTCAACACAAAAAATATATTGCAGGAAGAAGAACCAACATTGCAGAATATTGATATAGCAACCAGTACATGCCCTGCATTCAATACACAGCCAATATAACTGGTTTTAATAAGCATTAAACACAGCAGACAAGCAAAAACAGTAAGCCTATAATTCCTGTTTACTAACATTTCAATCGCAACATCTCAAAAGCAGCACAATTTAAAAAAAAAAAAGCATACCCCTGTTCAGTGAAGCAAACTGAAGACTTATTTTTAGCAAATTATACATTTCTCACCATGGAGCACCTGGAAAATGGGGCTGAATAGATTACATAAATGGGACTGTTACGTGGTAGATTAAGTGGAATCCTAGGTAAGGGAAATGCAGCAATGACCAATGAATTGATCCCTGGGTCTCATCCTCTGTACCTGAACGAAGGCCACGCATGCTCTTGAAGTGCTGGGGGCGTTTCCAGCCCAGCTCGGAGCGGGCTCGAAGTGTCGGGCCTGGACCCCCCCTAGACCCTTCCCTTCGCCTCCCCGCAGCTCCTGAGGGGACAGGTGGGGGAGGAGGGAGGCTGGTGAGACTTGGAGAATGAGTGAGTGTGGGAGGGGCAGCACAGGCAGAAAGGCCAGTGACCAGAGAGGCTGGAGCAGCAGGCAAAAGGTGCTGGCTAGTGCGCACACACAAAGCCACAAGGACAGATGTCCTAGGCATGGAGATAGACAGCAAGAAGGGTGAGTGGATATCTGGAGTGAGGGTGCAAACGCAAAGCAGAGGGTTCAGATATCCACAAGGCAAAGAGCAGGGCTGACAACCAGAAACACTGGTCTTATGCAGGGAGCAAGCTACAAAATAAACAAGTCAGTGCCTTCTGAGAAGATGCTGTTTTTAGTGTTAACCAACAGACACAGAAGAGGCTGCTAACAGGACGTAACTGTGGGAAAACTGCCCTTGAGAAGACTGTAGGATAAATGATTAAAGAGTGTCTGAGCGTAAAATTACGAAACACTGTCAGACCACTCACATATAGAGCATCCACAGTCAAGGGGAGTGGGTAAAGAAACTACTGCAGAATAAAAAAAGATGGGAGGAAGAGGGTGGTGCGGGGCAAAGAAAGAACAGTAACCTGGTGGGACGTGTTCACCGTTGACCTTGAGTGGCGTAAGAACCACACGAGGCATCATCACAGCTTTCTTCCTCTGCCTCCCTGACTGTGATATAGAGAAGAGAGGGGGAAAGGGGAAAAAACAGAAAATGATGAAGACAAACACACACAGAAAACAAACATATACCCTTCAAATACATTGCCTTAAATATCCCAAAGACCATTCTTTAGTGCTCAACCAAAGCTATAAATACTTGTGGGATATCTCTGGATTCAAATGTTGCACTGGCCTGGTGGTTTTTAGGGATCTGTGTCCAAAAGAGCACTGCTTGCCATAATGTATGTCTATTAGCT
The DNA here is from genome assembly GCA_037974485.1 of Hemigrammopetersius urotaenia. NCBI lineage: Eukaryota > Metazoa > Chordata > Actinopteri > Characiformes > Alestidae > Hemigrammopetersius > Hemigrammopetersius urotaenia. The sequence goes on from JBBPDC010000135.1 coordinate 23,438,899, forward strand.
GATGTATCAATTGTTGGGGTCCTCCTCAAACCTCTTTAAACTTCCGCATCAGCGGAAGCTCAAAAAGGTATTGTGTGACGGGAGATTCCTAGCTAGTTGTTGGAATTGGAAACTACTCAATTCGGCAGAAAAAAGATTTCTGTATACCCAATTTAAAAAGTGTAATTTTAAAAATAGGATTCAAATTCAAATGTTATTTGTCACATACACATTATACACAGTATGATGTGAAGTGAAATGCTTATACGACTGCTGATAACCTATAATATAAAAGGAATGTCCAGTGCAGAAGAGAAATTTTGCAATTTGGAATATAGAGAAATATGTTTAATTTACATTATATACAAATAACAGAATAAAAATTCTATTATTTCTATTATTATTTTATTATTTTCCATAACAATTAAATAATTGAAAATAGCAATAGAATATATAATACACAGACAGAAATTTGCAGTTATGGCAAGACAATGTGCAGATATAGATAAGATCAGAATGGATGATAAGATATATTCTTTGGCAGGAATAACGGGAAAGACGGATATCCTGTTTATGTCCCAGTGAATCAGTCATACCTGGTTACAAAAGTATTACGTGAGATAAGGCACTTTAAGGTACCTGTGACGATCGACTCAGTCGAGTTTGTGGCTCTGTGGAGCAGGAGGCACTGGATGAAGTCTCATCCACAGAGGCTAAAAATATAAAGCAAAACCAGTAAGAAAGGTTTTAACATTATTAACCAACCAAATATTAACTAATTACATACGCTTATATGGTTTTAATCCCTAAAGTATCCCTAAATAATGCCATATGCATTTAAACTGAAACAATAAAAAGCAAAAACAAATCCTCAAATCACCATCTAAGATTAAAGGCAGGACTCAATGCAGATTCAAAACACACTGCACAACAAATGTTCATAGGCCAGGAATCTAAGAACAAAACTCACACATGCAGCACTGTGATAAAAGGTAAAAAATTTTTCCCTTAGCAGACATGAAAAATAGTGGTTCAGAGGTAATACTAGTAGTTCTAATGATCTGATCCAATTCCATGTTTTTAAATTTCCTTTCAGCCTTTCAGAAACTGCCTTTTACCTTTAATTGTCCTCCCTAAAGAACAGTTTCTTTTCTGTCGCTCACGTACAAGCAAATACACATGTTCTAAACCACTCTCATCTAGGTCACTGCTGGGTGTCATGTGCCACAGTATCCATGGCAACACACACATCCTCAGAAATAAATATTAAAATGAAAGGAGGGGGAAAAAATGAATGCTTCCCCAGCATTATGTTCTCAAAGCACCCGACAGTTATCATTTTGATTGTCCAAATGCAATGTACTTTTTGCATAAAAAGATGCATGTTCTACATTAGGGTTTCATAGGTGCCCATTACCTATTATATCAATGCTGAAATGGCTACAGGACAAATGCAAACAAAAAAAAGTCTCCCTGAATCAGGACAAATTAACCAATTGGTAGTTTTTACACACCATCATTCTCACCACTAGCAGCAGCTGTCTCTGTGGAGTCACAGCTCTCCTGCTCCAACCCTTCTGCTGCCCCAACTGTGGCTGTGGATGAAGCTGCTGATGCGCCAGTTGTTTCAGCTGTCTCAGATGCTGTTGGGTTCTTTGTCCACTGGAGGGCATTTTTCTGGGTGGGGAGATAAAGTATGAGACACAGACATAAGCGAGAACTGAGTATTAGTAACTGAAAAAGTATGGGACTACGAATATGTTCACAATTTACCCCATTAATGCTTCTATCGTGGCAGCACTAACATTTTTCACACATACACTGTTGTGGTACCCCGGGAGCTGAGTAGGTACCAAAACATGGTGTAAAAAGAAGGCAGACTACGCCAAGGAGATACTATCTGCAGTGGAAAACAAATGAAGTACTAGGTACCAAAAAGCAAGTCGAGTTGGTACCATGCAATAGAAAAGTGACTTATTACACTACAGAGCTCGCAAAATTTCAAAATCCCTGGTAGCCCTTCAGGCATGCACTCTTCAGTTTTTGGTAGCCCAAAATAAATTTAAGCTTGCCCAAGTATAAAAGAGATTTTTAATGTATAATATTGTAATGAAAACAAAACAATCAAAAAATTGTTAAAACACAAATTACAACAACTGTATAAAATTACAATCATCAGCTGAAATATTTGGTTCAAACTGAACAGAAACAAAATCACTATTAATAACGTGATTGGGACAGGACTGGAAAAAATGTAAGCAGGAGTATGCGGGACCGGGAATCGTAATAACACTATGATAACCTTACACAGAAATATACCTTTTAAATAAATAAACTAATTTTGTAGTAATCAGTACTAGTTGTCCTGTTTCTTTATGCTCTCTTCCTGTTTGCTGTGTAGCCCGTGAATGGCGTGCTAAACACACCCATAACAGTTGGTGGCGATAGTCCCAACCACCAATAATGTAAGTGAAGAAGTAGCTTCTCCATGCACTTTTTAGCCACGAAAATCATAACCAAAATGGAGGCAGACGTGAAAGCTATGATACCTACTGTCTGAAAATAATACGTCAGTTGTGCTCACAGATATTTCTGGGTGGTCTGAAATAACTAAATTTTTACACATTGAGAAAGATGACGTGAAAACGCAACACACCAGCTGCAAGACTTGTAGACAACTGATTAAGTACTACTCAGACTGTGTGTGTGTATGGATGGATGGATGATTTGCATAAAATTCAACATGAAACACTGTGCATTGTTATGACTTTCAGTTCAATAAAATAAATTACATTTTGGACTTTTATTCAACTAAGCTGGGCATGCTGTGATTTTTTTTTTTTCACTGTAACAGATTCCAGCAAAAAAAAAAAAAAAAAAAAAAAAAACCCAGGAGGGGAAGGGAAGGGGGGTCATTCTTCTGGGATTGGGACAGGATTTTGATGGGATGGGATTTTTTTGTGGGAGTGGGACGGGAGAGGTTTAAAAATTCACTCCCGTGTCACCCTCTAATACACATTTCGCGCGATCGCAAAGTGAAAGTAAAATAACACGTGCGAATTCAAACACGATTTCAATATTTCACAGACAGTATCTCATCGATGCCCAAAAATGAATTAATTGCCCAATTACATTTGCCAAAGAATCCAAAAGCACTGACAATTTTTTTCCTTCCTATGATAGCCCGAGACGGCCGAGATAGATTTTGGTAGCCCGACTGGAAGACAATAGCCCTGGGAAGTCAAGCTAGCGATTTTGCGAGCCCTGCACTATGCAAGAGAAGTATGACATTGCCTTGCAATAACTAATTTAAAACAAGGAAACAAGTCTTACTGACAGTGTTGTATCCGACACCTGAACACACATCCAGATCCACATTTATGAATTTTAGATGAAGTAATTTGGGTAACCAAACAGAGATAAAATAAGATTAAAATAAGGCAGGCCAGTTTTAAATCATGTTACATTATTGCAATATATTGCAACTTCAACAAGTAGCAATAGAAAGGAAATGCTATTCACAATACTGCTTGCAATTTACAGCCCTCCAGAGAACTGAATGAATGAAGGGTGTGGGAGGTAGAGTGAGTGCATCAGTTCTACCTTTAGGGTGAAAAGGCTCATCCTTCCTGGCAACTTGAAGAAAATGCTGTTTTTCACTCTGTCTCCCCTCACCTGGGAGTGGAGCATGGTAACCAGGCAGGCCAGCGGGGCTGTGCCACTGTGTATGGAGTGGAAAGAAAACTTTTGAGAATGGTATAGCCACATTCATGCAAAAAAGTTCAGGTAATACTTAAGACTTTCAGTATAGTCTATGTGCTGCACCAGCTGGGTATATTCCAGAGCACAGTTCAAGTGTTAATACATAAATCTGCTCCCCAAAAAACATTCCAATCACATTTGCATCATCATCTATATATGGTAGAAATTAGGATGAAAAACACTAGCAAATTCATTTTAAACATCCAAAACTCTTACCTTCTATTGCCACAGATGATGGAAGATGATGCAAACAAACAGGAAAAAAAGTTTTATTATGCAAGTAGAACACTGCAGATCTGTAAATGTCTGGAAATTTATTTTAGGCTGTGCATTAAGAACAAACCTCATTTCTTTGAGTCCCTTTGTCTGGATCACATGAAGGATCTGTTTAGGCGTCATAGGGGCATCAGAGAAGTTCTCAAGAACCTTTATGGGGGAAAAGGAGACAGGAAATGGAGACGCACTTTTCACTGGTGGAACATACATCAGCTCATACTGTTGTACACACTTACTCTAACCACACACGTCAGTTCTAAATCTAGACTTTGTTCTTGTTGGCAGTGGCAACTGGCAACGTGTTATTCCTCTAATAGCTGTCTCACATTCAGCTGTGTATTCTTTCCATACTCACACCAAATTAAAACTAAGGGTTGCATTTTCTCTGTTATAAGATCTGCTGTGTGGTTTGTGCAAGGCAAAAAAAGACAACCACTGCACAGAAAAAGTGTGCCATCATGAGATGTGAAAAAAATTTGAATGTCTTGGTCAGATTTTATCTGACAATATAAGAGTATGCATCGTGCAATACGCATGCTGGCCAAATGTTTGTCTCTCTCATCGCAAGACCAACTGCATTTTTTTAATGTGTTTTATTCCTAGCTTTAACTGTAGAGGTTCTACATCTTTACAACAGACCTTCACTTGAAAAATGCTACAAAATTAATAAAAATTGTGAAACCATGTTCTGTAACTGAAACAGTAACATACCGGGGGGGGGGGGGGGGAGAGAAACCACACAAACACCAGAATGCCAGAAAAAAAAAAAAAAAAAGAAAAGAAGAAACATGAGCCATGAACCCCCAAAGAACTGAATACACAATACAAGAAGGACGTTATGCAATTCTTGCAGTCTTCCTCCAAAGTATGCAAAAATCTCAGTTCATTCACTCAGGGAAATGTCCCAGTACATTTCTTATACATTATCAATTTGTCCCACTGAAATATATTCATTTAATATGCCATTATTAAATCTACATAATGGTAAAGGGGAACAAAAAGAAATTACATACATTTACATGTAATTTGTAATACATGTCATTTACATGTAATTTCATGTAATACCAAATAAAAGACCAGAAATTAGTCCAAGGCTAATGTTCAACCACAAATCTCACTGGGACACGTGTGTTTTAGGCTGTTTCTGTATGAAATAATGTCAAAATGAATCTGAAGACATTTCCAGTCAGAAGTTTTAAAAAAATCTAGGTCACACAAAAACATATTTGGGACTGTTCGTGATACTGAACAATGCTCAGTTATGAGACATCAAACCCAAAAAGGAAGGAGCAACAATCCCAGCAAATCCGCCCAATTTTCAGGCCGAGAACAAAGCCCAAAACCTTCTGGAGGACTCTGAACAGCGCACCTCTGTTTCGTGAAAAGGCTACAATGCCTCTGCGCCTCTGAAGTGCTGTTTGCCATCAAAAACATGCAACCCTGTTCCATGGGACGAATTTTAGTAGCGGTTAAAATCTGTGTGGAGGGGTAAGCCCCACCCAACTCCTGCCATGCGACAACACACACACCACATCTGCACTAATGAAGACAGAATGTTCTTTGACAAAGCAATAATTTCTGCATATTTTGCAAAAGACAAAAGACTGGGGCTATTTACATTATTCAGAGATATAGTATGAGACTGTACATCTACAACAGACAAAACTTCGTGTTAAGAGAGATGCCACCAGGGGTAGACTGCTGGGCTTCACTGCCAACCGAGTTTGATTAAAAACATCTGTATGGCTTTTACCAGGCTGTTAGTTCCCCAAGCTGTCTACACAGTCATGCTTTACAATTATAATTGCACTAAAACAGCCAAAAACTGTGCTACTTCTATAATTTCATTACTCAAGCTTAAACATAACCTCTTTGAACGGTTTAGCTCAGCGGAGTCCTGGAGACATTCAGCTTTACACAGTAAGCAGGGGTGTATACTGTGAACTAAATCTGAACTTGTGGCTTTGGTCTCTTCACTTCCTACATGTGAAAGGAAGAGGCAGTGTGTTTATGCATCCGCTTCAGTCTTGGATTTTCTGCTGGGTGGAGAATAGTCTAGCAGCCCAGCTGATACCTGCCACCTGAATCAATACGTCACACCACAACACTTCTGTTTCACCTAAGGTGAACTTCTCCCACAAGAATAGCCTTCTAATCAAAACATTTCAATTTAAAATAAATGTTTCTTTAAAGTGATGCAGTGAATTATACAATGAGGAAGGTACTTTACCAGAAAGGTTCAAGAAACATCCATTGAAAGATCTAAAGCAATTCTTCAATGGCTTTACTTTATTTATTTTTAAATGTACAGTTTATCACATCTCATGCTTTTTTACATCTATTCAACTTATTTAACGTGAGATTCCTACCATGGACTTGGAACGACAAAATGTGGGGAGGTAGTCTAGCAGCAGTGCTGCACCCCACCCTAAACAGTAACCCTAGAGTCGCAGCAGCAAATGCCACAAGATAACACCGGCTGTGTTGGCACGATGTGGTTTAGATTTCAAGGCCTAAGTCGCCTCATGCCTCAGACAGAACAAGAATGGAGTTCAGTCAGTTCTCAAATACTGGGCTGGGGTGAGTGTACCCCAATGGAACAAAGATGTAAATACTAGATACAGTTTCCCAGTACACTGTTAACAAATCAAACTGAAGTCTGTTTTGTTGTCAGAAGCACATATGTACTTCTAACACACCACTATAGAAATGCTAAGCTCTCTGATTAAGGTAAAAAGCAAACAGTAAAATCTTCAATGGCCTAGCTAAAGCACATCTAGGCTGCCTCTCTGTACTAAGAGCATCTGAAGCAGGAAGCACTTGTCCACGTCCTGATGTCATTAAATCTTCTCTGACCTGAAATAGCAATGCAAGTTATTGCACGTATCTTACATAGCTGTAGGCCTGTCAGCAAATTGTGTTTAAGCATCAATGAAAATTTAGGCCCAAACATCTCTGCTTTACTGACATGTGTTTAGAAAGAGCAATAGGCCCAACGTAATTTTCCTCGTATGAATCAGCATTTGAGGGGCAATTCGTACATCGCTTTAAAGCCAGACTAGTATGCAGTGCATCTGCAGAGAAATGCTTCAATTCAATGAAACAAAGGTGCTTGGGGGGATGAAAGGGGGAGAAATTGGTGTCAGACACTCCTTAACACTGTTCTAGTTTAAGTTCTGCAGTGAAGAACATCTCCTTGACACCCGAAAAGCCTAAAATCAACGTGCTTGTAAATGACAATCCGAATTTCACACATGGATTGTGCAACGTCTTGCTTACTCTCCCCCTCTCAAAGCAAACGGGATGAAGCTAAGGCTACAAACCCTTGCTGCGTAGCATCACAGGGAAATAAACGGCCCGCAGTTTAAACCAAATGCTCAATTTAACCTCTAAATACACATTTTCTCCTTTTAAAGTCGAATTTGGTGCAATGGGGTAAACATATGTGCACTATTACTTGCTGTAGGTGGTGTTTTAGCATACCTAGCAGGCTAACGTTAGCTATTTACAAGTCTTGCAAACAAAGGGTCAAACGAGTGGCGGTTGCTAGGGGCTGCTAAACTACGAGCTGCTTTCCTCTATGGGTAGGGCTGGCTTTAATGTGACCCAGTGCCCTTTTTAATCACAAAAATGCGAATTTCAGTAGCCAGAGTGTGTTAGTTGTGAAACGAGGCGGCGTGTGAGGAGCCTCTATGCGGGAGCAGCCTGAGAGCACCGTCGCAAGAAGCTTTGGGGCTCGTTCCAGACGCAGCAAAAGCACCAAACATGAGAATTTAAGGGCACAATATGGAAATAAGGAGACAAGGTTTACCATGCGAGCAGCTTCAGCCCACGTACGCTCCTTCTTTCTCTTCTGTTTGTCCTTCATTTCCTCGGTGGGGTCTGCCCTCGTCTCTGCAGGCTGAGCCAGACTCGGAGGATGAGAAACGTGTTAGCTGTGCAGGCTAAGTGACCCTGACCGTTCTGCAGTCTCTCCAGCCTCTTTCTCTCTTACCCTCAGCTGTCTCCGCCCTCCTCGCTAGTCTCGTTTTATCCTTAAACAATCGTTTAGGTCCAAAAAAACCCAAAACTAGCCCCCCTGAATCGTCTTTTGTATGTTTCTCCCCTGCAGCTAAGCAGTAAACACGGGCAGGGCGCAGTCAGAGCGAGCCCCAGCACACAGCAGCACGCTGGACATCACTGCAGGAAAAAAATAGAAATATATATAAATAAAATTAATATTAACAATAATCCAGCCTCGCCAAGGAAACGCAAGGAGAGCAGGACACAACAACGAGGTCAAAGGTCAGGCCCACACTGCAGGAATGCAACACAAAACAACTCTTTCCCCATCCCCCTTCTCTCTCGCTCTCTCTCTCGCTCTCTCTCTGCTCTTGTCCAATCTCTCTCGCTCTCTGCTTTGGTCCAATCGCTCGCTCGCGCTCGCGCTCGCGCTCTCTCTCTCTCCTCGCTGACGTCTCACACGGCTCGGAGGACACGCCTATTATGATGCACACAGTCCTCCAGCATCAATCAGACCACCAGAACAGACACGCAGGCACATCTATGATCACGATACACTTTTTTTTGTTTTTTAAAGTTACAATTCAATCACAAACGCTGCGATTAATGCCATGTGAACAGAAAACAATGCTCAAACTTCCCTATTTTTTTTTTTTTACAAAGTAAACGCTGCTGGTCTCATTCACTCCCTCTGGCGGTCCACTCGGGGAGCTGTTCAGATGTGATCTGTAACTGAGACTTTACACTGAGGTAGCCTCGAGCAAGGGAGCGACCCTACACACTGCTCCCCGGGCGCCCCTCATTGATGACAGCCCACTGCTTCACTTGGTGAATGGGTTAAATATTTCAAGAATGAAATTACTTTTTGAAATGACCATTACTCTCTACTCTCTTTCTCCTTAGACAAATTAAAGTTAAATTAAGCTATAGTCAATGTGCTATTGGTCGAATTAGTACATGAGTAATTATTCTACACTGCAACATTTCTGATTTCTTAATATTTCTTTCCGAACTGTATGTTTTCAATAACTTTGCTTTTGCCTGGCTCAAATATATTGTTTGTTTGATAGCTGAACATTAAGGCATTTATTTAAATATTCAGACTTGATTTAGAAAGTCCAAAAATGATATGAGAACATACTCCGTGGTTAGTTGGTTGTTTATAAGCCAGTTTGTGTTTATATTGCTTTAAGCAGCTCAATGAAGATTTATGTTCATTTGGGAGCAATTTGTGGAGTAATGCTTGGTAGACTTTTATTTTGAAATGTGTTGAGCGAAATGATAACTGAAGCAGACGAACAAAATCAACCCTCTTTGATATCATGACCAGTACCGCATAATCCTGCGCAAGCACAGATAAACATCACAAATACATTAATAAAACAGAACGTGCCTGCATTTTAAGATAAGTGTTTTTTATATTCACAGTGATTGTTCAGGTCCTAAAGGTGCAGGGGGATATTCTGGTCACAAATACGTAAGTGTAAAGTATCCATTAGTAACACAGCACAGCACACAGTGTGAACAGTGTGCAAATTCTTTCCATTCAGCAAGTGAAACAGCGGACAGCCAGCAACAAATGGCACCTGTGGAGCAGTGTGAGAGCCTCTCAATGGTGCCACTGGTAGTCCTGGGATTCAAACCCACCACCTTCTGAATCCAGGGGTAATTCCCTAACCACCAGGCCAGCAGCTGCCCTTCCGAAGATACTCTAGTCAAACAAAACCATCAAACTGAAGTGCCCAGCTATATCTCCAGTCTCCCCATTGATCGGCTTTTAGGAGCTCATCAGAAGAATTTGAGGTTGTGGTTTTGTGTCTGAATAGTGACCTAAATACATACATACACACACACACACACACACACACAAGGCAGGCAGATAGGAAAGGAAGTTTCAACTAATTAAACTATAAAGTACTACAAAGCCATGGTTATTTACTTAATTTCACTATTCATTGGACCATTGATTCAGTGGAACAATTGCTCCAAGAAATGTGTTCAGACTTCTTCTGAAAGTAACAAAGATGTAAGGAGCTTAGAGATGCTCCGATCAGCATTTTTGGGGCCGATCACCGATCACCAAGATCATGATCTGCCGATTGCCGATCACAGAATGGCAGGGGAATTCAATTCAATTCAATTTTATTTATATAGCGCTTTTAACAATGGTCATTGTCACAAAGCAGCTTTACAAAATGA
>JBBPDC010000135.1:23468161-23479281 GCA_037974485.1 Hemigrammopetersius urotaenia
TGGGCCAACATTTCTAAAGAATGCTTTCAGCACCTTGTTGAATCAATGCCACATAGAATTAAGGCAGTTCTGAAGGCAAAAGGGGGTCAAATACCGTATTAGTATGGTGTTCCTAATAATCCTTTAGGTGAGTGTATGTAAAAGCTTGATCAGTGATGAAACAAATCACACATTGAAATCAACTTTGAAACTTAATCCTTAAACAAATCCAGATCATGATGTTCCAGACATAAAGTTTCCCCCCACTGGGTCACACAAGGACAAACCTCTGTGGAATATCAGTAGTGAAAAGTATTCTGGACTGAAATGAGACAAAGCTCACCACGTTCTTCTATGTGTGCTTTATTCATATCCATGCCTTTAGTCCTGAACAGAATGCACTCAAAAAGCCTGAATGCTTAGCTTGGTACTTTCCCATCCAATTCTTAACTCCTTGGAGAGCTTCGGCTGCACAGAGCTTACAGAGGCCTGCACTTATGCATGTTAAGATATGCATTAGGCCGAATACTGGTGTACCTAGCCACTCCCTGATTTAGCAAAATTATAGAGCAATATACTCTTGCTAAATATAACACACACTGACAAGATTTATTAGCTCCATAAATAGACCTTTGTTGCAAGAATAAATGAAGAGCAAGTGATTAAATGCAGATGTCAGCCAGTTAATCAGCAGAGTTGAATTTCCTCTTACAGAAAGTAAACTGATAGTTTCTTCATTATTCAATGGTTAGGATGTAAGCAGAAGTTTAGAGTCAGTTGATGTGAAATTCTGCGTTCTAGTCAGAGTCAAAACTGTTCTCATTAGGGGTGATGGGAACCCAGGGTATAAAGCATCTAAAAGCTACGTAATGGTACACCATTACAGAAATGGTTATGATGATGTTTTCTGATTGCCAAGATGTTTTTAGGAAGGTTTTACATTAAATGTTTGGACTAAAGCATCATTTAAAAAAACAGTCACATCCTCTCCTATTTTGGATAGTTAATAAAATTACTTCATCTGTGTTTTAGATACAACCCCTGGTTATTCTTGTCTCCACTGTATGGAACCTCCACCCCAACATAATAACTTATTAATGATTGAATTATGTTTTTTAGGTATCAGTGGAACTCTTTTTTAAGGAGTTATCAAACCAAAAAATGGAAAAAAGGAGTAAAAGCGTCAGTAATGTTGAAAGTTTAAAAGAGCGCCCCCTCTGGTTATACTCTGCTACTTTCAAGCATGACTTGATGAAGGGGCGTTTGGCTGGCTCTTTTATCCAGAGCAGCTTAAAGTCATTAGTTACAGGGACAGTCCCCCTGGAGCAACTGAGGGTTAAGTGTCTTGCTCAAGGACACAATAGTGTGGTTTGAACCAGCAACTTTGTGGTCATTGGGCTCTCAGAAAAGTGTTTTACTCACCAGGCTACTACCACCCTCGCTTGGCTCAGACCAGGTGTATGAACATACATCACAATGGGCAAATCAATCTACCTGATGATGATGGCCACCTCATACTACACTGTACAAATGAATAGTTTGCTGTGTGTTGACTATGTCAAGTAAATTTGGAGTACAGTGATGAGACACAGTTGTTAAGGTTTCATAGCTCAGTGGTTAGAGTACTAGTCTTTCAAACCAGGAGTTACAAGTTTGATTTTTGCTGGGGCCTTAAGGTTGTTTTGGAGCAACTGGTGGCCTAGTGATTAGGAAGTTGTCGCTACAATCAGAAGGTTGTGGGTTCAAATCCCAGGACTGCTTGTAGCACCACAGAGGTACCCTTGAGGATGTGGATTCAATACAGAGAAGAATTTTGTGCTGTTTTACAATTTTGTTGTCATTCTCCTACCTTAGTTGAGGCTAGATGAGTGAAGAAAATGAGGCAATGATTATATTTTTCACCTTTTTAGAAATTATGTTAAACTAGTATCAAGCGAGCGATATCCAGTATTAATTGTCTGTCTTTTTTCTGTGTGCGTTGTTGGTTAGGCCACTTTTTTTTTTTTTCAGGCCTTTTCTTTTGCTTGTTTAGAGGTCTTGGTTTGGAAAGCACTAGCATACTATCAATCGACTGCAAGCAATAAGGATCATATTTTAATGGCGCCGTTTGCTGGTCTATTTTTGCTACAGGCAAAGAAACATTTAATCCATTATCTATGAGCTTGTGCAATTAAAGAATGTTCATTAATTTGCCAGTGTATTATGCAGTGTATATATTAATAACATATGCATTAATTGACTTTTCAGACAATTTAAGCAGGATGTACAGCCTCATGGATCTGAAGTTCTCCAACCAGGCTCACACTCACCCATCCCAGAGCGACTGTGGGCTTTTTAGCTTAAATAAGAGTTCTGAAGAGAATTCAAAGGGACACAGTGCAGTTTCATTTACATTAGTCTTTTATCACCAAGTAATAGTACAGTGTTCAAAACTTTCATCTGAAAAGTTTTGCTCTCTTTTCCTCTTTTTCTGAGTTCAAACCAAAGCTGTCCTTTCAGCATTACCACCCCCCACTACTCTTTTATTTTATCCTTTTCTCTTTCTCTATTTATCACCATCACAATCTCTTTTCTATCCCTCTCTTTCCTAGCCCCATCTCTCATCACCATTACACTATCTTTTCTACACCTCTCTTTTCTAATTCCTCTATTTCCCTCTGCCCCCGCTCTCTCTATCTGTTTCTCTTCTCTCATCAACATCACACTGTTCTTTCACTCTTTTTCCTAGCTCTACTATTTCTTTTCTCTCCCCCCCTCTCTCTCTGTCCCCTTTCCCTCCTGTTGTTCTTTCTCTCACATCCTCCTTTGATTTTCAACAGCACTCTCACGCCCTCTCTTTCTCTTTTCTGTCAATCCCTCTCTCTCTCTCTCTCTCTTTCTCTCTCTCTTTCATTCTTTCATTTGATCGTTCTGATATAGTACAGCCAGGCTGGAGCTGTCCTTTCAGCACCAATACAGCATATTTCTTTCTCTTTCACATGTTGTCACTTTGGCTTTGGCAGTATATATATTTTACATCTGCACTACATTCTTCACCATACAATATGTAGCCTTTCCCTTTCTTTTTTTCCTTTCTAGCTTGGTGTATTTTTTTCTCGTTCTCTCTCATTCTGTGAAAGGCTGGAGCTGTCGTTTCAGCACCACCACGTTACAGTGTGTTCTTCTCTGTCTTTCTGTCTTTTGCTGCATATATACATGCTCTATTCTACTTTCATTAAAATGTGAAGTCTAAACTGTGTGGGCCCTTATGCATCCCCCCCCCCCGCCTCTCTCCCCCCATCTCTGTCTGTTTTGGCTTTTATTTCTTTTTCTTGCTTCTTTTTGCAAAAGTAATAGAATGTAATAAAGCATATCCTCTGTCTCTTTCTTTATCCTTGCCCGCTCCCCTCTTTTTCTTTCTCTCTCCCAGCCTCTCTCTATCTCTCCTTCTTTCTCTCTCTCTCTCTCTCTCTCTCTCCCTCTCTCTGTGACTTTCCCCTCCCTCCCTCCATCGGTTTCAAACGGAGCCTCCTTCATCCCTCCTTTCTACGTATTACTCTCCCCGCGCTTGTTTTTAACCCCGCCCTCTATAACTCCATTGTGATTGGCCCGTTATCATCTAAAGGCGTGGCCTCGTCTGAACGTCTCGCTTCTTACCAATCACAGCAAGAGATGCTCTGGAAGGGGGCATATCCTTATTCTCCTTCGTCCAATAGAAGGCTAGAGGCTCAGGCCCGCCCCTGGCCCCGCCCTCCGCGCGCTGTCCTCGACGTGCACGCGCGTGGTACCCACGGTCGCGAAGAGGAGGAGGAGGAGGAGGATGTGGCGCGCGGAGGGGAAATGGCTGCCGAAAACAAGCCGGAAGGTAAGAGAGCAAAAACACGGGGATTCGTTTTGTGACATTGGTTTGAAAGGTGTGGAGGGGAGGACCGAGAGGGGGAGGAGGAAGGGGAGAAGAGGATGGAGCAGGTAAAGGAGAGCCAAATCTCGAAGAGGCTTGAGAGGAGGACAGGGCTGGAGGATTCCTCCTCAACACCCTCTCTGCTCCTCCACCGAGACGGCACCCTTATCCAGCATAGCCAGCAGTGTACATCACGCATTGAAACACACACGCACACACACAGAGGAGGGGAGGCATAAAACGTGGCTGAACCCCCCCGGCTGTCTGTAGCAGCGTGTGCAAACTTGGTGACAAATATGGCAGTCAAGCCCCCCAACTTCTCTTTTATTTATCAGCCTCTTCTTGGACTGTCTGCGAGTTGGCAGGTGGAGAGTAGGACTTCAGGTGCTACTTTTGATCGGGCTCTCTTTTGAGGATACAAAGTCTCAGAGCAGCTTTGCCAGCCAGTTTCAGAGCTCCTCGCTTCTTCTGAGATGCTTTTTGAATCGGTAGTGCCACTTTTCAGGCTTGTTTCCAAAGTGATGCTCCCCCAGGCAAGGCTGCTTCTAGTGACATTCAGCTATTGACATTAATTGCCAAACTTGCTGACTCTTGCAATACCTTTCTTTTCGCTGGCTCTCACAACACTAGTCTGGTGACAAAACTGCTCATCAAAAGCGCCACTGCGTTTCTTTTCTAGGACACCTTCACACGTGTGTGTTTTGGACTTGACACCCTGGGTCACCTCAAGGGGAGAAGGGTCTGGTCAGTCAGGCAGTCTTTCACTAAATGTGTGGGTTATAGTAAATCCAGTTGCTTAGTTTGATCCTACTTGACTTTTATCCCACCTTAGTCAGCTGACAAGTGGATCTGCTAATACTTTTCTGACGATCATGGAAACTGAAAATAACGACTACAGTAGAATCAGTCATCTAACAATGATTTTAGGTCAGATGTTTTGTATCAAGTTTCTACAATACAGCCGATTAGCTATGTTTCATCCTCACTGGTTTGAAGATGTTGGGATAAAGTTGACCTCGGCCAGTGTTTGTTTCATAACATTGAAATAAAAACCAAAAGAAGATTTGGGCTGGTTGCCTTTTTTCAGCCACAGGGTGGAGACATTGAGTTGAAAGAAAGTTTGTCAAAAAAAAAAAAACAATTGTGGGGTAATGATGTAGTTATTGCGTTTTGTTACTGAAAACATTGATTATTCTCATGATTTTTTACCGCAAGACAGCAGAAAAGACTCATCAAGTTAAAGCCTGGGCAGACAGTGTCAGAAAGGCTTCAAAATCCATGCAGAGGAATCAGGGCATTTGTACTGGAAAGACCAGGGGCAGGTGCATGTGGAACATTACTTTAAATTTAACTTGCCCAATGACAGTCCCCTGGTCATAAATCACTGCTGTGACCTTACTGAGGAAATGATAATAATGACACGAGGAAAGGCCGGTGGGTTTGAACATGTTGCGGCCCACAGGGGGGTGGTGTTGAGCTTTGCTGAACACTCACAGCACATGTATGTTTTACTATATGAGTGGCATGTCAACAGAGAGCAAGAGCACCAGAATAAAAAGACATCTACTTCTGTGCTGAACTCAAGCATCACAAGGCTGACGGCTAGCTAAGCTTGCGCTGTGCTGTTGACAGATGCAAACAAGCACGTGCCGGCTTGTGCGGTGTGTCACACTGGGGCTCTGTCTTCCTCTCCATGCATTACGGTTGCTTTTTAAAATGCCTGAGTTGAGACTCCCCTCGCAGAGCAGGTTGAGTTATTTTTGCCATTCTTCTGAGGTCAGTGTGTGGAGGAGGAGCATGTGACACACACACTCATAGACACACTCATAGACACACGCACACACACTCTTACACATGCCTATATATGTAGTGCTGTATAGATTCGCCAAGTTTAAGAGCTTTAGTGTGGAATACAGTTTCTACAGCGCTGTGCCATTTCAGGGTCTAGGCCGCAGAACGGAGGCTGGGTTGCGTAAAGTTTTACGCAATTCTTTTTTTTTTTTGCTTTAGATTATTGTCTGTCCCGTAACCTTTTGTCCTTGAAGCAGTGGAGCATTTGTGTAGAATACTGTTCTCCAGGGCTTCAGTATTTTTGCAGATTTTTTTTTCTCTTTCGCAGATAAGGACAGGCTGTTCTTTGCTAGAGGCTGCTTTGAAAACATGGGTAATATCTCTTGTGCCCCACTGAGTGCTCCTGTCCCTCAGTTTGACCCTTCTCACCTCTTAAGAGCCCTGCTAGCAGTGTTTAGTAGAAGGTTTAGTAACTCGCCGGCTTTAGAAAAACAGCAGATACAACCAGAGATTTAGACATTTAATAAGTGAAGCCAGGAATCTTTATTTTAAGAGTGGATGTGGAGATTAGGGCCTGGCTATTATCGACTTATTGGCTGATATTAATTGGCTGTATTATTGGTTGATATTAATCTTTGTACTTAAATTTAATTACTGACATTTAGTCCACAAGTAACACCAATATTTGGGGAGGCCTCTATTTATTTGTTTACAAGACGATGGTGACTGCTCTCATTAGTCCATCCAACACAAAGCAGTAAAGATGGCCTGTTTTATCCCACCAGCCTGAGTAGCAATTACCGGGCAGCAATTACTAGACTAGTCCTACAGAAACTGTTGTATATATGATGATTAAAGACCCCTTATTATTAAATTGGTATTAAAAACGCCTTAGCAGCAGTAATTTTTGACAGGGTGAGAGGATGGAGGTTTCAGTTGTTTTTCTGAAACAATCTTTTATGAAGTTTTTGTGTTTTGGGCCAAATTTGTTCAAAATCTGTTGGACATAGTGTGTGTGCACAGCTAAGCCTTGTAAAACTTTTCTTCTGTTTGGGGAACATTGATTTTTATTTTCCATGAGGAGCCCCTTTTCCTCCATTGTATCCTGTAATGCTGTCCAGCGCAGGGTCTCCATCTGTTGTTTGTGAACTGCACTATTTGACAGTGAAGCTGAATGGAGCTTTCTTCAAAAGCTTAGTTGCATGAAATATTGACTGGTTTACTGAAAATGTGAGTCTTTATATAAGTAATTTTATGGAAAGTATAAACAATAACCAATATATGTGTAATATTTGCGACTAACACAAAGCAAGGCTCCAGTATAGTGTGAACTTTGTTTTCAGATTGTTAAAGGAAGATCTGATCTGGTGATCTCTGAACATAAGGCCAGTCAGTGCACACCAAACATGCACAAACATGTAGTTTACCTTGACTTCAGAGTAGCGCACTCTAGTAGTTATATTGATTTTTACTAATGGGATTTATTATTTTAGTCTGCATGTCTTAAGTCAAACTTGAGGGGTTTTTTTTTACACGTCATTAACAAAATGTAACAAACTATCAGCAGCTGGATCAGGTGGTTTTCTTCAGTCTGACTCTGGAACTGGTTGTGAAGACCACAAATTGGTCAGGCCGCAGTGGGAACACATAGATTTATAAGTCTAATAACTAAGGTTCTAATGTGGAGGGGATAGGCAGGTCTGTAAGATTAGTGTGGAAGTTGGAGACAGATTGGTTCTTCATTCTGTCCTAATCCAGCCTCATCTGCATCAGACAAGACATTGATTTTAAAGATGAACTCATTTGACTCAAATTGTAGGCAAAATTCGGCCCAACCCAGCACCCCTTAAACCCCACAGAACTTTCATGCCGACTTTAAAGATGAACCCAATTTACTCAAATTGTAGGAAAAATTAGGCCCAATCCAACACCCCGAAACCCCTGAGAGCTTTGTTGCTGCCCCTTTCGGTGCTCATTAGGGGGAATGAGTGAGTATTTGTTTGTGCACCCGAAGAT
Source organism: Hemigrammopetersius urotaenia (assembly GCA_037974485.1). Classification (NCBI taxonomy): domain Eukaryota; kingdom Metazoa; phylum Chordata; class Actinopteri; order Characiformes; family Alestidae; genus Hemigrammopetersius; species Hemigrammopetersius urotaenia. The sequence continues at coordinate 23,475,828 of JBBPDC010000135.1, forward strand.
GCATCAGCAAAACTGAGTGGGAGGTGAGAAAAGAAAACAAACACACAAGCAATCTGGCATTATGGGAAGTCCTAGGATGCTAGAATGAACATCACTTTAAACATTCTCTCCACATTCTGTCTGAGCACAATGAAGCTGATCAGACCTTACCTTGCACTATTTCTGTTTTCTCTGATGAAATTAGTTTCTTCCCTTTTTATTTCACTTGTCACTGGTTCAGATTCCTTTTTTTGTGAAGCTAAGCATGAGGTTGATTGTAGATGCTGGATTATTTTGGAAAGAGAGTGAGTACAGTCGTAACCCATGTACTGGGTTAAATAACACTAAATAATGTACGTCGTCTGTTCAGCTCTGCCGTAATGCCGTCAGCTAATGAAAACATACATGCTTCCTTCTGTTATGAGATCAAAGAGATTGCTTTTGCAGCGCCTCAAAGCCCGATCCAGAACCCTGCTCGCAGAATAAAATTCCCCATTTCCTCACCACAAGGGAGCAACTTAAGCCAAAGTAATTCCTTCTGCCCCTCTGAAAGTGCATGATAAAAGAGGGTGCAGACTTGGTGGGGAGAAGGGAATTTGACACAGCCGAACTTGAAGGCAGAACAGAGCAGATTGGGCTGTGAGGAGTGTTCCTCTGCATGAAGATGGGCGCGAATGGGATGGATGCATGACCTTGTTCGTGGGAGGGATTCACTCCGACCTGAAATCTGATTGGAAAAGTATTTATATTCATGAAGCTTGTTTTGCACTATAATGAACAGATACTCTCACACCAGCCTTTATAGAGTCTACAAAGCTGCACAGTCACTAGAAGCTTTCTTTTGGCATTGCAGGCTAAACAGTTAACTTAATTAATATTTCCATGTATTATTTAAGACCTTTTAGCAACGATTTAACAATTTACAATCACATCACTCAGCAAAGTAAAAGTTACCTATGAAAGATGTAAACAAAGTGTGATGTAGTGTGAAGTGCTCCGATGTAAAGAAATGTACCAAGTCAGAATTATTCACAGTGGTTGTGACAGGAACCAGACCAGGTGTTCAAAGAGTTTAACACTTCTAACGTCATCACAGGAAGTTATTACTTTAAATGGCTAAGAATAAATGGCACAATGCCCAAGACTGTGTATTCCATTCCATTAAAAATGAAGAAGTATATGAGGGGTGTTGTAAGGCATATAATCCCTAGAGCAGGGGCGTCAAACTCCAGTCATGGAGGGCCGGTGTCTCTTCTTCAAACACATTCACTAAGTCTGACAATCGGTGAGGTGAACCAGGTGTTTCTGAGCAGAGAAATCACCAAAAATTGCTGGACCACGGGCCTCCAGGAGTTCGACAAGAAAAAACATATATTTTCAGATTTGCCACTATTTTACCATTATCTACATTACAAATGAAAACTCTGAAGATGTATATGTAGGTCCTCTAATGTTTTTTTTTTAAATATATAGCCTACATTGTAGAAAATTTAAGCCATGGCTACTATCATCTCAGTAAAAGAAAAGTCAGTAAGTTTCTCCACAACGCAACAATTCATATCAGAGGATGTGAATCAGAATATATCATGTTTGTGGTGGTGATAGGAACCAGACATCTGAAGAGTTTAACAAATCTCCTTCACAGAAAGTTATCAAATGAAATGGGTTCAAAATGCTGATGCCTGAAATATTGTTTTATAATAAAATTGAGATTAGTTTTGGGCATAAACACAGGTGTGTTGAACGTAAAACAGGGTAGGTTCATTGTTTATTTTGGACAGTAATTACAATAGATTTATATGCTTTGTAGACGACTGGTTCCTATCACCACCATTGCAAAGAAGGACAGCAATTTTCCCTACAATGCACAATTTCGCATCAGAACACTGTGGGTGACTTTGTTTACGTCTCAGCCATCGAATTACTTGGGGATTGTGAAAGATTGGTATTGCTGTTGTAATCACTGACTAAATTTTCAAATTGCTTTGTCCCTAAACTAGACCCTACTAATGCTGACCTCAGTAACTGATACTGTGAATGTTGACCTAACCAACCTGCCGCTGCTAATGCTAATCACACTAACACTCTGTGTGCATGGGGAAATGTCCAAAGTCTCATTGTTAACATGTTGTTGCAGTCAGAATTGTGCAGTTTTCTCTTTTTTATCTTCTCCACTCTCTCTTTCTCTGCCTCCTGAAGGACTGAAGAAAATTCGTAATCCGGATCGAATGTACAGATCAGCCGTGTGTTATTCCGGGCATGCTCCTCCTAAGGGTGTCAGTGATGACACAGAGATGAACAGTAAGAGCTGGTTATTAATATTGCATCCGTGGCATTGCTCGAAGGGGCCACTTGCTGGCTGATCTATTATTAATTCATCGATTCATTTATTTACTTCTTGATTTCATTTATCTTCCTCCTTCTCCCCTGGGATTTCCTCCCAGAGCTTCTTCCTCCCACTTTTTTCTTAAAGTGTCTTCTTGACAGGAGCATGCTATCAATATCACAAGAGTTGCCATTTACTAAGAATGACCGTAAACTAGACCATGCCATAAAGACCCCATTACGCCCGACTCTCATGCTAAATGCTTCTGTCCACTACAACATTGACCTTTAAAAAGTTGTTGCTACCATCCATCTAAAAGTGTAGACTTTTTTCATGCTGTCTATATTGTGGGTTAAGCATGGCTCCAGTGGATTGCTGCCGATTTGTTAAAAATGTCTGTTCATCGTATTTTGAATTTCGAAAATAAGTGCTTTATTTGAGCAACATAAAGAAAAAGCTGTTTGCCTTTAGATCTGTTGCGTGTATTAATGTATGCTGATGCGCCGTACAGCGTTGATTGCTCTAGGAGTAGCACCGTCTCTATGCTTAATAAGCACTATAGCGTCGCTCCTACCACTCCAGGAGACTTGATCTGTGTAATTAAGTGTGTTTATGTTTGGTGTAATTTTGAAAAGGCAGCCAGATCAGCCATCTCTTCTTATGCCATTCACTCATTATGCTCTTTCCATTGAGTAAATCCTTACTGCTTCAAAGCACAGCATTTTAATGAACACTCTTTCGCTGCAACGTAACGTAAATGGCAGAAGCTGCTGTTTCACACACTCGCTTTGCTTGAAGCCATGACAGGCTGCGTAGCATCCTTCTCTCCATGCCATGCTCTCTCACACACACACTCTCTTGCATGCAGCATGATGTAACTGCTCAGTGTGGCTGTGTCTGGCGGCCCAGTTAATGTGCGCTGCCCAGAGGTTTTTGTATCACTAGGACAGTAAAATGCAGTGCGGCCTGGCGGAAGCAGGTAAACCACTCATGTGAGTAATTGTGGAAGTAGTTATGATAAGGATAAAAGGCTTTAGTGAGGATCTGGCAGCATGTCCTTTTACTGTCTAAAGTGTGTGTGTGTGTGTGTGTGTGTGTGTGTGTGTGTGTGTGTGTGTGTGTGTGTGTGTGTGTGTGTGTGCGCGCACA
>JBBPDC010000135.1:23479381-23503791 GCA_037974485.1 Hemigrammopetersius urotaenia
GTGTGTGTGTGTGTGTGTGTGTGTGTGTGTGTGTGTGTGTGTGTGTGTGTGTGTGTGTGTGTGTGTCTGTGTGCATGCATGCGTGTGTGTGTGTGTGTGTGTGTGTGTGTGTGCATGCTCTCAGGCCCTCACCTCCTCTCTCCCTGAGATGGGTTTTTCATGGATGGTTGAGTTTGGCTGAGGCTGAAAACACATAAGAAGTGCTTTTTTTTCCCTTCTCTTCAGTTTGATGCAGCCACTTCAGCTAAATTAAGTCCCTGATTTCAATTTCTCCAGCATTTCTGATTGAGACCAGTTTCCAGTTTCTACATTTATTTTGTGCAACTTACAGCTGATTGCTATTATCTGAGGTCAAAACAAAGTGTGCCTTGTTTAACTAATGAATTTAGGAAAGGTCAAAAGAAACCATTCACACAGCCATTCTCCTAGTTAAGTGCAGCAGTTGCATTAAGGACATTTTGTCTTTGAATGGAAAGTCTGATAAAAGCAGTTATTTATGTTCGCTTGTCCCATCAGCCTTTTCATGCTTTAAAATGTTGGCCTCTGCAGCTCAGCTGTTACAAAATGATTACAATCAGCTCAGCAGTGTTACTCTTTTCCTTATAGGTGGCTACAAGGCCCAAAGAAACTCACCCATTCACTGGACAGTTAGGGAGGCAATGATATAGAGGTTTAAGGGCAGTAATGATAATGCATAACTTGTCCTGTCTAGAGGTGGCACCTATCCAATACTAGGTATCAGTGTAGGGACAAAATCAACAGAAAATACTGTGCTGGATATCGGAGAGAATGAATCCAGTCTGTTACAAATCATGCTGTGTGCACACAATCATGCTGTGTGCATTATGTTGCTAGACGTGTATTTCTTCAGTTTTTAAAGAAGAAATAAAGGATCAGAGTCAATATTGGCTGATACTTGAGGTTTTGATATCAGTGACAGTATTAACAAAGTAGGATCATGCCAACTTTAGTATTCCCCAATGCTGGTACCAATAACTGACCTAATTGATCCTTTTATGTAGGGATGCACCGATTGCAATTTTCTTGGCCGATTCTGATTTTTTTGTAAGTGTGATCGGCCGATACCGATTTTTCCGATACCGTTTTTTTCCCCATATAACAGAAAATCTGAGCTGCCGCATGTAGTCGACGACAACGACACAAAAAAATGGATTTCAACTTTTTTAATGTAACGTGGTAGTTACATGTTTACTGTTTACTTTTTTAATAGTGACATATGATAGTGGCAGTTCTACAGCAAATACAAACAAAAATCTTATTTTCTTTAATATAAAGCTTTTATTCATAATCATTTTCTTTACAAATTTAAATTAATAAAATGTAATACATAAATAAAATAAAAAAAAAAAAAGATCGGTTTGAAATCGGCAATTCGTGCAAGTGATCGGCCGATCACCAATCAGGCCGATCCGGCCAAAAATCGTCCATTTCCGATCACTGGCCGATCGATCGGTGCATCCCTACTTTTATGTTTTTCCTTTTACAACAAATTATACAACAGTCCAAGTGCAGTAAGTGTAAGACAGGTCTAAGAAGCTAAAGCTGCTGGCTACTAATGCTAAGTGCTTTATATTAACTATAAAGATCACTACAATGAATGGAACTGACTAATTAAAAATCTTTTCTGTCTCAATGCACTTTTGCTGAACATTATTTTTAAATAATTTCAAACCAGAAATAAATAATACATTTATTCCATCAGTTGGTGATGAATAAATCTGCTTTTGATATACGTATATTGTGAATGTAATATCTGTAGCTGTTTCAAGGACTAAAACTTTAATAGTACTTGATTCAAATGTGTGTTGGTTTCATGTGAATTAAATATGAATTCCCTTTCATGTGCTCATGTTTGGGGATTAATTGTGTTGCTGTCATGTTTTTTTCTTGTACACTGACTTACACGTGTGAGTCAAATAAATTCAAAGCACTGTTTTTTCAGAGTAAGAATGAGCTATATCACCATATTCAATGCTATCATGCTAAATTATTCCGCATAATGTCGCAATATGTTTTCCTGAGCATACTGTGGATTGTCCTCATTACTTAAAGAACACAGATTGTCTGCATGTTTAATTATAAGGTGAAGATAGTCTTCTGTGTGTGAACCCATGAATAAATCAGATTTGTTATTCATTTTATTTTATTTTTTAAAACATACATTACTGGTTCTTTTTTGTCTGTTGCAACTCACCAGACATCTGAAAACAAAATACCATGATAGTGAATAGTGTGTATGATAGTGAATAGAGTGTCAAACATTTTGTGATATTTTATATTTGTCATATTGTGCTACCTTTACTTTAAAACACACTGCCTTTGACTGACAGGTCATCACTTTAATGGGGTTAATTTGCTTTGAGGACGAGGGTTTGTATTTTAGCTCTGTCCTGGCTTTTGACATTGTGATGTCCATTTCCCCAAAAGCCACTGCTGGTTATAGATGAGATTGTGATCTAAAACGATAGCACTAATCAGGAGTCAAATCTGGTGCAATCAAAACCAAGCAAAATGCCTATCAAGGAGTCTCGGCTGATTTCAATTGCAGGGAAGGGACATGACAGCGAACCCTACACATGTTGAAAGTTTCATTTTGTGTACGAACGGACATGCATGTCTCAGGACTGCCTAATGCTAGAGAAGCCACAGCTCTGCGCCCTTACTGATTGCCTCTGATTGTCAGCATGTGATTTAGATGGCTATTGCAACTTGTTAGAGGGGGCTGTTCCTGTTATTGCAGTTCAGCCAATACTTTTTTTTACTCTTCATTAGCAGGGTTTATCACAATCTGGAGCGACTCTCTGTCTGTGTAGACTAATAATGGTATAGCCTTGGGATTCATCTTTATCCAGACAATCGTTAGACCCCACTGCAACATCTGTTAAAGAATAAAGCCACATTGATGATTCGTCTATGATTTAATGATGGGGTGGAGATTTTGTCCGATTTTGACTGGAGAATTAAGTCTAGCATTATTTATACATGAGGACAAAAGAGAATTGTTTTTGTGGTCGATACATACTGATATTGACTGGTTCTTCCTGGTCAGCATCTCTTTAATGTCCATCTACATTTGCTTGTAGCTTTAATGTACTAAATGATTGCACGATAGCTTGCATGTCTAATTTGCTTGTTCTCCCTGCTTTAAGTGCACTGCCAATATGGGCAGGTCATGCTGATAACCTGGAATCTGGTCTCAGTAACATGGCCAAATATGCCGTGTTGGTCTACATTATACAGCCAGAAGTATGTGGACCCGCAGCTTAAATATTGAGTTAAGGTGTTTAGATCACAACTATTGCTAAATGGTGTATAAAATCATGCACAAAGTCATGCCACAGACAAACGCTGATAGAAGAAAGGGTAGTTTTTGAAATTTTTGCTTGTTAGATCAGCTGCCTGTTAGTGCTAGTATTGTGAAATGGAAGCATTTAGGAGCAAAGACAACTCAGCCACAAAGCTGTAGACCACAGCAGAGTGCTGAATGTGGTTATCCTCCATCACTTACTACAGAGTTCGAAACCACCCCTAAAAGATACATCAGCACACGAACTGTGTGAGGAGCTTAATTAAATGGGTTTCCAAGGCCAAACAACTGCACACAAGACTCAGATTACTATGGGCAGTGCCAAGCGTCAGCTGAAGTGCTGTAAAGCAGGCTGGCACTGGAGGCAGTAGAAGTGTGTCCTCTGGAATGGTGTATCATGCTTCGCTATATGGCATTCTGATGGATTAATCTGGGTTTGGCAGATGCCAGGAGAATGCTAGTCCCAACAGTAAAATATTTTTCAGCTCCAAAAAGTGTCAGTTTCATTTTAAATATGAAGGAAGTAAAAGCAGCTAAAACACTAATAAAAGCACAGTCGCAAGGCAACAACATATGATTTGAAAAGACTGCATGACTGACTGATCAGAAATACCGGGGGGCTGTCTCGTGAAGCGAGATTTCTTACTAGGCTGACTAACTTAGAGCTTAGTTTAATTTAACCCTGGATTTTGTAGGCTTCATTGCCATGGCAACTTTTGCTGCTGCCTAACTTCTCCAGGGCAGGATTTCGGCTCATAAACGGCTCTTGGACCAATCAGGCTGAGCTTCTTACCAATCTGAGAAAGCCTTCTGAGGCAAACCCTTCTGTTCCTCTCTGGTATGCTTCTGTTTCTTTCACTCATATTGTGAAAATATTCCTTTTCAGCCGAGGAAGCAAAACCATGCTACATGTGGTGTGATTCCAGCTCCTCCTTAAGTGATTGGCTGTTCCTCATACATGTCCCTTTCATGTGCACATGCAGACAGTTTGAGGATCTAAACCTGGGTAAACAGAGCTTGTAAAAAAGATCACAGCAGTTGCATTTGTTAAAACTGTATTGATGAACCCAGTCTAAACAAGACATACTTCATGAGACAGTGTATATTCATTTTTAGCACATAGTGTGTGTGAGTAGTGTGTCTGGGCCTCACACTGATCATGTCTGCTGGTAAAATGGAAATTGGCTTAAATCTTTTTAATGAATTAAAAAAAATATTTTTTTCCTATAACAGCAGTTCCAAGATAAAAAGAACACAAATGCAGCTTTCCTCATAAAAAATAACTTATTAAAAAAAGTTAATATAGTCATCAGGGAAGTCACATTCACATATCATGGTTTGCTTGTTCTGTTTCAAGTTGCCTGATTATCAGACTATTCGATTCTCATTTTTATGTTTGATATTGTTTGTTTTTATCTGATTGCTGATGGGATAAATTACTAAAAATGCAGCTGTTTCTAGTATGTATATATCTGTAGTCACCTCTATGTGGTTTAGAGCAATGTCTTGCCCACAGCTCTATCTTACTGGTTACACATCTTCAGTGAAGTCTGCAGTTTATGAGAATTAGTTTAATTATTTTTTTATGTATTTATTTACTTACTTGCTCATCTACATTTTACAAGGAATGCTACTAGGGATTTCCTTCACTTTTTTTTACGATAATGTTGAAAAGTAATCTTTTAATTAAAGGCATTTCAACTAATTTTGTGTTGGAGTTTGTGTTATTCTGACACCAATTTTGACACCAAGATTTTCATATTCACTGCAAACATGGATCAGTTCCAAATATCAGTTATCAATATCGTTGATTAGTATTGGTCCTAAAAAAACCTATTGCATAATCGCAACCATAAATAGTTTTTATTGGTAGATAACATTATTAACAACTTCAAGGAAGCATGAAATGATCAAAGGTTAGAATCGTCTATCAAGCTGTGAATTGATCCCAAACATTCAATATATATATTGTATGTGACAATATACTGTCTCCCAGTGACGTCCTCAGAATATAGCTAGGTTAAATTTAGATCACTGCACAATCTCTGGAAAGCACAAGGCTGTGTGAGGAGTGACTGGGCCTGCCAGGTCTTAGTTTAAATTGAGTTCATCAGTTCAGCTGTGATAGTGGAGCTCAGTAGCTGACTGGCTGACTGCTAACAAATAGCCTGATGACTGCAGCTCTCCAGCGAGGCAAGCTCTGGTGTGTGTGTTTGTGGAAAAGATGCTCTAGAATTTCAGTGCTGAAAAGGATTCAGGTTTGATCATAATATTGGAAGGAGGGGCCCAGTTGTTTTATCTCATTTCATTGCATTCGTAGTCTTGCATTTCTGACAGATTGATTCAAAGAAGAGTTTCACCATGATAGAGCCCTGATTATTATTTCAATTCATTTCTTTGGCCCTTTGGTCACAGGAGGCCTGCTTTATTAGATTAGTATTGAATGGATCGATACCGCAGTTGAGAGTGATTTTACAACAGCCATCTGTTCTAATGTCAGGTGACTTTGCATGCAGACTGTAGGGAAATGTTTTACAGCCGTATGTGTTGGTGTTAGTGTTGATGCGTCGAATTAACATACCGTTTTCATATCTAGACCAAAGATTGCACTCTGAATATGGAAAAGATTATATTCGCACCATTTAACTTGCCTGAATTGATAAAACATGCTTTTAATATTTTACAACATCCATAATAGTAATCCTGCCTGCAGGAGGAGAACAGAAGGGCTTTGGAGATTGAACAGGCTTGTGTGATGAATGTGCACTGTTTCTCTAGCTTTGCGGCTGTACCTCACTGAGGAAGGAAACAATTAAAAGTAAAGAGTGTCACTCACTCAGCAAGCACATGGGCAGGGGAGAGAGAGAGCAAGAGAGGGAGAGACTGAGGGGGAGAGAGAGTCTTGTGTCACAGAAGATATTGATTTGAGATTTGTTTTTGTCAGCCCTCTCAAGTTTCATGACCCTCTCCTGTCTCCGGGGTGAGACTGGCGCAAGCTAGCATGACTGATATTGTTAAAGCTCCTAAACAATCTCCTTCAGGAGCAGCTTCAGTGATAATCTGAGGATCAGCAGTCCCGTATCCCCCCGCCCGCAGAAATATATTTTCCTCACCAGAACTTTGGTCAGACACACTTTTGTGCCCTCGGCAAAAGCGAAGCAGCAGCAGCCTTTTCGGGCCTGGCGGGCCGTGGGCGGCAACAAGGACATGTTGGCTTGAGCGAAAGCGCAAAACAGTACAGGCTTGTTCTGAAGGATCACAGCAGGCTCGTTGACAACAGGCGAGGGCACAGTGTGTCTGGTTGGATAGGTTTCTCATTGTAACTTGTCGGGGCAAGAGCGCGGCCCATTTTCTGACGGCTTTCTTGACAACGGCGACAAGAAGGGCTGGGTTCAGGCAGAACTTTTGAAGCCATCCTTGTTTGCGGTGTGCAGGCCCAGCAAAGTTAAGAGAAAATCTCCTGGCATCGTTCAGCCCTGTCCTGCTTCCTTTTCCTAATAAAAGAATCCCCTTTTGAGTGGGTGGCAAGCATAAGCAGAAAATGCCCTTCACTGTCTCCCTTCCTTCTACAGCTCTCCACTCTTCTTCTTCTTCTTCTTCTTCTTCTTCTTCTTCTTCTTCTTCTTCTTCTTCTTTCCCCATTTCTCCCCAGACTGTCTGCTACTCTCTCACTCTCACTCTCTTCCTTCCTAATTCTCCTCCATGCTCTTGCTTGTCTCTTACTCTCTCTACTCTCCTTCTATCTCTCTCGCCCACTTTTTTTCCCTCCCATTTGGCCGGTGAGGCTCTTTTCTCCCGATCAGACCCTGGCCCAGTAATTGGCTGCCCCCCAGCTCGGCTCGGCTCAGCTCAGCTCAGCTCAGCACCACACCGCACATCTTCTAATACAGCTGCGTCCCTCTTTTTTAGCCTGCCTTGCACTTTAGGACCTGACAACTAGATTGTTTTTCACTGGTGGTGAGACTGAGTTATGCTAATGCTCAGTGTCGTCGCTGTTTAGCCGGGAAAATAAAAGATGTTAGGCGGTGGAGGCTGGCACGGGCGCAGCGGTGCGTGTAAGCCCGCATCGGTAGGAGCAAAACGGGGAGAGAGAGCATTAATGGCTGCCGCTCAGCAGCCGCCGCTGTAGCTACAGCTGGGTTGTTAGCGGAGACTCCATCCCCTCGCTGCTTTCTTATTTGTGCGCACTCCTCTCAAAGCTGGCCACCAGCAGTCTCTGTAGTCGTAACTGCCTGTTCACTCTCATTTTCCCACTTTTTTTTCTCCTTGCCTTTTGCTTTAGCTTAGCAATTGATTTTTTTGGTGCCACTGGAGCTCATTTTAGTCCCCAGAGTCACCATAATGTCAGATAAGAGGGTGTGCGTGAGTGTGTGTATGTGTGTGTGTGTGCGAGCGCGTGTGCGTGTGTTTTTTGTAGCACATAGACACTGATAGAAGCTCTTTATTAAAGCAGGCAGTACCAGTGCTGTGGCGAATTAACATTCAGCTCTGTCTCTTATGCTCTTAACTGCAGAGCAATGAGCCTTCAGTTCAGTCACATTCATTTTATTTGGTGGAAAAAAGGGGAGCAAATCCCACACTTCCTAAGATGTCTCTCAAGCTGTGTTCTGGGAGACGTTACCAAGCATTTTAGCACTATGAGGAGTTTTTAATTAACATCCATCCAATTTGGAAAAAGAGATGATTTTTTTCCTCAGGATGTGTTCAAGACAGTCAGACTGAGCCAGTTTTGTGCCCTGCAGTGCCACATGCGTCTACAGGGGTATTAAGACCGATGAGTTGAAGTCAGGGTATATAGACTAAATGATTTATTCCTTTTTTCACTGTCATAGTGTGTGCATTGAACAGAATGTTGTGTAACACTGAAGTGTGTTTACGCAAGCATGTAAAGGATTATGTGCTGGCGTCCTGCTCTGCAGAAACAGCCATGGGAGAGAATGATGTCACCAATGGGTGTGTCTGAGGGAATGTTGTAGCTAGCATTGATCAGCGGTAGGCAGGCAGGCAGTGCTTAATTACGGGCCGAGCGCGTGCCTCGGCCAGCATTGATCACAGAAAGCAGGCAGTGGAGTGCGTCCCAGCCGCTGGAGAGCCTGTGAGGACTCCTCCTGCTCAGTCAGATCTTTGTGTATGTGTATGTGTATGTGTGTGTATGTGAGAGTGAGAGCCAAGGCCCAATGTTGCACCTCCCCTGCCGTTACCTCTACAGCTATAGTTTTACCTCCTTATGTCAACAGAGTTTGCTTGTACTATTCCAGCTTGAGCTACCTTAAATAATTTAAATGGCCCATATCTCATCTTTTTCTCATTTTTTTCCTCCTCAGCGTAAGTGTATATCCACATACCAAAACCAGTCATGAATCATTTTTACATTTTTCAAACCTCTCTTTAACCATTACAATTAAACAGGCTGTTGCTGGGCCTTTAAAACATATATTTGTAAGCGAGCTCTGATCTGATTGGCTGCTCTGTTTTGCACCTCATTTAAAATGCAGTCTAAAACACCATGTGACACCATGAATAGCATTAATGAGTGTACTAGACTGTAGGTTGAATTCTTGAACAGGCTGGTTTTTATAACATTGAGGTAGGGATGGGCGATATGACGATATAAGGTCATGAAGAAAATGTATGCGCTGACGATCTGCCAAAGCAGAGAGATCGTAATGTTGTCTATCTATTGTGGTTCTATGCTAATTATTTCCTCTGCCAAATCGCACTATTTGCTAGTCCATTTAATTCCCGCCTTATAGAAATAGCGCTCAACCAATAATAGTTTGATTGTACTGTTCAGTAACTTGCAATATAGTAAAAAAAAAAGATAGTTACAAATCTATAGAAATACCGTTATAAAATTGAAATCGTGATTTAACTGTAAAAAAATTGTAATATGGTATCACAAAGCTTGATTTCCATACATGTGACCTGATCAGGCAAAATGAGTCGCAGTGACCCAAAATTCAAAATTTGTGGTTTTGGGATCATTAAATAAGCTTTAAAATGATATCTTGGTCAAAGCTGTATCTTAAATGGTTGTCAAGTTACAATCATTTGAATTATGGTAGCACAGCACCATTTTCCAACTGAAAAACGGAGAAAATCGCGTTTAAAGTTTTTTGTACGTTTTTTCGCAAATTAGAGACGTCTGAGTTTAAGCTTTAGCTATTTTACATTATTTTGACATTATACCAAACAACAATCACACAACACAACACACTTCACTCTAAACAACTTGGATGATGTTGACCCAAAATACAAATGTTAAACCCGATCTTTGTGAGGAGATATATTCTGAAAAAAAACGCTAGCATTAGGCTACACAGAACACTGCTAATCTGTCGAGGGGTGGGCGGACACTGCAGGCTGTGAACAGGGCTTCCTATTGGCAACTGAAAAGGTTTTGTGTACATGATTTAAGCATTTTGATAGGTTTAAAAAGATCAGGGATTGACGTTTTAACACCATACTTGGACAGCTGAGACCGTGGCGTTTCAGAGGACAGGTGAAAACAGCGCTAATTTTGGACATTCTTTTGTAAGATTTGAGAGCTACAACTCAGACTAAATAGCCATTTAAGTACATTTTTGCAATTATTTCTATGATGAAACTTCGAGAGATTAATTCTGAAGACATTTTCTTTCATATAAAACCAAAAAAGACTCAAGACTTCCGACTCATTTCGGCAGATCGGGTCACATATGTACTACATGAACCAGAGACGGATTGGTGTGTTTACAAGTGTTTACATACTACGTGAAACTTTAATTTGAACAAAAGGCAAAAACCTTCAGCTTTTTGTTATACGCCCTTTAAAGTGCGTATGATGATATTTCCAGTAATGTACACCCAGTGAATCCATAGAAACAAGTCTCAGAAAATGTTAAATAATGAAGGGAAAACATTCAGCATCACGCTATGATGGGTATTCCTTTGAGAAACATTTGATATTTGCATTATACAAACATTTGCTGAGACATAATGTGAACTGTCATGCCCAGAACCTAAAGATGGAAGGCCTTTTTTCAGTCTTCAGGAGTCGGGGTGCTCGTGTGAGTTGTTTATTTATTGTGCTTTTTTTCTGCTTGCCTAGGGTGATGCTAAAGCACCTTGTTGTTATCTGCGAGCAGCTGCTCTGTTGAAACGTTAATTGAGCGAGGCAAATCATCCCAGATACAGTATCTGCTCCCTACTGTAAGAGTAATTTAGCCCAGCACAGCCCATTTCCAGCACACCGCATGCAGCAAATGCCAGGGCTGGGTTTTATCTCGTCACCTCAACAGGGAAAACGGTGAGAGTGATGCTGCAATTTCATGTCCTGATCAGGTGCATTTGAATACTTTCTTAGTGTCTTGCTACAAGCTGGGATTACTCTTCCTACTCAGCTTTTTCTCTTTCTTCCTGTCAGCTCATTCTTGGAGTAGTTCCATCTACTGATGGTCTGCTCTGCTCATCTTCTCCAATATATACTTTTCCTCCCCCAAATGTAGGGGGATTATAAAGGAAAGAAGTGTAATGCTCATAGGACTGAAAAAATAGTTCTCCCATGTCTCCCACAATTGTCCCACAATCCAAGAAAAAAATCCAAATCCACAAAGAGAACAATTTTTCAGTTTATTTAGCAGCATCAACTGAATTAGGCGCAATTAAAAGGCCCAGATATTACTCTCTCTTCCCCTTCTTCCCATTCCAACCCCCCAAATTATAATATCTATCATTATCCCTTAGTTTCTGTTTACTGTGCTTTTAAGATTCGAAATTACCTCGGTTCTGACTGGCTGCCTTGCCCTGTGCGTCATTTAGAAACCCGTCCAGTCTGAAACACTCCTAATAACGTCAGATAGAATAGTTGTGGCAAAACTTCCTTAAAATGTAAGTTTGTTGCTTTGTGTGTCATCACAAAAATAGAAAACTGGTTTTCATATATAGACTGCATGGACCAACAAGTGATTGGTATGTTTGGAAATTTGAACTTTTTTAAAAAAAATTTTTCAAGATATTGGCTCTTTAATAAACCATTCATGGAAGACAGATCACAGAGCTTGAGAAAGCTCCCAATCAGTCTTATTGACAGTGGTGATGAAAGAGTGGCAAGTACACAGTTTTCAGCTGGAAACACTTGTTTTCAAACTAAGAATTCCATGGTTGTGGATAAGATGCGTTAATTATGTATTTAATGTATTTTATGTGCATTACAAAAGAGCGGTGAGGGTAAATGAATTCTGAGGCAGATGAAACTACAGTATCGCACAAGGCCCCAGAGTATAACTCGAATTAGCCATTTGGTGTTAAAACAAACTGCATATGATTCAGACACAGTTTTGTTTGTGCTTTGGCCAAAGCTAATATTTTGGCCCGCATGGAACAGAAAAGAAAAGATGACAGGAAAAGAGTAATATAAATTTTTCATTTAGAGCCATATTTTTCTCAGTCTAAAGAGATGACAACCTGCTCTTTGACAAATGTCTGCAATATCAAGAGTCGATTGCCTGACAACTAGGGGGAGAATGAGGGATATGCGACAGGACCGCCGCTGCCACAATACACACGTTGCTTCTGTCATTTGAGAAAGCAAACATGGTCCCTGGGATCTCTCCGAAGAACTGATATTACTTCATTGCGGTTGTCATCTTTCTTTTATTGTGTTATTTTTCATTGCGCGGATTGGATTGAAGGAGAATTGATTTAAAGAACGGTGCCTTCATACTATGGTAATTTCAATTTCGCACAAATTGCCCACTGCGTAGAACAAGCAACCGGAGCTGGAAATTGTGTAATTGGCTCCGGTAGATGTATTCTGATATGTCATCAGTGACGTGAGCGGCGCCACAGCACGCTGTGAAGAGTAAGCCCATTAGCTCAAAGAAAGCTGTAATCACACAGATTTGCAGGCATGTTCTTAACCGCGTTTATGGGCTTTGTTGTAGCCCTGAAAGTGACTGTGAATTGTTATTTTGCAATTATAGCCACATCAGAATCGTGCTGGTATTTCTGACTCTGACTCAAGAAGTATTATACCACACAGTTGACTCATCAGTGCTCCGTGTTTTTGTCGTCTTCTTTTAAAACCTTGTCTCTGGACCATTGTATAATATCATAATGGGCTCATGTTGTAGGAGAGATAACAGCTAATTGGATGAAAAACCCTCTCGGATCATGCTTTTTTGCATTTTGGTTTCAGCAGGCTTTAGATATGACAAACCATTTGTTTACAAGTTGTTTGAGTTTATTTTGAGTTTCTATATCAGCTTACGTGGTGCGTCCTGGCTGAGTCTGACACATGTGTCCCCTTTCTCGCATCCAACGTTTCAAATTAAAAGCCCTCTTCAGACTCATAGTCATTTTCTATATAATGGAAACGCTGTGTTTTAAAGAGCCCATATCATGGAAAATAAGATTTTCTTCACTGTTCTGAACTAGACTTTTTCTGCAGCCATCTAATATCAAATTGATGATATTCTGAATCAATACAATCAAATATTTTTTCTCCATAAGTCTGATTAGCTGGTCGCCTATGTGTGCCTGTTGGGTTGGGTTGTTGGGTGTGACCCCTCTGCTGATAGCACCTCTCCAATAAGATGACCCTGATGTGATGAAATAGACACAAATAATGATGCGCAACTGCCATAATAAGAAAAGCACTTTAGCACCACAAATACACTTTAATAACTGTTGAATCGTCTGCTCACCTGCAAAGACAAAAATTCACTTTGTTTATGGTTTTGTAAATCAAACACAGAACCGATGGTTCTTCCTAGATATTGTTGTTGAAAACCAGAAAATATAAAGCTCAACTAATAGACCTCCAACCCGGACAACGTAGCACTCAATTCATACAGCTCATTTTGAATTCATTGTTTTTGTGATGTAGAAATTATTGCATTTACATGTATTTGTTCATTCAGTCTGCAACAGTTCAGCCCTGCTTTTTCAGGCTGAAATGATAAAGACTGTCATTTAAAGGCATAGAAACAAAAACTTGGTGTAAAGAGAGGTTGCCAAATGAACGTCAAAGTGAATGATGAATGTTTTTAGTACACTTCAGGGGAACAAAATAATAAACAAGAAAAGTGTAGGATAGGAGCGTTTTGGAACAAGTGCTGCATGCCACTCTATAGCACCTTTGACTGCATTATCATCAGTGCACTAGGAATCTTCTGCATCATATCATCCTATAACAATAACCAGCATGCTGATGTGTTTGTATCCTCCACCCGCACACTTGCTGTCCCCATGAGGTTTTTACTGGAACTGGAAGAGAGTGTTAGGCGAGTGGGTGATTGGTGAGAGACAAATGTGGGGATTGGCAGACGATAGTAACAAGGTGATTATAATTGGGCTCAATTCGCAGTTGTAGACTATATCATTATAATTTAGAGATTCAGCTTTAAAACAGTAAGCGTAAATGGCAGTGATTGGTCTGGCCTGCTAAGCCCTTTTGCCGTCAGAGAGACACACACACTCAGGGTTAGAATAGAAAGCCTGATGTATAGCCCTGCCTTAATTGCCCTCTGAACAAATTGTATTCCTCTTTTCTTTTATCCCTCACTGGCATTTGTGCTTTTTTTTCACCATTTTACCTTGCAGTCAGGATCAGGAAGGCCGTGGACTTTATTGGGTAGTTAAAGTCTTAATAAAGCTTACCATCACTCCCTAAAGCCTTTGAAAGTGGACTTTCTCCCAAAATTACCAAAAGCCTCTTGCTAACTTTTCAATCTCAGATAAGTAAGTTTCTTTCCACTTACTGGCTGCTCTTCATGTCTTTACCACATGTTGCTGCATTTAACTGTATATATATATATATATATATATATACACATATGTATATATATGTATGTACACATATATATACACTGTATATATAGATAAAAACAGTGACGAAAAAAAGTGAGACTGATTTAAAACATTTCCTTGGCAAGCTCAGCCTAAGGCAATTCAGGGGACATCCATTAGACGTTTTACACATTTGTGAATAAACATAAACTCAGTCCATTGCATGATTCCGTTCGTGACATGTGTGGACATCTAGATAGCCACAATATTTCAATCCAAATTATAATGGAGAAAAATGATGATGCTAATGATTTTGCACAACTTCATAAGGCTACAAATGCTTGGAGGAGTGTGCGGGGAAGAGTGTGGGACATACAGGCTAGAGTGTGTTAGTGCTTGATGCTGGGGATTTGGAGTCTTTGGTGCTGAAACAGTGCAGTTGCATTACATGGCAAAAGCATGCATTCTCCATGCATTACCAATTTATTCTGTATCATTTCTGTCTTTAAGTTAATAATCACTCATTTTGTTATTTGCTATGTAGACAGTGGTACCCTATCAGCGTTATAGACATGGTTTGATATTGTATCAGTTCAATAACTGCATCGATCAGTATTGAAATGTGTGTTGTTTATCTCATGCATTTTAATTTCTCACTATACACTGAAACTTAGATTTGTCAAGTTCTACATTTCCCATTTCCAAGAATGCGATTGCTTATTTTTCTCCTTTTTGTGTCCTCAGATGAACATGGACATTTGAAAATATACCTGCCCAAAAAGCTGCTTGAATGTCTACCAAAATGCTCCTCGTTGCCAAAAGAGAGACACAGGTGGAACACCAATGAGGTAAGGTCACCTCGCTCTATGCCATCTGCTGCTGTCTTTTTTTTTTACTGTTGCTGACCTTATAGAAATGATGCCTTTTTATTTTAAGCAATGCATCTGATGCACTGTGTTTAACAGAAAGTTTTTTTCCAGCAGCTCTGCAGTCACATTGAGCACAAATGATTCAACACAAAGTACAGAGAAATTGCTTTGTATTTCCAGCGTTGTGGGACCTGGGTCGGTAGATATGCTCTAGAAAGGCTATGCACACTGTAAACACCGTGAACACTATAGGTACACTATGTATGCAGGTGACATTTGTGCTTTTCTGCTCAGATTCAGCTATATTTCTTCCCACATTGAGATCTGTATTTCTTCCTACAGTTCCATCCAGCAGTTTGCAAGAGCAAACTTGATCGTATAACTTTCCCTGCCATCTGTTTCTCGACCATTTTTATTCAGAATGATTATAACTGCTATAAATAGAGTGCGTATTATTTATGGCGTTCAATGGCATGTGGTTTTAGTATAACCTGTCACATGTTCTCTAGGTGCCTTCGTGCTCTTTATTTGTGCTGGAACACTGTGTTAGACTGCTCTTCTTATCTTCAGAATGGATTTCCCTCATGGTGTTTTATGTCAAACCACTTTGTACTTTGTGGAGAACTGTTTTTTCCCCCTGCAGACCTACAGAGGTTTCCCGACACTTTCCCCACAATGTCAAGTTTGATTTTGGAATAGCAGAGTCAGGCCATTTTCAAGTCCCTACATTAAAAATGTAAAGATGATTTGCTATGAAATATGCCATGGAGTGGAATTAGACATATAAATCTCCTGTGCTTTATCAGGTCGCAGTCAGCATGCTCTTTTACACACATCTATGCTTCTTCAGAGGTGGGTATACGTTTGTGGTTGTGGGCGGTTTGCTATCTTAAAGTTCGTCCACCCAATAATCTGCATATGAAAATGCAATTTAGGTGCCTTTTATGAAAGTCTGAAGGTATTTCACAAACAATGTATCAAACAAACAAGAAAAGATAAGGAGCCTCTTAGAATTTCTTTCATTTTTTGCCCTCAGAATGAAAATGTGCTGTTTGTGTTCGCGACTGGGTGAGGAAAAATCACAGAGGCAGTTTGCCACTCGTCCTTGACCTGTAGGCCAGCCGTTTTAAATTAGTTGATTTCCCTCAGTCTGGCTACTTTATCGTTTAATGGAAATGAGACAGCGCTTTTGCTTGATTTTCACATTTTATTTGTTGTTTGTGTTCAGCCTGTTAGGCAGTATGGTTTCACACACACACATACACACACACACACAGACACACACACACACAAAACACAAGCAGTGGTTGACCAATAGACTGAAACTAAACAATATTTAGCTACTTAAAGCTGGGGGGATTGCAAATGATTGCTGTTGCGAAAATTCTTCTGAAGAAATTCATAAACTCCTTGCCTACTTGTGCTGCATTTTTAATGTGTTTCAGTGACGCATGTGTTGCTTTAGCACATTAACTGACAGGCAGCAGTATCATCAGAGGATGCAACACAAAGGAGTCCATTCTGAAGCGTTTTTCATAAATCATAAAGTTTCCAAATGGCACATCTTACTTTTTTTAATTAATGCTGCACTGCTGTGAAGGTTGTTAAAGGGAGGGATGAGGAGTGCTGTGGTGGGTGAGCTTGCCTCCCTGGAAATCATAATGCCTGCCACAGCCCCCCTACATAACTCACATGTCAGTCTCGCATCAATTTCAGCCCTGCCAAAAGCCCCCAGTGACAAATCACTGACATTGCCCTCTTAAAGGGATATTTATGAATTGAATACACTACTTTATCCCCTGGCGTATTCTTTATGGAGTGACAACCTTGCCTTTTTTTGGGGGTAGGGGGGGCATGGGGAGTGGGCGGGTTGCTGTGTAAGGAAATGAATGACAATTCCAGAATAGAGACTGAAAGCTCAGGTCTCTGACTATCTTGTCAAAATCAACTATAAATGCCTTCCCCCTGTGGAGGTAATAGTTTTTGTTTAACATAAGCTTTGTGGTGCAAATTCGATAGGGGGAAATTCAGTCACTTTTTTTCCCATGTAATATAATGCAATGATTAGGTAATCAGGTAATGGTTTAGTTCTTTGTGTTCTCTGGACAGTAACAAAAAATTATAGCTATATTTTATATGGAAATGTAGCTGAATTTACGTTAACATTTATGTTATACAATTAGGAAATTATATTTTTCTTAATAATTTAGCACTAAAATGCATGGAAAATTATATATTGCCACGAAAAAAGCTGTGACATCTGGGCCTCGTCCGGCATGCTCCATCATCCTCATGCTGGTTGTTTATGTTTGGGCGCTGAGCAGCGGAGGTTCATTCCGTTTCCTGTGTCTCATTGCCTTGCTAACTGCTGTGCCCAAACATACACAACTCACACGAGGACGAGGGGCGTGGCGGATAAGGTCTGGACATCCCAAAAGCAAAAAAAATTGGGAGGATATCAGCAGCTTCCGCGAATGTATGGGAGTTTCCACAAACAATTATTAGTTTGTTTCTATGACAAAATTTGCAAGAGACTAAAACTCCGAATGCTGAACTGCGAATAAGCGGGGGTTTACTGTACATAGATATATAAAAGCTTTATACACTGCTTGTACACCTCTGTACACACTGTTGTTCATTGTCAACCAACAGTTGTAGACTTGACTGTGATGATAGGGGAGAGCAAAAAAGGCAACAGTATTCCCAACAATCAGTTAGCGTGTTCCTAATTGAAGACGATGTTGTAACTTGTTTGACCCGGAGTGTTGCGCTCGCAGTCAAAATTAATTAAAGTTTTTTTGAAATTGATTGGAAAACGTCAGCACTTGTAGAAGTGAAACGCTGGCGGCTGCAGCTTTGTACAGTGTGTCAAGTCATTTATTACAGAAATTAAATCACAACAGACGCCTCATAAAGAAGGAGAAACCCAGTAGTATTTTCAGCGTTGCTTTAAAGAGCATTTAATATGTTGTCAAGCGCCCTTTGGATTAATGTCAACTATCAGTGGCGGATGCTCCGAGCAGGGCGCGAGAAGGCAGTCACGGAGCATGCCTAATTCTTATGTGGCGTGCATCAGGAGAGTGTGTTGCATGGGAAGGAGGGGAGTCAACCTTCCCCAAAACCAAGGGCATTTCTCTTTCATGTGTGCCAGGCAGACACCAGGGCTGGAGTGACTCACTGATGGCAGGCTGAGAAGGATTAAGGAGTCTCTCGTTGCTGCTGATTGTGTGACTCTTACTGAAAGTGACACCTCATTTATTCTCTGCATATTCCTCCTGCTTGTCCTGCATGCCTAATGCGGCCTTGTTTTTCTCCTGGCTTGAAATTTAACACATCTTAGGAAGCCGGGGGGTGGGGGCATTGTTTTTGTTATGAACCTAAAATGCTGAAATACCCTGGGTTAACTGTATTCTTGTTTTTGCCAGCTGATGCCTTCAGATCGTCTTGGGAAGTTTTTTTTTGATGCAAAAGAGATGTGGACAAGTATAAATAATTAAGTTTCATCCCCACTGTGGATGCAATATATGTAACTGATCAGTAGACATATTTGTCCACCTTTTCAAGTCAAGTGAAATCTGTGTCTATTGCCCAATAGAAGGATCCTAAAAGGATTAACCATGAAAAAAGCAGGAAGTAAAAATGTAATAAAAGAAATAAAAGAATACATAAATCTGAACCCAGAAGCTGGCAGCATAGTGACTAAATGCCATTTCTCTGTTTAGTTTCAGCTATTTTCACCACTAGCTGACCTGCTCCTGCAAAACTAAGAGATCCACTAGGTTTATATTTGTAAAATATATCAGAGATGTATATAGGGCCCAAACCATTGAGTAATTTGTATATGATGAGGAATGCTTTGAAATCCATTCTCACTTACTTAAGTTAGTAAGTGCATCTTGACTTGGATGCACAGATTTGGGGAAACCCCAGAGGCTCTTCTTATCTCTACATCTCATTTACAATGCTGTTTCTTTGAAGAAATATGTAGAAAGGTTTTTTTGGAATCCAATGGTTCCAAATAACTATTTTTTTTGCACCTTTAGTTTGGGTGTATCTTTCCCTAAGCTAGCTGATCTTCTTGACACACTAGATATTCAACATTTCAGCGCTCACAGTAATTTCTGGAATGACATGTCTCTGATCTGGACTGACTCTTGCTGTTGTCCATGTGGTTTCTTAGAAATGGTTTGTACACATGTGCAGTGCTCCATAATTCATGTTGAATTAAAATGAGATTATCACTCCAGACTGTGTGTAAACAGAGCAGGGAGGTCAAGGTGCTGGTCCAGAGCAAAGGTTCTGTATGCACTGGACCCTGCCTCTAGCCACTCCACTGCTGCTTCTGGCGCTGGGGGAAGCCTTGGCTATGGCAATCTGTCCATTTCAAGCCTGTTTTCCCAATCCACTTGCATGCGTTTACAGAGAGAAAGTGTGCAGGAATACATTTCAAACATTTACTGGAAAATTAAATAAACCGATGTGATCAAAATGCAAGTGGAAGCAGAAAGGGAGAATTGGGTGAGTGGGAGTGGGCGATACGCATGCACGCTGCGCTCCGTTTTTAAACTGTCAAAGCGAGATTAGGAAGAAATCTGGGCCAGAGCCTGACAATTTATTTAGTGGGAACAACCACGGCACCACACTCATTTATCTCAAGAAAAAAAACACAGCAGTATCATAGCAGAGTCTGAGACGGAACATGCAGGCTAATTATAGGGGCAACCTAAGAGATCTAATGATGACATTGAGGAGTTGAAAATGTCAGCCACAGATTGTTAGAGATGCTTTGGCTCTTCCAATTGCCAGCCTGGCGAATACCATGAAAACTTTGGACTGACTTTCATATCAGTCTAAAAACATACAGTTCTCCCTTTTGTTCTTCAGTGCTTTCAGGTTCATTCATTGCAGTGTGGACTCTGGACTGTGGTTTGCCTATGTGGTGGCCACTGAAACAAGCTGAGGTACAGTGTCTCTAGAATCCTCTTCCTCTGGTTCTTCTTAACTCGTTTCTCCCCTCTAAGTTGCTCTTGGGGGATGACCTCTATTCTACCGAACATTCCTGCCGAGATGAAAATCTTTTTTAAGAGAAGGACACCACACAGGGAGGGCATTAATCCTCCATCCATTCAAGATCAAACAGACCCAGTTACCTCTCCAGCTTGGAAAAGCCTGAGCCTTGGAAATGGCTTTCCGAATGACTTCGTCACACTAGTGCCTTTCTGAGGAGAGCACTCCATTATGCTGGAATTGGCCTTCTTCCTGTTCAAGTGTCAAACGTGTTTGAGCTGTCGTAAGCAAGAATAGGGCCTGACTCAAGAATAACGATTTGTGTCATAAGAGTGGTGCTGAGAGCAAGCGTCTCCAAAAAAGGTTCTTGTGATGGCGTGGGGCATCTGCCACTTTTTGGAAGTGTCGGTGACACAGTTAAAGAGCCAAAAAAGAGCTGATCTCCAGGAAGGCTTCATGGAAAGGAAGAAGGGTGGTAGGAAGAGGAACTAAGCTGGTGTGACATCCAGGCCCTAATGAGTAGTGGCTATTAAAGACCTGAAAAATGCTCGAAAGCTATGGGCCAGTCCTGAACCGGAGCAAGGCTTGGGAATGCAAGAGCTCAACAAAGGCCTACTACACATTTAATGCCCTGTCATCAGGAATAATCCTCTCCAGCCCACACTGGCACGGCATGGTGCCTGCCTGCAATATGCCTTTGCTCTCCACGGGGTGCCGCAGAGGACCCGCATGGCACTGGAGCGGCCCGGAGAGAGAGGTGGGCAGAGAGAGGAATCTTCTGGTTACAGTCTCATCCGGTGGCACCACCAGGGAGAGGGTTCTGGTTACGAAGGAAGCAGAAAAGAGAGGAAAGAGAGAACTTTGGCACACTACTACAGAAATGACTACATTCCCCTTACCAAATCGCAGACAACTTGATCCCCCTCAGGAGAGGTGAGGTACCTGCCAGTGAAACCCATTTACGGGGGGTTATTGTGAGTAGAACATTCTTCTGTGTCTGTATTATGAAAATGAGTGCATCTTGAGCATCCCAAGGAGCATTGTTGCATTGATCAATGCATTGGGAGACTTGGTGGGAGGTCAAGTGTAGGTAGATTTTACCTCACATCTGCCTCTTATTACCAGTCTCACTCTTGGCCAAGAGTCAGCAATTTATATCATGTTTTCGACTGGTTATTAGAGTGTAATGATTCATTCTGATGATTCATGATGCTCAATTCTGTTTCAACGAAAAAATAAGGGGCTGTAAAAATGCCTTATGTTACTGTTATTATTTACCTTTTCACTTTAATCAGCTGAGAAGTTGAAGGCTAGCATGTGCTTCGTGCATGAATTGTCTGTTGCCTACATCATCTGGCAACTCAAAATGCTTTGCAGGACATCGCTAACTGCCAGTTCTGTTTTCTCAGTTAACAGACAAGGGTGTTGGCAGCGTCAGGGGATAATGGGGTTCCATACTACCCACCCAGGGAGGGAGAGAGGCCAGTTGTGTTCTCTTCAACTCCCGGGGAATGAATGGCTGTGGCATAGCCAGGGATCGGACTCTCTGATGAGTGGCCAACACTTTCTCTACAAAGTTGTGCCCCTCTTAATGTCTCTTAAAGGTTTTGTGCTTATTACAGAATCCATCATCTGGCCATATCATGAGACATTGTCGCACCATTATTAATAGACGTGTACCTTCTAGTCTTAGCTGGTATAAAACAAAGACTTTCTCTCTTGAAGGCCCCCTCCCCTTTTATTGCTTTTCAGCCCCGCCTCCTTTCTGTTAGTCATCAGTGCTTTACATAGCACTCCTCATGCATTCTGCCTTCCATTCCTTGAAGAGATAACATTTATCAGCACAGATTAGCCCAAACTATTAGAGATATATCGTCACCATCATGTCACAGATTTTGCAGCAACATCCAAACCTCTGTACATTCATTTGTAGATGTGACATTGTGTATTCACTCTGAATGAGGGATTTATTAAAACTACAAGGAGCACCATGTAACATCTCTAGACATGTTTCGTCAACTTGCTTGTAGTCTAGGGACGCAGTGCTTTTCATGCTCCAGGGTTCAAATCCTAAGCTGAGTTATGCACCAATAACAAGTTTTCAGGAATACATTTGAAAATCTTTGAGTTTGCATCACCGCTTAGCAAATCCCGACTCTCCAGATTTAAGTCTCCACATGAAACTTTCACGCCCAAGGCAGGATTTTAGGGCGTGCCTCATTAATTCCTATATTGCACAAATCCTGACCTGATACTTAAGTTCTTATTTCCTCTTCAGACTTTTTCATGCCTCGGAATGGTATGGTAAGTGCAGAATCTGTTGCTATATTGTTGCTATAATGCAGTTCTTCTTTTTCTTCTGTAGTCTCATTAGGGATTCTCACAATGCAATTAACACTGGCGGATCAGACCGATGCTGTCAGAAAAGCTGGCCATGTAAATGGACAATTTTTGTGATTTGTCAGAGTGCTTTGTACACTGATGGATAAATGCAGAATGTTTTTTTTTCAGTGTTGCTTTACACTACCAGGAACAACCTAAAAGAGAGGGCCGGGTATTGATTAATTGAAATATACAAAATTCCTGGACCAGTCTTATCTTGCTCACCGTGCCGCGAAGAAGCCTATTGATTTCTTGTCGAGTTTTCTATGAGACCCTTCAAGACCTTCCGACTTACAGAAGGCTTTAGTATGCTTCCGTCTTTGCAGCTGTATGTACATTTCAGGGAGAAACGCTGGGGTGAAACTTTTCAGAGGTGAAAAGTTTCCCCCTGAAACTTTCATTGCTAAGTCCAGAACGCTGATCCAGGACATTTTCCTGTAAGTAAAGTCTAAGTAAATTACAGAAATCTGCTCTTAGATTTTAGATCTGGAGAAGCTTTGAGAAAACTGGACCTGTTTGCAGCAAAATTACATCTTGCCCATTTATTGTCTTGGGTTGTAGTCTATTATGAAAAGAAAGTTCACTGTTTACATTCAGGAAGCTTTCATATATATGACCGTTCAAAAGTGTGGTATGATTATGAAAGTAATATTTTATTTGTCATTTTATTTACATTAATAAGCCATGTTTTAAACCTTATAAACAGGGATTAATATAAGTGGTATGCAAACCCCGGCACAGACACCCCAAGATGTTTTATTCCGTTCTACAATTATTTATTTTGATCCAAAAGCCTTCACAGCTCAACGAATTATATAGATGCTATTTTTGTAGTAGTGAGTGTTCTACTTGACATGCACTTCAATAATACAATCATTATCTGATTGTTCATGTGTCCATGTAAACAGCATACTTCTCAAGATTCAATCAAAGTCATTATGTTATTTCAAGGCTTGGATTTTAGCTCATGTGCAGAAACAGAGAAGGATAAAACAAGCTTTAGAACCTTTTAGCAAACACTAAATGCTTTTCAGTGATGACAAATGATAGATATATACTTTATTGTCACTGTGTCTTCAACACAATGAAATTACAGATGGCTACATGTATGCATTTTGAAGTCATATGAACTCCCAACTTAATATTTACCAGTAAACCAGGGCCTGCATGTTAACAAGAAGTGGCTAGAAGTGAGAATAGTAAAGGTACATGTTGTGTATTTTGAATGAAATCAGATGAATCTCCTAACTACTGTTCCTGATTACTTGAGTGGTTTAAATGGGTTACCAGAATCAGATTTTCTCCATGATCACCACAAGCCATTCTGGGCATTAATTTTATTTGAATTTCAGTCTTAATTGTGTACAGCTGTCTGGGTGAATCATACACAGCTTGTTCCATTACTCTGGATAAAAAAAATATTTTTCTTTTTGACAGTTTTTTAAAAAATGAAGTTACACAGTGTCTGCTTTTTATATATTTTTATTTTATTATTTTATTGAAAACACTGAAACCATGGTAAAACATTATAAATTCAATTAAATGACCTCTCTTTGGCTGCTGCCCTCCTGTTTCGTTTCATTCTTCTAAAAGCCCTATGCCGCCCAAACGTCCTGCACCTTCTGGCAATGCAGTTTGCACATAGGACAGCCATTCAGGACTTTTCCAGAATGCACAGATTGCCCCGGTATACGTTTCCGGTAAGGGCAATGTATTAAGCTGAATTTAAATCTCTCTCTCTCTCTCTCTCTCTCTCTCTCTCGGCATGGCAAATCTCGGCACGACGGCCGCCCCGTATACATGTTTGTTAAGGGTAATGTATTAAGCTAAATTTAAAATTAAATTAATTCAGTCATTTTTTCTTAGAAGCGAACTAATAATTTAAATGAGCAAATTCGTGGAAACAGCAGATACCCTCCTCATGTCAGAATGCGGGCTGCTAGGCCCACACTCTGATTTGCCTCTTAGTGCGCAGTCACGGGACAGACAGGCTGGCATCTTGATGCTCAGGGTTTATTACATAAACAGCAAAACAGATCCAGGGTACAGGTGCA
>JBBPDC010000135.1:23511424-23541595 GCA_037974485.1 Hemigrammopetersius urotaenia
ATATAAGAAAGCAAGAAGAAAGCAGGAAATTCCACCAATGAACTCTTGACAAAGAACACCTGTTAATTAAATAGCATTCCAGGGTGATACCTTATGAATCTGATTGAAAAAGTGTGCAAAGCTGTCATCAGAGCAATAGGTGATGTTTTCAATATTAATCCACAATGTAACCAATAATAAAATCAAAGGAAATTGTTGAAGAGCACGAGAGAGAGAGAGAGAGAGAGAGAGAGAGAGAGACTCTGACTCTTTGTTTCTCTTACTCTTTTGCTCTACCTCTGTCTAAAAGCTTTTTTTTTACTCTTTTATCAGAGATAGTAATATGCAGGGAGGCTTCTAGTGGATTTGTTTATTGTGGAGTATAATGTATGTATTGGCATTTATCTATCCCTTTTTATATCTTTAAGGGTAATCATTTTCACAATCTGTAAGAGGCCGCTTGTGCTGACGATTGCTGTTCTCTTCACGATCTCTCTCTCTTACTCTCCCTTCTTCCCTCCTTCTCTCTCTCTCTCTCTCTCTCTTTGTCGTGAAGTTATGGCTTATCGGCTGTAAGCATTCATAGCTGAAGCGTTAAGCATTTATGAGCTTTGCAGGCCAACAACCTGGGCTTAGGCAGCATGACAAGCCTCCCTGGACTCTGAGCTAACTGGGCTGTCATTACAGTCGAAGTTAAACCTGGTAGCACTGTCAAAAAGTGAAGGGACTAACTTCTGCTAACAAGATTTTTTGCCAGATCATATCTCGCCTGCTTTAAATGTACTCGGGTGGTAATAGCAAAAGTGTTTGCTTTTTCTAAGCCAACAACTGTAACAGTGTTACTGTCCCCCGCTCACCTCCTTAAGATGGGATTATGAGAGAACACTTCCTGTGAAAATCTTTACGTTATGGCTCAGTAATTGGCACTAGTGGATTCCTAGAAAGATTCGAAGATTATCAGGGGAAGTAACGCGTATGACCTTTTGGAGGGCAATCAATAGCCTCATGTATCATTAGACTTTATTGTACTTATAGTAATGTCAATAGATTGTGCTGTTTGACCCTTACAGGATTTCATCACTCCTACATTTCGAAATAACAAGGGCCACTTTTCATCCATTAAATTCATTCCGCTCGTTAAAATTGGGACGTTAAAATCCAGCAGCAGGTGTCCAGCAGAGCTGCAGCATGTGCCCTTATAGATGTGCACACGTCAATGTGACCGGGCTAAAAAGGCTGACACGGCCATAATCGTTTATCCCACTGATCGCCACTAATGCTACGTGCTAAGAAAGTTATTTGAGCTTCGATATGAGATTGCATAGGAAAGAACTACTTAGCAGCATGTGACTCGTGTCCCCTCTCTAATTGTATAACGATCAGAGATAATCTACTCTAGGGTAAGCATATTTCTTCTCTGAGACTAGACGTGGTCACACGCTGCTTCTGAAAGAGCTCTTTGATGACTTAAAATCACTTAAAAGTTAAGAAGGGAAGCAATCTCGCTTCAAAAAGACCTCATAAAATAATACCTTTGAGACTATCGTCAAGCATTTGGTCTATTTTAGTGCATGATGCAGTTATCAAAGCTATTCAGTGTAGGGGAGTAAATTGTGATGTAAAAGGAGACTTGCAGTTTTACAGGTGGGCACATTTTGCATCCCTGTGATCTGCTAAATGCTACTAAAATGGATTAGAATTCATCCGCCTGTCCTATGTCAGCCTGCCATGATTACTGGATACATTTTAATCAAATCATCAATTAAAATGTGAAAATGATTTCAAAACAAGCTGCAGTTTTGCATTTTCTATTGTTTTATAACTTTTAGATACAACATGAAACTCTTATTTAGAAAGAAGCTCCTTTTGTGTATGGTAATGCAATGGGATTTTATATTTCCATTAGTTCATTCACCACGAAGTGTTCATGTAAAAGGCATAAAATGGTATCGAAGCTTATGCCAAAAAATCATACATTTTTTAAAGCTTCCTTGTTTCCCTGTTTACTTTAAAGTATTTCAGATAGCTTGTCCATTTTTGTTATTCAGCCTTTTTTTTCATTAGTCATCAAAATAATCAGTTGTTGAAAAACTAAGGCAAGCTATGGTGACAGCCATAACCCTGCTGTTACTCTGCTAATGCTGTCATGGTGGCCAGTAGTGCGCAGTTGCTACATGGAAACATTGTGTTCTTCTGTGTAATAGCTCTGAGCACGGGACCCTCTTCACATTAAATGAATTCTGAAGTCACTCAGTCAACCAGCAAATAGCCCTCATTTGTAAATGCTGAGTTGTGAGTTTGAGGCCTTGTACACTTCTGGTTTATCTTCTGCTTTTCCCAGCTGACTTTTTTTGCAGTGTGTCTTCCATCAAACATTCCTTGGAGCGGTGCCTTTAGAGAATCACTTTCTGTTCTCTAAAGGAACCTTTGAGTAGATGAATCTTGAAAGAACTGTCTTGAAAATGATTATGAATGCGAGGAACCTTTAAAAGCGTCTTTGTGTACTGCGAAGGAACTAATTAAGGTTTTTCTTCAAAACAGTTTAGGAACCTTTATTTTGAAGAGTGCAATGCTGACTGCTGCTTTGTCGAACAAAGAGGCTTTTGCCACCTTCAAGTGCGCTCGGAAATATCGTAATTATGAGTCCTGAGCACATTAATGGTCAAACCCGAGTAACACCCGAGTTACCAAGTTGTGACGTCAAAACATCAGTAGATGGGAAGATTTCTTTTAAAATACCATCATGTTGTACATTAAATTACACACTCTAACCAAGTCTGTTTCATTAACAGAAAATTAGATAAGTGAACGTAATTGCTGGACCGCTATTCGTGCTCATTGTCTTAAAGAAATGAACTGAATTTGCAGCTTGGTTAACTGACTAGCCTGGTATGCACTGCATATTCACTATTAATTTATAAAAGCCTTTTTTTTGTGTAAAAATAGCAAAATTTTGCACATCAAATCGTGCTACTTTCATCTTATTGCTATACCTTATTCATATTCTCTTCTCCTGAATCCGTCTTTCTCTCTCGATTTTGTTCTAATTTGTTTTTTCGAGAGGTTGTCCTTTTTTTTTTAAAAGATTTTCTCCACACTTGAAGGCAGCATTTGTCACATTTCCGGGTTTCATGAAATACTCAGTAGGGGCAGGGGAGGGGGGTGAAGGTTGCCACTGTTCTGTATCAGCCTTTGTTAATTGCTTGTAAGATTCCTAAGCTCTCGCTCTATCTCTCCTGCTCGGGCCCAAAAGGTTGAGGTGTTGACAGGGGTGTGTTTGGGCAGTTCATTAACCAACCCCCCCCCCCTCTCCCCCCCTCCTCTTAGTCAAGGTTCTAGCAAAACCTTGAGGCTCCATTGAAATTCTGCTTAGCTCTCTGCTCTTTTGAAATATCTGTTGATGAGGTAATGCGGAAGAGCGATAGCGCTGGGCTCCCACTGCTGCTGGACATTTCACTAAGTCATGTTTACATAACTAGCAAGCTCAGAGAGCCTCAGCAGGCCTGAAAAATGAAAGCGACTGGTTAGTAGTCCACTCTGAACAGTGGCATGTCTGCCACTGAGCACTCTGTAAAAGGCCTTGGGAAAAAAAAACACCCCTGTCTGTTCTCTTCCCACTTTTTAATGTCTACTTTGGGTTATATGAACTGAAGCTCTGTATAGCTTTGCATGTGTACACTGTTTTAAAAAATATATTATTTTTTTATTGTTGAATGATAAGCATAGCCTTTTCCCGTCTGAGAATAAATGATTGAGGAGTTCCTGTTAATTATTGTAAATTAATTTTTACTTATCAAGCCTGTCCAGCATTCCTACACACCACTATCAGGCTCCAAAATAATTATTGCTAATTTATTGGCACCGTTACAGTGATTAAATGTTTTAAATTGGAAAAGAAAAATAATTACTGGCTATTTACTTATTGAGGCGACACTGGAAGATTCTCGTGTATATTTTCGAAATGTTTTGTGTGTTCTAGCAGTATCAATGATCAGTGACTTTCAGAAGAGGGCTTCTTGCAATTAGTGTTTCATTGCAGTTTAATTAAAGCTGCTTTACTGTATCAATCGCTAAAAATATTGACTATGTTTATATTATTTAAATGCTGCACAGGCTTAAAGGGCTTTTAAAAAACATTTTCCTTGTATTTTATTTTTTCTCTGAGGACCTTTTATGGCCTTTGTGTATTTTTGTGTACCAAAAACACCCATTTTTACAACTGCTCTTTAGCTAGTGAAATGAAACAGACTGTTTCTTTTTATACTGTGCCTTTTAAACTAATATATGTAAATGACCTCTGTTCTGATTAGCTGCCCTAGACTGAATCAGCTTAAATGGACGAGGCTTATTTGCTGCAGGCTAAGTAGTTATACATTAACCCCCCAATTTTACACGGATCAGGACTCGCGGATTACACCGGTTTTTTTGCGGAAATCCCCACAACAACGTGGAAACTGCAAATATCCTCTGCCTTTTTTGCTTTTTTGTGGCAATAAATATATTTTTTTGGGATGTTTTCAGGGCAGTTTGTAGCCGAAAGCACTTTTTTCGAGGCGCAATTTCTCCGTGGTGCAAGAAGTCAGACACTTCAAACTCCACAGTTTGGTAGATCTCCAGGAGACTTTTCCAACTTGCCCTCATTTGTATTTTTTGCCCAAGTAGATCAGGGGTTATTCTCTGAAAACCGTTCACCTCACCACAGTGTGCCAGTACCCAAAACCTTCCGAGTTGCATATCTCGGCAGGGAATTTAAATTCAAATGAAATTAAAGTGTCCTGGGAGCATATTTAGGTGCATACTTAGGGTTTACACTATAAAAATAGGCATTTTAGGCATTTTTTTTCCCCAAAACACAACAATGCGGTTGGAACGTAACCCCCGCAGGAGTTTACTGTAAATATTGTTTTTTTGTGACATCACAGAAGCAATAATTGGTAAACATGTTTTTTTGCCTATTAGTTTTTACAGATTATTATGGACTGAGAAGAATTAAAATTTTATTTTGTTAATTAATTTGTTTTGTTTAAAAAATGAGGAAAGATACATTTTTCCTGATATGGGCCCTTTAAAAATGAAGGTTCCTAAATGGCTCACGGCTGTCACGGTCGGGGGCGCTAGCCATGAGCTTCCTCGAAGCACGAACCAGAAGTCAGACCAGGGATCCATGCTAGATACCTTTATTAAAGCAGAACAAAACAAGAACAGAAACGGGCACGATGGCCACCAGGAACATGGACTAGATTCAGAAACAGGATAACTGGCTGGGTAAAAGAGGCAATGGACTCATGACGTGTGTCACACAAAACAGAACTTAAATATCACACATAATCTGTGGGCAAAACACAGACAGGTGAGAACTAAGGACACTTGACACAAGCAGAGCAGCACACAACGTCAAAATAAAGGTCCCAGAACCCAGAACAAAACAGAGCAAAGAACAGAACTTAAACACAACAGAAAAGCAGTGGTCCTCAACGGCCACTGATCGAACCGTGACAACGGCTTTGGAGCGGATTATTAGGAAGGACCTTTGATTGGTAGAACTTTTACATTCTAAACTTAAAAAAGTTTCTTTTACAGAAAAAAAATCTGTTCATCTCACTAAAAAGTGTCTCATCATTGGAATCATTACAAGGAACCCTTTTTGGCTTCTGTTTGTGCTTGTTTTCCCCAACTTTCTGCGCACCACATTTTTTTTTCTAGCAGTGCTATTTTTAGCACTATGGATTTAATTAAGGAATCATAAATGGTGCATTTGCTAGTTAGTATTTCAGTGTGTGGCTGGAGCTTTCACACTGCTGAGAAAAAAAGGCACTTTAATTACGGATGTGATCAGGGCTGTAAATCTCTCCCTCTCTGCTTTTGCTGTTGTCTTGAGAGATGAATCAGCTAAGGCATGCACACATCCAGACACAAATCTTCATTAGATGTGGGTTGATAAACCATTAATCCTTTCTTTTATTTGTGTGCGTTTTATTCTGTCCACCCACGCCCAGCGTCGGAATATAAAGAGAGCTGGCTTCTTCAGGACGGCCTGTGGTTTACCGAATTGGGATTAAATTTCTGAGATCTGTGGTATGCAAAAGAACTCCGTGTGAAGAGAAGTTCATGTGAGTGCACTAGTTAGTTCTGTGATGATCAAAGTTCAAACAGTGAAAGATCTAAATGGGGTCAAATGAGTGCCGTGTCAAATAAACGATGCTATGTTGCAGGTCACAGTGAAGCAGTAGTTTCATAATCAGCATTGTGGGGGTCACCTCTGTCTCTGAAATACTGCTGAACTTTTTACAGTACATTCACATTGCAGAGTACATGTGTTTAACTCTTAGAGGTGGACAAACCAGTTCTTTTCTTCAGTAGTGTTTATATGTAATGCTATGAATCACATTTACATTCAGTCTGTACTCTTCATCGACAAATTCAAGCTTCTGATTTCTTTATTGTTGTTTTGATGTCAAGAAATGATTCAATCAAGGCAAATCAAGGCCATGTTTTACATTCTGTGAAACAATACTGTGTGAACAACAACTTTTCATCAAATTTAAATCTGACAAATTAGAATTATTTACGTTCATACAAAAACACAGTACTGACGGAAAGATCATACACTATCAACAATTTGTTTCAAAGGTCACAAGTGAGCGTTAATTCATATCTAATTATGCCATGCTCTTGTCAGAGCTCTCTTCTCAGGGTTAAATTCAAATAACTCCATGCCTTGTGGGGGTTAACTGAAGCTGTGATGATCAGCAAAACTGACTTTCGTTCAAAACAAAGATTTATTTTGTCTGCAGAAGGAGAGAGAGTTTCCCCAGCGAGTCAGGGCAGTCCTAACTCAGGTAGCTGTCTCTGAAGAATACATCTCTGAACATCATCATTTATACACAGAAAGCTGCTTAGGCTGTTATCAGTTCAAGGTTGGGCTAGGAGGCTTTGTTCTCAGATACCCACACTAAACTCCCCTTATCACCCAGTGGTGCGCTCAAGAAGCGTCACGTTGTTAGTTAGCTAAGACTAAGAGACATTGAGACCCTCATAGTCGACCTTGAACCTTGTTCTAGTGCCATGAAGATAAGTTTCTAAGAGCCCCCTCAACCCATACAGGTAGAAACCTTAGAAACCCATCAGGCCATATTTTCACAAATGAACAAGTCTTAAGAAATCATGTTCTTCGCCCTATTGGCCTGCGGAACAGTTACAAACCCTCTCTTAATGAAAATATATGTGATTACAAAGGAATATACATATGATTGCAAAGAATATATGCATATTTCCCCGACAATGACAGCCCCAGTGATGATAAAATGTATTTATTGATGAATTGATTTGTTGAATATGCAAATATGGTGCAAATATCTTTTTTCAGTTAATGAAATTCTCTGCAAAATAGAAACAACATCTTGGCAAGTGAAATCATATTTGTCTGGCAGATAAATTTACTTGTAATAAGAGATAACAGTTGGAACAAGCAAATTATCCACCATAGAATAAGAAAATGTACGTTGAGAACATAAAATGTAACAAAGCCCGTTCATAGCATTGCATATTCTCATGATGTGAGAGTTTAATGTAGTATGTAAACATTGCTACCTTGTAAAACATTGTTAAAATCCATATAAAGAAACTAAGCAGCAAAAAATACCCATTTTGAATTCATGGTATTTGTGATGTCATATTTATATACATCCACCTGTTTAGCTCACAGTAGTTTAGTCCTGCCCATTTTTAAGTAGTTGAAGTTGAAGTTGAAGTTTATTGTCATATGTACAGAGTACAGTGTACAGAGCACAATGAAATTCCCTCTTCACAGATAGAACATAAAAACGTAAAAGACATGAAAGACAACACAGTGCAGCAACAGTAGTCTTAAGATGTATAAATGTAGTGATTCATTCTAGACTATTCTTTAAATGAGGTACATCACAAATGGTCGGTTTATTTCTAAAGTATAAAAGTAGGTTTGAATAATTGGGCATTATGTTTTTGGCCACATAAACCCACACAAACCTCATAAGTGAACCTCAGGGAGAAAATATGAGCAAAATGTTGAAGGTGGGTCTCTTGAAACGATTAAACGATGCTTAAGATAATTGATAAGATAAGATAAACTAGTCCCACAAGTGGAAAGTTTAGAAAATAGAATAGCCTTCCAATAAACTTGCAGCACTCTCGTATTGAGTCATATTACATGTCTATACTAGATTTCAGCTGATTTCACTTTCTTCGCGTTCACATTAGATTTCATTCACATTTGCAGCGTTGGAGACATTTTTGCGCATCCACCATCGAAGTCGCTGCAGTGTATGGGAGAGGCCTGTGTGTGAGAGAGACCTTGTAGGAGGCAATCAATGGCCTTTATCTTGACCAATGCATAATAAATCTGACACGCAGACTGGTCATGAGGTCCTGGTAATGTATTGACCTACACTGCTGCAATTTTTCAGTGTGTCTCCCCGGTTAAATAATTTAGTTTTTCAGTTTGGGCCTTACTTACACTTTGTTTCTTTTTCATCCCCACAGTCAAGCTCTCATCCTGGGTTTGGCCCCAGCTGCAGCTGCGCTTGATGGATGTGAGGTGTTGAGGCAGCATATGAATATTAAAAACCGTTCTCTAATGGTTGAGATAGGTGGCAGGGCCTGCTTTCTAGTGTTTACCTCTATATTTAATTCTCTCCGCTCTCTGTGGACAACAGAATGGCTGTGGACATGGACCCCGCAGTCATAACCTCTTGAATCAACAGAGCAGCTTGGGGCACGCAAAGTCAGCAAAAGAAAATTGCTTTCATTTACAAGAGAAAACTAGAGATTTTTTTTTCATTTGAGTTTTGCTTCGTAGGCATAGTACCTTAAGGTTTTTTTTTAGCTTTTTAAAACATCATAATTGAAGAACAAAAAAAAAAAAAAAAAAAATATATATATATATAGTGTATTTGATATTTCCTTTTTGTGTGAAATTTTCAGTGCTTGGTTTATTGTGAGGGCGTGTGCAATAATTGATAATGAGGACTCTGGATCTCCATACAGCAAGAAAGTTCCATCGAAGAGCTCTTGAAACGTGCCTGAGATACAGAAGAAGAAAACGTGTTTAAAAAACAGGCTTATCCAAAAAAGTGGAAACGAGTCAAAGCTCAGACTTTGGGGCTGTTCTTTACTTTACTGCTTTAGAGCGTCTAGACAAGGGTTGTGTAGCTTTTTTCCTTTCCTTTTTTTTTTTACCCACTCTTCTTCCAGTACCTTATTTTTGGTTAACACTCAATTGATACTTCCCCTCTCCCGGCGTATGCAGTGGGGAATTAATGGGAGATTGATGCTAGAGATATCAGTAAGCCAGCATGAGAGGATTGACTGGGCTTGAATAAGAAATACGCTGGTGGAGGACGTGCCAAGGTTTGGGCTGAACCTTGATCCAAAATTCCCCCTTAACCAAACCGCGCTGCCTTAGATGAAAGACAGAATTGTTCTGATATGCTGATCAAAGCTGCCTATCTCCAACTCCAAAGGAACACCTGGAATTCTAATGGAACATTCCGCATGAGAAAAAGAGCATTGTAATGCATAATGTATTATAACTAATGTTTATGTAAACATCTGCTTGGGGTGTTTATCATTTATGTATTTTTTAATTCATATTATTTATTATTCAGCTTTGCCCCCCTTCCTCGCTGTTGCTGATTTGTAGATTGTAATTGACTAATCTAAAGCTGTTTGATAGTTTTTTTTTATCCTCTCTCTCCTCTCCTACTGTTAGCATTAAAGCACACAGCTTGGGCTGGAAGCCATGAACAGGCAGCAGATTTTCCAATCACACAAGCGGGGTTGCGTGGCCTGCAAAGCCTAATGCAGGACATTCTGAGCACGCAAGTGCAGAGACAGAAAGACTGCCAAGCAGATTTGCTCACCCGCTCCGTTGTGGAACCATTAGTAAGCCAGCAAGACCTTTTTTTTTATGTTAAAAAAAATGGATTAAAGATATATCAGTGTGAAGATAAGCAGGATCTTCTTTTGTTTGAAAGCCCTGGAAGTTATCTTTGAGTATAGAATGTGGCTTGATTATGCTTTCGTGCTCCTTTAGCACCCTAATGTTTGTAGATGATATGGCCATGCGATGTTTTATAGCCACTGTTACAAAGTTTTGAACATAAAGCTGCTGCAGTGTTTCTTATCAATTACAGTGTTTTGTCAATTACTGGAAAAAAGAATGCGTTTGTGGGCGATTCATTAAAAGTTCAACTAATGGGAAATTCCACTGATTTTGTTGCCCCATAATTAATCATTAAGATGTAAAGAACATCATTTAGAGTAGTCTGACGTGAACTGCTTCATTCTAGAGAAACTTCAACAATTCTTGGATCAGTTAATCCACATTAGTCAGTAGGATCACCAAAAAAGTCTCTTAACAGAAAAAAAGCACTCATGAAAGGGTGGTACAGATACATATGTACTTTGAATAGACCAGTTAAGACACACTGATGCTAATCTCTCTTTTTCTTGGATTAGGTAACCATTGTGTGACCTTCTGTCTCTACTTCATTCACTTCTTGAGTTCCATTGAATTAATCATTGTAAACTAAACCATTGAGAGTGGATTGATGTAAAATGCTCCATTCTTGAGAAACATATTGAATCAGATTTGTTCACAGTAGTGGTGACTGGTGCCAAACATCCTTTAATGCCTCTAAAAGCTCCCTCACAGAAAGTGATTACGATTACAAATATGTTGCCTTAGGTTTTTGGGTCCATTCATGGAACAGATTACAAGCTGGACTTTTAAGGACAAAGTAGTACCCAAAGGAAATGTTGTTTTTTTTTTGATTTACCACTATTTTAGCACTATCAACAATATACTGATCATTTTGGATAGTAAATAAAATGGCTGGACATTGTGGCTCCTGGTTACACTCACCACCACTAGGAATTAATTATTGATATGTAAATTATGCCAAAATATTGAAGACATTCTGAAAATGGAAAACAATGGAATTCTTCTTTAATTTATGTTCACCTTTGACTAACAACTACAGCTTTGTGGCTTGTAAACGACAACATCAAGCGAAATGGTGGAATTTAACAACCATTTCATGTCACTGCTATAGAGCCTATAGAGCATCTTTGCATTATTTAGCAATTTTCTCCTCTGACATGCTCTGTCATGCACTGACGTTTATAATCTAAAGCACGGAGACGAGGGTGAAGTGACCCGTGGGGAATGTGCTGTTCCAGTTTACTTGCAACCTGTTAACATGTCCTGTTTCCTGCTGCCTGTTTGCTGACATGTTGGCTTTTCCAGTGAGTGAGCTGGGCTGCCAATAGTGTCTGGATTGGAACAAGCTCACAGAGGAGGTGACACTCTGTACCTCTATAAATACCACTGTCACACTTATATCAAATGGGCCTGCTGCTCTGAAAGGCCAGCGTAATTGCCACGCTTTTTTTTCTTCCCCCAGACACTCCTGTGGCCAAGACGTCTGCAGGGACTCGAGATTATTCTGTGTAACGCACTGACACAAGTGGTGGGCATATTGATGTTTTAATTTGCAGTTTTAATTTGCAGCACGAAAAACAACAAGTGATAAATACTGTACTTGGAGACGATGAATTCATACGTTATTTTTATGAGTGGCTTATGATTCATTTCTGGTGCTCCTTATATAAGAAATGTATAACCAAATTGCAGTTACTTTCCACATGAAATCAGGATTATGATGAATCATTATTGAAATACAGAACGTAGAAATGGAATGCTGTTAAAAAGTTATAAATTGGTTTGGTTTGTAATTGGCTGAACTAGCAATTCTAAAACTGTCAATAGAATTGTTTTACATTTACTGATTAAGACTACAGTTTAGAACCCTTAATGAAAGTGACCATTCTGTCATACATGAAAACACCACAAAACTTTTCCTCTGCATTTAACCCATTCACCAGGTGAATTGGCGGGCACCCAGACACACAGCGCCTGGGGAGCAGTGTGTGGGACTGTATCTTGCTGAAGGGTACCTCAGTCTTGGGAATTGAACCCACGACTTCTTGATTGCAGGGTAAACGCCCTAAGCACTAGGCTACCAGCTGCCCCACACACAACACCTCCTCTCACAAGAGCTCTATGTTTTATGGGCTTGTGGATGAAAGTTCTTCAAAAAGTTGTGCTATTTCTGTTTGAGCCAAAAATACAGCTTCTATTATATATAGCTT
The DNA here is from genome assembly GCA_037974485.1 of Hemigrammopetersius urotaenia. Classification (NCBI taxonomy): domain Eukaryota; kingdom Metazoa; phylum Chordata; class Actinopteri; order Characiformes; family Alestidae; genus Hemigrammopetersius; species Hemigrammopetersius urotaenia. The sequence goes on from JBBPDC010000135.1 coordinate 23,523,596, forward strand.
CAAATTTTTCTCTCAAGTGCCCCAATGTTGTTCATCTGAGATGCTGGCTTGTTTGTTTTGAAACAGTAACATGAAAAGCCACCTCCAGGTGTAGAGCAAGCCCTGATTTAAACAATAAATATGCTTTCAGTGCTAACACAGATGATAACCTGTTTTGTGGAGGAGAGATAAAGATTCAATCAATACAATCCTCCACTAGTCAGCCAGGCATGATATCTACATGTAAATGTTCTCAGGCGGGGCCTGTGCCTCCCACCGGGCCTGCGGGCTCTGGGGGCAGCCTTGTAAATATTAGATATCCTTGGGTGTGAAACATACACAAGATAACCTTCAAGACAGTCTTGGATCAGTGAATTCACATTAGTTGATAGGATAAAAGTTAAATCTACAGAAGTCTCTTAACAGGAAAAGGCAGTCACAGCAGCATGAAAGGGTGATACAGATACATATGTGTTGGGGATAAACCAGTTAAGACACGCCTGCTGGTAATCTCTCTTCGTCTGCCGAGCAGATTGCCATTGTGTGACCTTCTGTCTCTATTTCATTCACCACTTGGATCGACTCTGTTTTTTTCTCATACATCATCCTCAATGCTTGTGATTTTTCAGTTTATTTTTCTGATACTCTTTGCATTAAAGGACCCATGTCCATAGATGGAATATGTAAACATTATGTTAGCTTCAGAATGTACTGTTCACCAGCTCAGAAAGTCAATTTATGCAATTTAAGTGCAAAAACAGACTGTCACAAGAACCGAGCTCATAGTTTTGCGCAGAAATACCCACAATAACGTGGAAACTGCAAATATCCTCTGCCTTTTATTGCTTTTTGTGGCAATAAATAAATATTTTCTGGATGTTTCCACACAAGAGGACCTGTTCACCTCGTCGCGGTGTCCCAATACTTTTGTCCCATGACCTTCTGAGTTGCATATCTCAGCGGGGAAAGCTCTCAGACACTTCAAACTCCAAAGTTCGGTAGATCTCCAGGAGACCTTTCCAACAAGCCCTTGTTTGTATTTTCAGCCCATAATATTTAAAGGTTGAAGCTTGAAACTAATTCATTTAGACATTGGCAAATAAGTTCAACAAGTGGTGTTGGTTAAGGAAACGTAGATGTAACATATGACAAGAATTGTATTGTTATTTTGTTACTACAAATGAACACCTTTTAGAAACAAGTAGATGTTCTGCTCATCAGTTCTGATGAGCCTGCATAGCATGTTTATGCAAAGAGCTTCATCCTAATGACCAGACTCCAGACATTTCTTCTGTTTTTTTTCTTCCTCCTGTTGGTTTGCTAAGCTTTGTGGAAATCTAGCATATGGCAGTAACCGTGAGTGAGGTAGCACATAGCGAATAAAACTATTTTTCACTTCCTCCCATCTGTCCATCCAGAAAATTGCATCCAATATGAATTGCTATTCCCATCCTGCTGCTGAGGCCCCTTCAAAAGAGCGGCCCCGTGCTGGGCTTCTCAACCAGGGGCCTCTATAGTTCCGTTATGCTCCTGCCTTCTGCATGAATGAGCAAGCATGATCAGCTTCTGACAAGAACATCATAGCGCTGTGTGTGGAGACATAATACGATGTGCAAACACAGCATTTGCTCTACACACCTCAGCCTTGTACATTTACAGTCAGCAGGAAGTTCCGTGAACACAAATAGCACAAATGAATACTCAGAATTAATTGTTTTAAAACAATGAAGTGGAGGATTTGATTTCTCTATGCTGTTGTTGCATTTGGTTTAACATATAAAGTAATATAAAGTATTAAAATGATCAGGCCAAAAATTTGAATTAAGTGAGCAGGAATCTGTGTAACATTTTCTGTTGCCTTTTACCGTCTGATTACAATATTCAGTAATGAACGACTTTGGGGTTCTATTCCAAACGTTCACTCAAAATGTATTACTGTAAATCCAACAATAATGGCAAATGCTCCAGAGACAGACATTAATTGAAATGAAAGAAAACAAAACCAAAGTTTCTGAATATATTGCTGTTAAAGATTCAAGTGACCTGTCAGTTCAAGGTTTATGAAGCTGCATGTTTAGTATGTTAACTGCATGTGTGTTTAATTTCATGAGACTTCAATTGTTCTTATCCTTCTAAAGTCAGACCGAGAAAAAAAATTGGCAAGCTATGGAAAAGTGATTTTGGGAGACAAATGATTATGATGAGAATGAAATTCCTTTGCTCATTATTCAGCTGCATTTGAGATATACACAGGGCGGCGTTAACGTGACTTTGGAAGAGGAATTGGAGAGTAATAACTCATAAAACAGAGTAATTAGTACAAGCAGCTGTAACACGGTGACCCCCATTCATCAAAGCAATTGGTCCTGCGGATTTAAAATGTGCCGGAAATTTATTTATTTTATTTCATTAATACGGGAAGGCTCTGCAGGCACTTTTTGGCTGCTCGCTTCACTGGAGAAGGGAGCTGAAGGCCATCGGAGCTTTGGGGACTGTGGTGCTCGTCTCGGTTCTTCAGGCTCTAAGCTCACGCGTGTACCGTAAGCCCACATTGAAGGACATGGAGACAACAGGCGGAACGCGGACCAGGAGCGGAGAGGCTAATCCAGGGTCTGCCGGCAGCTTTATTAAAGGAAGTGTAATTAGCCACTGAGGAGGGTGGGCTAAAGGGGGAGACCTGAGATAATTGAAGTCCAGAGAGATGCTATATGTGCAAGCTGATGTCCTGTGGCTTCTCGCATAGCATTAGCTCTTAAGGTCACCTGGCCTGAGGGGCTGTGGAGCTGAAGGTTCAAGTGCAGTTTAAATGTTACTTCCAGGCCAGGGATAAACCAATCCTGCTGGGCCCCAAGTCAAGCGAAACGTATGTCGGCAAATATATAATGGAGGTTTTTTTGAAGGATTAACAAAAAGTCAAATGAGCGGACCTACCCGTCATTAACTTCCTATAGAAAAGGTGGCGCTTTCCTCATTGGCATTTCGTTATTCAACAAAGGCCTTTTTTCCAAGGTGTCTTTATGCCGTCTCCTCGATTGCTCCATTTCTTAGCACAGGAAACACCCCAAACCCAAACTGAACTCAGAAACAAGGCTTCCAAACAGTGAGATAAGAGGCTGATACGCTTTAATCATCATTTGCTCTTGATTAGAAAATCAATGGCCTTTGATGACAGTGTGCCTTTGGTGTTACAAGTGCGACGACGACAATGTCAACTGTGAGATTGGCCTTATTTTAAACAGCAGCTATCTTTTCCTGCTTCAGAACTCCACTCTTTTAATGTGGTGGGATAGGGGGATGTGTTCCATCTGTTGTGCAAAGCTTGTCTGTCACATTAATTTAGAACTTCGCTGAAGGATTACAGAAAAACCTAGAAAGCCTCTTCCTTTGTTAGAGTGGAGTTACAGCTATTGGTGTGTGAGATTGACTGAAATGTTTTATGTTTGTATGTTTTTCAACTTTTTGTGTTCACCTATGTGGTCAGATTTCTCACAGATCAACATCATTGTGTTTCACTGGTTTGTCTCGTCTTTGGGTTGGCAAGAGATGGAGAGCCTCCAAACATTTTCCAGTGAAATGCATTACAGTCCACTACACTCCAGTGAAACATATATGCTAGTGGAGAAATTAATTGTTCAAAATTTTGGTAAAACAGGGCTTTTTTATTACTTTAAAATACTGTTAATAATATTCAGCAACAACCATTTACATGATTACATGCTTATATTCATGCAGATTACATGCAAATGTTCACTAGAAAATGTAACCAAATCCAGTGAAAAATTACGTAAATGATAATAGACCTACGTGAAATTTCTAAAATTATTAGCGCATAAGGCCAAACTTATACCATTCATAACTAAAAGTGTATTTAGAATAGACCAATCAAGGTCCCATAAATGTAATAGTGTAATGACTGGGTTGGAGGCTGGATTTAGTTCAAAACAAAACACTTGCACATATCAAAAGTCCCAAACAGAAACAGAAAAGTTATAGAGGTTTAAACAAAACATCAAACAGGGAAAGTCAACTAGTTGTACTCACAGAGATGTCACAAACACAGACTGAACCACAGGGGTATATTATGTCAAGATAAGGGCAAGGAAGGAGACAAGTGCAAGACACTCGTAAACATGATAACGACAGGACGGGCCTAAGGCATAAACCTGTACAACCTCATATGGACCAGGGACCAATGGTAGACGTAAAAAAGGCAGAATCAAGGCACAAGGCAAAGCTTAACATAAGTTTTCACATGATTTTTCTTTTCAAGAACACCATGACTTTAACTTGGAGCCCAGTGAGTATGTATAAAAGGCACACACAATTCAATATAATGAAGTATTTTTAAATATTACTTATTTGCTTTTTGGCCATCAGATAGCATCAAAGTCCAAACCAAGAGTTTGTATGCAGCTGTAACTTTGAATCAAATTTATATAATTAGAAAAATCATTGAGTTGCTGCTTGTTTCAATGAGCTATAATTGAGAAATAACTGAACTGAACACAAGACAAGGTATTTGAACTGGGGCCTTGGAGAATTAACCTCACAGTCATTGTTTCTTTTTAAATTCAAATGTATAGAACCAAAATAAAAACGTCTATACCCAATTACTGTCAGACTGCAATGTCCTTCTTATCCATGGTTAATGTATTCTTCTTAAATTCCCTCTTATTTATCATACACAAAAGCTCCTTATCATAAAGCTTCAGGTACAACCTTTTCTGGGTTTTCAAGCTGTTTGGCCTTTCTAGACAAATGTACCACTGTTATAGTTCCAGGCCTGGAATCCTTTGAACGTCAACATAACTGAGTTTGTATTTTTATTTAGAGTTTGAATTTGTTTGAAAAAGGGCTTTCTTTATGTTTTTCATTGAAAACGCAAATGTAAAATCCATTCAGGAACCCTTAAAAGGCAGTAGGCCCCTATCACCGCATCTGTTTTTGTGCTTGTTTTTGTTGCTTTATATGCACGCGACAGGGCTGCACAATTCAGATTTTGAGTGTGCTCTTTGCATTTGACTGGTTAAAAAAAAAAAAATCTTATCTGGAAAGTTGTTGGTGTCTCCAAGGCCTGCAGTGTATTCAGTATCACACAGAGCAGCCATAGCTTCTCCTAATGATAGCTGCCCTGACAGAACTCCCCGCACAGAAATGAACAGTGCTGGGCTGACAGCAGGGGGGCCTCTTCGGAGATGGGATATGGGATTGCTCTTTTCTCTCTCACCATTTTGATAAGAATTACACTTGAATTAATACTGCCATTATTATTTCAGTCCATCTTCCCTCTCTGCAGCGCTACAAAGATAAAAAAAAAAAACACCGCCCCCTCAAGGACAATCAGACTACTCCAGAAAAGACCCTGTTGGACCATGTCCTGCATTCTCACCACAACCTCCTTGCATTATTAAAATAAAAACAAACAATGACTTAAAAGTCAATTTGTTTCCCTCTCTCTTCTCCTCCAGACAGTACGCGTGCCCTTGACTCCTGTCTGTTGATTTTTCGGCATATAAAAGCGTAATTTTCAGAGAATTACATGTAATAACCACCTATGGTGTGGAGAAGAATTGTGTCAGTTGCAGCTGTTGAAAGTGAAGTAGTGGCTTATCTCTGTAGCGAATGGGCCCCATCAATCACAGCACAATGATTTTTCTTTCATTTTTACCCATAATGGTGCTGTTTCCTCCAGTGCCTTCTGGATAGGATTAGTGATTGAACACTAAAGTGCGATAGACCTCCACCATGTAAGCCGATTGGGGGCCTAGATTGAAAAGTTACTTTGAAGCCTTGTTGACTTACCCCCAGCCTGCACACGGACACATGTAAACACACATTTTCTGCACTGTATACACTGTACACATGGTTCAGGAATGCTCACACACACACAAACACACACACACACACAACCCGACATACACACACTCACACACACACACACACTGTTGCTTATCTGTGCCTTTGAGGGCGAGGAGATATGAAGGACTCTGAATAGGGAATGAATGTTTAATGTGGTCGTTAAAGCCGTCTAGAGGATTATGTATATAAAGTACCTCATACATCTGATGTGATATGATCTACATAATTGAGGTGGGTGTACTAATTTTCTGTTGTCATGAGAATAACTCCTACAAAAGCGACATCAAATACCTTGTGATCGAGCACACCACCTGCAAAGGACCACATGAATATGGTTATTCGATGAATGACTTCTGCACACTTCTATCTTAAAAACTTTAAACCTACAGACAACTGCATTGTGTCAGTGACATGGGCAAAGTTATATTACATTACATGTTGACTACTTGGAATAGTTATTGAGATCAAACCTCTCTTCATCCCCTCAAATGAGTGTCGCTGTTTTTGTGATTTTGACTATACATAAATATCTGTTTTGGCTGCCCTGCCCTCTAATACAGTCCAAGCTGAAATGCTCATTGTAACTTTATTGTTAATAAAGTGGCGAAACTCTTGCATTAAAATTGGTTACTTTTGCAGTTTAGCTTCCACATATGAACTGCAAATATTATGAATTCTAGATGAAATGTTTATTTAAAAAATTCAGATAAGGATTGTGAGGGTGGCTGTGAGTAACCTACTGGTACTTCTTTCACTGTAAGCACTTACAAGGACAAGACGTTATATATGTATTAATTTACTTATCTTTTTATCATTATTGCTGTTGTTTTATATTGTTAAACAGTACTTTAAACAACAGGCTTAACCTTCCTCTCCCTTCCTCCTCTCCTCATTCCTTCTTCTCAGTCTGCATATTGCATATTTACATATTCATAGCCTAAACAGAAAACAGGAATAGCTAGTAATACTTGTCCTACTGATTTATTTAAATAAAATTAGTATAACACATGTTGTGATGTTAATGGTTATTATTGCTCAGGCTAGTGCATTTGAACTACATTATAGCCACACTGTGATCGTTTTAGCCACTGATATTGAAAATGTTTTTGTGCTATATTGTTTGTACTCGGTGCTAAATGCTAGCGCTGCATCACGGCCATGTTTTGCGCTGACTGCACAAGGTATTTTATAATGATTCTGTAATTACATGTTGATGGTTAAGCTGGCTCTGTAGGGCCCCTCTCCAGCGCTGAAGTGCATGGTGTTTTGGCCCTTAATGGTTGAAGCGTCAGGGCGGGAATGGCTGATGTGTGCTGAGGCAGGTGCACACTGCCATCCATGACAGCTCGGCTCAGCGGGCACTCACACTGCGCTGAGATGCCCTGCTCCATCTGTCCTAAAAGTGCACGCACATACACAAACACACACGCACACACACACTCACAAGTGTAGCCCACCATCCCTGCACCTGGCATGATCTTTGGGGAGCACAATACACAACAGGTTACCTGTGGAACCCAGCTGAGTGCTGTGTTAATATTGTAATAATATTACCAGCAGATATACATATAAATATAATAGATATAATATAAAACCGGTCCAGAATACGAAGACCCAGGATACACTGGTTGATGGAAAAATGTTTGACAGTTTGCTTGGAAACCATAGCCCAGTGTTAACAAAGTCTGTTGCTTAGTGGAATAAAGGAGTGAACAGGGAGTGAACAGGTCATATGTCTTACATACAAAGTGGCCTCCTAAGCACACAAATGAATACAAAGGCCTCTTAAAACTGAAGTGTGTTTAAGTAATCTAAAGTCTTCTTAAATTAAGACTGTAGTTATTATGTATGAATGATCAAACATAGAAATTTTGCACCTGGTTGTAGAACAGACAAGGTCGTGAGGAACTAGCACAGCAGAAGCTGCTTGCACAGGATCTCCTGAATATTCTCTTGCCCCTCCACTGAGAAAGCCTACAGTTAAACACATCATTACACAATTTCAAAACCAGCTCAATAAATGTTGTCTGTTGCTATAATTTTGCAATATAGCTAGTTTAAATGGACATCCTTATTTAAATGAAATATTTAGTCTTAAATAATGCATTACTTTTACTTTCAATTAGTATTTTGTTTTGAGAAGTTCTGCCACTACATTTCAACTGTCTACCAAAACAGAAGTATTTACTTACTTCATGCATAGCATCTGTAGGCATTTCTTTTGCAGCCTGTTGTAATCTTCCTTTTTGAGGATTATCCAGTGAGATACGATGGTAAATTCTCAAGATATAGGGATGTCAAAAATAGAGGGATGTGAATGAGAAGGACTTGTACAACTTTAGGCAATATCGGAACAGCAAATTAATGATTTTGTCATTGCCTTCCTTCCCTTTTGGCTTTGCTGGATGTTTAATATGAGTAAACATCCAGCATAAAATTTAGTATTATCATAACCTGTTTTACATTTTCCTACTAGGGTCTTAAACTGTGATCACATCTGTGTATTGCATGGCTTGTAGTGGCTTATTCCTCTGAGGGGGGTCTTTGTTTTACCTTGTATTTGTTTATGTCCTCGAAGCGTTCACATGTTTTCTTCTGGTAATTTGTTGAAGGCCGTAACACTAAAGGGACACAGAGGCAAATTTAGAGCTAAATTTCAGTTCAGTGGTTGTAATATATCCTCATTAAAAGTTCAGTCATGTTCACTTGTGGGAAATTTTGGTCTTGCTGTGATTTGCATGAAATAAATCAATAAAGAAACACCCGTAAGTGGAAGCTGTTACTGCGGTTAGCCGTCGCCAGGCACAGGTCTGTTATGAACTAGGTTCTAAGGCTTTTTATAACATAATCTTTATTTTTAGGCCACAATGCCACCTGGGCTGTCAGAAAACATGACAAAATTCTCAATTTCAAAACCGTTTTTCTGACACTGGATACTAAACTTGGTTAATATGCTTGTTATGTTCTTGGGTAACCTTTTTCATGTTTGACAAGAATATCACTAAGCTTTAGCAGCTATGTTGTCATTGCCTGTCCCGCTGCTGTGCTGTGAGTCGGCATTCTGGTCCTTTCTAGTTTGACAAGACAGCAGACGGGCTGTTTGAATTTATGTTTGTATCAGTAGATGAAATATTGGTTTGTGTTTGCACCTCTTGTAGCGTCTCAAATTTTTTGGCACCTGTACACTGATAGAGTCTGTTTCCTCTTTCTAACAGTGACAGGGCTCATGCGTCATGCTTGATGAATTAATAAGAGTTCGGGGCAAATCAGAATGGATGCAGAGGCCGTTTTATTAGTTATTAACTCTTATAGCAGAGTTATTCAGTAGCTTTCACACTTATTCTTTCGGATTGCATCGGCTGGGGGCCTTGTCGATCAGCTCTAACCTTCTGCTTTGCCTGAAGGACAAATATGTTTGTTTATTTACCGTATGCGTAGGCTTAGGTTGGTACACAGACTACAGCAAAATCTTGCTTATTTTCTCTCCATCTTCTGCTTGTAAATCCAGAACAAATAGGTTTAGATCCAAGCAGATTTACACCAAGCTGTTGTCCCATAATATTTGCTAATTACTCTATCTCTGCATTTTTATTTGTGAGATACAAACACAAGTGCACATTTGCAGTTCCTTGTTCTTGGGTTAGGAACTTAAGGCAGGCACAAATGGAAGCCCTTGGAAACATATGCAAGAAATGTAAGCATGCATGTTCCCATTCTCGGACAGAGCACATCTCGTCCAAAAGCACGCAGAGTCCATTTTGCATAATGGCTAAATTATGTGCATTTCTAATGTGCCCAGCGAGGCAGCGTTCTCAGGGAAAGTGGCATTGACACATTAGGACATCATTATAAGGGCATCGGAAATACAGTGTGAAACAGCAAAATGGAACCCATGGAAAAAGGCTTGTGAGGTGTATTGACAAGCCCAGGAGGAATCAGATAATTGCCTTAGCCTTTACTGGAGAAATAGAAAAGTGCCCTCCCTTTTGGTCACAGGGCCACCCTGGAGAAGAGGGTATGTGTTTTATTCTCTCAGCCATTCGAAAAGGGGTGATCATTTCCACCCTTTAAAGAAGAATTCCAGATATTTATCAACCTTTTGGCATAATTCAATTGCTGAGATGTGAAAATTTAATTCAGAGTAGTTTATTGTGTAATGGTGCATTGTAAAGACGCTTACTAAATACATTTCTGCACTGGTGGTAATAGAAACCAGGGATCATGACATAAAATGTAGCCATTTTATTTAATCTTATGACTGAATATATTTTACACCCCTTGTTAGATATCAGATTGGAATAAAATAGATGTGGGAATAAAATAGATCTCATCACGTCATCACACACGCAGCAGAGGACAACATTGAGGACACATTTTTTTAAACAGTCAACATTACAATTAAACAAAACAAAACAAAGGCTGAACCTTGCATGTTCTGTCAAATTTAAGTGTACAACTGCGAGTGGGAACAGTTTAAGCCGTGGCAGGACGACTCCCTGCAGTGCTAACATTAGCCATGTTAGCTAACGGAGCCGTTTCAGATGCGGAATGCTGGTACTGTTACTGTACTTTAACACTGACTTGTGTGTCTAGAGTGAAGTATCTCCAAACATAAGGTGTGTGTCTGTCTTTGCTGCATGTCTCTCGTCTTGTTATGGTCTCATGTTTAGATTCCCCTCGTGCCAATGGTACCGCCCCTTTCATGAAGGGACTATAATAATTGGCTAAACCAAAGAACTCATGTCAGCGTGAGCCAATTAGAGGCAGAAATTGCATTGCGGGCACAAGAGAGGAGGTGTCGACTCGTGCCTCTCTAGTCGACTAGCTGACTTTTGGGTTAATGCCCTAATATATGTATATATGCATAAATATATGTGTAAAATAAAGTGTTTGTTGTATTGTGGGTATATGATTACTTGATCAAAAAGTTTCTTCACACTCAGGAATTTACAAAACTGTTTTAAGACTCTATTGAAAGGTTCTTTATGGATATAAAAGATCTATGTCATCACTCTGAAAAAAAAATACATTTCTGCACATTTTTTTAATTATTTTTTTGAAGAGTGTAATTTTATCACTGGTGCAGCTGGGTGAGCATTAGGCTGGCATTTTGAACCCTCCACTCTGACCCTGGCTCCTGTGCCATCTGGAGCGCACCTCATCCACTGGCCCCAGTGCCTTTTGGCTGCAAAAGTTTTTCCAAAAACTGCTGAACGCTGCTGTCTCTGAGGCAGGGCCAGCTCTTTTTCTGCTGCGTGCCTGATCTGATCGATATGTAGGGAAAAAGGCGCAGAGGTGTGGAGACCCCACGGCTGAAGCTCCAAGTGGCTCTGTCATTATCACCTCCATTATTATCTTGGCCTTGATGCCGGGATTGGCCCTGTGAGAGACCCTTTCTCTCTCCATCACTGCCACTGAGACACCTGTCCGTCTGGGTCAACAAGTACCACATCAGCTCACCCTGCTCTTTTCATGCCACAGACTGTTACTGTCTTTCACATCCAGGCCTGAAAAAGGTCCTGAAGAGCCATAACCCCATCATAGCTAACATCTCACCAACCATATATTCAGAGGCTTTGACTTTGTCAAAGTAACTCAGTAAATCTGTCTGACTATTTTGGACGTGTTCTTGTCTATGTTGGGCAGAGTAAAATGGGAATTGGAGCATTCTGTATGTTTTCTCTCACTATACAAAGTAAGTCCAATTCAGTCATTATTATCTCATTCAGAATACATGGCTGTGGACATGATTTCATCGGAGTAACAATAAAAAGTGACTAAATTGTGAAATATTCATATTACTGCTTGTCCAAAATGTCCCAAAAATAAGAAATACTGACATAAAAATCTATGAATTTTCAGCTGTTAAACCATGTTCATTAGATTTCAAAGTAATTGTGACAACAGCATTAAGTACTTATATTTTTAGATGTTAGAAAAAGACCATAATTTGACAGAATATTAATGATTTAAACTTATTTGGTTCATTGTTCCAGTCCTCATTGCTACTGTGTGCTATGCATTGTTTTCCTTGTATTTAATGAATGATAAACCTTAGGATATCATAAGCCTGGTATTTTTATTAAACTTCACTGAATTGCTGGCAGTTCCAGACTTCCTCACTCCATCCCTCAGTCCTATAACTTCAGAACAACTCTGAAAATTTGCATTATTTACAATGTATTTACTCTTTACAGCGTTTCATGCTGGACTGCAATGCAAGCAAAGTTTTACTTGAGTGCCATGCAACATTTTACAATTTTAAAGACTTGTAGAAAGTCTCTTACATTGACAAAAACATGTGTTTTTTTAGCATCTTGTTTATGCCTGAAGTTTTTTTTTTCATTTAAATTCAACCCATAACAAAATGTGTTATTTTGCCAAGATTTTTCATTATCGACGGTGTGAGGGAGGTGTAGTGGCTGTCAGATTTCAACATCTGTTGACACAGGCTCTGGTGGAAAACATCCTCTAATTTCATCCCTTCTAATGTCCGGCTAAAAGCAATCTAGCTCATTGCTGTGTTTAATTTGTTTTCAATTTCTGCTCTGATGCTCCTCTACAATGGGTATGCAAATCAGAGAGAGAAATTCCAGGCTTCCTTTGGATGAAAATAATGGAGTCATCACAAATTTCCTGATGGAATAATAGACTAACTACTTTATAAAGTTAATAGAAATGCATCCGTGACCAGTGGGACACAAGTCCTGATAACAAAGCCTTAATAATTATGGCTTTAACAAACAATGCGGGGAACGAAGGCACATGCTGAGTCCTAGCCCGCTGGTATAGCAAGAGTCTGCCGTTTCTGTGCGTCTGTTCTTCAAAGCTTCACCCTGAATGGGGAATTTAGCCTCAGATAAAGCGATGCGTCCTTGCTGTTTAAGATCTATAGTGGTGGGAGGCAGCATGTTTTAGCTCCCAGCCCTGACCTGTGAATGAGGCCTTCTGTGGAACCAACCCAGCGCTCATCTGCTTATATTTCAATTCAGCGTTCCTTACGTGGAGGCAAAAACAATATAAATGGCTGTGCCTCTAAAGGATGGGGTGCTCCACACGAACACCGTGATGGAGTATTGATTCTCACTACAATGCTAAAATTGCCTGTCTGCCTCCCAGTCCCAAACACACATGTGACAGCTTCAATATAGGCTAAGAACTGTGCTGTGTGCCTGGCTCTGACAGGGCTCTTTCCCTGCAGCGCCATGGCTGTACGAGGCTGTAAAAAGGCGAGGGAGGCCGTGGAGACAATGCGGGGCTTGGGTGTGCGCTTGAAAAAACATGGCCTCTAGCTGTGGAAATGTGTGTGGTTTATGCACAGCAATCTGGCAAACTGTTAAAAAGACAATCCATTTTACTGATAAAAGGCAGGACAAAAAAGAAAAACAACATTTTTTAAAACATTTGAACTAGTTAAGGAAAGCCTTCAGGCTGCACTTTTCATTAAAAGTGAAGGGAAACTGAATTTATGTGATACGGTATGCTGGATATTAATCTGAGAGTACTTAAACATTGGTGATGTTTTACAATGAGGTAAACACAACAGGCAATCTTTTAATTTGATATCAGACAATGCAGCATCAATCTCTGTGAAATACAAACACACTGCTTTGAAAAGGGAAAGCTTGTGAGGCAATTCATGCGGCAATTATTGAATATTTTAAGATTCAAGGGCCTGCTGTTTTATGGAGAGAGTAGGAACAGTTTCATATTGGAAATTAAGACGATTGGTGTCATCAGAACAGGTTAAATGTGGCTAGTGTATTCTGTTTCTTGCATGTTATTCATTTTTCTGATATCCCCATATGACAGTGCATGTCGTTTGTGGATTTGTGTAGCAAAATGCTCATAATTTATTTTTACTTGACGATTTCCCACCTTGGTGCCCTAGAAGTAATTGGCCCATTATCTGGGTTCATGTAGCAACACAACTGTATTTTATTTTTAAATAACAATTTTCCAACTGCTCTTTATCCTTTGAATTAAACAGTCATTTCATTTTTGTGCTTCTAATAATAATATATGTAAAAGACCCCAGCTCTGATTTGCTACCTTGTATTGTCCCTCATTGGAAAAGCAGTTAGTTATAACTCCATTGTTGATAGACAGGGCCAACCTGTTTTAGGCTGAATGCATTGTGACATTGAAAAAACAGTGAAAAAAAACAGCTCTTATCGCTCATTAGTTTACGTATATAGATGGCAGGGGATGAGGAGTGACTGGTATGTTTAGACACTTTTTTTATGCATAACATTTGATTATTTTAAAAAAGCAAATGAATGGGTTTTGCTGCTATAGGCTGACTCAGTGTAACATATGTAAATGCGTTTTGTTTTTGACATCACAAGTAGATTTTTTGGTTTCGTTTTTAATGCTATGGGCCCTATAACATAAGCCTATACATGCTCAGCTAATTGAAGATAATTCCGCTAATCTCTGCTAATAAACCCCACAGAGAAAATTGGGCAGTTGGGTGGCCTAGTGGTTAAGGCATCCGCCCTGCGACCAGAACGTCCAGGTTCGATCCCCAAGACCGCTAGGCACCGCTGAGGTACCCTGAGCAAGGTACCGTCCCCACACACTGCTCCCTGGGCGCTGTGTTCCTGGCTGCCCCCTGCTTCACTTGTAAATGGGTTAAATGCAGAGGAAGAATTTCGTGCTGTTCACACTGTGTGTTCACGTATGACAAATGGTCACTTCAAAATGGCCATTGAGGCATGCTTTCCAGTCAGAATAATGTCCAGTTTGTATGTGTGTGTGTGTTTTTGTTTCTTAATAAATAAAAATAAATAAATAATCAAATGCATGAAAAGCTATTGATCTGTAGAAAATATGCTTTTGACCTTTTCAAGTGCTCGTAGATGATGTCTCTATCAGCAATCTAAACAAATGGATCAACACGATATCGGATTTAATAGCATATATCAGTATTGTAGTGTTATACAAATGGCCTTTGATTTAGATAGAAGTGGTAATGTCTAAAGACATCAGTGAAGCCAAATGAAGGCGGAACTGTACCCTTGGTGAGGCCATAGGGGTGTGTGGAAGGATAGAGAAACTGCTTTGGAGAGGAGAAACTCTTTAATCAGAATCACTTGAAAGTGGGCCTGACAGTATCTACATGCTGTTCGACCATGATAAGCCCCATCATGTACGTAGGGGATTGGGAGCTGGGGGGTGGGTGGCATCAAATAACTTTTAGGTGAGATGTTTTTCTTCTGAGCAACCTTGAATCCAACAGCTTGACCTCAAATGGTGTATAATAACCACAGCACTTGGTCTAAACATCAAGTACAAAAAACCTGTCCAGGTACAAATAAATATGAGGCACAAAAAGCTGCGGGCTGAGTGGTGCTTTTAAGAACAATAATATTGTTCCTTATGTCATTGAGAGGAAGGTGTGCTATCAGTATCTCTGAAGATAGCGCTCTAACGCTTCTGTTTGCCTCTAGAGCTTTGACCTTCACTAAACTCTCATTCTCCTCAATTTGCTCTCCTATTACAGCACTTGCACAATGTTGTGCTACGCCCTCTTCTTCAGAGCCCATCCTCGCTGCTCATTTTTCTCGCCCTGATTGAAAACAAGCACGGGGATGTGCATTTCATTCTCTCTCTCTTTTCTCTCTATTACACAAAAGACTTTAGCACCCAACTCCTTAAGAAAAAAAAAGAAGAAAAAGATGGTGCATCTCATGGCACCACTGCTAACGCCTGGGTGGGGATGACAGGATATGTTTACTGAAGTTTGAAAAGAAAATCATTGTTTCCAAAAGGATCTTCGCATAGGATGTCAGCACAAACAATGCAATTTAGACGATTTACATTAATGACTGGCTGCATTAAATGGCCCATATCTTACATTTTTCTTGTGTTTTCTCCCCCTGAGATCCACTTATGACATTTGTGTGGGTTTATGTACCAAAAACAGTCGTAATTCGTTTTAACACGACCATTTTCCAACCTTTCCGTTTCTAGCCTTTATCCTTTCGAATTAAACAGGCTGCTTTTGTTACTGCTGCCCTTAAGACTGATGTGTGTAAATAATTAATATATGTTAATGCAGATGTTGCTGCTGTTGATTGTGCTGTATTGAAATAACTGTTTGAAATGCTTCTTATTAGTTCAGTTGAATGGGAGGGGCTCAACTGCTGAATAAGCAAAGTGTGTTGTTTTTCGTCATATCATTAAAGCAGGGAATTCTTATTTCCATGTATAAACCGTATGGACTAGGTAGTGAGCTACACAATTTTGAAACGTAAACAGTATTCACATAGTCTGTCAAACTTTTATTTCAAGGAAATGTTGTTTCCCTGGGCTGTGGGCTACAGAAAAAAATAGAGAAGGCTTCTGGTTTGAGCTATTGCTTGATCCCAGCATATGCCAAGCCTGAAACACTGTGAGTATTTCGAGGGTTTTCGGAAGATCTGAAACACTGAATTACTCCAAACATCTTCTTTCCAGCTCGATTTTAAATGCTTGGCCTGATGTTTAAAATACGCCGCAGCTTGGGAAGAGGTGTTTGGCCAAACAAATAAACGAATGGACCAGAGAAATGTCTTCAGCACATGTATTGATCAGCTCTTTAGCGAGTCCCTGTAGAATGGGTAATTGTGCCTTTGTATCCTGTTGTTTAAACAAACTGCATTTTGTCTGAAGGGTAAAATAACACACGGGAGCGCTGAGAGATTTCAGATGAATGTGCATGTCATGGCCGGTTCGCAGAGAGCTCATTAATTCAATAAGGATGGCTCATGCCATTGTTGGAAAGCCAGGTTTGAAAGCAGCCTCTTCCATTTGAAGCAACCAAATATAATTGTGCATATCTTTTGATGACTCTCATCTCATCAGAAATTTGCATATCTCCCTGAAGTGTAATTTGTCTTTGGTGATTGGCTTACACTTAATGGAACGGGGACTCCGTTTTATCCTCCAGCTTTCTCCATTGCGCTTGCTGTGGCTTCGGATTCATGGGCAAGACTTTCAAGCGTTCTTTGGTCCCTGAACCAGTTGAAGCAGATTAAACGCATATTATGTTTGTGTTGTGGTCAGCTAGAGAGATCAACAAGTGAAAATCCCAGAGTCTGAGTTCCATCATATTCAGCAACACTGCCACCAGGAATATGCCATCAACTATACACCTAAAACACCACGTCTGGTGTGTGCAGATATGGCTGTCAATAATGCAACGATTTACTTGAGTGTAAAGTTGTGTGTGTGTGCGCGTGTGTGTGTGCTGTTGTTGATATTGTTGGTGCTGAATTCCAAATACAATGCAATGTGAAAGTATTCCTCAGTCTATATGACTACAAAACTTTTTAAAAATATCTTAAAATTGTGTTATGCGTCTATTGAAGATAAAGCTATAGGATTAGCCATTTATGCAGGGTTAAATGTAACTGATACAAATCCATTCCTGCTGCAAAACCTGCTAGACTTATTTAGCCACTGGTCACTGGTTATCATTGATGAAATTGTTCAGTTTGTATTCTTGAGTGTTGTTTTGTCCTGTATGTGGTTAAAGCTGTTAATGTTGCATGTGACATATACTGTCATTCCTGTTCAGTGCGGTGCTTCTTTTGTGCCCTGATAAATAAATGAAATTATGATTATTCATTGCCTAGGACTGTAGAGACCTCATCAAGACATGTTTAACTCAATGTTCAATATTTAATCTAAGTATTGATTTGGTTAGACTCTTGACTGGCTGATCATTGGCTGGCTATAATGATCTCTCATTGGTAAGTAAATGACTGAAAGAAGGAGGCAAAATACCCTTTTTTCAGGTCTAATTTGAAAGTGGAGTAGGCAGCACATTAAAACTACACAATGCAATTTTAGCCTTTGCAATACTCTTTCCCAATATGATGCAATACGCAAATTAAAGTTCTAACAAATTACATATTTTTTTATGTCTACAATGACACAGATTGGGTTGCAGCGTGGCCTTTAACACTGGTTGTGTGCATTGAGCACTGCTTGTGTTTGTTCTTTTCTCATACGATCTTAAGCAACAAGCTTTGAGCTTTGAGCTTTGCGGTGTACTCTGCCTGCCACAAACTCTGCCTGCCACTGGGGCAGTTGGTATCCTAGTGGTTAGGGCATTCGCCCTGTGACCAGAAAGTCCGGGTTCGATTCCCAAGACCACTAGGCACCTCTGAGGTA
>JBBPDC010000135.1:23551178-23569635 GCA_037974485.1 Hemigrammopetersius urotaenia
TCCCTGGAGCAACTTGGGGTTAAGGGTCTTGCTCAGGGACCCAGTGGTGGTGCTGGAGGTAGGATTCGAACCTGTGAGGCAAGTATCCTACCCACTGAGCTACCTCCACCCCTATTATTAACTAGATTTAAGATGATTTTAGGTGCCAAGAGTTTATTTATGCTTGCCAAGATATCTTGTAAAACAGCAGGGGTTGTTTGTCATGGTCCGACTAACAGGGTAAGCTGACCTAAGCTTGATATAATTAAAGCATAGTGAAATACTGTCAGAACAGCAGATTTAGACATGTGAATATTTCGACTCTGATACAGAGGTTTTGCAGGACTTTCTACCCGACCACATATGTTCTTTTTAAAAGCATAATTGTCATCCTAGTTAGACCCATTAGCTAGGTGTCTTTCTATCACATGGTGCTACCTAGCTAGGAAGGGAAAGGCTGGCATGTTCATTCTTGGAGACACATGAAGCCCCCCATCTTTACAAACTGGAATTGTCATTGGACAGCTCAACTCACTTGGAGGAGATAATGACAATTATACTTTTGTTTAAATGTGCTTCAGTATGTTAAGAGATATATGTATTCAAGTGTATTTCATCACAGCACACAACTCAAAATAAACATTTAAAATAATATACGGAATTTTATGTTAGCGAGGAGGTTCTGCTTTAGATTCCATTCTGAGGCCATCCTTTGTGTGTGGAGTTTGCATGTTTTCCTCTCTCTGGTTTCTGCCAGGAGCTCTAATTTCCTCCCACAGTCCAAAGGCATGTATGGTAGGTGAGTTTGAGTTGCTAAATAGCCCATTGATATCTAAAACTTCTGTGTCTTCTCTATGTGTGATCTGATAGTCTAGCAGCTCATAATTTTAATCTAGAAGAATGGGTTTTCCTTGTAGACTACAAACATTTACATGTACATTCCTCTGGATAAGAGTGTTTACCAAGTGCTGTTAATGCAAATTAAACTGTAGGTGTGAATGTGCTTGTCTATGTGTCCGCGTGTGATGATCTGACGCGTTTCTCTGCCTTTTGCCCAGTGAGCATTGACATGGGCTCCAGCACCTCTCCATGAACCTGGTCATGATAAGCGGCCCAGATAATAAATGGAAAAAATGAATGCTAAATGCAAAATGACTGTCAAGTATGCTTTTGTTTCAGTGTGCTTCCGTATGAAAGATATGCATCTATTCAAGTGTATTTCCCTACAGAAAACAAAAGTGTAATGAAACTTCAAAATGTGCCTCTTTGAAAAATACAGAAAAAATAAATTTTAGGTGTTTCCATAAAATGCGTGAAATAAAAAAACCTCTAGTATTTATGTATTTCAAGCACACTGTTGATGCAGTATAGTTCACAAGGGTGTCCTTTAAAATGAACTAGTGCTCATTCTGAGTAGAAAGCTAAGACTGGGATGTACATTGACATCTGTGCTGAGTTGGAGAATAATATGGGCCTCGATGATGGAAAATTGAATGTCAGTTATTTTTAAAGGACATGTATAGGACAAAGAAACCAGTGAAAGCTATGTTCAAAGATGAAGGATAGATCATGTTTATGGCAGCTTCTATATATCCAAGCATGAGCTTTACAAGGACAGTAATTTTAATCGTTTTTGACATTTGATGTTTGGTGTGGAAACATGAGCCAGTTTTTTTTGGACGAATTCTGCATTTTTGTTTGTTCAGTCGTTATTGTTGTTGTCACTGTTTATGGACTGCAGATGTGTGCTGCTTTGCTTGGCCCTTGTTCAAGACAGTAGGGTAGTTCTGGTTTAGTCAGATATACCTGCCAGGCATATTTTATGTAAAACAGACAGGTATTATTACATTATGAATTCATTCCAAATGTCAGTTAGTGGTTGGGCTTGTAGGGGTCTTGTAGAAAGTCACATTTCCATAATATATCCTTGCATTACACATAGTGTGTGGAGACCCATCTCCCAGCATGAATTTCTAACATGATTTCTTCTCTCCTCCATCTTTTGCTCCATCCGTCTTCCCCGCTCTTATTCAAACCAGCTAAATAATGGCTTTGGCGAATAGCTGATGATGCTGCGTGAGAGATGTGTGCTGCTTTGCCACCTGTCTGCGCGTGGCAGGGTGCAGGCAGGGCAAAGGGAGATCGGCGCGAAATAAATGGCACAGGAGAGCGAACGCTGCAGGTTAAAGTAGGAGGGAGAGGAGCAGCAAGCAATTCCACTCGCCTCTGTTGGGTCAATATAAAACCTCATTACGGGGGTGTCATAGAAAATTTGTGCACTTTCTGCTCCATCTAGCAGCAATTTTGCTGGATAAGCACCACTCTCATTTGCCCATTTTAAGCATTTCGTTAAAGAAAGGCTCACAAACAGGAACCCATCACTTGCAGCCTCGGGGCTCTTGCGGGGGGAAAATCCCTCCAGCCGTCCTGAATCAACCTCTGCCTGTGTGTACTCTGTACTGGGAGAGAGTGTATGTGTGTATGAGTCAGAGAGAGACAGTGTGTGCATGCGTGTCTGTTTGAGAGAGAGAGAGAGAGAGAGAGAGAGAGAGAGAGACCAGGCATTTCACACAGGCCGAGCTTTGACACCCACTGTTAACCCTGTAATTAATCCCCTAATAACCTAGTTAGTATGCTGCTGTGCAGGCTCCTTTGTATATGTCAGGTTTCCTACTGCAACCTCTGCTCACGCCCTGCCTCCGACTCTAATGTACATTTCACTCTCTTCTCTGTCAACCTCCTTTGCCATAATGCATGAGAGAGCGTTTTTGAATGTGTGCAAGTGTAAGCTTCGGATGACTCATACCTATAGGCTGAGATTAGAGTGTTACTACATCTATTCCTGGATGGGGAAAATGTCTGTGATAGGGTTAATGTATTTGGCTAATTCATAAAAATAATAATAATAGTAATAAAAAATGGGCAGCAGTTTATGCGATCTAAGCACCATTATGCAACTGGCCCCACTTTTTCATTTACTGTTATTGCGCTCCCTCTTCGTTTATGTCACTTGGCTGTTTTAACCTGTGTTTTATGTTTGATGACAGTGAGAAAAAAACATGTATGTTTTTGAAGTAATCAGGTTATAAATAATTTATTAATCAGGAGTCATGGTCAGTTTAACAGAACACATCTATGGCAAAGTTGTTCAGAATAATAGTTCTGTCCTATAACACCCTATAAATAGAACATTTTATGATAGCTTGTATATTTGCAGTCACAACTTGCTTGTGAATTTGAAAGGCCTGGAACACATCCTTTGTAAGTCTTATGCAGTGTACATGTGGTGCTAGTGCTGTTGCAGTTTGACAGGAATTGTTTACTGATATAGAAAACATTTACTCAGTCAGAGATGAAGCTTCATATCAGTAACAGTGTTTCCTTGTTTACCCTGTTATCTCCTCAGTGTTACTCATTGCCAGCTTCCACCTGCTGTTTAGGCCTCCCTTATGGCACAATATCATCAGTCTTGGACAGTGAGGGTTCCAGTGTGTCTCTTTCTCACATATGTATCATATTATTGCTTATACTGATTGTGTTTGGAGGAGAGTACTGAACAGCTCAATTCTAAACATGACCTACAGACACCTGCTATTGGCCACCATCATTCTGTATCGATGGAGAGAGAGAGTATCAGGGCCAATTGGACTGTTGTTGGCTCCTGGCCATAGATGACTGTGGCATCACAGGGAATCGAATGTAGGTCCCATCGAAAGGATATAGCCTTCTTAGCCGATTGCACCACTCAAGAGCCCTCAATACATGGGCATTTTTCTTTGTCCCATTACCTGTTCAAAATTGATTCTCGGGGGTCGATTGCAATGAGCATGGCTCAGTGCACGATAACCATGAGATTTTAGACCCCCGCGTTAATAGGAGAGCTCCCTCCAGCAGTTCCTGATCACTTGATTTTAGTTGGTCTCACTTGGTGTTTGGGTAAACACAACTGCTGTGAACTTTGGTATAAGTTTAGTTACACTTCTGTAGGTTTGCCTCTTACTGTTTGTTGAGGGAAACACCTGCCTGCAGCATTGTCTTCAGATTCTTCATTTTCTCTTGAAGTTCTTGCCGCATGGCTTTGTTCTAATTCGGACAAAACAACTTACCCCTTCCAATTCCCTGTGATCCGATGTAGTTGTGCTAAAGGTGTAGTGTAGAGCCTAGGGAATGTAGAAAAAGACTTAGCCATAATTCCATTGTGATACATGAACCATAAGAGTTTGGAAGCACATAGTATATGCAACCTCCATTGTTGTAATATTGTATTAGTAACAAATAACAGTAATTTTATTTTAATGTACTTTTCTGATACCCAAACACTACAGAGCAGTCAAAATGGCCATAATCCGTACAAATCAACAAAACAACAAAACAAAAGGCATATCCCCGAAAGGAAGATATGAACATGTAGCCATATTGTGGACAATTGACATAAGCAGCCTTGTTAAAGCAGTAACAGTGAGAAAATGAGAAAGAATAGAATGAATTAAACAAAAGAAATAAAATCAAATAGATGCAGTGAACACAAGTGACAGCAGTTGGTAAGCATTGGAGAAGCATTAATAAGTGAGAGGAGCCGTAAGATAACAACAAAGCTGAATAAGATTAACAAAATCAGTACTGTGGAAATACTTGCTGTATATAAGTGACAGTTATAACTATGTAGTGTTTTTGGTGCTTTGCCCAGCTACTGGTTGTACTTTTTGAGGGGAATAACTACAGTATGGAGTGTACAGTGTGGCCACACTGAGAGCCTTCTCTGTTTTCCTCTGTGTGTGCAGTGGAGACAGTGGTTTGCAGACTGCACACAACAAAGTGCTTGAATAATACATGATCTGATAAAAGCCAAATGTGCAGAAAATGCTGGAAAGGTCAGTAAGATCCGCGGCCATAATTACAGAGCGAAAATTGGCCAACACCCCCCTAATTAAACCATAGACAAATTTCCCCCCTCTGTCCAAGCGCTCTACCACTGGCCTGCATATTAATCACGGGGGGCAGTGTTTGGAAAAGGCTGTCCTTTTGCTGTGTTGGTGTGAGGCTGTCCTATCCTCTACCCTTGACTGCGTAAGCTGTTGTGTGGCTGTCGAAGGGTGCCGGGCTGGAGATAAAAAAAAAATGAAGTGAACAATGAAAAATGAATAGTTGGCATGCAGTGGAGGTTGAGTGGCTCCCTGCTGTAGAGGGACAGTAGCAATCAGCTCGATTCTAATTAGAATAGGAAACCTTTTCAGAGCTGGGCCTCAGTCAGGAAAAGGGCTGTTTTCGGAAAACTGAGCATGTTCTTGTTTGTCTGAGTGTGTGTGTGTATGTGTGTGTGCGTGTCTGGGGTGTTCCATTAAAGATAAGTACATAATAATATAACAGTATACATGTGCATTATACATGTACATACTATAGCAGTGTACATAATAGAATGCTGACTATATAGTAGTAACACAGTAATAGTGTGTTTCCGTTCCATCAGTTAACACTTTTCAGAAAACATCATGTGTATCATCATCTACTTCTTCCTCATCAAAACACAGATAATCCAAACCAATAATCAAGAGCTTATAAGCAACATGAGTTTAACTTAAAAACTGGATAGTAACTGAATAACAATCCGATGACTGGATGCCAGACAACTATGCCATTATACTTTCATTCAAGATATTTTTCCTCGATTTCTTTTTACTTTATCTGTCTTGCAAAATGTATGTCTCTTTAATTATTTTATGTTTCTTTATTATATTTCTCTGTATTTATCTAAGTAAGCCATTTTATTTGCCAGCTCTTTAATTGCTTAATAAATAAAGATGACTTGATGTTGTTGTGGTGTTGATTTCTTATAAAAGTCAGAATTTAATTTAAACTCTGTATCATTGTAATGATCATTTTGTATATGTTTGAACTCGTTTGCTCAGGAAACAAAATTCTGTGATATATTTTTTGGGGTTATAAACTGTCTCCTAATGTTTTATTTGTGCCGTATCACCCACCCTTACATTCCAGTACTAGTTTGGTGGGTAGCTTGTATGATTCTGTTTACCTCCAGCTTGGTGTCTTAGGGGGGGTGACTTCTTAAGGCTGAGCAGGCATTGCTAATGCACGTGAGTGTGTGTGTGATCTCAGATCCTCACTTGGAGCTATGCTGAGTGGGCCTGATAGTCTGGGAGGGATTGATGTCGGAGCCATGATGAAAGGCGTAATCAGTGCGCTCACTAAACATGACACCGATGAGGCACCAGCGCCTCGTCACAAACATTCCCCAGATCAGCCTCCACTGTTGCATCTGGTTAATAAAAAACTGCTTTACACCCGTGTAGCGCACGTACGAGGTTGAGCTGCGGCGCGGCCGGCCCGTGGTGCTGGATTGATTGGCTGTGGCTGTGAAGGAATCATATAGTGGTGGTGTGTGTTTTCTCCCTCCTCTGGCTTCAGTGCACTTGACAGGCAGCCATCAGAGAGAGTGTTTTACAGATCCCACAGAGCCCGCTGACTAACTGCACATGACCTCCAGCATTGAATGATGAATGGCAAAAGAAGCCCCTCTCATCCATCGCGGCCTCACCCTCTCCACCGCCCGCTGTCTGAAATGCTGCGAAGAGACAACGCTACAACGCTTCAATCTACTACCAAACAGGGTTATATGATTGTAACAATTGAGGAACTTGTTTTGGTTCTGTATAGACATTTCAAATGCTCTTTAAATAACTACAAATAGAATATGCTTGGTCAAGATTCCTTTGGTCTTTTTTTTGTTTTGACGTTAGATGTGTTATAATATTGCCGTATGTTATATATGTAGACATCTTCATGGGAACCTAATAATAATATATAATAGAGATTTATGTGGGTCAGGGTGGGGCACAATCAGTGGTTTTGTTTCTACATTTAAAATATTTATACAAGCAATCTCCTCATTTGCGCTGTAAATAAAAACATAAACCAGCACCCACTGATAATGAACAGACAAAATAATTGTTAGTGCTGATGTTACAGCTTAGCTCAGATGCAACATTAATTAACACACAGAGATGCTAGTTATAACAGTCACTGTAAAAGTGCAAATCTGTGCAAACACAGTCAACTAAATGATTTGTTGTTTGAACCAGAGAAGTTTACAACTAAAACACAGGAGGCCATAAAAATACAAATAAATTTGATGGCAAGTGTTTCAGGTTTCAGCCATTTTTGGATTTTATTTGAATGAATATAGGCTTGTCTTATTGTTGAAATGGCATAGAATGGCATAGCGCTTTCTCCGCTCTTTGCTCCACTATTAATTCAAATGTGTCTTTAAGTTGGTCCTCTATAAATAACCCCATGCTTTTATGGAGAACATCTTTTTAAAGAAAGTAGAGATGCAGGCATGTGGTGCAGCCTGCAAGAGTACTGATGCGTCTCTTATGTTTGGCCTGCTTATGCAGGTGCTGTTTACTGACTCTGATAACATTTTAAATCACTGACTCCAAATGCAGAGACCGACAGCAAAGATGGTGCCTCCAAGAACAAACCTTCAATAATGCACAGTGCAACAACACAACACGAGTGTAAGCTTGCCATTGGACTCCCTGGGGCCAAGCTCCGTTTGTCTAGCTGTGTTTGAATGTACAGAACAAAAGATGTGTGGCCTTGTACTGGAAAAAAGCATGGAGAAACAAGAGAGGAGCAGGTGTATTCTGAACGGTTCATTGCAATGTGCATTGTTGAAGGCATTCTCAGTGCTAATGGTCTGGAATACTGTACCCCATGGAGGAGTCCATAAAGCCAGGCAATGCGATGAATGAGAGCAGGTTGTTCCACTGCAAACCTTCACCTAAAATGAAGAATCCACCTCTGAAAGGTGGAAATCATTGGTCCCCCTTTTTTTGGCTGTGCTCATATCTGCTTCAGGCCTCAGGGTGGAATGCTGATTAGAAATGCCCTGAAAGGCAGTCCTGCTGGCGGTCGAGACCAGCCATTGTGAACGTGGCCTTCACAGTTAATCATAACGTCTGCACTCTTCGCGCTGATTGTATTGCTGGCTCCAGGGATCTGCCATAATTGGATCCTTGTAAGTGGGTTGGAGAAGCTAAACAACCAGATTGCTGTTTGTTTATACCTTTTCATATATTAGTAACGTGCCAAGACTTCTCAAATAGACTGGGACTTGTTTTGCTACTCGCCAGACCTAATTAGTAATTTATTCTTAACATATGCCTCAATTGTGGTCCTTTCCAGCTCTCTGTGATTAACTCAACTTTAATTAGACTTACTGATTCTTTCTTGGCTCCGCCTGGACATGTAGTGCGTTCTTCAAGACACCAGTAGCTTGCTCAGTTAACAGGCGTGAAAAAAAAAAAGGTGCCCTTGCTAAAGAGGAAATTTTCTTGGCAACTGTCTGCCAGAATTTGGATGCAGGAGAGGCTGACATGAACCTAGCTGGTACAAAAAAAAAAAAAACAAAAAAAAAACATCTGTAACATTTGGTATAAAGAAAAAAATTACCCACCCATCTGTCTGGGCAGAAGAGGAGAACACCCATAGGTTTATTTTTGAACAGCATTTGGCTGCCTTTCATCCAACCATTAAATGCATTCTAATGAATCAGAGTTTTACCTCTGGCTTTTTGTTAATGATGCCTCTGTTTTGCTTTTACGTGACATTGTATTCCTGTGTTTATTGTCTGTGTTTTTTTGTTGCTTTCCTTTGAAAGTCCATCTATTGCAAATAATAGACGTACATTGGGGGCCTCCTTAAGCATCGGTTCGGATAAACAAATGTCAACGGCGCATGAACCCTTTGCATGATTTTCCAACAGCATCTTAAGGCTGATAAATGATCTCTGACAGAGCTATTAATCCACCTGTTGTAGGGAATTCAAAGCTCTCTTTTATTTGTGTTGAAGGTTCATTGTTCTTGTCCGTACAATATGTGGTGGGCTAAACAGCTCGACACCACAAAAACAAAGCTTTATTGTGTGCCATACTGATGGGATAAGTCTTTTGAGAGGTGCTCGCTTTCCCTGAGCCTCATAAAGAGCGCCTCTATCTTCTAATCTTCATGTTCTCTGCGACAGAGCTGTGTGGAGTCATAGTCAGAGACAGATATCCCTGCAAGCGTAGGATTAATGTCACAGGAATTCAGCTCGGAGACGCTGAGCTCTCTACACTTACCACTCCGCAATCCCAACTTAATCAGATGGGCGTGCATAATTTCAGATTAATATCGTCTATGTAGCGGTAATTATCAGACATCTCTCTGGAAGGCCCGTGTCACCTTAGGGAACAGGAGTGCTCTCTCTCTCTCTCTCTCTCTCTCTCTCTCTCTCTCTCTCTCTCTCTCTCTTTCTCTCTCTGTCTCTTGCTCTCTCTCTCTCTGTCTCTCACTTTCTCTTCCTCTTTCTCTGTTGCTCTAACTCCATGTGTAAAAGCCCTGGGCCAAGCTGCATCTGGGGATCTTCCCCAAACTCATCTGAGAGTTACTCAACCCAAAACAGCTCCAAAAGGTGGCAATTAAAAATGAATGGCTTCCCATTTAACTCTCAAATGGACTTTGCAGGGGCTGCAAGCGAGGAGGGGCATTTTTCATGTGGCCTACAGTGTCCCACAGATAAAGCTCATTTTCTCTGTCAGTGGGGTAGAAAGAGCTGAAAAACGGAGAGATTTTCTTTTGGCCTCAGATGGAGCCCAGAGGGTAGCTGTCATTTTATTTAAGGTCACATGGGAAAGATGGGATTCCGGCTGTTTCGGCAGGCTTTGGTAGACAGGGCTCAGGTGGGAACACCAAACCCTCTGCTCAGGCTGCTTTCTCTTCCCTCTCTCACCATAGGGGCAGTCGAGGGAAACTCATCCAGCCTTCATAATCCTCCGTAGTCTGAGAAAAATCCACTGGAAAATGTGTACTGTTGTCAACAACCTTGACGTTTAAGGGTATCTTAGAACACAGCATTGACTTTACTAGTCCTTGGTAAATGGTTGGCACTCTACTATGGACTGTGCACTGCAGGTATACCATGCCTCAATTGCAAATCCAGTCTAAAGCCATAATCTTAGGTCAAGGTCACTGTGCACTGTTAGAGTTGAGTTAAACCTACTATTGGTAAGGGTGAGTGATAGGATGATATAATGTCAGTATCATGATAAATGATGACAATAAGCTTTTTCAAGACATTTACCTGCCATTTTGTCATGATCTGTTACACTTTAGCAGATGTGAAAGCAACAATGATGATGTGAGTTGAAACATAACCTTTGTTTATTTAAGAAACAATACAAAAGTGTAATATATCGTTTCAGCTGTCATGTCCTACCTGAGCCTGCTGAGGCTCTTTTGCCTAATGGCTAGTTTTTTCCTGAGACCATGTTGGATAGTAGTTGCACTGATGCACTGTTTTATAGTCAGGTTCTTGTATAGGATTAATATCTGCCTGTCACAACTGCAAACAGTACAGTGGGTGTGTTTACCCATTACTTATGCTAAGTACAGTCCATGTAGGTTACAATATCCCTTTACATGGTTTAAACTGACACGTTCATAGGTGAGAATACTAGTGCATTGGTATGATTTGCATGAACAAAAATCAATTAATTAAAAGATATCCTTTAAAAGCTACAGTAAATGTACTGTCACTGGGGGCTTAGCATGTGCCATACAGACCAATTACATCACCCTGTAAACAACAGCAAGTGTAAAGTATCAGCAACTGATTAGGTGCCTCCGACCTTATTGTGTTAATTTCTTGCCTCCTGTTTTGCCGGTGCACGTAGTCTCCTCCAGCTTCTTTGCAAACCTCAGAAAAACTGGATATCATATCTGTTGTTTTTCATGAAAATGCTTTAAAATGTCATCCTGTAATTTTGCCACATTGTACAGCCTCAACTGTCAGCATGGGCTATTGTCCCACAGCATCCCTTCATTCCTGCACAAAAGGCCAAGCCTCTTTGAAGAGCAACGAATCTCTGTTCCCTCCGCATAGGGGGTGGAGGCTGTCTTCACACCTTACTCCACAAGTGCAAAATGAGGACAAACTGCCATGCTAGCACCTCCCCAGCCTCCGTTAGCTAATGACTTCTCACTATTAAAACGTGTGAAGTTAAATTATGCTTGCAACTAATTGAAAACTAAAAGGGTTATTTCAGATTGTTTTGACAAGGTAGACTTATTTAGTGTAAAATCACTTGGTTGTGGTATATTGGCTCTATGGTACCTCCAGAATGATGGAGAAGTTATTCCAAGGACCATTTGTATTGATTTTTTAGTCGTCATGTAACTTTTGGCCATTTTTATTGATCAAGTCATCATAAAATGCTCACAAAATCAGACAGTGGTAGCTGGCACTTTCAGGTGGTGTAAAGAAATAGAAATGACAATGGAAAAAAAAGATTACATAAAACCTATTAGCTGCCTTTAGCAGGATCACAGACAGCTCTTTAGTCAAGGATATAGTTGATAATAGTGTAGTTGTCTTGATAGGCACATCAGGCAAAATGTGCATGTTGATTTTTTGTCCATATTTTGTATGTTTCTGTGTGTGTAATTATGGAGATTATAGAGGGGTGGGCCGTGGGGAGGACTCGCTGGAAGTCAGGTGTGCATATTTAAGGTAGGAGCATCACTATCTTAATGTGATCATCATAGCAATTATTCACTGTTTGAACTCCATATGAGGAAACCATGGAAATTGCATGAGCCTGGGGAGCAGGAGTATGTTTCTATGCATCAGCAGCAGACAATGAGAGAGCCCTGAATACATTCAGGCCCAATTCAGCTGAGATGAACTTGCAAGACGGAGGTTTTTCAATGACTGAGCGCCATCCGGACTGAATTCAGCTGAGACGATCTAGAGAGGCGGAGGTTTTTCATATCAAATTCCCTGCCCTACCTTTAACTCCCACTCTCTTCTTCTTGCAGTACTAAAGAGATGCAGTTGGATGTAGATGTGGAGCAGGAATCCGTCATTTTTATCTCCCAGATGGGGCAGACTGGCATTGGCTCAGGCTTTTCCTTGCTTTACGGCCCCTTCCCTCATTTTTGTTTTCTACACACGTCCCGCGTTTTTTAATGCGCTCTGTATTTTCCATGCCGAGCCCTGCCGTTTACTATGCATGATAAATTTTATTCCCATATTTATGCCCGTTATCCGCTGGACAGAGTGCTCCTTGCCTGGTCTGTCCCACTTCTCCCCTGGAGGGGCGTGGAGGCACGAGGAGGAGTGAAATGGCCTTACTCTCACAGAAGTCATTAACCCTCTATGTGCCCCATCTGTGGAGCAGTGGGATACCCCTGTACCCTCAAAACAAAGCATTACCCCAGAGCAATCCATCAAACTGGATTCATTTCAGACAGACAGACATACTGAGGCCTAGACAAATGCCTGCAATATAACATAAAGCATGAGATACAACTTACATGCATGGGTAAACAGTTCGTCTTTGAGGAACATTTCGTTTTGGCATTTATAGGAATTAGAGTCGTACTGATATAAAGAGTTTGAGACTGGTACTGATTTTAAAGGGCCATTATCCTGTATTTTCTGGTACTTTTATTTTTTCCTCGAGGTCCGCTCATGACGTTTGTGTGGTTTCTGTACCAAGAAACTGTTTCTATGTGACATTTTACAACCCCTCTTTATCCATTAGAATGAAGCTGTCTGTTGGTGTTACATCCCTTTTAGACTCATGTAAATGATCTCTGCTCTTATTGGCTAACCTTTATTGTGCCTCAGTAAAGTAGCAATCCAAGCAGAAACACACTTTAACTTAATGGGACTAAACTGTGTTAAGTAGGCGAAACTATATATTGGTTTTCTTGACGTAACTCACTGAAATTAGAACAGGCTCTTTTTGCATGCTGTCTTCATTTCCATCGCTTTTGTAGGTTAATTGCTTTTGTTGTTTCCTGTATATTAGCTTTCTTTTAATCTGTCCTTTTCTCACAGAAAGATTTAGAATGGTATATTCTAAATGAAATATTCTATTTTAACCAAGGTGACATGTCATGATGGTCTTTGCAGAGAGTGGTGCTACAATGATTAGCAATTGCCTGGCATTTCAATTAAATGTCATTACTACAACGATCTTCTACTTCTTGAAACACCTGGTTTTTGGTGACCTGCATCTCATGGAGATGAGGACTTGCTCCGAATGCTCAATGTACCGAGTCAGAGACTGGACCTTGACCCCAATGTTCTGCAGGGGCAGCGAGCTTGTGAGAAGGAACATCCATCCTAAAAGCAGGAGCGGACAGCATGTATAGCATGGCTGATAATGGTTCTGGATGCTTTTTGTGTCCTTTGTTCTCTAAAAAAAGACAGCCTTCATCTATGAATTGATGAAGGCTGTCTTTCCGCTGGCAGCCTTCCTTCCTCTCTTCTGCCTGACATTTCTTATGGGCTTTCAGGTATGCCTAGAAAACCAAATGCGTTTGCCTCCATTTAGATTTATTGCATGTAGCAATCACTGCCTTTTTGTTTGCGACACAACACAGATGCTGTACCACACTGTTGGATGGCTGTGATCGTTTCAGTCGGTGAGATACAGATAGACCTCAGAGTGTGATTGGGATATTTGCACGGCAGATGCTTGCGTGCCATGCATGCTTATCTGTAATTGCTTTACATTATAGCAGGAAGAGTGATGGAGATGGTGGCAGCATCAGCAGGGTCCTCAGCCGCTAGTTGAGAGGGACCAGGCCCATGTAGAGCCTTAATCAGGCTTGGAATTTTGTTTCAAACCACATTGTAGCTAGAGAACATTTCCGGGGTCCAACCACAACTACAGCAACAACTTTTGAAACCAATCCTAACTCCAGTTCAGAAAAGATCAGTCTTATTATTGCTTTACTCGCATACATTTTTGCATACATGTTTTTTTGTTCGCTACGGGGGTGGAGGAATTAGAGTGAAGAGGCTGTGCACTCATGTTTGTCTGTATCTAAGAGCTACCATTATTGGCAAATGCATTTGTACAGAGGGAACAAAGGTGGAGATCAGCTAATGGCAAAAAATTGTACACAAAAATTATTGCTCAAATATTTGAAATCCCTTGTCATATTAAGAATATTAAATTCAATAATAACCTTATTATGGTTTATAAACATTTGTTTTTGTTAAATAGTATACTTCAAATATTTTAATCTGAGTATCAAAATGGCATACTTTTTTCTTCCTTATGTTATTTTTGGGAACGATAATTAAATGTGAAATGATTAACAATTTAGAGTAATTGTCTATTTAGAATTGTTTTCTGACACACCATCTGTCTCGAGTTTTGACCAACTTTCATGATGTTCAGTCTGTCATTCTGCTTGCATCTTACACTGGTTTTCTTTCTTTCTTACACTCTCTTCTAAAAAAGACTACTATAATGTCTGTGTAAGTGCAGATTTAGCATTTTACACTGGATGGGTTTTATTTTCATTATTTCCATAGGCGATTTTGAAAAAGTCTGTCCTGCTGCTTCAAAAAGTTGCTATAGCTGCTAAATTACATACATTTATGTTTACAGCATTTATCAGACGCTTTTATCCAAAGCGACTTCCATTCCTTAACTACAGGGGACAGTCTCTTGCTCAGGGACCCAGTGGTGATATGCTGAAGATAGGATTTGAACCCATGACCTATTGGTCTGGAGGCAAGTATCCTACCCACTG
Source organism: Hemigrammopetersius urotaenia (assembly GCA_037974485.1). Lineage (NCBI taxonomy): Eukaryota > Metazoa > Chordata > Actinopteri > Characiformes > Alestidae > Hemigrammopetersius > Hemigrammopetersius urotaenia. Next base: position 23,565,774 of record JBBPDC010000135.1, read on the forward strand.
AGCTACCTCCACTCCCATACGTAGCTATTAAGTGCAATAGTTAACTAAACAAATGCAAATGACTTAACTCTGAACTCTCTAATGTTTGTTCATGCTTATTTCCAAATGATGACAGACAAAGACCATAAAAACCTGAGTTTTATTGATCCAGTGATATTAGTGCTTGTTTTTGACCCGAACGGATTAAATGGCAGACTGTTCAGTGTTTGAGAGGGTGTCAGTCATACACATTATAGTACAGGTTCTGGCAGTTTGTTTTCAGATCCAGCCTTTTTGAGAGGTTAAAATGGTAGTTCAAATCTGGGTCTTGATACAAAAAACAGCCCCATGTTGAATATGAACACAATTTAAGGAAAGAATAAGGAGAAAGAATTAAACTAAAGCTGCACTAAATGCAGACTAAAATCCTGAAAGACATGAGTAATTAGAATTTGAAATCTGAGCCTGGAAATTTTCAGATAAATGATGTCCAGGTGTTCAATCCAAAATCAGCATAAATGGTTTAGTGCAGTTGGGTTTAAACAACTATTTCAAGCTGTAGGCCCAAACTCCCAATTCAGTCCACACAGCTTCACACAATCGTCAATCTCCAGGACTTCTCTCTTGGGGAGGGGCTTTAAGAAGTACCCATGGAGGTTCTCTGCAGTCTGCAGGAGCTGTACATGGTGAGGCCAGTGGTGAGATGAAAGCAGAGCAAGGCCTTTAGGTCTCAGTCTGCTGTAAGGCCTCCAGTTGTAGTGGAGTTGTGTTTGTAGAGCCATTGTCATTAGATTCCATATCTTCTGCAAAACACAAAGATACACATTATAAGATAGCACTCTTATGGTGTAATTCCAGGCTGTCAACTTCCGGAGGGTGTGATAGATAAGCGAGGATGACAGAGGCAGTCAGTGGAGTGATGGCGTGATGTGTGTGGGCTAAAGGCGGCTGAGAGAGGAAGCCTCTGGCGTGACCTGCTGCTGGATTGGAGCAGATAACTTTTGTGGCAGGAGACCCTGCTGTCTACAAAGACATGCATCATTCCACAGGCCCTCTATTTCCAGACACTGTAGCCGCCCACTTGTGGCCCAGGCTGATGTGTCTAATGGAATCACTTTCAGAGTAACTTAGATGGGTAACAGTAGTGGAACTCCTACTCCTACTATTGAGATGATTCTTAACAGGTAGAAGAAGCTTTGCACAGAACACTCGCCACACCAGTTAGGGTACTCTTAACATTTATATGCTTGATGGCTCAAGGTGACTCTTCTTCAGCGAAGTTTGCCTTGTGTTTGCAATGTGAAATGATTAACAATTTAGAGTAATTGTCTATTTAGAATTGTTTTCTGACACACCATCTGTCTCGAGAAGACAAGAAGGTTGCTTGCCACAGCCATATATGGCCAAGAGATTATTGCTATTGTGCCTATCTGGCATAATTTGGCACCGTCCTCCCCCATATCAAATACGAGTGTCTGTTAGCTGACTTTACAGAACTGACAGCAAGTGTTCCCTCCAAGCATCGGCAGTTTGCACGGATTCAATGGCACATCACGTCTTGGAGGAAGCAGGTGGTAGATTTTGGTATCACTGCGTAGCACTTTGTGTGGGAGACCTAACCAGACCTAACTACATTCAAATCATACTAAAGTATGATCAATTTTAATGCTTTACAAACTACATTATGTGAATCATGAATTTGTGCCACAGTTTTCTTATTGATGCTGAAATCTGATTAAACAGAACTGTGCAGTGTCCCAGCACAGAAACTGAGAAGTACCACTACAAAAGACGTATTCATTGATCTTAGATGAATCTCTGGGGCCTTTTTTAAACCAACAGGGGAAAAAGAACTGCTGATCTGTCATACGTACACCCCTCATCAGCAGAGCTTAAAGAATTAAAACGAACACGATGAGAAACACGTTGTTCATTTAAGCAGAGTCAAGGCAACGAGGGATGGTCGCTTTGTGTTTGGTTAATTTATTTGCATCCACAATTTGTCCCCATGCAACTGAATGTGAAAGCCTTTTCTGATATATTTGTTTACTTTTTTGTGTGTGTGGCGGCTCTTTCTGACAGCTACATTTCAGCACTCTCTTTTCATTCTTATTCTCTTTATCTAATTTCCTTTGTTATGGCATAAACAAGAAACTTGTGGAAATTCAATTACTGCGGTCTTTAGAGATTCCCCTTGCGAAGCTGTATCGGCTCCATCTAGCTCTCCCCTGCCTTTGCTGTGCCTTATGCAACACTGGAATGAGGCTGCTAATTTATTCAAGAACAGCACAATGCACCGGAACTGCCTAAAAAGCGCAGAGGACTTATTTATTACACTGGCTCTGTATGTTTATTAATGGTATTCAAATGAAGGGACAAAAAAGCCAAAGACATTTTCCCGGCTCCGGAGGAGTTCGCTGATGACACATTTGTCAAGCAATGTGGCAGCTTTTCCCTTGCCTCCCGCCACCTCCTCCACCTCCACAGCTTTACCCTTCACATGTCAATAGATTCCAGCGCAGCCAGCTTCATTTCTGAATTGTGCAGTGGCCAGGGCCGTTTCAGGAACGAGTGGGTTGGAGGTTCCAAGGTTAGTTTGCCACTAATTAGAGCTCTGTAAAGTGGCACAAAAGGAACTTTTGCACATGGTTTGCTTGTCCTGTACAGCCTATCACCTTCTTGTCCCATTCCAGGCCTCCACCCCGACCCCTCACACACTCACACACCCCTCACTAACTTCCCCCGCCCTGGACTAGCGAGCCCCGCACTCCAGCCGACTCAGCTCTGATGGGCTGTTGTCATAAGTGTCAGGCTGCTTGTATGGTAGAGGGGTGTAGAATCCATCCCCACTGGGCTGTGTGCTTGTTAGCATGGCATATGACAATCCAGATGCATGCAGTGGAGAAAAGCAAGGGTGCATAGTGACACTTGCTTTTGAGGGCAGGGGGGTTGCGGCTGCTGCTTCTGCATAATGGAGAAGTGAGGGCCATGCTCTTTGTGATTTGAGCCCATAATTTGTGTGCAGCAATTTCCTGTGTGCAGCATCTATGAACGATATTGGGGGGGGGGGGGGTCATTACACTAATTCGTCAGCTTCCATTTCTTCCTGTTCCGTTGCAGCTCGAGTAAAAGAGTGTTTCTAATCGTCAGTGTGAATATTCACAAGTGGAGGAACATTATGAATGCCGCTTTCTCTTTGGAGAGATTTCTATCTTTTTTGGCACTTGTGGAATAAGGCATTAATGAATTGTCCTTTATCAGATTCCTGTAGAACAGCTTTGTTAGGGAAGGAAATTCCATACTTTGCATTTTAGATGGTCGCTATTAGACCACGTTATGACTGAACACACTCTTGACTAATTCCCTGTTCTACGTGAGTGTAAGCAGATTTGAAGCACAAGCTGAAGGCTCCGCTCGCCCAAATCCAGCTGTCCTAATTTTGCTTTGTTGTGCCGATTATTGCTTTCAGGTCCTTTTGATGCTGATTATTCCTGTCACATCCTCGTGATGCTGTTTTTCACAGCATATGCTTTTACACGGCTGCTGTTACACTCCTACCACAGTTTGGTGGTCACAACGCTCAGGAGTTGTGTTAACATGTCTGCTCTGTTCCCAGCATCAATATGGATGACTCCAGATCTCCACGCTTGTTCCTGTGGCAGCAAAGACGCAGACCAAACACTAGGCTTGCTGCTCGCCTCTGTTAATTTTTTCGTTTATAATGTATTTATGCTCAGAGCCCAAGATTTACATCACATGCTGCTGTTTCCACTTAGATCACTAAGTAGCTTTGGCATGTAGCAGCTTTCCCTCGTTCTGTCCCTCCTTTCACCTCTGCTTCTCTCTCTCTCGCACTCTCTTCTTCCAACACCCCAACACCAAT
>JBBPDC010000135.1:23570651-23582353 GCA_037974485.1 Hemigrammopetersius urotaenia
TCTCTTCTTCCAACACCCCAACACCACTCCCACCCCCCCACCCCCCAGCCCCCCCACCCCCCAGCCCCCCCCTTCCTCCCTGCTTTTACCCTCCAGCATAATTTTGTCTGTTCTCCGCTCTTCCTCCTGTTTTTCCTGAATTTAAGGCACTTGATTTTGCAGTGTGATGGGCAATTTGTTCTTTATTTGCCAGACCAGGCTGTGGTTTTCTACTGAAGCACAATGCATTTCAGTGGAAAACGGCAGTCAGCAAAGTCTTGATCATGACCATTCTGCTGCTTGTAGTATTTATAGGTAGAATCATTTGCTTTTTGCTCCTTTCAAAATGTGTATTTCCAAAGCCACTTCTAGACATAACCTGACAAATTACAGTAACCTTGGATGTAGCGCTGCAAAGGCAGGCCTGCAATCTTAAACTCACACTCTTAAAAATAAAGATGACAACAGTTCTTACGAGTGATGTGATAGAAGGACAACTTTTGGCCCCATTCAAAGTGAAAGTGACCCTTCTGTCATACGTGAACGCACCACTGCACACAGTGTGAACAGGACAAAATGATTCCTCTGTATTTAACCCATTCACCAAGTGAAGCAGCGGGCAGCCAGGAACACAGCGCTCGGGGAGCAGTGTGTGGAGTACCTTGCTCAGAGTACCTCAGAGGTGCTTAGTATTCTAGAGATTTGAACCCAAGACATCCTGATCGTAGGGTGAACACCCTAACCACTATGCTGCTTGCTTTAATGGATGGCACCATAAAAACCATGAATCTGATTCTTGAACTGGTAAATGAGAACAACTTTTTCAAAATGTAAAAACCCATCCACATTATGTGAAGGTTTCACTCTTGTAAATGTTGTTTCATAAACTGTAAGTCTGTGCCAATAACCGTGAAGAAACCTTTATTTTTTTCTGTCCAGTCATCGGCAATTCCACACACCAGATAGGACCCACCTTTTTCTCTGAATCGCAACGCAATCTCACTAGACAGTTTAACACACTTGAAGGAGAACGCTGACTGCCAGTTCTGTGGTGCCACTGGGGGCAGAATCTTCTGATGATAGGCCAACACTTGGACAGTTGCCAGTTGTGAGCCCAGGAACCTTTATTTTTAAGAGTGTATTATAGAGACCTACTGTAGGCCTCATTCAGACCTATACAGAGATGTCTGTAATTGCATTTGTTTGTTTTGAAATTGCATTCCTTCATGCATGAGAAATTGTATTCCTTCACACAGACATTTAGAAAATACTCACAAAAGCATGCCAAACACCTTACAGAATCTTACGTGTGTATTGCACAAGATATAAAGCAAGAAGTTTCAGACAGTACAACCTCTATTTATAAAGGTATCATAAAATTGTGGAATTTGTGTGTTGACAGAGAGCATAGAGATAAAGTAAAGTGAAGGTACCAATGATCCAAGACCCATTCCCGACATGATTTCTGCTGTCTGCTCTACTCAAACTGTAAATGAGCATAAATTGATAAATTTATGCTATGATGTCAGTATTATATGAAAAATTATAATTTATTTATAATTTATTTCATATAAACAGGCAAAGCATCACAAGTTGACCGTTAGATGGTGCGACACACAAGGTTGACCTCCTGAAACCATGGTGCATCCCTGAGACAAGCACACACCCTCCATGACGTTATGGTTCTGCTGGTGTCAACCAATGAAAGTTCTTAGGGTTTCATTGAGCTTAGAATATTTGTTTTGCCTTATTTTCTGTTCCTGTTTTTATGTTTCAAATGGTGTGTTTAAAATGTACACTGGAGGCGCGCTAGGCACCCACCATGGTCACCAGGCAAGAGACAAGCGATTTTCCTCCTGCTATATGAAAAGGTTTGCTGACATTTTATACAGAAAGTATAGAGAGACAAGCAGAGTGGGGTGCATTGATGCTTGCTGTGTGAAAAGCCTTTTACCCTTCCTTGTGAAAACACAGATGTTTTCAAAGAGTCCAACCCGTAGAAAGCATTTTCCATGTTGGTGGTAGGCCAAAATGTTTTCAAAAATATCTGTAAATGCATGCATGGAGTCTGAGACTCATTTTTAAACCATTCCCTGAATCACAGCAAAGGAACACACTCGCCATCTCAGCAGTTCTTGTCCTCTGCTTAAGCCCTTGTCGTTTTAGTGAAACACCATAATGTCCTGGGTTCTTTGCAGATCTGACATACTGAGAGCAAGAATATGTAGGAATTGCCAGTGAAGGAAGAGTTCGAAAGGTTCTAAAGCTGTTAATAATGCGTCCCTCGGCAGCAGTTGACCAATAGCTGTGGAGTAAGGGATGGATCAGAGGCTCTTGATGCTGATTGGCTGTCTTGCCTTTGACGTACCAGCCCGGCCCAGCTCAGCTCAGCTTAGCTCCACAGAAGAAGAGAAGCTGTTAAATGAGCTTGAAAGGGCAGAAGGAGTTCGGCTTCCACCATCAAAGCTTCTCTCGGCCTCTCTCCTTGTGCCTCAGTCGACTCTGACCCAAATCAAAGTACATGGAGAGAAAAATACTCTCGGTTTTCCTGTTTGGTGGGGGTGCATCTGGGGGAGTCGAAAGGGAGGCGTTCAGTCCTCCATGAGAAGCTGCAAATGTAGCCATCTATTTTAGTTCAGTCAGCAAAGTGCTACGTTCAGCAATGCATTTTCAATTTGTGTTTGCTTTGGCAACCAGCACAGACACTCACTTTTTAAAATGGTTGTTTGAAGAACTCTGGTGAAGAAGCCAGATAGATTCTTCTCACACTGGATGGCAGATGTTGGCAGGTTCCTGCTGTGTCCTTTAATTTCAGTTCTGTCTCTCTCATTATCTAGTTGAAAATGCCAACCGAACAGTTAGAAGGAGTGCGATTAAATATTAAAATTAGGTTGGAGTAACAGAACTGTGTCTGCATAGTAATATTCTTACACAAGTGCAGAAGACCTCAAATAGAAGGACAGCAGAGGCGCAGTAGCTTTTGAATAAACAGTGCCAGATGCTGCACAGGAGTCCCTAACTAACGGCCATAAAGTTGACTAACGGCGAATGAGGAGGCCCCTGTTGGCGGGACACCGAAGCGAGGTCTCAGAGGCTGCTGAAGTTACGGTGCGCCCCTCCCCCTTTCCCCCATGCAGATAGATTCACCCTGCTCCTGTTTTATCCCCTTTGTTCATTAGACTTCTAAAGGAATAATTAACAAGGCTTTAAAGCAGCTTTTATGGATCACCTGCTGTCCCCAATATCATTTTTGTGATTGCGCAGCAGAAAAGCGCCAGAAACATTGATGCTAACGTCTGGCACTGAAAACTCTTGCAAGATCAGTAACTCTCCAATTAAAGCAATATCCCTCAGTCTACAGTGCTCAGCACCTGGATTCTTCAGGATGACTTTTATCACAAGATGGAGGACAAAGGAAGGACCTTCTACACTCTTAACACTGTGTTCTAGTTCTTCCAGGGTGAGGAATTAGCTGTCCTTCTTGAAAGAGATCAGTTTTATATGGGAGAAACTCAGCAATCCAGTCTTAGCTAAGGCTTCTGCTGCTCACTATATGATCTTGATCACTGAACAAACTCCTTTGATAATTGAACAGACATGATTGTCTACTGCAAAAGAGATTATATGCTATTCTATTTCATTTCAAAGTTATAATTTACTGTGACCAATTGAAGTGTAACAATGCATTCAGCCCACGATCCAGCTGTCTGTTTGCAAAATTCTGACAAGCCCCACTTTACTTTGTTTCTGTTGCTATGTTTGTCAAACTTTCAGCTCAGGTAAGCAGCATCTAGTGCTAAAAGACCTCTTTCATGATAAGGAGATTTTAGTGACAGAGGTTGACCCTTCAAATGAGCTAACACTGCAATTAGCCAGCTTGTCGTTGTACACAAGGTCTTGTGAACAGTTCTCACTACAAATTTGTTCTTAGGAGTTTTGTCAGAGTTTACCCCTCACTTGACAAAAGATATGGCATTTACAGTTGTGATTAGTCATTATTTTTGCTAAATTTGATTCACAATGGTTAGTTAAAGTTTCAATGCATTCACATTATTTAGGGCAGAATTTAAGACTATAATTAGGTTGTTGCACAACTGTTTTCCACTTTCAACATTGTAGTGATTCATAATGTCACTGTTATACCCAACATTTGGAGGTTACAAGGCATCTGAAGTTGATGTGGAGAAATCCTGTGAGGAAATCTATGGATTTTGCACTTTAAAGTTGTTTACAGGTGAAGTCAAACTCTTTCTTCGAATTGCTCTGAGGCTCAATCCAGTTGAACTACACTGTTACTATATTTCTACCTGAGTCGCTTGGTTAAATCTTCGGAGACAGACCTGAAATGTTTACTTTCTCATGCAGAGGCCATGTAGATACATTTTTATGGCCTGGTTGAAGCTTTCTTGAGTACTGCCACCTCGGCTGAACTCCAGCTCGGGAGCACAATCCACATGTCACCGCAAATCCACTCAAAATTCACAAATATATTTGTTATGTCTGAGACGCCAAAGCCCGGTAAATATTATCATCCTACAAGCAAACAAACAATCCTTTGGATGTAGATAAAAGGCGAGAGGCATGTGGCGAGGTAATGGGACTGCGCTATTAGCAGTGTCACTCATTCTGCTGGGCCTGTCAGACCCGCCGCTCGCTTTGAGGCCATCTCCCTCCCCTCGTCCACCTGCTTATCTCCCAGATAAATTAACTTGGGCAGCAGAGGCGGGCGGGAGACACACATCCACACCTATCACGATCCACGAGCACTGAGCACAGATCACCGCTCTATTGACTCAAGTTAATAACGTGGGGCCACGGCATCGGGGCTGACAACTCCGTCAGAATTCTGAGAACTCCCAAGATTGACGGACGCGGAAGGAGAATAAACACTTGCTAATTACAAGCAACCCCTGTGTCTGCCAGGATTCGCTTCGACACAGTGTGGACCCCACACACCATGGCCAAGGTGGACACTGATGCTCATCTCGGCATGTCATTGAAAGCAATATTTATACCTGGCATGCTGCGCGAACACATCCACTACCTTTGCAATTAGCCACCCACATGTACAGGGCATGCCCCCTCTCAAACAGGATACAAAGCATGAGCATGGCTTTAACCACAGGGCATGCTTTAAAAGTAGCTTTTTATTTTAGCTTTTCACAAAGCCTTACTTCATGGTTATTGTTTTTTATGCTTTTGCTAAAAGCTGAATTGCTTTTTAACTCACCTGTCTCTATTATTATTGTTATCATAATAACTATGACAACTTTGGAGTGATTGTCTTGTGCAGGGGAAGTGCTGGTCGTTGGAAGGCATTGACCCCCAGGGATGATCATGGAAACTTAAGTGGAAAGAACTCAATCTCTTGCAGCTCATACTTGCTTCTCAAATGATCATCAGACATGCTGATGCTGACAGGCTTAGAATCCTGGCCTACACCCACAACAGTCGTCTGTCACAGAGGGTTATTCCTGGGTGTTTGTGTGCCTGAGCAGGGAACTCCCTGAGCCCTCCACTGTCTTGCTGAGAGAACAGCCTGCTCAGATCACTCCAACGCTGCCTCATTACAGCTTGTGCTAGCTGCCCCAGCCCACAGTCAAAGCTCCTCATAAATGAATCTTCATGCCTCAAAATCGTGACTCTCCTGTGGAAGTGGACCAAGTAATGATGGTCAGGGTGACGACTTCTTTAGTCTGTTGGTTTCCCCTTTGCCAGACAAAAAAAAATATGTGAGACTGTCCATCCATCCATCGTTGCTCTGACTTGCAAGTGTGCTAAGATTAAGACCTGGTTAAGAGTTGTCTGTAATTGAATACAGGAGATCTGGATGTGCATTAAAATGGACAGTGGGACAAGATAGAGATTTTGTACTGAATGAGAAACAGAAATGCAGAGGCTTCCAGCTTCTCGGCAGCACTGGAGCAACTTTCCTTTTCCCACAGTCTTTCAAATGATGATGCTGTACCTTTATAAAAGTCATGCTTCTAAGGTATAGAATTGACAGAGAAATTACTCTAATATGCCACACACGCGGGAGTGCAGTGTTCTCCGTGAGTTTTGCTAGCCTTTAATTTGCATTTTATAGTAAGATATATAATATGTGAGAGCATATGATATTATACCATGACATTCCAGTGGAGTTAACCAAATTATACTGGTACATCTATCTAGCAAATGAAAAGGTAAATAGCGGTTTTATTATGTTTTTTTGTAGTTTACATTGAAATATCAATTACATCTTTAATAAGCTGAGGATTTCATTGTTATTTTGATGCTTGTGGTTGTACAAGTTGATTTGAACCCAAAAGTAGATGCCGTTCCATGCAATAGGCCTGTAGGGAAGTACATTTTTAAAAAGCACCAAACTGTTCTATAACATTGTGAAAGCTGTGTTTTTTGAGAATGTTTTGAAATTTTCCTTTAATGCTGAGAGCCAAGCCTCATGGGAAGGGTGAGGACGACCCTGTGAAAACATGCTGTTGAGCTTCTCTCTCTCTGGCCTAGACACTGTTGCCCATTTTAGCAGTCAGGGGAATAGAAGAGTTATTTAAAAATAGTGAAACAGGATAAATCTGTACAAACAAGGGAGGTGGGAGGCATTAAAGTCTTCTTAGCATATTTAATCTGCTCATTTCTCAGTGTTTGGAACTGTTAAACCTTCCACAATCAGTTGGCTTTATGTCTTATAATAATAAAAAATAAATAAATAATTACAGTGGCTTATGTATTATCTGACTTCCATGGAAATATCTAAAGTCCCTATGTAATGCATATGATGACAGTAAACGTTCAAATAAAAACACAAGTAAACACTTGCTGTGTTTAGAGGCAGCATTAGCAGTAGGGCATTAGAAATGATTGCAGTGTTTTTGTAGGTAACCCAAATTGAAATGTTTAAGTATATGTTTAAATAAGTTGCATTGATTTTTGCATATAAATCAGTGGTTGAGATGTGGAAAAAAAAACAATATTCAGAGTGGGATAATCTGAAATGGTTTATTGTAGAGATTTCTTTACAGTGGTGATGATAGGAACCACAACAGGCCTGTTTCGCCACCACTGGAGAACAATTCTGACATGGTTAGTTTCTCTGGAACATTGCATTTAACATAAAACCGCTTTGTATGACTTTGTTTACATTTTAATGGATTAATTATGCAGAAAAGATCCTCTTTTAAAAATCAACCCTGACAGCCTGTCACAATACAGCCCAACAGAGGGGCTTTACTGTAAGCCCTGAGAAGCGTGTTTGTCGTAGCTCCAGCAGTGGCAAAGAAGTGGACACAGAAAGAGACTAGAGGACAATGAAGAGCATTGGAATGGCATAGGATTGAGATTGTGCCAGAGATATTCTTTTTACTCCTTGAATGGTGGGAGCACCCTGGGAGTTTTTGACTCGTCTCTTCTTATTGGATGGGTCCTGATAATTGGTTTAGGTCAAGCAGCCCTTCGTGAGAGTAAGAGAGAAGGCTTGTTCCTCCAGGAGCTTAGCAGAAAGGATCAATACAAAGAGATGGTAGTAAATAAATGGGGCGAAAAAACAACTGTGCTGGTAACAGAGGCAATCCTAGCCCAGCCAAAGTAATGTGGCAAACTGTGCTGTAAAACCAGGGCCAAAAACATGCCCCGGCCTCTTTAGCGATGCATGTGGAGAGATGAAACGGCTGTAGATGAGGGGGCTATGGAGGCCTGGGCGGATGCTTGAATTTTTAGCAGCGCAGCCAGCCGGGGTCTTGTCTTTAGAGAGGAGAAGATCAAAGAGGCAAGTTTAAAGGGGAGTCGGGGTCTGCTTAAGGTTCTCTTGCTGGCTTCATTTTGGAAAGATCCAGGTGCCCAGCAAGCACGTTGATGTGGTACACCATGCCTCTTATTTTCACTTGTTCAGTGGAGGTAAAACACGCTATGAATCGAAAAGCAGGGGTTTATCAAAGATGCTGCTTAAATTGTCTCTTTCTACTTGTCTCGCCCGCTGCCTTTGCGCTCCTTTTGAACATTCTGCATCGGTTCCCCTGGCTGCCTCAGTAGTGGCTTCAAAAAGTGACTGGTTAGAAGTCATCCCAGAGAGAGGTGTACGGGAAAGACGTTGGCGTCTATTTAAAACTCTGCGTTGAATCTCAATGTGCTGTGACATTCTCCCTCAGTACCCAGAGTAAGCGCTTCATCATTATCAACACGGAGGCCGGAAAAGTCGCAGCGCGGGCAGGCAGCCCACAACATCACCCGGCAAATGACTTTGCTCTCGAATCCCACATGTCGGCTTTCCCTCTTTACCAGCCAGATGATGGAAACAATGAGATGGCCATCATGTTAGCTGAGAAGTGCCTTCTCAGGCTGGGTCAGTGCTGGGGTGTCACTTGAGCTTGTAATAAACAGGCAATGACTTGTTCGCTTACCGTCACCTTAATAAACTTTAATGAGTCTGCTCGGTCTAATGTGTTGTGATATTTCATCAGCCCATCAACATACAGCACATGTTTCTCCATCCCACGTCACCACGGCTGTTGTGTGTGTATATGTGTGTGTATGTGTGTCTTAATTACCTGTCATTTGTAGCCCAGCTCCTGGCGGGGCATGCTGGATGTGGGAGGCACAGCAGCTGACATGATGAGGGAGCCGGAATCCTGTGGGTTGCCATGGCGAGGTGACTCTGCTGGGCAGGAGAGGGCTTCATTAATGGCTTTCTTAGCCTTGTTTCTGCTTTTGGCCACTGATTGGCTTAAGCTTTAGTGCCCGAGTTCCTTATTACGCCCTGGCATCATTTCAGAAGGGTAAGGGGTGGGGGAGAAAAAGGAAGGAACAAAAGAGAGGGAGAGAGAGCACAGTTTTCCTGTATTACCATGGCTACGTTGGGACTGGTTTCCCTCTTATTTAGGCCATGGAGTAATGACTTCAATTAAGCTAACAATTCACACATAGCAGAGAGTGAGGCTCGTACGTGCAGACTGTACTCTGCTCTGTCAAAAGGAGACAACCTTGCCGCTGTTTTTCCTCTTGCGAAACTTCCATCGCGTTGTGTTTGTTTATGTTGACAGATATGGGGTATTTTTAGGCTTGCCTCTATCATTTTTTTGTGTTTGTGCATGTGTGTGTGCTTGGACCCATGACGTTATGAGAGATTTAGAGACGTAGAATTTTATCTGCCTCAGCATTCCTCAGCACTGCTTCAACATTGCAACATTTCTCAGTTTCTCTCCATTCCAACTGGGACTTCTCATAGTTCTTCCACAGCTGCACTCTAATAAAACCCACGTTCATATAGTGAGCCAGGAATCTTAACACATCACAGTCTGAATACTGATACTTCAGAACATCCTTCTGTCATTCGATGTCCACGTGGCTGTATAGGGTCAAGACCTGAATGCCAAGATCGTCTTTCGGTTGCAGTTTATACCCTAGATTTTTCTTTTTTTGCATTCATTTGTTATGTTTTCAAGCTTTTGTTTTCCAATTTCTTTTAATTATAAATCCTTAAAAATACATGCTGTATTTTTTACTATACCTGTAACATGGATATATGTAGGTGGTCTCTTATTTGGCTACCTTGCACTGCGCCTTCAGGGACATCAGAACCAATGAACTTTCTCAGCCTGTCTTTTTGGATGAATCCTTAGAAAGGCTTCTGTGAAACATTTGTCTTCCTACTTTCACTTCCTTACAGCACAATGTTTATTTATTTTAGCACATGTTCTGGTTGAATATCATTATGACAGATTGTCTGTAGTTACAACACTCTGTTCAGGTTCACGAATGTTCAGGTTCATACGCATTGCATCCACAGATGCAACAGCTATTTAATTACGCACATACAGTTTATATCTCCGTAGAGAAGCACTGTCAATAGAATAGGACCCTTTGACGTAGCTGCACACAGTTTAAGGTCACTGTGCCAAGTGTCATCTGAAGGGCACCTCTATGGACTTTGAAGTTATGGAATTCCATATAGTACATTTAGGGTGAGTTGGAGTGATGTTTGTATCTGACTAATATTCTTCTGGCTGGATGCAGTCAAATCTTCACAGTCTTTTAAAATGTAATGTGAAGCCTTCCCAAACCCCCCTAATAATACCATTGATTTCAGAAATGTTGGATATCTATACACTGGATATATGTGTCTCCAAACTTACAGATCAGTCTTTTTCAATGAATTCATGGATGTGACATCACAGCAATATTTTGTTCATTTTCTAAGTGAAAATGAATACACATTTTCAGTGCATCATTGTGCAAAACGCATGGCACGTTTATGGTTTATGGTTTTCCAAATATATCAAACTCAAAGGCACTACATTTTGCCGATAAATGTCAAGTGTTTTAGTGTGTTCTCTGTAAGGAATGTGTTCTCGGTTTCACTTAGAAAACCAATGAAACATGCCATTTGGCTAGAGGTTTGCAAACGTTTGTATAAGACTGCATGTGCTGTGTGTATTGGAGAGCGAATGGGGTGTTCTGATATGTTAATAATGTTGACCCAGGACTGCTTTATCTAAAAATATCAGAGATTCAGGGATGCAGGCCCTCTCAGGGAGAGTTTCATTGTGAAAAGGGGGTACTGCAAAACGATGGAGCAAATACACTCCACATAAAAGTTGGGCTTGCACTCGCTGCGCTGGAGTTTGCAGGTGTGTTTGCGGACAGCCACAGGTAAATGCGGAGATCAAAGAGGGAGGCCGCAGCTCCTTGGCCTATAATGAGATGGGCCTCTCAGATGTTGCCTGTTTCTTGCACTCCCCTCCCCTTTGCTGTCATGATTGATTTTTAATGACATGCCTGGGCTCTGGTTAAAACGTGGTGCACCATACATTTACGAATTTCCTTCTCAATGCACTCACATTACGCTCGCTAAGGAATGACTGAAGAGTTGTTGAAAAAGTGTTGTGGAGACTTCTGGTGACAGCAGCTTAGTGTCTACACTTTGAGCGCTTCTATTTACAAGCCAGATTGAGTGCAGTTGCACAAGTACTTTTAACATCTGCAAGATCCACTGAAAATCTGTTGCTGAGTGTTTTTCAGGGTGGATTGAAGTGTATGATATTTAGGACCCATCCCATGTTTTAAGTCCACATACAAAATACACACACACACACACACACACGCACACACACCCACAATGACTTCTACTCCGTTTGAGTGCAGCAATGGTCTGGAAAGCAGGCATATCTGGTGTTGAAATTGAATCTGGTCCCAGGTTTGCAAGAGAAAATCCAAAGTGACAGAAAAGCAGATAATAGGTTTGCTGTAGCTTCACGCCTGAATGTATGTCCACACAGGGCAATTTCTAAAACAATGCAGTGCTTGACATTTTTATGACAGCCTTTTTTATTGTACTTTTCCCATTACGCCCGTCTGCGCTATGCACTTCACTCAGTTGTATCCGTGCCGTTCAGTTATCTTAACTCCTCTTCTACTCATCCTCTGTGAGAGAGCCTCATCTTTCCTCCGCTCCCCAAGTCCACTTTCCCCTGATACCTTCCACTTTCATTTTCAACAGCCGTGCACTTTCTTGTCCTTTTGCTTTTGAGGTTCTTTCTGGCTCTTTCTCCTGCACACTACTTTTTACTTTTAATTTCACTCTTTTTCGTCTGTCTGTGTCCCTCTCTGTTTCAGCTTCTCTATGCTTCCTCCTATTTTACAGTGTGTGTCTGTCACTCTCAGCTTTTTTTCACATTCAACCTCTTTGTGTGTGTGTGTGTGTGTGTGTGTGTGTGTGTGTGTGTATATAT
>JBBPDC010000135.1:23595468-23610362 GCA_037974485.1 Hemigrammopetersius urotaenia
GTGTGTGTGTGTGTGTGTGTGTGTGTGTGTGTGTGTGTGTGTGTGTGTGTGTGTGTGTGTGTGTGTGTGTGGGTATGCGTGTCATTGTAGAGTTGAGCGTCCTTGCGTTCACATTGAACTCTAATTTATGTCTCTGAGGACCACTCGCTGGCTCATAGCTCTTGATTGGCATCTGCCGAGCCTTCCATGCTAGTATCCTTTCCTCTCTAATACTTGATGGTTCTCTATCTTCTTCCCTTAATTTGACCAAACACACCTTTCTAGACCAGCGTTAATAAACAGAGAGAAACAACTGACCACAGCCATTTATACCACTTAAATGAACCCTTTACAAAGAAACACAGCCTTGTCCACTGAGAGATTTTAACAAGCTACCCCAACATAATTAAAAACGGTCGTTGCAACCTGAAGCTGTGCAGATGTCCCTTTTTTTTTACCGAAAACAAACAACCTTTAGTTAATCTTATTAAGCGGCCTTCGTAAATGAAGAACTTACCCTTTTCACACACTTGCAGTTCTCTGTATCCTAAGGCAGCTGAGATAACCTACCGAGAGCGTGCCGGGAAGCAGATGTGCTGTTGTTTCAGCGCTCAACAAATAAAGGTTAAAGCAACTTTTTTTCCCCTACACTAAGCCACTATTTACTGCCCAACTGATAAAAGTTCCTTTCCAGCAAAGGTCTCAAATTCAATTTAAAGCAGAGTAAAGTGTGAGATGTCTTCCTCCTCCAAAAATGTGTTTCTTTAGCTCTCTGACAGTTTTTGCAGTTGATTTCCCTTTCTGCACAGAGGATTCTGGATGACACATAATCATGACATGTAAATAGTGCCTTTTATCAGTGGCTTATTCACAGACAATTGCAGTTCTGGTTAGTGGACCAATCCTTTCTCCGCAAATAATACCTTTCATGTTTTATCCACTGGGTAGAATGCATGCAGGTTATTGAGTTGGTAGGATGGGATTGATTTTTGAGGGTCTGTGAGCACTAAGCAATGACTCTCTGTGCTACTAACTGCCATCGCTCTTTTTCTCTCCCTTTTCCACCTCATGTCAATCAGATGTGCTTTTTTCCCCCGTTTCCTTTTCTTTTCTTTTCTTTTTTTACACAGCCCCTCTTGTTGTTCAGTTGCTCTTTCCACTCTTTGGAGGAAATTAAAGGTTAGAGACGCATGTGAAGGGATGCTGTCCTGCAGACTCTGTGGGAACAGAGGGCTTCTGGGGCTGTGCCAGTGGGGTTCACAGCCTCTCCCTCTCCCCACAGAGCACCTACAGGAAGGAGCCTTAACCACAAAAGCCAGACAAAGGTTTAAGGGGGAAACCTGAGCTGTAAAAAAGAGGAAAACAGCAGCATTCCATTTCTGAGAGAGAGGGAGGGGTGTAGGGGGCGACAGAGAGGGAGTGGGAGCGAAGGAAATACGAATTTACTAAGAGTGGATCAAAGAAAGTGACGGAAGGAAAAGAGAAAGTAAAAAACATGAGTGAGCGATAAAGAGAGAGAGAGAGAAAATGAAAGTGAGAATTGAATGGATGAGATTGAATGGATGAAACAAAGAGAGAGAGAGGATAATTTGGTTGAGAAAGTAGGGAAAACGGCAAAATGGAAAGTGGGAGAGAGACAGTCAGAGAGAGAAAAAGAAAGGAAGTGAGAAAGAGACATACAGAGAGGGAATGAAGAGAGAGAGGGGAAGGAAGTGACAGACAGATGGAGATGGAATGGAGAGAAAGACAGGTTGAAACAGAGAGACAGATTCAGAGACAATGGGGAGAGAGAGAGGAAAAGAAAGGACATGAGAGACAGATGGAGTGAGAGGGAAAAAACAGAGCATACAAGGGAACAGCAAAGAGGAATTTGCTTAGAACTTGCAGAAAGAGGGAGAAAGAGATAAATTGATGGTATGGTGGGACAAAAGAGAGAGAGAATGAGTGTGAGAGAGAGCACTCAAGGGAAATAGAAAAGAGAATTTGCTTAAAAAGGAGAGAGAGTAAGAGATGGAGAAAGGGCCCTGTGAAGGAGGCGGAGGTATGCGGGATGGAGGAATAAAACGAGTTTCCAGTCTTTGAGAGAAAGAGAGGGGGGAGAGGGTAAAGGGCGAGACAGCAGGCTATTCCCTCGCCGGTCGGCAAATAAACAGAGCCTTTTATCACCCATAAGAAGCGTGCGAGGAGGCGAGGGTTGTGCACCCCTCTAGAGAGAGCCGCTCACTGGCTCTTTATTGACCGGCCTCAAAGCAGCAGGAACACACTCCACACCGCCGCCCAGCAACACCCAGGCTTCCCTGTCTCAAACAGACCGCCACTGGCCACAACCCTAATGGACCACAACCTTCATTTCTATTTCTGAACCCATTTAGATTCCAATACATTTAAGGTGAAAATAAAGAAGTTTCATTTCAGTTCCATTTTATTTGTATAGCATTTTTCACAAAGCAGGTCCAGATCCCTAATGGCCAAAACGAATAGAAGGCAAACTCCATTGTAAAAAAAAAACAGAGAAGTATCAAAGAGGAATGCCTCTTCTGTTGATGAAAATGAGACCTTAATAAGACCAAAGTATGTTGAGGTTTTTTTTGGCCAAGGCAAAACAAAATAGACCTGTGCTTGCAGATGGTTGGCCAAAAAATTGTGGTAAAATCCCCCAGTTACAGTAAAAATGAAATGGCCCTAGTTTATAATCAGATTAATTACAGTTTTATTACCGAATTAAAGACAAAACTACACTGCTACCACTACTTTGATTGAACTGTGCATTTATTATGTTCTTTTATGTTCATTGTCAAATAAAAGCTAAAGCAAAAGGTTAATTTGCCTCTAATCTGAAAGACAGAATTCTGTTACCGGCTCCGGTTTATAACAAAGGCCTTTTATTTTCTACAGGAGTGCTTTGGAAAGTCGTTTACGAGCTTATTGTACCCTGTAACCCCCCTGCATTGCATTTGGTGCAGCACAGCCTTTCATTCAGATTTTGTTTTTTTTTAAGTGAAACTAAACTTAGAAAATGAAGTTTGACCACCATGAACAGAAACTTTTTTAGGGGTTTTAGGGGTTGTTGTTTTTGGCGGAATCCAGCAGAGCTGAAGGAGGTGTAGGTTGCTCTGCACTTGGGCCCTGCAGGCCGTGCTCCGGTAGCCAAGCGACCTATTGCTGGATGGCCCCATTGTCAACAACATGATTAATATGTCCTGTCCTCTCTCCATATGCACTATTCGCCAGAGATGGCCAGCTGAGAGCCTGAACCAGAAGGAAGATGAGGGTTGGGGGGTGTTGTCGAAGATAGCGGGCTGTTATATTCTGGGTGTGCCCCAGAGCACACGCACAATGCATCAGCCTGCAAACAAATAACAGGCAGGCTCGTCGGAGGAGGCCTGGGACAGAGGCAGAAGTTTTATTTTTGTTTGGTAGCTATTAAAATACACAGAGTATTGCCCCTCGCTGGTCTACTGGATCTGTCACCAGCCTCTTGCTTTGATCCGTTCCTTACTGACTAATTATGACATTATCACAGTCTAGAGAATGGGCAGAGGCGGCAACAGCCACGCTTCCCTGAGTAGAGGCAGAAAAAAGAAAAGTGGGCAAGATGAAAGCAGAGAGATCTTAATTACAAATCTGTCTGAGACAACAACCTTCATGGGTTCTCAGCAGGTGATAAAACAAGGCCGGCGTGTTTGAAAGTTTCCTGGCGTACCCGGCGCATCTACACCTGGAAGTTGTTCTGCGGATGCGCACGAGGCATGTATGAGTGGAATTTATTCTTTCATTACACATCCGTCACTCAAAACACCTCTGTTCGTTGATGTAGCAACATGTAGTGTATGTAGATGCTTTGGATTGGTCTAAGCAGGACCCACAGTGCTGTCAGGGCTGCCTCCTTGTGGCCACTGCACTGTTCTCATTGCTCTGTTCACTCTGGGGGTTAATAATGGTTAATAGAAGTGTCCACTACACATTTTATATACAAAGTGTAATTTATTTTAAATGACAATTTTATTACCTGTCCTCATCCTTTAAGGTCTTTTCACACTGATTTAGATTGAGCTTGTAGGAAATTGGTGCTGTCTTTGACATCAAGTCTGAAACTGACGGAATTTTTTTAATCAGAGCCAGGTCGATTTTTTGTGTCATATGGATTAAAAGTCAGGCTGATCAATTTTCATGGGCGCTGACCAAACAAATGGCAGCAGATCTGCTCATCTTTTTTGATCCAGAGCATGGAAACTTACACTACAGGAAACACACTGACTGTGAAAGATTGTTTACAATAAAATTGACCTAAAACTGAAACATGAAAAATCCTCTGATCCCTTCACAAATATCCTGATCACAAAGCAACACTGGTTATTTCTACAGAATTGGCTGAACTGCTGTTGCGTGAGTTGCATATGTATGTGTTCATCAACGTAACTTCACAACCAGGAAGAATTAAAACTAGGGTGTGAGTGCGGCCCAGTTTTTAAGTAAAGACTAGGCAGGAAGTGGCAATGGAAACATTAAAAACAAACATAGAACACTTGGCTAACACTTGGGGCAGTTGGTGGCCTGGTGATTAGGGAGCTGCCCCTGCAGGCAGAAGGTTGTGGGTTCGAAGCCCAACACTATTAGTGTCATTACTGAGGTGCCCTTGAGCAAGGCACTGTCCCCACAAACTGCTCCCCAGGTGCCCTCATTGGTGGCTGCCCACTGCTTCACTTGGTGTATGGTTTAAATGCAGAGAAAGAACTCTGTGGTGTGTTCATGCGTGACTTTAAGGCACTACTTTACTTTATAAAATACTGATAACTACATTTGGAAAACATTTGAATTCCACTTGGAAATTTGGCTCAGAATTACACAGAGGGATACACATGCAAGACTTAACAGCCAGTCTAACACAACACATGACTACACAGGAACATAGGACACACTAAAAGATCAGTACACACTAACAACTAGTACAGACTGGAGCTATAATACAAATTCCATAATAAAATGAACACTAAATAAAGCTAAAGTTACAAGCCAAACTTTTGACTGTTAGCAGAGGGTCCCTGAAAGTGCCTACCTTGATAGGAAGGGAACTTCTGTGTAAAATTACCAGCTACAAACTGTTGATTTTGCTTCATGTGCTAGGACAGACGATCAAAATCACACCAAAAAAAGAGACACGCGAGTAGTATAACAAGTCTCAGCTGTTACTGAGGAATGCTTTGTCGGCACCACCAAAGAATTTGATTCGTTTTTAAAGACAGTACGATGGGAATTTCTATATTTTTCATTCCAGACATCATCCTCAAAGAGGCTCACATTGTTCAGAGCATGTGTCACAGGTTTCTAACAAGTATGAAGCTGGATAAAATAGTTGGATTTGAGTTAGACCTCTAACGGTGTGCAACAGCTCAATGAAGTGCACACATATGTAGCCTGTATGAGTGTCCCACTTATATTATGATAGCCGTGAACATATATGAGACAATACCCCTGTGAGTAGAGCCTCTGACCCTTATAAACCACACTAAATAGTGCATAAAAAGTAACACGAGACAAGCATTCAGTAATGTAGTATGGAAGTGTGTGATTTGGGACACAGCTTTAGACCATTTTAAAGGAAGCCCGCTCTAAGCTTGGTCTGACCCTGCTTTATCCCATCAGCCGCCCTCATATGGCTATTTGGCCTTCTGTAGGCAGAGGCCTTTGTCTTTGCTCCTCTTTTCTTTCCTTTTCTGTCTCTCTCTCTGTCATCTGCTCTTCTCATTCTTCCTGTTTTTCGTCCTCCTCTTCGTCCTGCGTGTCCTCACACGCAGATTGACTTGCTTCATCTTTCCTCCTTCACATTTCAGCGGCAGCCCATTTCAATTCTCCCGTCCCCTTCAAAGAGGCAGCGGTGGGCTTGAACCGTCCCGCTCTGGCTGCTGCTCCCCCCTCCTCTCTCCGGGGAGCGGGGAGAGAGAGGAAGGGGCAGCCTTGAAAGACAAAGATGAAAGAGAAAAGAAAAAACAAACAAGCAAACAAATAACTCTCCTCCTACCCCACCTCTGTAAAATAGCTTTTTCCATCTTGGTCATGGCAGGGATGGAATAAGGCTTACAGTTGAAGCTCAGGTAGGCTGCGGTCATGCTTAAAGGCCTGACCCCCGAAGATGGACTCAGATTTTATTCTCTGCACTTGTAAGCGTGGTGTTCTCTTCTTGCTGTGCAACCGTAAGAGAAATGATAGCCCTCAAACCCAAAACATTAATCACGCTAATAATCATATGGTGCTTAAGCTGATTTGTGCTATTTAAAGAGAAGCGGCTGACTCACTCTGGCACTGTTACCCCCTACAATGTATCACAGTGCTGAATAGAAGGTATTTGCTGCTGATTTCTGATTACAGGTCAGCCTTAAATATTTCTAAAACTCCCCACCAGATATTTGGCTCCCTGTGGAACAGTCCCTCAGGGACAGTGACCATGATAGAGGGTTCACTACCTCCTTCTGTAATTCTCTCTACTTCTGTCGAGATTGTAAGAAAATCCAACATGGAAACCCCAATATTTTTTTTAGAGAAGGGAAATGTCCTTGAATTAACATGTACTGTCACGGGTCGGGCCGCGAAGCCCAGACCCGGAGCTACCTGGAAGTGCACAGGAACGGGCAGACAGGCTCAGATCCATACTAACGTGAACTTTATTTAACCAGGAACAGAAACGGGCGCGATGGCCACCAGAGACAGGAATAGAACACTTTAAATCAGGTGAACTCAAGCGATGGACTCATAGTGAGTGTAACAGAAAACAAGACTTAAATGCAAAGGATAATCAGGAACGAATACAGAACAGGTGAAACACAACACGTGACAAAGCAGAACCCAGAACACATATCAAAATAAAAGCATCCCGAAACCCGAACAGAACAGAAAAGGCAACATAAAAGCAGTGGCCCTAAACGGCCACTGACCAGACCGTGACAGGATTTGTGGATAACAAAGATTACTCAGCTGTTAAATTAGGCTTATAAAGTTATTCAGTAAGGAAGTGTGTTATTACTTCATACATAACTAAAGATTTAGGTTGAATATTTTAAAGAAGTGGAACTATGGTGATGGTTATTGCCACATAAACTGTTTCCAAATGCGTTGTTTTAATGTTGCCAAATAGTTCTTCGATGGTCAACACCATTACATTGTTGCTAAAATTACATTTGCCTAAAGTGGCCTGACATGTGTCTGGCATCAGAGCCATTGTGAATTATTAACTGTTGTAATTCATTTGTTCATTGCTATTTCCCAATAACACTTAGAGTAATTCCTTTAAGACTGATTTGATGTCAGTGGCCTCTTTTTTGGTTGGCTGCCCTGTATTGTGCCAGGTTGAAATACTCAAAGCCTAAATGGGCGGGTCTTATCTGGAATAGGTCTGTGTATGTAACGGCAAAATCCCAATAAAATCAGTTAATTCAACATGAGCTGCTGTTGCAGCGTTTCATATATAAACTGCATGGACTAAAGTGGACAGCAATGAAAGGGTTTAACAGTGTTTACATACAATATAATATCATTTCAGGCAATCCGTTTTCCAGGTTACAGGTCTTGTAATGCGTCCCGTTAGAGCAGATTATGCTTTAAGGTGAAGGGAATTGATGTCAACTGGTGATCTTAGCCTCATAGACCTAAGTCTGGCTGCTCCAGAGCACCCTATTGTGTTAGAAGTGCTTGTCTGTGAAGAAGCAACAGTTTGATTTCGTAATTATAAAGTGTTTCTGAATACTTTTGAACAGTCCCCATTATCAGCTGAAACTAACACAGCCCTGTACAAATGTGGTCATAGAGCTGACGGCACGGAGGTTCTGAAAGTGGGCATTGACCAACATGCTGTTTAGGAGCCACCAGCTCTTTGTCTGTCATGGCTCACATATCTGAGGGGGGGGGGCGCTTTCAGAACGGGGGCCGACTCCTTGAATTGTTGATGTGGTCTCCACAGCAACCCACTCTGGACTGGAGTTGTGTGAGCTGGAATCGTCCGGTTCACACAAGGACAGACCAGGAAAACAGCACCAGGGTCCCTGTTATGTGACTTGGCTGTTGCAGATGTTTGTATGGCTGCAGCTGCATAGCTGTCATTGCCTGATTTGTGCATCGCAATCTATCACTCCGACTTACGGGCAGCCAGGGGTGTCAAATACTTTTAACTGAAGTGCGTATACTTTGTTACTAATTTTTTAGGAATGTTTGTACTATTTTGCAAACACTACTGTCGCATTTACTTATTTACAAGTAATTAAGCAAAAATGTTTCTCAGGTTTTTATCTTTTATAAGTGCAAGTATTGAACTAATCAGCTTTGTCTGAATCAGTTTAAGAACTGCTGCCAAGCTTTCTCCTTAATTTCCAATTAAACATATTGTTCTTTAAAGCATATTTTTAAAGGAAAACATCAGAATAAGAGAAATGCTGCGGCGTTTACAGAACCTGAATAATTCAAAGAAAACAAATCTCTCATTCTCTCTTGAACTAAACGGCAATAATGAGCTTTGAGGAGCTTCTAGTAGTGTTTCACCTCCAACTGGTCTCGGTGTGAGAGGAGAGAGTCGATTACAGCAGTGTTTTATACTTTTCCTCATTAAATAAGATGGGATTCAGCTGATCACTAATCAGTCCCTCATAAAGCAGAATGAGGTGCTTGTGTAGGAATTTAGGGAGTGGAATGGTTGTCATACTCATATAGATGCTGGTTTAAAAAGAAACTGCCTCTTTTTTTTCTGGAGCTGTACAGAGTACACAGTGAGGTAAAATGGTGAAGCTCCGGGTCCACAGTGTACACACAGACAAAGGGCAAATAAAAGTTATACCACACCATTTATACTTATTCTTCTAGTCAGTTATCTTGATATGAGAAAAATGCATCCACAAGTAGATTCAGAGACCTTCAAAAGACTGTAAATCTCCTAAGACTAGGAGATTTGTCTTGTGTTTTTCTTTTGCCAATCAGTGAAAACATTCAATTAACGGTGAGGGTGGTGGCGTAGTGGGTAGGATACTTGCCTTTAGACCAATAGGTCATGGGTTCGAATCTTACCTCCAGCACCACCACTGGGTTCCTGAGCAAGACCCTTAACCCCAAGTTGCTCCAGGGAGAGACTGCCCCCTGTAGTTAGGGAATGGAAGTCGCTTTGGATAAAAGCGTCTGATAAATGCTGTAAAATGTAATATTGGTCCAATTCGTCTTTTGAGTCCATCGCTTCAATTAGTTCTTCACAAAAGGGTTGTCATGAACTGGGATCAGCTTATGGCAAGGATGTCCTCGCTCTTAATTTGATGTATTAAATATTTACCTTTTACTTTTAGGTGCCTCCGTACTTACATGTGTAATTACATAATTGGACACTACAGATATTTTTACATAAGCAGAATTTTTCTGTACTTTTCCTCCATTGTCTTGGTCTGTTGTGTCATGGCACAGTGTGTGGTTGTGTATTACTTTCTTCATTCTTGGAGATTGTTTTTTGATGATAGGCTACAATAAGCTGTGAATTAATGTTATAGTATGTGCTATATCACCCTGTCTTAAGTCGTCTTCCATGAAAGAGATGAGGATTACTTTTAGCCTCGTCACTTTCAATTACATCACTTTCCATTTCTAATAAAAGGCGTTAGTGGCACAAGAGCAGAATGCCGCACCTTTGTTGGAGATGCGGGTGGCCTACACTTTCTCTGAACACAATTATTAGCGAACTTTTGTAACGCCGTCTGCTAATCCAACAGGAGAAGATTTGATTTGCGATTCTGGGAATTGTGATTACAAAGTGTGTGGATGATGTGTTAAACTGTTATTCTTATCATTATACAAGAGTGCAGAAGAGCTTTTTTTAGAAGTAAGCATCTGGTTGCTTCAAGAGCTTGAATACGTAGCCGGTTTCGAAATGAACCACAATCTACTTCCTTTTAGGAGGAAAAAAAAAAAAGATAAAACATCCAACCAAACTTAAGGGCTATCGTGATCCTAATCAACTAAAGTATGAGCACTCTGACCCTCACACATGTTCATGTCTCTTGGAGGAATCTCACAGCTGATAATAGTCAGGATGGGCTGTCAGACATGTCCTTTCAGAAGTGAGCCTGTCAGCAGCATCTTCACACATTTCTGGATGACACGACCATCCGGTTTTATCATTGGAGCAGCAAGAATAGCCCTAATGAACAGCTGCTAGCATGCTAGCATGCTAATATTTCCTTTTCTGTTCACGAATCATTAAAGAACGCTGCTAAAAATACCTAGTGAGGACCTTTGTGAATGCAACCAGAAAAGTCTGGTCGACGTTTAACCATCTGCAGAAAGGTGTTTTATCCGAGTTCATTTTGGGTTTCGCTGGGTTTTGCGTGTGAGTCATGATGTGTGTGTGCGTAATGAACAATTTAGCGGTTATCTCAATTCGGATTTACGGCCATCAAGCTTTGGAAGGCTCAGCCGGTAATTGCAGCTGATTGGTATTACTGTAAATGAGCTAACACAGCCCCCTCCTTAGACACACTAGTGAAATGCACTATAACTGGCACTGTTTTTAATTTGATCGTTCTTGGTATTTACCAGGAAAGTAGATGTTAGGAAAACTGAACTGGAAATTAATCCAGGAAAATGATGCTGCTACCAAGTATGTCCTAAAGGCTTCAGGGAATTTGATATAAGTGTGTTTACTGAATGGGATTGTTCATGTAGCAACATGAGACAAGCCCTTCATGACAAATGATATAAACCTACATTTAAAAGGGTGATTCCAACAAATTTCAGTTGTCGTAACAGATGGGGTGAACAAAGAGCCTTTATGACATTTGGCACTTGTTGCAGTAAGACTTTTTAATCCATTATGTGGGTTTATGTCAGACTTTTTGTGGAGATGTTGTGTTGATTTATAAATGAAACCCTTCATCAAAGGATAAGCAGAATGTGACTGTTCATTTTACAGGAATAATAACATTATCATAAAGAAACTACTTCACGAACCTTTAAATCCGGACACAACTGGCTCTAATAATGGTAACCAGTTCCTGGAGACTGTTCATAAAAAGCTGTTCATGGTAATGGGAAGCTATTTCACATTACCATACACTTGAATGGACAAGTTAAATATTGTTCAAATAAGTTATGGGGGAACAGGCAGTAGCATGCAAGCTATCACACTTTTGCTTCATCTGAGATTACCGCATCACATCTTGGGGTCCCAGTAAAAGATGGGTTTATGGTTTTGTTGTCCCGTCCTATACTCGTAGCGCATAGAACCAACACGCCCGTCCACTCCATTACATCACTTCCCGAGGGTCAGCCGCTATCCGTCAGGCTGCATTCCAGCCCGCTGAAAGGCCTCCACATGACATGAGTGCTGCAACCTCTGTGCTGTCGCCTCTCGCAGAGATAAAGCTATTTTAGCGGAACCAAGACCTAATTTGTTATATTTAGCTTTGCTTATGGCTATATTTAGCACTGGTCACTCAAACGACACCATGAAAGTTCCCATCCATCAACAAGGAGGAGTTGTGTTGCTCACCAGCCTGCCATTAAAAGTATATCATCATACCATTTAGAAGTTCAATCGAACACAGCATGCACCATTGGTCTAATAGTGGTCCGCCCACAACTGTCTCCTTTCTTAGGTACCATTGCAAGTTTGGACAAGCTTTACAGAAGACTGGCAAATTCCCATTCGGTCTAATTCATTCATTCATTCACATTCATTTTCTATAACCGCTTAATCCGTACGAGGGTCGTGGGTACCTGGAGCCAATCCCGGCATCAACAGGCAGGTACTCACCCCGGACAGGGCACCAGGCCACAGCAGGGCGCACATACATACACACACACACACACACACACACACACACACTACAGTCAATTTAGAATCCTCAACCATTAATTCTAATAGGCCCACAAATCAGCTTGATTCAAATATCTAAATTCATAGTGCAAGTGTAGCTCAAGAGTACGTTTTTCATGCGTGCAAGCAAGCTAATATTAGCATGCTGGCGAATTCCTCAATAGATATTTCCCCAACCTGCCTGTTCTGACCTTCAGATTAGATCCAACATAGTCCAGATTGGTGGCAGAGCATTTTAAACTCAGCGTTAAGTAAGTAAGTCTGTTGTGAATCATTCACAGGCTTTGGCCATGCTTGCAGTGTGCTCCACATTTTAGCTTGAATGGGATTTTTGTTGTACTATAATATATATCTTGTTGTTGTACCTTAATGAGAAATTGCTTATGGCTGCAAAGACACACAGAGACTCGGAGACAAGAACAATATAAAATGTAAAGGCTAAATAAAACTCAATATGAAAGATTGTGGTTTCTTTATTTAAACAAAAACAGAACATAAACCTGGCTCGGGGGCCGATACGTGAATCAACTGAAACTCAATAGTGACGCTGAATGTGATGCTACATGGGACGATGGACCGACGCAGAGGTGCACATGAATTGAACTTAAATACAGAACAGACACTGACAGAAACCAATCAATAAACACGATCACTTAAACTGAACACAAGACACCTGAAACCGGGACACAAGACACAAACTTCCACAAATGTCAAAATAAAAGTCCCCAAAACAAAACAAAACCCAGTGACCCCTAACGGCCACTGTCCGAGACATGACAAAGGGGTTCTATGTTGGAGAATATTTGGTTCTCTGCCTGATCAAACAGCTCCTCTCAGAGATGGAAACCTGTTGCAAATGGTTCTTTAAAAGTATTCTATAGAGCACCAGAAAGGGTTCCGCTATTATTGCAAGCAAAACAAAGTTGTACCATTGAGAACTGTATAATCGTGCGAAAGGACTAAGAATGTTTTTGTCTACATACTTAAAAATAAAGGAGGCGAAGCTTTATCTTTTAATGGAAGTGTTAACAGCCTCCATATAATTCCTAGGTTTTATATCAGTGAACCGACGTTCCTGCTACCACACATGCTGAGATTCCAGAACCGTCAGAAATATTTTAATATTTTTCATGTAAAAGTCAAATGTTATGTGTTAATTAGTCCTGGGTGGGCACACGGGTGTCTTTCTCTCCTAGAGCTAATCGGCATTACTTGTATTCCATCACTGACCTTTATATAAACATACATCTGCTGTTTTTGTCTTTTTCTACTGCGTGAAGCTTTTCATGAGGAATGAGCCAATAGAAATGCATCACCACGGTTTATTTTCACAGACACTGGAAGTATGCTCTGCATTACCCTGTAAAAGTAGCATTTTGGGTGTTAGTGTACTAAACTTTTCCTGATATTCTTCCCTTCAGATAAAGCTAAATTAATTATTAAAACATTATTAAACTTAATTCATTCATTTTCTGTAGTCCATACTAGGGTTGCAGGCATGGTTCGAATTACGAGGGGTACTGGGGGGGGTACTGTACCCCCAATCAAGACCCAGACCCCCCCAAAGAGACAAAAACAGCAGTTTGGGGGGCGGGGCTCTTAACACTGTTGAAGGCAGTACCCCCCAATTATGGAGGTATAATTCACACTCTGGTCGCAAGTACCCGGAGCCAGGCATTTACCAATATTGTGATTACTGATCATTTTGTGGATGTCACAAGTATTTCCCGAACATTGATCAACTGATTCATTATCAGTACAGAATACAGTGATTAACCCTGTTTAATTAGATTTAGTGCAGTGTTTCAAAGGTTGAAAATATTTATACTCATGGTTTCTGACAGTATTTCTTTAAATGAGACATCAATGGCTTTTTACATCTTTTCAAACGTATCGGAAGTCGGAAAAAAATAACTCATAACTGGAGAAAACAAGAAAGACCCTGGGCGGGGCTCCAGCCCACCATAAAGCCTGCTGTCCACTGTCCCACTGTGAGGCCACATTAAATTCATTATGCTTTAAATTTTGTAACCTACTAACCAATCGGTATTCAGAAAGTGTTCAGAGTGTTCAGAGTGTTTTAAATCATTTTACCTTCCTGTTTGGTATCAGGCACTGAGGTTCTACACTTTGCTGAAATCAAACTTCTGGTTTTGTAAAGTTTGGCCAACCACACAACGGTGGCTAAGACATTTTTGTGGGAGGAGCATGGAGAGGTCAGTTTTAGCTCTTCACACAGATCTAACAAGCCGTAGGACCACAACAACTCTGATTTTGTCCCACGGCGATATTTATTTCAGCTAGAATGCAACACCACTGGCCAGTTCTAAGCTCTGAGTCAGAATCGGTAGTGATGCGTGACACATTGCTCAAAACCAGCGGTGGCCCAAGCTTAATGTAGTCAAATGAGAGTTTCCATTCTCACACAGAAGGCGGCGTTAATGTGGGAAATACTCCTCTACTGAGCTTGGACAGATAACTCACTCATGGGCTTTTAATAAGTGCAGAGTGACGTTGTTCCATTTGGGGGGCGCCGCTGTAGCTCGAGGTGTATTTTTGTAGAGTGCATCTACCAATGAGTAAGAGAAAAACAAACTCGCCCACGGAACGGAGAGAGAGAGTAGTTCACTTGTTATGGCTTTGTGAAAGTTTACTAGGAAGGAAATCAGTTCTAGCGGACGATGGTACGTACTGTATGAAAACGTACACATCCTCGACAAAGAGCTACTTTTCTTATTCGGAAATCTGTAGTTACTTCAAGAACAGTAGAACACACAGTGGAACAGTCTGAACAGGTGTATTAACGGCTGATTAAAGCTTGCTAGCAACAATTGGCATTCATGACGCTACACAAAGATGTGTTGTTATTAGTGGTGGGCATAGATTGATTATTTAAATCTAGATTAATCTCACTGTAATCTTGGAATGAATTTAGATTAAAACGGCTCATTTGAATTCTGCTGAAGGCATTCAGAATATGTGTGCTGCCCAAATAATGACTGAAAGTAAGTCTTTGAGAACGGGTTTCTCAGCTCCTACAGTAAACTAACTCCGCACTGCACAAGGTGCAGACAGCCTT
>JBBPDC010000135.1:23615961-23627777 GCA_037974485.1 Hemigrammopetersius urotaenia
TCTTTAAGTCCATCTCATGAAAAATCGGAGCAGAAACAAAGGTGTTGCGTTTATATTTTTGTTGAGTGTATATGTATTCATCGGCGTGCAATGAATCCATCTTCCTTTTTGTTTTTTTGTCCAGAATAATATAAAATATTTTCTCATTGGGTATTCATATGCTACTGGTTTAAAAGTGGGGATACCCAGAATAGAAACAAATGTCTAAAATGCCCACACCTTCTGGAACATCAGGAGGTATGAGTGATGGCTAATGAACGTCATGGCCTAAAGTGGGAAACTGCATGACTGGGATGGGGTCCTACATAGGTGGTCTTTTCATTTGAGTGTGTGTGTGTGTGTGTGTGTATGAGAGAGAGAGAAAGAGAGAGAGAGCGAGAGAGAGAGAGAGAGATTGTATATGTTTTGCTTGTTCCGCGCTGTGGCTGGTGTGTAGGAAAGCTCTATGTGTCTTAATTGGAAGGACTCCGGACCCTGGGGCTGGCCCACCTGCTCCTCTCTCTCTGGCTGCACTGGGAGAGTGGGAGCCAAAAAAAGCCAGGAAGGGGCAGGCGAGGGAGATAGAATGAGACTGGGTGGTCAAAGGCGCGTGATTAAAAGGCACTGCCCCCTGTAGTCTGACAGTTCTGTTTGCTGTGGAACGACAAGAACAAGTGGAAACTAAAGCAAGGTCCACGTCTGCATTCAAACATGGGTGCATGAATTAAAACCACTGAGTGTGCGTGTTTCATTTTGCCTCCGTGAGCTGCTCTTTGCTAAAAAACGTGATGTGTTACATTTGCTTGGTGGTTTTGCCTGGGGATATTGGTCTGCAGTCCTCCACAGTGAGGCTACTTTGAAAGATTAAGGTTGCCGTCTATTCTGTGTTAGACTTCCTTTATAACACTCATACAGCTGGAATAAAGACAGCCACATTCTTAAAAATAAAAAAATAAAGACTTCTAAATGGTAATTTGTTTTTACATTAGATTAGATTAAACTTTATCATCATTGTACAAATACAGTGAAATGCAGTTTAGCATCTAACCAGTGAGTACTTATAGTAGAGTAAGGTATTGACAAAATTAAGTGCAAAACTATGCATGCATATATACAGATCACAATCTGAAGTGAGAACAAATACAGGCAAATTGTACTTGTATGTTAATAATACACAATTAAATATGTGCATGTGAGGGCCCAAGGTGGAAGTCAGATAAACATTAAATACATGCAAAAGGCCATGAAAGGTCAAGAAGTATAAAAAGGGAATAGGCTAGCACTAGTTAAGGTCCATAAATGTGAAGGGGAAGTGGAGGAGTGGCCTTGGACATACAGTCTTAGGAAAGCCCTTTAATTGGTATATAATAGTTTTTTTTTAACTGTGAGACAGGAAATAAGTGGGTTGTGAAGAAGTATAAGCATTTCTTTATTTCTTTATTTCTTTATTTTTCCCAATGCAAAAATGAAGCAATGTTTTAATGGAAATGTGTTGGTGGATCATAGAGAATAAGCATTCTAATAATCATGGTATTTGATGCAACAGCATTGTTTATAGTGTTCAAACAATCAACAGCCTTGCCCATATTGTGAGAATAGGGAATCATGAATTTTAGTATCGTGAATTGAATCAAATACTGTATTGAATGTATAATGCGCCTGGCAGTTGTTAAACCACTGGCAGTTGTTAAATGATCCTATGTGCATGAAAAAGTGATGAGATTGTATTGTACTTGTTTATTTTGGAGGTTTGTTATGCTTTACAAACAGGTTTCTGTAAAAGGCGACCCATCGAAAAGTTAAATAAAGTTTTTCGCTCAAGTGTTTCTTTTAGAGTTTAGATCCGCTCAGATGTATACAAGATCCCAATTTCACTGGGATATCACTTCAAATCTGCTTGGAACAGTAACTGGAGCACCTGAAGCACACAGCCAAAGTTTTGTTTCTGATAGGTGGTCTACTTACTTATAAATAAATACAATATCTTCAGGGTCAGTGGAAGCATCACGCAATGAGGGCTATTTTGGTTTTGCCTCATGCATTATGAATAAGCAAGAAAGCATTGCAGTGCATGGCTCTGGCTTGGTAGATATTTTGGCATATGGGTTCTTAATATTTCATAGTAAATGAGGGCCAGCTAGATGATGGACACCAGAATGTCACTGCCCTGTCTACTAGGTATTAATGAAGAAGTTTACTCAGCTGTGAGTAGGGAGCAACCACCAGTGGATCCGTTCTCATTTCAAGAGAAGAGGAGAGAGAGAGAGAAGTGGAGAGAGAGGCAGAACTTTCCCGGCTTACGGAGGCAATTAGATCTATTATTAGTCCGACAGTGGAAGGATTGATGCGCACAATAGTTGGTGTGTAAGCAGAAAGCTGAGGACGTGAGTGAAATTTTAACAGCGAGAATCTCCGAGATTATAGAGGCCTTCATTAACATTTTCACACATGGCTGGCTAACAAATGAGAAAAGAGCCCTACCGTACCGGTAGATTTATCACTCGCTCACCACTTGGCTCCTTCCTGCCTTTACCGTAGCTTCCCTTTTTCTTCCTCTGGTCTGGAGTAAAAGACACCAAGCAGGGCCGAGAACTGAAGACAAGAGCCCAGAGCCTCTGGACAGAGGCAGCGCTGTCATCCGTCCAGCACCAGGCCTTCAGTCTGCTTCTGAAGTCCACAAGCGTATGCCCCCCCTCCTAATATACTTGGATAGAATGTGCTTGAAAAGCCACATGCACTTTAAAACGGCACTGCGCTCTTTTGCGTTCCCACCTGCTGACTCGTTGAGAAATGTTTTCAGGGGGGAAATTTTTTCCCCTCTGAGAACTTCATTAGAATGACAAATAGCACGCTGCCATAAGTGGAAGCATCAACAGCGCAGCAGCCAAAGAGAGATCTGTGAGAGGTGACATATCGGGAGGGAAATGGATTATACTCCATTAGACTCTATATGATTTCTGAGAGAGGGAGAGAGGAGGGATTCGCTCCCATGTCTGTCTCCGCCACTTCTGCTGACTCACTCATACTTTTTTGGAGGCTGAATCTTCCAGTGAAGGTTTGGGTACACTCACACTTCAATAAAAGCTGAAAAGATGCAAATTGCAGTTTTCTGCCTAAATGTGATATTTTCAGATCAGAACTATGTGGACTATGTGGTAATGTGACTAATCAAAATGATAGGATTATAAATATTTTTTCTTTACTGAGAATATTATGGTCGGGGATATCTGCTACATTTCACCATAAAATATTACTTAAAAATCATTGTTCATAAAAAGAATTCTAAAACATTTAACATCATGCAACCTTTCTGGCCTTCTCAGTACAACTGGACAATGTTAATTTTAAGATAAACAGCTACTTAAATTGGGTTTTAATTTTACTGCACTGTACATAAGCAGGACATTCTGTTTGGCAGCCAGAGTTTGGAAAAATACTTTAAAAAGAGAACTCTATACTAAATACACAGTCCTTTTTTCTGTAACATATTTCTGTTAAAATTCATAAAAGAATGTTCTGAATACCTTATGGGAACAAGGGAAAACTATGCTGCTGTAAGTTGTTCTTAATTCTGTTCCTTGCTGTTACCAATTACTAATTTTCCTCATGTAATTCTTTTGTAAATTTGTATTATCTTCAGACCACTGATGCTCCCACAGTCCTTCCCAGGAGCAGAAATTCTTACCTATCTTATACTGTGTATATATGTGTGTGTGTGTGTGTGTGTGTGTGTGTGTGTGTGTGTGTGTGTGTGTGTGTGTGTGTATGTGCATATGTACTGTTCCAGTTAAAAGTTTGTACATGACTATGAATGTATGTAGGGTCTGACCAAAAAATAAGCCTTATAATGTGAATGTAGCTATAGACATAGAGACGAAGCTTGCTCTGAGACAAACCCAAGGCCAGCAAATTTTTTGCCACTTGTGCAAAGGTGTTGTTGGGCTTTGGGATTGGTCGGACATGCAAGCTTTCTAAATGCAATCCCCACTACTTCCCCTTCACACCCCACTCCACCCCACCCAGCGGCAGTCAGGTGTGAAAGACTCGTCTCCTCCTACGTCCTGGAACTGCAAATAGGTATCGGACGGAGAGGCTTGCTTTGGCATGGCGCCAGTCTCTTTTCAGTATCAATAATGAACATTTAGAAGAACAGCTTAGGCAAAGAACAAACCCACCTAATGTCCTTAAGACAAAGGGAGATATTGCAACGGACAGGGGGCTAGAAATCAATTTCCCATTTGCGACTTTAATTTGGGCATGATGGGCGGAGAGATTAGGGCTGCGGGTACCTGCAAGACCCGTTTCTGCAGAACTTTACCTGCTGCCCTGGGTCTGCCCGACCCGACCCCACGCTAATTAAAGTCCTGGATTGATTCTCAAACGGTGTGATACCAATCTGTCCTCAACAACCCCCACACACAGAGTCTTCCCCTGCCAACAACTTGATAGTAGTCTCATAAAAAACACCTAATGGCACTTTTTAGCCCTGGTTACCTTTGAGCAAGCATTTAAAGCGATAGCATAATCCTTTATTTGTAGATGAAGCCAAGTCATGTTTGGTGCAGGATGTTTTTGTTTTATGGCCACAAGCTAATGAAACTCAGGCCATGTCCACAAATGCATGGGTTTTTCCACATGGGCACGTTTTCAAAAATATCTGTCCACACGCAGTTGAAAAAAATGCTGACAAAGCATGCCAGGGCAGCAGGTGGTGATATGACCTTACACTGTAAAGCATTGGTGGCCAATCAGAAGCCTTGGAGGGGGGATGTCATTACCACAGACAGTGAAATGATGAGAAATAGGCAAATAATATGCATAATCAATGGCCTCAGTGATGGATCCTCACATATTATTATTATTATTATTATTAGTAGTAGTAGTAGTATAATTAGTGGTTCAGTTTTGTATTATTGTATACATTCTATTGTTTATTTATGCATATTAGTGAAAATTTTGAAATATTGATAAGTTAAATCTTCCTTATTAACAATTATTTTCGTAATAAGTTCTGCTCATTCTGGCGGTACTGCCGAAGTTGCAGTTGGAGTGTGAGTGATGAGCAGAGGAGGAGAGCAGTTTTAAAAATGAGTATTTGGGTCAACTCTTGACAATAAACTGTGCAGTTACTGAGGTTCTGAGATACTAAAAGTGCTTTATACCACGACACGTCGCCTAGCCAGCAGGCTTTCATTTATTCTCGTGAATAAACACAACTGAGACGATGCTAGCTAGCCAGCAATCTGGAGGAACAATCTGGAGACATTTATTTTGGCTGCACCTGGAGTTAAAACCGAAAAGAGAGTTCACACTCGCACAGTCTCACAAACCGTCCAAAGAGTCTGGGGTGTGGAGCTGGCAGCTGTGTGCTGCTGGTGACAGAATAGCATTTAGCCTGATTAGCATGTTTCCCCATGGAAGTGCAGGGCTTCAGGCTTCATGAAAATGGTAACTTGACCATAATTGCAGTTTTAAATAAAAAATGCATTGATTATTATGAAATGCTTGTTGTTTGTATAAATTTGACTGCTTTGAGATGGACAGGATGGCTTGTTCTACGCCATAGCGCTCAACTGTTTTGAGACCAGTATCAAGTTGTTTGGATGGCTGTGGTTGGCTGTCCTCTTAGCTCCGAGGACGTCCTCTCATCCTCCTAACATGAGGACTGTATGAACCAGTGAACTGTGCAGTTACGCTCGATAACTTGCAGTCCCAGGCCAGACCTCCTCCTCATTTAGCTTAGTGGAAACCGTCCTGTTAGCCCAGTCACGATATGTCCCACTGCCACCTCTAGACGAACTGGTCCTCTTTGAATTGGTGGTGCTGAGGTGGGTTCATAGAAGTCACATTTTAATACGTCGTAAAATAAGCTGCATGTGCTCACACTATCTGTATGCACGCAAGAGCCGTTACAGTCCTCAAGTGGATTGATATTGACATATCTAAGGCCTGTGCACGCTGGCATTAATAATTTCAGAGCTGTGCCCTTATGCGCCATGTGCTTGCACGAGTCTGCCTTTGACATTTTATCTTTTCATATTTATTGACCAAAAGATGTATGACAAAACGGCACATTAGTGATGTATGACCACAATATTTTCCTAATGGACTGAGGCTGTGTATTAAAATGAGAAGTACTGATGTTAGTAATCTGATCTGATATAGTCATTTCTCAAGGAAGCGAGTGTGTAGGAGGTGTGTGTTCAGCTGTGTGAGCAAGACTTTTTTTTTGTACTACAACCTGAGCGTGGCTTTCTGCCATACGTGTGTCCGTTCTCTGGGCTGCATGTTTAATGAGGGGCTTTTTGGCGGGCCCCTCAGAGGAGTTAATTAAACTGATACAGGGCTGAAGCTGATGAGCCACACCACTCTGACCTTGAGGCTGCACTCCCCCTGTGTGTGTGCAATTACACCTGCATAATCAGTGCGGCGAGCGGTGGCCACTGCCACCACCTCCACCTCCCCCTCTTCCTCCTCTTCCTCTTCTTCTTCTGCTGCTTCTTCTTCTTCCTCTTCTTCTTCTTCTTCTTTTACTTTTTCATGACACAGCTAGGGCCCATTGCTAGGGGAGGATCTGCGACCAGTTCCGAACATGCAATAACTGATATAACCTGTTTATGATGTGACTGAATGTTGATTAAACTTTGTTTTAGTTAAACAGTAATATACTGTATACAAATTTGCCTGCTGTCAAGTGTTTAATTGTGATAAAAGGTCTCAATTGTCAGGTTTCAAACATCAGAAACCTTAACCTTATTTTTGATGTTATTTTCTTATTTTTACCCAGTTTTGTCATGGACAGTTTCTAGCCCACTAGCTACACCTCCCCATCACACAGTGCTGACAAGCTGGAAGTCATTTCTCTTACATCAGCTAACAAGACGCCCACGTTGGCTAGCATCACACTGAAGCAAAGAGTAAGAATGAGCTCCCTCTAACCCACCCAAAGAGAGTGAAGTTAACTAAGGAGAAATTTAACCTTAAGAAGGTTTAAATAATGCCAATATTGGAGAAGTACCTTCTAAGAATTCTTAGACACAGTATTACTGTGATATGACTAAAAATGTCTGTCAACTCAGCAAAATGATGGGGAATATTTTTTCTTATATCCAAATTCCTCAACACTTTTTAATGGTAGATATTGATAAATACACAAGATCTTAAAACTGATATAGGTGTTGCATACTCACTGCCCTCTCATTTCCATGCCAGTAACATGTTTCCAGTGCAGTGAAACTGCACTGGGCCCTACTACAATGTGCCATAATGCATAATTTAAAGGACCAAATCTTCCCAGCATGATAATTACATTGCTCCTCAGTGGTGGAGTAGAGGAACCAGCAGTACCCTGTTCAGAGTGGGAGACTGTTCTCCGCTGGGCGTTGTGGCGCATGCAAATGATCTCTCTGTCAAGGCTGCTTACTTTAATAGGGCAGGCCAGGGATTTATTAGCTTCCCTATTGGCTGCAGGAAGAGCAACGCAGCTGCCAGGACCATGAGCTGAAGACATGGGTTTTTATCCTGTCTGTGTCCGTCTGTGTGCATGTGTGTTCTTCTGGGTTAGTAAGTTGCCAGGTGTCACACTTTTCAAAATGTTTTTGTATCAATGACCACTTTCTCTTTGCTGGTTTGCAGTAATGTAATATGGCTAGCTGAGCTTATTCTGAGTTAAACAATATTGCACTAAATAGATTTCACAGTATTTGTGACAATTTGAGCTTGGGAATAAAACCAAAGCCTACATATTCATCCCCTTGATGTGATGACAGCACTCATCAAATCTAAGGTGTTTAAAATACCTTTATGCCAAAAGAGTGTTAATAAGTGCTTTTAATTTTAGTTTAATTTAGTTTTTTTCAAGTTTTTTGCATAATTAAATGCTTCAGATATGAGCAAAGTCCGTTCAAAAAGGTTTGTTGTGGAATATCTCTGTGAAAAATACATGGAGACATGTTTTGCATTGTTGACATCACGACCCTTAGTTCCATTCACCCCATTGATAAAGAAAGCTGAGTCAGTAAATGTCTCTACATAGCACCAGTTCCCATCAAGCCACTATAAATTGGTATTTCAGTGATTATGTAGAAATGTAAAAAAATCTCTGGAATTTCCTGTTAACTGAAAAGTGTAGCAAGAAAAAACCAGGTATCAAAAGTAGACAAGGTGCCTTGAAACATTTGATAGGCAGCAAATGAGTGGGTAGGCTTGCTTTCTTTACATTTCCATACAGATGACCAGCAATGTCATTCTATGTATGGCGTACATGTTTTGTTTGTGTGACTCTGCTGTCGGTGCAGAGCTTTCACCTCAGCCTGCCGTGGCCTATCAGAATTCCAAGCCCAGATGAAGACATGGAAGTGGGGCAGCATAGGCCGACTTCACATTCTCCACTGCTCTCATGGCTACAGACTGTGGCAGAGCAAGACCCTGGGGCTGTCTAGTCCCACCCCGCCACCCCCCTGCCATCAGCAGCCCCCAACAATGACGGCCTGCTTAGTAAAGCTGTCTCATGAACTCCAGTCAGACCTGAATAAAGCGAGCACAAGGCAAAAAAAATGTTTGGTGAGAATGGAATGTCACAGTAGATAAGCATCACAAGCTGCTCCATATTTATTATGTGCAACAATTTGACTAAGAGAGAATTTAGATTAATAACGCTGAGCCCCAGGAAGTAATTTCCTTTGGAGAAAGTGATTTACATGCGGCGTCGCCCGGAGAGAAGCTTTTTCCTGTCTCTTTTGTGGTGTCAGCTAAAAATAATTACATTTAAAACAGTGTCCAAGGTTAATAGGTCCTCCTCCCGCTTATGAACTTTATACCCCTGCCTGGCTGCTGAATAGGAGCGTTTTTATTGTAACGTTATGCTTCAGAGAAAGCAGGAGTGTAGAAGTCGTTTTAAGGGTATCATATTTTGCAAAACTTGTGAAAAGAATTTGTCAGGCGTAACCCCTTGCCATAGCAAAGTCAGGGATGTTGCAAATACCCAAAGTGTGGAGCTGCTCTATTTTTTTTTTTTTTTTAGGTTAGGTTAACTGGCAGACTAGCAGTCACTGGAATACATGTAGGGAGATTATGACATTGGCTCTATTGCTTTTGTGTTGGGAGCGTGTTTGCTCAGCCTTTGAATTGTTTTTCTTGTTTTGTGGGGGGTGTGGCGGGTTGCCTCTTCTTTTCTTATCCCTGTGTTAGCTACTCTGTGGTTTGGGAGGTGTTACTCATACC
Organism: Hemigrammopetersius urotaenia; assembly: GCA_037974485.1. NCBI lineage: Eukaryota > Metazoa > Chordata > Actinopteri > Characiformes > Alestidae > Hemigrammopetersius > Hemigrammopetersius urotaenia. Next base: position 23,625,163 of record JBBPDC010000135.1, read on the forward strand.
TCTGCTGTTGTTTGATTCCTCCAAAGCTCTGAGGGCCAAAAGTGTTCTGGTAAAGTGAGCTCCCCATGAACCCCCCTCCCGACTACGAGAAGGGGGTTCACCACACTGGATGAATGTTTTTTTCATGATCACCTCTTCTTCCATGTCATATGGTTGTTTTTAACGAGGCTGGCTCCCCGGCCAGTCAGCGTGAGTGTTATTGATAAATGATTAACGGTGCAGAAGGTGTGAGGAGTTGTATTGAGCCTTCCTCCGGTGAGCAGGCGCGCTTTGAATATTTCATTGGCACACAGATGTGCTGCTGTCTATATAACTGCTCCTGGCTCCTCAGCCTTGCTCTATTAGAGCCCCGTGAACAATTCCCAGCCACTCTCTCCCTCGCTAGGCCTGCACCCACATGTGTATTTGAGGCCAATTCAACTTTAAAAAAAATGTATTTATTTACTGTTGGTAATGGTAAAACATATATATTCTTTGGGTGCAAGTTTGCCTTACAGTGGCCTGCTTGCACTACTGTCAAAATCGTCATAAAACTATGCTGGCATTATCCAACGTATTTGTAGGCATTTTATAAAATAACCTTCTGTGAGGCACCTTTTAGGCCCATTTTGATGTCTGGTTCCTATTACCACCACTGTGAGCCATTTTCAGTGGGTATGTTTCTTTAGAATGGCACATTTCACATCAAAACACTCTGAATGATTTTGTTCACACCTAGAATTGATTTATGAAGACATTTTGAAGAGTTGATGAAATTACTGCAGAGTGTGCAAAGATCTAGATGTGCTTCTTCCAATACTTAAGTACTTTGCTAAGAAGCAAACTGTGGATATCAGCCACAGCTTGGCTGATCAAGTATGGCTGTAGAAAAGTGAAACTGTTAAACTAGCCCAAATGGTCGCTTTCTCTCTTTTGCCCTGTCCCTTTTATCAGTTTGTAGTTGTTGACTGGTGAGCGCTGCCTAAACTAGTTAATCATACAAGCATCTGATGGATGTTAATCCGTTATCTGATCGGCTTGACTTGCAGCCTGAACGTTAGCCAGCACCGACCGTCTATTTGTGTATGTATTTGACATTATGGGGGTGGAAGGGGGTTATGGCTGGTCCCAGGCAGGCTCTATCTGTCTGTGTTACACTGCCATCTCCTGTCCTGGACACGAGGGCTGTGGGCAGGCAGACTGGACCCAGCAGTGGGGAGCACATCACTGATCAAAGAGGTTCTTGCCTTAATCCTTCCCATCCAGCAGCCAGCCTGTCACTGAGCGTACTCCCAACCTCCCCAGAAAAACACTCGCAGCTAAACTAGCCTAAAGTGCTGCTGCTATTTTTACTTTTGACGACAGAGAGAGGGGAAAAAAATAGAACCCCTGCTGAGAGCGTGCAGGAGAATTGGGCGGAATTAAAGGAACAAAGCACGAGAGGATGAGTGTGTATACGTGTAGGGGTGTACGTGTTTGCCTGCAAGTGCGGGGGCATTTGTTTGTGTGTCTGTGTGTGTGCGTGCGTGTGTGTGTGTGTGTGTGTGTGTGTGTGTGTGTGTGTGTGTTTGGGGAACTGGGTGAAATGAAGCAGTCGGGCACAAGAGAAAAAGCCTCTTCAGACTGCCTGCATAACACACAGCGGCTGAAAGTGTCGGCATCTGAGGATTCGCAGATGAGGAATGCGCCCGAGGAATAGCAGGAATACCTTGATCCGCCCGACTGAAACATATGTAAAAATATTGCATGGTTATTTATTAATACAGGGTGTTTGTTTGTGTTGTGTCTCTGAGAAATGAAAAAAAAGGAAACTGACAAATCTTTTCACTGTGTTGTAGTTAACCATATAATGCCAAAAATGTCTAATCCTGACATTGAATTCACTTTTATCCTTTAAAAACATGAGGTACTGTTGTGCTCAGTAGTGCAGTAATGTGAAAAGAAGTATAACTTTTGGAGCAGAGAATCTGTCCGTTTTCATTCTGTGAGTAAGCACAAAAATATGTATACACTTTTTTAACTTTGATTGATCAAATCACTAATAAAGCTTTAGTGACATTGAACTGAATGTGTGAGAACCCTGGCTCAGATGCCCCTGCTCATCCAACAATAAAGGCAGCATTTAGCTTCTTTTATACAGTGATAGAACACACAGTCCACAGAAAGTGGAAACAGTTCTACATGCTGATTTTCATTTGGCTATGGTCAATGTGGTCATGCATGTTAAACTTCTCTGGGGAGGGATGAGTTAAAGGGGAGTCTAAAAAGGTAAAGGGATAATTGATAGTCTCTGAATGTATCATTAGTGAGAGGCATTAGGCTAATAGTGTGAAAGGGGAATTTCACTGTTTTGTTTTAATGCATTTATTAATTTAGTTGTAAACAAAGTCTTTAGAGAGATTTGCCATTAAATAAAACCTCCTGGCTAGACACACATGTGGTAGCAGTGGTGATAGGAACTGCCTGATGTGGTAAATGCATTACAGAGAAATGTACCAACTCTGATTTCTTTATAGTGGAGACAGGAACAAGGGATCACAATGTCATTAAAATGTTAATATAGCCAATTTTTACTCTCCAAAAACAATGAATCTACATTAATGCTGATCAATGTTAAACAGTCATACACATATATA
>JBBPDC010000135.1:23639558-23669558 GCA_037974485.1 Hemigrammopetersius urotaenia
TGTGTGTGTGTGTGTGTGTGTGTGTGTGTGTGTGTGTGTGTGTGTGTGTGTGTGTGTGTGAAAGAGAGAGAGAGAGACAGAAAGTTTGGGTAACTCAAACTGTGCTTCGCCTGTCTGTGCGGAGAGACGGATCTGTGGACGCTGGTGAAGGTGAGTGAATTTAAGCGCATGTTCCCCGGGGCTCTTGTTCCGCAGACAGTTACAAACAGGATCGCGGGGAGCATGGTGCTGCTGCACATGGCTGACTGTGGAGACGGCTTTGAGAAATATGAATCCATCCAGTGCGGCCATAACTCAGCACCACCACCACCACTACCACCTCCCCCAGCCCATCCTCACCTTCCCACTACTACTGTAGCAACAATCCGCTTTTATAAAAGTTGACTGCATTCAGCTGCATCTCTCTGCCTTTCCCAGCAGAGGCTGGTGGAGGACACACATTTGCTCTGGTGCAGTATGTGAACATATTTCAGTGAACATTATTAGTCACTTTTTCTCATCATTTTTAAGGCCTGTTGTAGTCCCATCGATTACAATATACCTAAATGTAAAGCTCAGCTTTATGTAACAAATGATTTTTAACTCCAAATCATCATTTAATAAACAGACATCTTGGAAGCTATAAAGGAGAAGGCACATGACTAAATCTTTAATATAGATGAATATACATTCATTGTAGTAAGTTTTATTTTAGGTCATTTTAGAGCATTTCTGTTGGCCTATACAACAAAAATGTCCATACAATGTAAATTGGAGTTGATGATATACAGAAGTGCAGGAGTCTTAGATAGCCAAGATAACTGTTTAAAGGTCATTTCTTCATAGGAAATGTGTGCTTTGGGTCATATATAACATTATATGTTATATATCTTGGATTGGTTCAAACAGGTTTGATTTCTGACATTTTGATCCGCTCCAAACATTGCATGGATTCCATCTGCAGCAGATAGTTATTTAGTGGACTAATAACGAATGTTGTTCCATTGTGCAGTGCATTTGAGATCAGAACTGCCACACACACCCCCAGTCAGAAACATAGCACTTGATTGGTTGTCATTTGCAGCCCAAGGCATCATGGAATTGCCAGTGGACAGCTAACAACCTTGCAACAAGAACAGTTTTCAACATGGTGAAATGGATAAACAATCACAGATGACATTAAATGGTGTATTCATCATTCTGGACTGTTCAAAGCTTGATTACAAAGTGTCTGAAAGAGTCTTTAACTTTTGTTGTACAGTTGTTACAATGACAATAAAGAGATTCTGATTCTGAAAGGGCTACAGTCGCACCAGAGACCTCACTCTTGCATGCGCAATGCATGCAGCATCCCTGAGGTACTTAGTTAATCGTCGATGTATATGACATCATCAACCTGGGAAACCTGGTTTGAGCTCGTCGATGTATATGACATCATCAACTTGGGAAAGTTAATAGTGACTCTGAATAGCTAAAGCCCCCGCCCCCCGGATGTACAGGGGAATTATACCCTCTCTGCAGCTGGGAGAGGCTTGTCTGTTTATAGGGTAGTCATGTGTGGATTGTTACTGTCAAAGCAGAGTGTTCAAGTGTACATTTCAGAGTGACAGCCTGACTGACACCCAGTCATGGAGGTGTGAGAGGAGAGCAGAAATAATGGGTATTGGCTCTTTAAGGGAACGATGCTGCAGTGACTCCTGCTTTGGTTCCACACCACTTCCCTGTAATGGGTGTAATTAATTGATGAATGAGGTCAAATTGAAGATATCTCGGCACGTCTCAATTTGCCCCCACCCCCCTGTGTTGTTTCTCTTAATGTGCCGTGCACCCAGTTTCCCTCTGTGCTCATCTGCATAAGACCTTGGGATGAATGTTAACTATGTTTAATTAGACAAGTGCCAGGATGGATGGGTGCGAGCGGTGGCCCCCTGGTGCCTGGGGGTGTGGGGTTGTACCACACACTCTGGGATGAGGTTGCAGGTTGATGATACTGCAAGCTAATGTCAGCCAAACCACTATTCGCGTCCAATATCTATATGAACTGAAAATGGAGTAAAAATGTAATTTGACTGAAATAAATTAAATATCATTTCAGATTTTAATTGTTCAACCTATATGGCTATTATTATGTGATTTCAGAGTAATTATTGAGTTAAAGTTACAAAAGAAGTGGCATTTACATTGAATTACATTTTGTATCAACCGGTTCAAGTCTTCCACGTGTAACTTTTTTTCCAATAGTTTCTTTGTCATTCTATTACAAACAAATGTAAAGGTTTATTTTATCTTCACTTCACTTAAAGGTTTATCACTCCACTTAAATGACATATAGTTACTTGACTTATTTTTAGTTTTATGCAAGGGAAGACAAAAATGTGCACACAGCAATTCAAATGTTAATATACTAATAAAATTGCAGCATGGATACTAACACCAGAAATCAAGTTTGATCTTTAGACTCAGTTACGAACGTAAATTGATTTACTATTTTTAACATAAAATAAATAATAAATAAGTACTTTTTAAAACAGTTTATATTATTTTCTTATTATTCATTTTCTTCTATCTATCTATCATCTATCTATCTATCTATCTATCTATCTATTTATCTATCTATCTATCTATCTATCTATCTATCTATACAAGAAGGTATTCTAGATGTTCTGGACAAGCTAGTGTGATCTATAAAGGGCAACCTACAGGACTTTAAAGATCTGCTGCTAACCACAGCACAGATGTCTTTTGAAGTCCATTGGTCAGGTGGTTTGATGTTATGGCTGATTGGTGTATATCTACCATCATCTACATTTATTTTGTTAAAAACATTATTACAAACATATGAATGGTGATCAAATGAATTTGCACACAAGAACAGCCATTAAATGTCACCGTTCTGCTGTTTTCACCTAAAATTTCCACCTCCTTGCTTTGTTATTTTCTTATCCTTTGTCATGAAAATCCTTCATATTTGTATTATGGACCTCGCAGCCACGGAGGCTTCTTATCTGTGTCCTTCCAAGCAAGGTGTGATCCTCTGCTCCTCCTTAGCACAACATTTCCGCCGCTTTGAGCTGTGAAGCACCTCTGCCACCATACGTGATCCAGGGAGTGATGGTCATGTCATTCAAACAGTGAGTGAGGCCCGATAAGGCAAATGCAGATGTTTTTTCCCCTTCTGCACTACCATGTTTGAGGATGTCATTATCTGGCCTATGTGTTCGGCTGGGTGGCTGAGATGCTAGCGAGTAAGTGAGCACTGAGGCATTTATGTATATATCCCTTCCCCCCTCTGCTTCCTCAGGGCCAAGGAGCTTATCTTCTGGTCATGCCCAGGCAGCAACACCTCCAGAAGCCGTGGATTACCACGCTGCCTGTGGTTCCACGATTATTACAAGCCTCGGAGCAGATGTGATGCAGGCATCAAAGAGCCATCACCGGAGCCGATTAAGACCAATGACTTTTGAAGCGTCTCTGAAACACTCAATGAAAATGTTATGAACGCACGCAGATGTAAACAGGCTTTGATGCTTGCAGAAAGAAAGATGTGTTTGTTCGCATTTAAAAGCATCTACTCTAAAACAAATGCCATTTAAGCCTTTGTGTAGCTGGTGTTGTGTCATATTTGGGCTCTAATTAATTGGAGAAGTGGAGGAGTTCTCCTCATCCCTGCTCCCTCCCGTTTGTGCTATTTGTCTCTGAATGACCTCTGATTTCACACCACATTGGCTTTATCCTGTTATGGACAACAACCTTCTTTTTTGCTGACAACAGAAGAAACGATATCTGTTAAATAAGTAATTCCCAACTGCTCAGTGAGTTTGCCAGCAGCAAAACATTGGGATTGCTGAAAAGGCAAGCGCGAGAAACGTAGGAGGGGAGGAAAAAAAAACAGCCATCCCAACACTTTCCACCTCTGTTTTCAATTTCGTCTGAATGTAGATAGCGCACATGCATGGTTATTTATACTGTGGCGAGCTTATATTTAATACAAAAATGTAGTTCGTTTTGGAGTTTAGCCAGCTCCTCTGAAGGTTCAAGCATTAATCCAGCAGTCTCCTCAAAGCTAAACATTTACTGTAATTAATCTATTCAGAAAGTAATTGGACCATTATGGAATGAGAAATATGTTGACAGAATATATTTGTCCCTCCTTTTCAGAGCCATATCAAGCTTTGTCACTCTTAATAGCGATAGATGGCTATTAAGATGTTTTTATTTAAACAGTGTTCTAACAGAACACCCACAGTTTCATTCGGTTCATACTGGGTTCACAATTTAACAATCTCACAATGTTTTGACAAAATTGAAATGAAGAAAAATGAAGACTATGTCCATGTTGCAGCATAATTTAATCACACTAGAGCTGGGAGGTGAGAGTGACACGTAGTGTGGCACATAAAATGCATTTAATGTGTTCAGATACTCATTTGGTAAACCTACAAGTATTGATAGCCAGTAAAATGTTCAGAACAGCTATAGTATGTTGTAGATGTAATATATATTGTATGCCAAAGCTGTTAGCATCTTTTCAGTTTTCTTGGCTATCTGCACTGCTCTGTGCAAGCTCTTCTTAATCCTTTTTGTCAGTTTGAAGCAAAGCTAACGTTTAGTTATGACACTAAATTCTAGCATTTGTTGGTGTAAGCTAATGTGCTGTAAGCATTTTGGCACATCATAAAGTCTGTGACAAATTGGCTTTAAAAGTAACACAAACGCTTTGCTTGAGGCAGTTTGGGGCAATATCCACTGTTTTTGTTGCAGCACCATTTGACATGCCCATTCACATGACACAGAAACAGCCCTCTGTGATTGGTCGTTTTGTATGCCAATCATATGGCCCCTTCTTCTTTAAGTAAGGGGTTCTTAGTCATTGTGAAATCCACTCCACTGGCTTGTTAGTTTGAGCTTTGAAGCTTTAAATAATCATGAATTGAGTTGTTGAAGGGCATAGGTGGACATGATGTGATTGTGATTGCTGGACTGTGGTCAACTAGGACACTTCTATTTGTGAGCTATATGCTGCATATTTGGATTTCGTATGTAGGAAACTTCATGAGACTGTGTCAGTCCGTGCTGTGCTTTGATGAGGGGGATTGATATGCTGGCACCTGGCACTCTTGAGTTTTCGCCTGAGTGCCAGAGCAGCCTCTAGTAACGTTGATGCATGGCCATGAATTATATTACGCGTTGGCTGCTGCTCACTCCCAAATTCATCTTTGCACTCAATGATTTATTTATTTATTTAAGCCATTTGTCAAAAAGTTTTTTCACCAGGTGAAATTGATGAAATAAAGGGAGAAATTGAGAATGATGGGGATTTGCAACATTGCTTCTTCATGCCACGTTGGAACTGAGCAGGTGTATCCAGCATGGCGTTAGCACGGGCCGTGTCCATCGCTTATGATGAAATACATGGTTGAAAGTCGGCGCCGGTAAATGATCTGTAAATGGGTAGAGATGATTAATGGTGGAGAGATCTTACACTTTGCTCTTTCCTCAAGCATGATCCTGCTATCTGGGGAGAGCAACACCACTATGTTTTCATCTTGAATCTTTGCAGGAGAAACTTTGTGACATAGAGAGGGCTTTGTGTGACATGGTTACCTCATTAACACCTGAATGTGGTTCCTTTGTTCTGGGTGCTGAGCTCTTTTCAGTCCACGGTAAAGGAACAAATTGAACCAGGTGACAATAAATAGCTTTGCAGATTGTTTAATGAAGTGCATATAGTGTCTGGGGTGAGCTAAACAAACACGGAGGTGGCTCTGAAATAGAAAGCGCGGGCTCACAAAAGAGGAGGTCATCGCTCTGTCCGTCTGATTGATTCGACTGTGTCTGGAGAGAAAAGAAGGAGAAAAGCAGGCACAAAGAAGTCAGCCTCTTTGGCTGCACACGGTCTGAGGTTTAGATTTCAGATAGATTTCAGATATATCAAGGCTGCAGACGGTGCATGGATCAAACTGAAACAAAGGACCGGGGTAGAAGAAATATTATTATCAGAAGCTATGTCAGATATGAGTAATACTGTGTGCCTGTGCAGTGGCTAAAGCCTCCAGCAAATGATGAAAATGACACCATGGCAGCCTTGGCCTTCAAGGGTTAATGGTGAGACAATAGCATGGACTCTATTCAAAAGGTAAATGCCGTCAAGGAGAAATTTTTGCTGGATTTGGCTCAATCTCTGTGTGACCTTCGCAGTCACACTTTCTCTTTATTGTAATCTCAGCACAAAGAGGCAGTGGTGAGCGGTGGGAGTGGGCTGCCTGACAGAAAGTCTGAAGGCTAAACAAAGGCACAGCCTGGCCGATGCACAGGGCCGATAGCAGAAACACACTTCAATTAAAGCCTGCCCTCCTCCTCAAAGACAAATCAAATCAGGCAGAGCAGTGGCGGGAAAAGGCTAGAGGAGGAGAGAGTGAGATTTCAGAGAGAGAGCGAGAGAGAGTGAGTGAGTGAGTGAGAGAGAGAGAGAGAGAGAGCACAGGCCTGATTGCTCCCTGTGTACGGGAACTGCACACACACCATGCCTTTCATGAGTCATCTGAAGCCATAACATCTTTTGCCCTTTGCCTCTGCCTCCTCCTGCCTGCCTTCATGTCTGCAGGAGAAAGAAAAGGGTTTTGTGTGGATCCTTAAGAGAATATTCCTCTGTTCTGTAGAGCACGACTTTCACTGAGCTAAAATAACACTCCTCCCTGTAACTGTCTTCTTTTCCCTGACATGTTTGTCCTGACGGTACACTTTTCGCCTCGGTTTTTTAGAAATTCTTTCTATAGGAGTGGAAGCAAATGCACTGTTCCCCCAACACTAATCTATTGATTTTGACTGGACGTTTTTGAGCGCTCCTTTGAACTTTGGTTTCCCTGCTATGCAGCATTGTTTCTCTTGCTCGTTCATTTCCTTCCGCCCAAGGGGGCAGACGTACATCAACCCGTATGGCTGACCAGCAGCGGCAGAGCAGTCGAAGTGAACTGCTCTTTCACAGAGAGACCAGGAGGTGGGTGTGGGCATGAAATTGGTGGCATTCTTTTACTTGCACTCTCATTTTCTTCTCTATTTAGCAAAAAAATTAAACTGTATGACTAACAAAAAGTGTCAGGAAAGAAAACTGTAGTTTCACAGAGAGACCAGTAGGTGGTCCTGGGCATGAGCTAAGACTTGATATTGAAATTGGTTGCATTGTTTCTCTTGCACGTTAATTTTCTTTTTGGCCTCTTTTTTTGGCAGAGAGGTTGGACGTGCGTCATCCTATTTGGTTGCTTGCATGACTGACCACCAGCAGCAAGGTGGTCAGAGTGGGGTTTCACAGAAAATCAGCAGGTGGTTCTGGGCATGGGCCTGGGCTGAAAAAAAAAATTTAAATTGGTTTCACGCAAGGGCACCCCAGTCATTTTGCAGTACTGAATGGTGGAATTCACCATATAATTCCAGCATTAATTGATTTTAGGCCCTGAAATAAACAGGCTGGCAGATTGCACAAAGGCAGAGTCAGGGGCCCGGGGAGAGAGGAGAGGTCGCTGAGACGGGCCTCTTTGATGGAGGAGATTTGGCTGTGTCAGTGATGGGGAGCACGGGGCTTTGCTAGCCTGCTCTCTCTCTCTATCTCTTTCTCAAGCCTACTCCCTCACCCTATCAGCCCATAGGGACTCTCTTCAATGAGGCTCAATGACAGTGCAGGAGATTCACATCTCACTCTGCCTCATGATCCCCCAAAACGAGCCTGTCTCACAGGGATTAGAGCCAGAGTCGGCCGTCAGACGGCTCTGCCCGCGCAGCCTAAATTAGACACACTTTTTAAGTAATTGGCAGCTTGAAGATAGAATGCACAGAAAAAAACGAGAATGGATTCACCTTTCTGTCTGAATGGAGTGATATAATGAGATATATAATACGTACAGCTGTAATTTCAACAGTTTGCACAGTCTCTGTGCCCCCTTTTCATATGGACACACTTCAGAGGGCTCCTCCATGTGGAAATCACTCTAGCTTTGATATAGTTGCTAAAATAGGAGAAACTATTGTCTGCTCTTTACATTGCATACACATTTTGTGTGGAATGGCCTGAGAGAAAGTTTGACAAGCAGCCCTTTCAAGTTTAAACTGACGTTAAGATTGTTTTCTCTTGCCGTTCTGATGATACATTCTTCTCCAACAGTGATGATAAGCAGTTTTTTTTTAAATACCATGTTCCAGCACAGCAGCTACAACAGGCTTGTTTTGGAGTTCTGCCCTGCAGAGGCATTTCACCTCTGTTTTCTTGCTGCGCTGGACGTTGGACAGCCAGACATTGGGAAGCAGGAAGGAGCGGCTTCCTGCTGTAGCAATGATGAAGAGGACTCCAAGCATGGACGTGGGAGAGCACGTTGGAGGAGAGCGCTGCAGGACACTGGGAAGTGAACCCAGCCGCTCCCTGTGGAGCAGCGCAGAGAGGCAGCGCATGGCTGACGCTTACAAATGAGCCACTCCATCGCAGCATGAGGGAATAGAGTACCCTATTGTGTCCCTACTGAAGGACCACTCAGTCTATCCTCCCTTAAAGAAGTGTGGATGAAAAGGGATGTATGTCGGTGCCATGGCACTGGAAACAGAGGAATTATCTTTCTGGCTTCTTCCAAATGTAGGCTACTAAGCTTGAGCTGATTCATTACACAGAGGATCCTATTTACATTGGACATCGTTACGGCTACTTTTTCTTAACCTATATTTTGCCCTTCATTTTTCTTCGGTTTGCTTAAAGCACAAAAGAGCAATGGTGTTCTTTTTCAGGTCCGAGCTCTAAACTTCTTAAACTTTGTTTAGCAAGTTTGTTCAGCGCATTTTATGCAGAATTTTTTTGTGAAAGTTAAAGAAGTAGGCCTACTTAGAAGCACATTCTTCTCTGCCACATGTGATCTAGTCTTAGGGGACTGTCAGGACCAAGTAATGTTATAGTAATCTAGTTACTTTTCACTATGTCAGAGTTTAAATCCTTAGTCATTACGACACAGGTTATCTACTTTACTTTTATCACAGCATGTTACATTATAAAAAAAAAATAAGCCTCAAGATGCTGCGTTACATACATTTTATTCCAGGTATTATTAAAACTTCCATTACTGAATGATAATCACACATCATGTGGCTTACTGGTGGACAACATAAAAATGTGATAAAATGCAGCACTGTTCAACAAATCATTAAAATTATTATTTGAAATGCAAAAAGAAATGGAGATTATCAATAATGAAACTGATGCCACATAAACTCTGTTGCAGTCACGTAAGCATAAAAAAAATTACATTTTTGTCATATGATGATAAATGTCATAATAGGGTTTCATGCAATAACTTTGCTTTTAAATTAGTTTTTGTTGACAGAATTTGTACTGTGATAACAATGTTAACTTTCAGTTTCAGTTTAGATTTCCCATTGTGCACCTACTTTATGTTTTTTACACCCTAGGGCTGAATCTGAATTTTTTTTCCCTTACTCCCTACAAAATGCTACCAAACACTGTATAATAGACAATAGTGCACAATTTAAATGAAGAAGCCAGAATTTCTTATAGCACTCTAGGGAGTAGGGAGCTATTTAAGATTTGTTCTGGGTTTAAAGGTACTTCAAACTGATCTAGGTTAAATAGATATTTAATGCTTGCAAGTATGTAGACATTCAAGTGACTGTCTTTACTTTCTTAAATTGCAGTTTTGCAGTGAAGTATTAATTAATTAATTAATTAATTGTTGTTAAGACTGTTAGCTCCTCTCACCACAGAATTAAACAAGTTTAAGATGGATCTTAAAAAATGTGTCTCCAATTAGTCTGTGATTCTTTCACCTTAAAATAGGCGCCACTAAGGATTCTTTCTGCAGTCTGTAGAAGTTTGTGAGTGTGAAGAAAGTTTGGGCTTTTTGCCAATTTAAAGGCTGAATGTTTTGAAGGTTATTTATGAAAGTTCTTCACATTCCTAGATCTCATTACAAAAAAAAAAGTGATTCTCAAAAGCAGCGGTCCCCAACCTTTTTTGCGCCATGGACCAGTTTCATGTAACACAGTCTGGTGCCAAATGGCTTAGGGGCCGATACCAGTCCATGGCCCAATGGTTGTGAACCTCTGCTCTAAATAATCATCCCTGAAAGATGCTTTAGGGAACCAAGGATGGTTCTTCTATGGCATCATGCAAAGAAACCTTTCTAGGCGTATGAAATAGATAAAGAGCTGCATGCTATCACTCTCACCTAAACAGGTCAGTTTTCTGACCAAATGTTTGAAATGCCACAGGTGTATTGTAATTAAGTGGTTACTTGTTGAAACATTCAGATAAAGCAGAATGATTTGAATTGCTTCAATTATGGACAGCTGTTTCTCCTGACTAACATTAGTTTCTAGGTTTTTAAATAATTAATAATCATGGTTTCAATTAAATACAACTGGCTGTCTTGTTCAAAGCACTGGTGGGGGTTCCTTTTTAAAGTTTAAAGAATCTCCAAATTATGCAGTAGTCCTGTATCAAATGCTTTTTATTGAACCATTAGGCTTTATTTTTAACTGAGTGTGACTATCATACACAAGCCTTCACAGACATGTTGAAGAGGAATCAAGGAACGGTGGTAGTGGCGGCAGCTGACCATCAACCTCTCCCATGTCTAAATCACGTCTTCTCAAAGGACGGTTTAATTTGTATCCCAGACAGCAAGCCTGGCACCAGCCGCAAAACAATCTTGCTAAGTGCCAACATTGCCTCTTTCTCTCTCTCCCCTCCCTCTCTTCCCCAGAACACAAAGCCTCCCTTTGCATCCTCTTCTCTTGCATCTCTCTGTTCCTGCACTTAGAGCTCAGGCCATGGAAACAAAAGGCCAGACAGGCTGGCTGGTGCACTGTTGCAGGGGGTTGGGGGGTATTGCTCAAGAGCTGAGAGAATGAGCATGCCTCCAGAGAAACGCTGCAAGACCCTGGGAGATGCCCAGCATGCAAAGCAAAGGGCCTTTGCCAAGAACCGACCACCAGCTGGAAAACATCTAAGCTATTCCAGATCGATTCGGAATTGATCCCGGCCCTACTGTATGTATAATGTAGACGGCCGGCCCAGCCCGGGCGTTCGATTTTGGAAAAGAGATCCGATCCACATGTGCTTTCAATGCAGAGAGAAGTAGAGGGCAAACTGCCTCAGGTGAGTTTTAAAAGCAGGGAGAAGTGCCCTCCTGTGTTCCGGAGGTGAATTCCATCCACCGTTTCCACCGTGCTCATAGTGTACCCTCTTATCTGCAAATAGGCGACACATCCCATTGCTTTCTGTGTAGTCGGCAGGTTGGTGGCCAAACCCTTTCAGAGGGGCATCATGGGTATTTACATGCGGTGGCTGGACACTCGCAGAGGGGCTGTAAAACGGAGCCTGTGGCGAGAGGCCCTCCCAGAACGCTCGATGCGTGGATTAATGGGCAAGGCCCTGGAAAAGAGAGCTTTTTAACCCTGCTCAGGGACTCATAGAGCAGCACCATGCCATGCCAGCAGATGCCAAGTGCAGCTGTCAGAAGGCAGAGTGCCTTTGTTGTCTCTGCTCTCCCTGACTCCACTGCTCCTGTATGCGGGCCTCTCGACTTTTCAGCTCAGCCTGTAGGGTAATCTTCAAGTTCCTCCACAGCTTGTTGAACTTTTCTTTTCAAAATGTTTCTTAAGGGCCCTTATCCTATACTTTAATTGCCTTTTCGTTGAAGTCTGCTTTTGACATCTGCGTGATTCTGTTTGCATAAAACAAAACCAGTTTTACATGACCACCTGTCAAACTTTTTTATCCTTTACAATTAAACAGGCGGTTTTAGTTGCTGTGACTTTAATATTGATATATTTAAATGACCTCTGTACAGATTGACTGCTCTATATTGTTTCTCACTTGAAAAACCATCTGTACTGAAACACAACTTCAGCATGGATAGACAGGGCTGAACTACTCTAGGCTGAATAGGCAGACATATGTACTAGATTTGTAACAAAAACAGTGAATTGCAAAGTGTTTGCAGCTAAATATCCATGAGCTAACATATTTCTTCGCATTCAGACATTTCAGTTACAAACATAGTTATCTAAAGAACCATCCATTGAAAAAAGTGGTTCTTCAAGGTCATCTTGCACTGAACCCTTGTTAGCACAAGTATTTTTTAGGTACAAAGTGCAGGGCAAAAGTTTTTCATTAAGTTGTTCGAAAAAAAGGAGTTAATTATTATTTAGACAAAACATAGCTTTTCATCCCAAGTCAGACACTTTGGTGTTGCAAAACAGGCTCGAAACATATTTTACTTGAAGAAAACATGTGCAGGTATTTTTGTTTTGCATTAAAAAAGTTTAATTAAAAAATAAAAAATGGAAACAATGGAAATCAAATCTTGATCCGAACATTTCAGAAGTAGGTGAGGTGTGTCCAAACCTGTGAAAATCTGACCTTTATTATGTTTTCCTGAGGCAGTCAACTAATGATTGTTTCCAAGAATTTATGAATTAAAATTAAACCTCTACATTTTCACAGCTCTCTGAATATGCCATCTGTATGTTTGGATGGATTCTCAGCAGTGGGACTTTTTTAAATGATATGAAATGAAGATGAAAGAAATTTTGAATGAGTAAAGTTATTGCCCCACACTGGCACGAGAAAAACAGCTTCGGATGTACCAATTCCATTTCATTTTCACATCTTGCGAAGCAAACCAGACGTGCTCATTTTTAATGAGCTGTGCCAGGGGCGGGAGGCTTTGTGGCTTATTCTGAAGATTGTAAAGCCCTTGACCTTTACTGATTCTCCTGTCTCTCACCTCTCTCTTTCCTTCTCTTTCTATCTCTCTCATTTATCCTCTCATCTCTCCATCCTCCCTCTTACTTCCTCGGTGTCCCCTCCCTGCATTTTCTCTCTCTTATGCCTAATTGCGTTTCTATTTGCCCTCAGGGATGCCTGGGTAGCACAATCCTCTCCCCTGTCCTCCCTCCCTAAAATCCATTTGCACCCTGTCCTGGCCAGGTCGGTTTCATGGGCTGCCCTGGAGGAAATATCGGATGACCTCGCTTTTCCAGCAAAAGAAAAAAAGGGAGGGATCCTGGGAAGTCGGCGGAGAGGCTTTTCTTCTCTCTTTTCCCCTCATATCCATCTTTCATCAGCCCCTCCTGCCCACACTTCCTGCTCTCAAGTACAGGGCAAGGTCACAATCATATACAGCATGTGCTGACAGCAGTTCAGACAATGCAATATCCACATAGATACTCATCATATCAATTCCCTGCCCTGATTTTTGTAGACCTATGGATTTCCCACATCCCCCACAAAGATACATATAAAAAGTAAACAACCATCCTTTGTGCTTTGTGATCTGTTTTCAAGTGCATTTATCTCATATATTTAAAAAGCCCTCTCGACCCCATTTTATGACTCCAGCAGATCTGTGTCTTATTGGTATCTCTCAAACATAACGGAATCCATGAAAGTGGGTTTCGGCGAAGCTCTTTCTGGAGCGCAGACTTCCACTGATGTCTCGGAGACTGAAGTGAAGTGCAGTGTGGGTTGAAAGAATGAGGTTGACATATATGCTACCCATGAAACTGCACGCTGTGAATGATGAAAACATTTGATCATTTTTTAAATGTCACTTTTCATTTGCCGTTCCTTTTTTTTAACTAGCTGGGAAAAAAGGTTTTTAGATTTTCAAATTAAACAGTCCTAAAGTGCTGCATCAGACATAGTAGGGCATTAGTATTCAAACAGAGAAGTTCCTTTTCCCCAGGGATTTTTCACCCAGTGTTTTTGCAGGAGACGGGTCTTGGGAGGGATTAGTCATTATGGATGGTGTTTAGAGACAGGTGTCTGATGCCTGCTGAGATAATGCCAAAAAAGATGCCTATCGCCTCATTTAATGGAGCAGCTACAGTTGTTTCAACTGATCAGCTCCGTCACTCCAGACGGTGAGTTTTGATCCTCTTAACGTGCCTCTTCGTGGGCATCAATCAAGCTATCAAAAGAGACAACAAACAGACACGCGGCAGGTCAGCCCGGGACATGCGCGTGCCTGCACTGGAACGCACCCCCGTCTAACGCCTGCCAGAGCAGACTGTGACTTACGTGCTGTGAGACGTGATGGAATGTGCCTCTCGTTCTAAAAGCAGGCGGAGGTTGGGTTAAACCGGGCTCTCTTTCACTTCACGTTGTCGGCTTGTCTGTTTCCGCTTTCGAGAAGTTAAGGGGGGGGCATGCGTCTGTGTCTTCTTTCATTTTAAATTGCCATACATTTCCTCTCAGACATGCATTCTCTAAAACCTACCCACTTTGCTGGTGCCAGTAGTGACAGCTTGAGTGAAAAGTGAGAAGGTAATGTTGTTGGCCGGCATCCTATCAGCAGCGTCTCTGAAAGGTGTGCCTTTTCAGAGCCTTTCATTTTAGCATTTGGAAGATGACATGTCAAAATGACGCCTCACATGGGGGGTGGGGGGTGGGGGGCAGGATGGAAAGAGGCAAGGAGAGAGAAAGAGCTGTTTGATGTGCGCTAGATCTCCTTGTAGAGGTGACACCATTTAGCATATTAAGAGTGCTTTAAACAGGTGCAGGTAGAGCTGGTGCTTAGTAATCAGCTTTTCTGATGTAAGCCCCTGATACACGGATTTTACACACTCCCCAATGTCAAAGTCTTCATTTCCTTGGCGCTAATGCTAAGAAGAGGGGTCCGAGATAATGCCACGTGTAGCCGGGGGAGTTCAGTTGCGGTTCATTCCTGTTTTAAGAAGGTGATTTGCATCATTTGAATAACAATCGATGCCGTGCGTACTTCATGTGTTAATACATCTGGTAACGGCTGTGGTTATGTGCTTAATAATCAGGATCGCTATTGTGAGGCCAGCTGAAACATCTGCAGTTAAACCCAAACGGAGTAGCCAGCGAACAATGAAAGAGAGAGAGGGAGATAGAGAGAGATAGAGAGAGAGAGAGGTAGAGCAGATGAGGGTGAGAGAGAGTGTGCATGCATGAGTGTTCGGACTCTTTAATGTGCATCGTCTCTGAGCAGCGGGAAGAGGCAGGCAGTAAGGTCAGCAGATAGAGTTCAGAGACAGTTGACAGCTGTTGGCCTTTGATGCAACCATCAGTGAACAGTTGCACGCTCCTGACAACTGTGCCCAATCAACCTGAAAGTGCACTAGCCCTCCGCACCCCCCCACCCCCACCCCCAATTATAACACCAAACAAACTTTGTCTCTTGCAGCTGTTTAATGGCGCTACGTCTGTTTTTGTTTGTTTTCTCGCCGTAAGGTTATTGCACCTTTATGGTTGATCGGGGGGTTGGAATAATCCTCGACATCTGTTCAGAGAGGAGGTTACTCGGGCGGGGAGCGGCAGGGCTGGGCTAGGCTGGGCTTTTATTTACCGGCCTGGCCCTCCACTCTCATCCCTCAGTGCTAAGGTCAGCGCGTCAACTTTTAATGCGAGAGCGATGGAGAAGAGGGGTCTCTAATGGGCCTCAAGGTCATAGAAGGAGCTTTGCCCCAGGCTCAATCTCTCCCTCATTCTCTCACTCACCACACGCTCAGGGGGCTTCAGCAACAGGGCCCATTAACACTGTTTATGAGCGGAATCCCACCACTTCACTCTACTCACTTTGGGGCACATATTAAATGGATTTGTCTTTTCAGCAGAAGTTTACTAATGAATAAAGTGTCTTATCTAAAACCACTGGGCTCATCACACTTTCCACCCTTCCCCTTTCTTCTCTTTTACGCTTTGCCCATGCCTGCTTCAGATTATGGCCTTCATCTCTTCAGTGTTGTTCAAGCGATTAGGTCAGACAGTGTTATGCAGGTGCTTTTGAAAACCAGCTTTTGATCAAAGCTTCTTATGGCCACATTTCTGTTACAGATACAAAGTGACACATGTTTCACAGGCTGAATTCAGATCTGATAGATTCACTGGTGTCATTCATTTAGATTTTAGTGCAGATTTATGTGTAACATGATTCACTTGTGAGTCTTTTGGTAATGTATACATTCATAGCTTATAACTAATTTATAAGAAACTATCGGAAAAATGCCAAGAGTGAAGTTACAATAAAAATAGAAGTGATCAAAGCTTGAGGCAAAAAAACTTCAAATGAATAATTACAGTATATACTTGATCATTTATGTTCTTGATGTTTCAAAACATGTGAAATATTAAAGATAACATATAAAAATGGAATATTAATAATACAGCAGACAACAATGTGTACAATATTCGTGAATTTGAAACATAACTCTATTACAATAAAATCCAAGTTATTAAAATTGAACATTAGTATAATCAAACAAAAAGTAGTACAAACAAAACATAAACATAAGATTCCAAAAATATAGGAAGTGGAATCATCTCTAGACTGATGCATCATGTTTCATCTGTGCATTTTTACACAAATAACAAATCAGGGTCTTTTACAGCCAGACTGTTACAGTGTCTAGGCGGAAAGGTGGAATATGAGACAAAAATCAGAGTTGAATAATAAGCAGGAAGGCCTGTAATGTGAATATAGCCTAAGACCTTGGAGTATCACCCTAAGCATCTTTGCCAGGAGAAAGAGCATGTTTGTAATGATAGAGAGAGAGACCCCTGATTCTCCATGGCAGGCCTCTTCTTTCTCATTTTACCATCTCATGGTGTCATCTTTCCCTCCAGTCCTGATGGCAGCAGAGCAAGTGTTAATCAGGATGCTACCATCTCTCAGCCAGCACCTGCAGGCCAGCGAGCCACATTGCCAGTCCCAGCCCTTCTCACACTGGCATGGCAGGCTTGGCACTTTCAAACTCCTCAAGCATCCCTGCAGGACACTCTGGTGCCCAGTATGTCAGGGCGAAGCAGTAAATGCCCATTATTCTTTGTAAGAGAGTGCCAGTGCCTTCCACTTTTTTGGTTATTTGAAGCAGAGTGTGTTTTGTATTGTTAATGATTTTTATTGTTAAATGAGATCAATAAGCTTACAATCTTGGCTGCCTCGCCTACGCCGAGCATATTGACTGCTCTGTAATTGATTTAGATTATTTGAGTAAACTGCCCAGCCGAATATGTGACAGAACAAATGTATCGACTGACGGTGTTTCGAATTAAGACATTAGGGGTGCTTAATTATTTAAGCAGATTATTTAAGTGAATCAGGAGATATCGAAAGAAACTCACAGTGTAATAATATGCAAACTGCTGAGAAGTTTTTTTGTTTGTTTTGGCGCGCTGCGTGGCGACACCTCCGCTCTCAGTCTTTTTGCATGTGTTAAAGATATGTCTGTTTTTGCATTAGACTGGCAGAACCTCAGAAAATCCTTTGCACTAAGAGATCAGAACAGGATGAACTTTTCCCCTCGTACTGTCAACTGCTTATTATGCCGGTGAGATGTCACAGTAAGCACAAAATGCAGTCAGTTTCACCCGCATTCAGTTTGTCAGAAGCGCCACAATTTCTGTCAGAAATTCGCATCCAAAGCGAGGCAATTGAAGTCATGAAGATCTTGTTTTTCTCTTGTTTATTCCGTTCATCATAACATTTTAATTCCCGCAGTATAACGCGTTAGAACGGTGAATAATCTGATTCCTGGTGATGGCATCAGTCATCGTTGTTGCCTTCTCTGCCAGTTTTGTTTAAGCAAATGACAAATGCCCTGGGTGAGAAATGAATGGCTGCCTGTCACAGGTAATCATGAGGTTGTCTTTCAGCCTGCCTTTATTTCCTGTGATTAGCTTTGTGCTGGAATAATAGGATACACTTCTCTCTTGCTCTTGTCCTTTGTGTTCCATGACAGCTGTGATGGCTTTCACGCTACAAATGGCAAAGAATGGAGTCGTGTTTATTGTGTAACTTATAGACTCAATTATCTTAACATATCAAAGCATGACCTGACAGTTTGGAAGTGTGTAAATAAAGCTAAGTGGAATGGAATGATTGTTTTATCTAGAGATCTAGAGATACTGATTTGATACCAGTGGTCCACTTTCGAAATAAGCATACAGACATTATTGTTAATGGTGTCTGTATCTGCTCCAAATATCTCTGTCATTACTCTGGTTGAATGGGCAGGGCCTATCACTGTGATACTTTTCTTTTTATTATCATTACTCTCTGATTTGTATTTGTAGTTGCCTATAGTTGCCATCTAATAATATTTAATCCATGTTGCTTAATTTATTTTTGGTTTGTTAAAATATTGGTACATTTACAGGGGATGGCAAAACCCTTTCACTAAACTGACGTATATGTACTTTTTGATAATTTTATTGTTTGCTTTATAATGGGATTTGCACAGAGTGTAAAAGTTAGTATAAAATAAAATGTGGAGATGGGTTTCTTCTGACAGTTGTCACGTCGGGTGCTCGTGGAGTGAGGCGAGGCACACGAGTGCAGGTTCCTTATATGCAATTTATTTACAAAAACACAGACTCTACATAAAACTGAAAACGTACAGGTACGAGGACCTTTAAACACAAGGCAAAACTACATATAAAAGACACAAGGAGCAGGGAAAGTGAGGGTCATGGTGAGGGTTGACCAGCACTTGAAATACAAACTTAAATTCTAAAACCCCCTCAAACAAGAACCAATCATAAAACACAATCACTTCAGAAAACACAGGACACCTGAAACTGAGACCCTAGACACAAACATACACTGATTCAAAATAAGAGTCCCAGAAGCAAAAAACCCCTCTAGCGGCAGCTCTGTGAACGTCACAACAGTGACATTGGGCAAGTAAAAAGTTTCTTTCAGTGCTCAGCAAGGCAGTGTTTAAGGGAACTGGAACAAACCAGGCTTCTCCAGACAGACTGCTTCTGAATAGTTGAGTGAGACTTCCTTTCCTATTTTCTTTCCTTAACTTTGCCTGATCTGGTTGCCTTGTGGATCCATTAGTTCTGCCAATAAACAGATGAGGCGAAATCAAAGGAATCAGAGTATACAGCGATCAAAACTGGGTTGGTGAAAAACTAGGACCTATGTGGTAAAAACCTAAAATATATAAAATCATAAAAGAGACTTTGTGTTCATAATTATTTTTAACACAATAACTGTTTTTGCTTCTCTTAGACCCCTAACAAATATAAAAAATACAGTACCAGTTGAGGGGCTAGAACTGTACAGATTAATTGTAAGATTGGCCTGTTTTAGAACAACCATGACTAAGAAACTATATTTAATATGAATTGGACACCAATATCTGATGGGTTTGGTAAGGCCAGAATCCCTAATTTTGGGTCCATCACTAATTTTGTGCAGCACAGAATGGAATCTGTACCATAAATTCCTGCAAGTTAAACCGCAACCACTAAGCTATCTGATGTCTGTTGCTTAAAAAGAAAATTTGATCTGTAGCTCCACAGTGTGGCAGCCCCTTTCCTTTTGATGATGGCGGTTTTATGGTAGACATGTTATGTTTCATAATAAATTATTTCATTTAATTTACTTGTTTTTCTGAGGGATAATCCCCTTAACATATTCTCATTTCAGTTTTAAACCCACATGTTGCTCTTCTTGCTTAAAAGCTGTCTGATATTCTGTTACTATATCTGTAACATCTTCCTGTATTCACTCTTCTGTCTTGCAGGAAATTGCAGCATACTTGATAACGTTCGAAAAGCATGAAGAATGGTTAACGACATCCCCTAAAACAAGGTAAGAGAGTCACATAAGATTTTATCTCTGAGGCATCAGAGTTTGAATTTCCATCATCACGTTTGGTGGCCCAAATTAGGCTATTAGCTGGAGTTCCTCCTAATCACCCACTTGAGAGTCTACCTCATCTTAAAAGTTGGGTGTTTGATATTGGTGGCCGTTCGTGGCAGTTTCAAACGCTTTACTCCTTTTAGGAGTGAGTGCTGACAGGTAATGGAATATTAATGCGGGCTAATAACTCCAAATAGCCTATTAGCAGAGCTCTTAGCACACGGTTCTGCTCTCAACCCCTGTGCGAATGCCTCGCTAATGTGTTCATATCTAACGGCAAATTAACTGCTTGTTAATAGATGAAAGCTGTCCAGGATTTTAGACATGAGGAAATGAAGATGGGTGCAGAAGACTGTCTGCGTGAGTGTTAAAAGAAGCGAGGATTGCATGTGCACATATGTGTTCTGTGGAACATTTTCAGTTAATTGCTCTGCAAATGATCAATTTATCAATGAAAAAGTTACGTATGTAACTCAACCTTGTCCGAGGTGTCTGTTTTTTTGATTAGCACTTGGTTCACAAGCAGCTTGGCTTGAGGAAGTAGAGCTGAGCAGTTATAGCTATGACAATGGCTAAGAAACAGATCAACAGGGGTTCTGGAATTAGCTAGACAAATCTTAAAGACAGTAGCCATTGCATTAGCCGTAGTGTTAGCCTTGGCATGGCACCAGCAGGGCTAATGTTAGCTCAGTGACAGGCAGTAAGAAAAGGATGGCGGCCTGGCTCCGGTCAGCATTAGTATGGCAGACTTTCCTGTCCTGTCCTGGCTCACAGGGTTCAGCTGTGAGTCACGCACAGGGCCCTTGGCTGCCTTATGTAATAGGGATTGTGGCACTACACTGTTTTTTTCTTCCCTCATTTGACTCTTTTAAATCAGCAAACTGTTCCGTGTGTTCATTTGGTCGACGTGCCCCAGCAGAGGAATAAAAACGAGAATACAGTGAGGTCAGTTTGAATACAGCTCACATCGATACAGAAACAGGAGAGTGAACACGAGCTCCATTAGCAAGGAAGAGAGAGAGAGAGAGAGAGAGAGAGAGAGAAGGAGGTCATTGGAAGGTCGAAGAGATTATGACAGCTTAGTATGTTCCTCCTTCCCTGCACCATATTGTGTTCATTGTCTTGTAGGGTAATATTTTACAATGCTGTGGGTGTAGTGAGCGTGTGAATGTGTGTATGTGTGCGGGTTCCATGGCGTAAGGTTATGGCCTCCAGACTAGCAGAGTGCAGTCAGGCACCCATATACACACACGCACGCTTGCTCTCGCTCGCTCGCTCTCTCTCTCACTCTCTCTCTCTCTCTCTCTCTCTCTCTCTCTCTCTCTCTCTCTCTCTCTCTCTCTCCCTCCCTCCCTCCCTCTCTCTTTCTCTCACTCTCTATCTATCTTTCTCTTTCCTCTTGTCTCTCTATCTTTTCCTCTTGTCTTTCTTTTTTCAGACGGAAGTCCCACTTCACTCCCAATTAGCAGCATCCAGCTTTTACCCTTTAGACAGCTCAGAGCCTTGCTGCCTCTGTGCCAAAGCTTGGGCTTGCAAACTTCCCTGCCCACTGCACACAGGGAAAGCAGGACGCTACAGATAAAACAAAGGCCATCCAGAAGTTTGAGAGCCTTCTCTTCACACTTAGTGCATGGCCTCTCTCTCTCTCTCTCTCTCTCTCTCTCTCACACACACACACACACACTCTCTGTGTTTCTGTTTCTCTCTCTTTAGGCCTCTCTCTTCTGGCTGTTATTAACCATCCTCATTCATGTGCAAATGGACTGTGGGTCCTGCAACATCCAGACAATTTTCCCCATGCCTCCATGCCTGTAAGGGACATTGATAATGGGCGGACATAAAGAAAGTGCCAATTATAAGACATTTCCTTGTATAATTGCAGAAGATGAGGGAGAGAGCACCCTCTCGGCTTAAAAAAAAAAAAAGAATGAACAAAATCAAGTCCGTTTCTCTTCATTCATTTATTTCCTAGTATTTGATGTCGGACATCATTATTGGCTGTAGGAGGTGTAAAAAGCAGACCCATTCATGCAGCATATGAGACGGATTTGACTCTGCTTGATTAAGTCATGTAGTAATGTATAATTGCAGTCTGTCTCTTTGAGCATGTCTCTAGAGCTAGAGTGTTCTGGGGGCTGTGTGGCAGGGCTGGAGGCAGGCTGAAGGCCAGCAGAATGGTGAGGGAAAACTTTTCCAACACTATCACACCAGGCGACGCTGGACAGTGCTCGTGGGAGACCTGCGGATAAATCAAGATGAAGCAATCAACATGAAGCAAACAAAATAAAGCAGCAGAAAAGTGGAAAGCTACCACTGTAGCAAAAGTAGATAAGTGAGAGGGCTACAGTTAAAACCAAAGCCTGAGTATGTTTGTTACCAGTGATGAAAAATGGAAGCTGCATTCACCTTCTGCATATCACATAATTCTGATGCCCAAGCTGATATTAAACTTGTGATCGGAAAATTGCACTGAATACATTCTGGCGATGCATATATTTGTTTCTGCTCATAAAGTTTAAGCACAGTGCACTGCATTTTAAATGGGAAAAAATATTTCTTTGTGGGTTAAATTTGAGCGAATAAGACAAAAGTGTTTAATCGTGATTAACTACAAAAAACAGATGTGATTCATCACAATTAATCATTTTAATCGTTTGACAGCCCTGGTTTTCAGGCATGCTGTTAATCTACAAATTGCCAGTCTTAATCCAATAAGCACAATGTTAAAGCAGTACAGTGTAAAGCGCTGAAACGCTGTGCAGTAAGTGGTTCAAAATATGCGACTCTTTACTCTTACAGCCTTAGGAATACTAACTACCTGTCTGATGATGGCATGGCACTTGAGCAGCAGTAACTAGTGATCTCTTTAGAACCATACGGGGAAGTAATTCCACTCAGACTGTACATTTTATTCAAATACAGCTCCGGAAAAAAAAATATTAGAACCATTCCATGTCAGTGTCTGTTAAATTCCTACACAAGCACCTCGTCCTGCTTTATGAGGTACTTTTGCAATGTGACCAACTAGATGGCAAAACACTACCAGAAGTATGTCAAAGCTAATTATTGCTGCTTTGTTTAAGAAGAGATTTGTTTTCTTTGAATTATTTAAGCTCTGTAAACACTTATTTTGATTAATTGTCATTTCCTTTAAATTATGCTTTAAAGAACAATCTTTCTGTTTAGAAATTAGGAGAAATTTTATTGGCAGTTCTGAAAAACTAAGTAAAGTTGATAAAAACAAGAAATAAAACCAGTTTATATGTGCTGGGTGAAAGAGAGGTGGCTTGAGGTCATGCTGGGTGCTGGGGGCAGTGTAGAGGGCCGAGCTGGGAGTAGTCCTCCGAGCTGAAATCTGGGGAGAAAGTGTGGTCAAATGGTAAACCACAAATCACCACAAGCTGGTCTCTTCCTTTGCCCATAGCAGGTGGCCCATATATATTTTTTCTGGCTCCTTGTTGAGGGTCAGCCAGAGGTGAGTCTGAACAGCCACATGGCTGTCAACTTTCAATGAGGACTGGCCCTTCAGCACCTTGGACAGCACAGAATAAGGAGCACTTGCCTGCTGCTTTCGTGGTGATGACATTTTTAAAATTCCTTTTATTTTGAAAGTTCAGTGCTTTCATCAAAGTAATGCGAGTGTTAAGCTATTTAATATGGACAATTTAATATGGGACATCTGACCACCGCGAAAACCAGTCGACACGTATAGCGCTCCCATTACTTTTGTACATATAGCACTGTATTCAGATACAGAGACTTTGATTTGGAGATGGACCCTCTTTGCAGCAGCTATAGTGGTTCCACCCCCATGCTGTGGACTTTTTTCAGTATCAAGCTAGAGAAAACGTGAATGCTCTGCAGTAGCAAATAGCTTTGGTTTTATATTTATATTTTATTACATTAATGTTTAAGTTGAGATTTACAGAAGTATTGCTTGCACAAATATTTCTGTAAATCTCAACTTAAACATTAATTTAATTGATGTAACGTCTTATATGAACAAAATGAAATGGGTGCGCTGTACGTGTTGGCTGGTTTTCGTGGGGGTCATGCGTCCTATAATTTTTGTCCATATTAAATAGTTCAACGCTCGCGTTACTTCAGTGAACGCGCCAAACTTTCAAAATAAAAGGATTTTAAAAAACCCTGCGTTAACGCACTATAAAGTAATTGTCGGCGTTAAGTAAAGAATGCATTAATGCAATAGGAACGTGTTAACTTTCCCAGCCCTAATATATATATATTGTTGAAGTTTTTGATCATTACACATATATCATCATATACATCACCATTGTCACCGTCATCACCAAATAACAAACCATATGATTGTTACTTCTGGTATCTTAAATTGAACCACTGATATACAGCACCAGTCTCTTTCTGCTGTCTGTCATGACAGCACTGCTTTGATTGACAGGACATGAGCAATGGCTGTCGTCCTGCACTGCTCTTTTTACAAACTTTGTGGTCAGAGGTCATAGAAGGTGGTGTTATGGCTAAATGTTCTTGAGCACTTTGTCATAGGAGCTGTTCACTGCACAGACCCACTGCTCCAGACCTGCGGGCTTGAGTACGCCTGCCTCCACCTGCAGCCAGAAAAAGGCTCAGTAGACCATGGAGCCTGTAATAGATAAGCAGCAGGTCATGCATGAAGGCACTGCCTGCAGGCCCACACACATACAAACACACACACTCACACACGCACGCATAAAGGTAAACATGAAATAAACATGTAAGCAGCTCCAGGCCTAAGAAAAAGAAGAAACAATATGTGACATGTATGACCAATTGGTTTTACAGAGAGGGGAGCCCTATGTATCCAGTATACTGATAGATTTAGAAGAAGGAATAGAGAGAGACACGCACGAGACACATTAGCCAGTGTTCTGTTGAAAAGATACTAACATAATGGCATGTTTAATATATTAAAATGCATATCAGAGTATTTGGTAATGAGAAATACAGCAGCTACAGCAGTGTGCAAAATAAATTTAGTACATGCTGATAAATGTCAAAAACAGAAAATAAAAGAAAATAAATACTAAATAATAGACAAACAAAAATAATCAATAAATAAAACAAACATTTGCACAGGCCTCATGTTATTCCTTTCCTATCGTATTCATATCAGCAAAAACAAAAGTACATTGTACATTAAAATATCAACAAAACATCATTTGACTAGGAGTGCCTGGGGTGCCTGTTATTGATGTAGTGTAATTGATTGTTGCTGATCATTTTAGCTTCTGTTAGACCTGATGGTAAAGCCCTGGGCCTATACAGTATTTATTAGCTTCTCAGAGTACGAATGTTGATCCGGGATCAGTCTGTGTCTTTTATGCCGCTGCATGAACTACTGAGATCTGAACTTAGATCAGTGTTACTGAGACATCTGAATATCTTCCTTCACTGAATCTGTGAATTTGTGATGTGGCTGTCTTTGCTGTTCTTAAGATTTTATAAGCTACATTCTGCGATCCTCAGTAAATGCTCATTCCATCCCAAATGTCTTCTGATGGGTCTCAGGAAGCAAGTTACTATCAGAAAATGGACTTTTTGATATAAGAGAATTAGCATACTGTGGCACGCAAAAGTAAAATAAATCAGAAATGCGCCGAGGGAGAGGAGTCGAGAGCTCTCTGAATGATGTGCTCAGTTCCTGTAATACACATTCTCTTTCAGACAGGAAGTGTAACAGTGTTTAAAATCAATATGAGCGCTCTCACACTGACTGCTGGAACAGCACTACAGCTAATTCAGGCTGTACCTGTCAAAGGCCAGAAAATCTCTCCCAACTCAGGCTGCAAAGTCTAATTTACGCTGGCAGCCTCCTCTGTTCCATTTCCATTAAAGGGAGAGTTCTGCATTAGGTGTTTAATGAAAGCAATGGCCACCGCGTGATTTAGCGGCAGCACGTTCTAGCATGGAGTAAGAATGAGCACAGGGATTCAAGTGCTTGGTTCTCGCCGTCAGCAGACTGCCACTATAGACCAAATCAGAATGGGCGTACCTCAGCCTTAATGAATTACTATACACCAGGGCTGTCAGATTTAACACACCAGTAATGCCTTAATGCAATAAAATATTAATGACACTTTTTTTGCACTGATCATGCAATCCTGGTTTGACCCTTTAATCCATTTTTAGCAGTACATGCTGAAGCCCATCTGCTCAGGTGCTGTATATTGTCATTATAGAATCCACAAATTTAGCCCTGTCTAGTACAACATTTAATGTGATAGCACCTTTTAGCACCCTCAGCAGACCACACTGAACATTGCTTGCAGATTTATGGATAAATCAAAGAGCAAATAAACAACAATGTAAGGATGTAGTTCCTCCCAAGAGTCCCTACTGTGACAAGAATCCTCAAGCTGGATGAATGAGAGCGATGGAGGAGATGGAGGCATGTTGACTGTATATATGAGATACATGATATGGACAGTCATTGGATTGAACATGCAGTCATTGTTGCTCATTCTGGACATTTGTGATGCAAACTGTAATAAACATATGCTCCCCTGTGGAGATCATGTGATCTTCACATGTAGGTTTATGTGAACACTGGGTTCTCACAATGAAATAATTTCACTGAATAAAAATCCATTATGGGGAATCTGCACTAGGGCGCCTGTCAAAAATGAACTTCAGACTTTCTTCTGTGGTACCCGCTCAATTTGTAATGTCCTGTGACAGTAGCTCAAAGTAATTTTTTTAGATTCTTTTATGCACATTTAAAGGTTGCTCAACAGATAATGTATGTCATACGGATACATTATTTAATTTTGTCATCAGTATAAATATTTCCAGTTGAGTATATTTAATTACTACAGAGATAAATGTTAATAACAAACTGAAGCAACAATACTTTGATGGCAAGACTGCCTTAATGAAGTCTATGGACACTCAATTCCAAACTATAATGCATCATCTCCAGCACCAACAAGCAGGGACTTCCTACGCAAGCTATGATGACTTTCACCTTGATATTTTAGCGCAGATTTACTCTCTTTCTCTCTGTCTGTCTGTCTGTCTGTCTCTCTCTTTCTTTCCCTGGCTCTCTCTCGTTCGTGACTTTTCCGGATCGCGCCCGTTTTAAACCTGTCTCGCTCTCTCTGTCGCTCTCTCGCGCGCTTTCTCTCTCGTGCTCTCTCTGTGCCTCTCTCTCTCGCTCTCTCTTACTCTCTAGTTCGTGACTTTTCCGGAGCGTGGGGATCATCTCTCTCTCTCGCTCTCTTTGTCTCTGTCTCTCTCTCTCTCTCTCGCGGGCTCTCTCTCTGTCTCTCTCGTTCGTGCGGATCGTCTCTCTCTCGCTCTCTCTCTCTCTCTCTCTCTCTCCCTTTCTCTCTGTCTCTCTCTCGCTCTCTCTTACTCTCTTACTCTTTCTGTCTCTCGTTCCTCACTTTTCTGTATTTAAACCTCGGGTTTATATTTACATTTTTTTTAAGGGTAATGTATTAAACTGAGTTCAAAATGAAATTAAAATGATCTGGGAGAACATTTGGAGGCATATTTATGGTTTACACTATAAAAATAGGCATTAGGATCATTTTGGGGGCAGGGCTTCAGACCTTCGGCAGAATTCAAATGAGCCATTTTAATCTAGATTAATCTAGATTAATTCCAAGATTACAATGAGATTAATATAGATTAAAAAAATTAATCTATGCCCACCTCTATTATTGGCACAAAAAAGCAAAAAAAAAATAAGCGGCGGATATTTGTAGTTTCCGTGTTATTGTGGGGATTTCTGTGTAAACCTATGAGTTCGGTTCTCCAAAAAAATTGGGGGATTGTCACGTCCGGGGGGGCTACCTTGGAGCACGAAGCAGACTAGGAGCCAGGGATCCATGCTAGATACGATTTTATTTACAAAATGAAAACAAGGAACAGAAAACAGGCACGAGGGCCACTACACACGAGAACGAGAAGCAGAACAGGATAACAAGGTGTAACTGAGGCGATGGACTCATAACTGAGGATAACACAAACAGGACTTAAATACTAACAGAAATCAGAACCAAAAACACAAGACAGGTGGAAACAAAAGCACGTAACACCATGAACACAAACCAGAATGAAACCAAGACACGTGACATAAGCAGAACAGAACAGACAGTGAAAATAAAAGACACCAAAACATGAGCAAACAAAACAGAAAAAAACAACTGAAAAGCTGTGGCCCTTACCGGCCACTGGCCGAACCGTGACAGGGATAAATGTATAGCATGCATTTCAGCAGATTACAAATACAAATACAGTTCACAATGGAAATTACAATCGACAGAGACGTACCACAATACACACTGCTTATATAGCAATTTTATTATAATAAAAGATTGAACTCAATGATTGGTCGCATTTGTTTTTTTAAAAACAAAAAACATGACACACAAAGAATACTTAAACAGATCTTGTAATTTATTAAATATGTAAAAGAATAGGTTTAATTCTGAAACTTTGCAGTTTTATCTACAGAACAAGGGTAACACCTTGAGGGGGTACCACATTGAAAATTCAAAAAAAAAAAAAAAATTTCATTAGTTTTCTGTACACCCTAATGTGCACTCATACAGCTATAAAAGATGCTCTGCCAATTTGGGGGTCATTTTTATTGACAGAGAGGTAAAGAGATTTCATCTTAATCGCAGTTCGGAATCTTGCATAAACAGTTCTTAGACCAGTCATGTTGGGTTTCTAACCAATCACAACATTCTTGATATAGGTAGGCCCCTTTTTAGGGCAGGTTTGTGGTGTTAGTTAAATGAAAAACATCACTTTTCAGAGGAGAAAATTTGATAAAGCATAGATATCAAGAATATAAGACAATTATTATTCCAATAAACATCAGTGTGGTGGCAGTGGTGACAGCATTTACTTTCTGCATATTTACATAGTGACATTTTCTTTTCCATCACTGGAAAACAAGCCACTCGAGTCCTCCTTACGTTCTTGCGACAGGCTGTTCATCATAAACGTCATATTTTTCATGTGCACATGCACAGAGATAAATCACAGCCTGAGTATCCACACCTGGGATAACAGAGAAGGTTTTTAACTGCCGTCGGAAGACGAGTTCACCGTGGCTGCATCAAGAAACTGAAACCTAGTGAGACAGGCCCCTGGTCAGTGGTGGAAGGAGCTTAATTTAAAGTTACCAGAAAGCAAAACAAGAGCGATTATGCCTCTAATGGTATAGTATGGCTCGATATGTAATGACTTAAGCTCAGCCATTTTCCATTTTCCCCCTTGGAGGTCTAAAGCCCAGGACACTGTGGATGCACATAATAAAGAGGCAGCTTTAGAGGCAAGCCTTAAGCTCACCTCCTGTGCCGTCTTTAGAAAACATCTTATTATTACTGGTATTCTTCATTCTAGCCCTTAAAGAATATACAGGGCAAAGATGCACAAACTGCATGGTTAAAGATAATTTGGTTTATTCATTGCTTTCTCGCTTGAATTTTTAACCTGTGTCAACAAATCCTGGCCCCTAACTTGCTGAGAAAAGCACATGTACGGTTAATCTGTAGGTATTACTCTGTGCTCCATAAGATGTGAAATAATATTTGGACATTCTTTTCCAGAAGTCATCTAATACACTGTGGAAAAAGGATGTCCCTAAATCTGCTTAAGCCATACTTAAAAAAATGGAATCTGTATGTAAATGTCATTAACATTTAACATACACACCAACCAATCACAATTTACAGCCATCATGCACTCACTTATTTATAACACAGAACAGCACCATGTAACTTGTATGAGAAGATCAGTAATAACTATGGAGAAAGGTAGCAAAGTGGACAAGATTTCAGGTTTGGGGGTTGCTGGGGGGCGCAGTGGCACTTACTATTCACAAATGGTGCCTTAAACTGAAAAAAGTTAACTTAATTAGACTTTGCAGAACTACTGGCAACAGTGTATGATTTTGCAGTGTAATGGGAAATGGTGTGTTATTCAGATGCTGTGCTAATTTTATGTTTCATATGCACTGATTAAGTAACAACAACTGGTCTGCAGTGGTCCTTGGAGAGGTGTGTCTAGGCTGGATGGCCTCCTTGAGCGAGTGTGTTTGTGCGCCATGTCTGTGCCGCGAAGTGGGAAACAAGCTTGGTTATGTATGCGGAATATATGAGAGTGGAGGGGTGGAGAGAGCAGAGGGAATGAAATGGGAAGAGAGAAGGAGAGAGAAAGAGAGAGAGGGGATAGAGAGGGGGGTTGAGAACTCTGCTCCCTGTCGAGCTGCTGCTGCTGTATATTGAAACTATCAAACAATAAGTGCTTTTCCTCTGAGGACCTGCAATGACACGAGAGTCAGCAACCCCCATGTCCCAGTGCAATA
>JBBPDC010000135.1:23685809-23705648 GCA_037974485.1 Hemigrammopetersius urotaenia
AAAACACGATACAGCTGATAACTAAAGAGACACATGACAAAACAGAAATCATATGACAAGACACGTGACACATGAACCGAACAGAACAGGCTATCAAAATAAGAGTACCCAAACATGAAGAAGAAAAAACCAGAAACATTAACAAAAAAGCAGTGGCTCTAACCAGCCACTGACCAGACCG
This sequence comes from Hemigrammopetersius urotaenia, assembly GCA_037974485.1. Classification (NCBI taxonomy): domain Eukaryota; kingdom Metazoa; phylum Chordata; class Actinopteri; order Characiformes; family Alestidae; genus Hemigrammopetersius; species Hemigrammopetersius urotaenia. The sequence goes on from JBBPDC010000135.1 coordinate 23,685,991, forward strand.
TGACATCAAGTTGAGATTTACAGAAATATTTGAGCTGCAGTTGTGTAACTGTGCTAAAGGGAACACTGCTGTTAACCCTCTGAGATCTAAAACTCTGTGAGTTTTTGTCCTAGAAACATATAAGTAACACCACTAGAAACCTTGAAATATGTGTTTAAAAAAAAAATAAATAAATATATATATATATCGATGGCGCTTTGTATTAATAAATCGTGGATAACTACACAATAAATTAGAAAACATTGTAGAATGAAAGATCAGGTGTTGCACCTGGCAGAAAAATAAAATGGATTCTGAAGCTAATAGCAAAGAAAAAAGATCTTTTAAAGTTAGCGACTGTTAGAAATGCCTGGCATGGCGTGACCCAGCTCGTCATTGGAGGACCACCAGAATTCTCCCATGTTTTCTGCTTCTTCCCGTGAGGCTACACCCTCCTCCCCAGAGGCCTACAGATGCTGATGGGTGTGAAAAACCCTGAAAGCTTTGCTGTGTTGCCCCAGCAGGCCCTGCAGCATGAGCCTGAGCCCTGCTCCATCCTGCCTGCTCCACTCCCAGCATCTGGTAGCAAGCGAAGCGCAGCTGGAGGCAAGCATCTCCTGTCATCTCTAGGGGCGTCAGCAGGACGAGGCGGGGGTCGGATATCAGGAGCAGAGGAAGGACTTCCCGAATTACAGATCAACGTGTGCCATTAAGCAGCTGGATGGGCCGCTTCAGAGGGAGGTGGAAAGTTTGCTTCCCAGCCCATATGCTTCCAGCGGCTCCTATCTATCAGAGTGTCAGGAGGCTGCCAGGCTGAGCACTGCGTAAGCACCACACAGGGGCCTGGTGCAACAGAACTAACCAGGAAAGATGGGGACTAAGGGGAGTTCACAAATTTCAGCATACATTACATTTTTAATACCGAAATAAACATGAAATAAAACATTTTGCTTTTGTTTTTTTTTTGCTCAGGGCCAACTGCCACAGTAATATCATACACAGTGACAGCATAATTAACACGAACACGAAGTAATGCTCTAAAAAGTAAAAAGAGTGTTTCAGAATTTGTTTTTTACTTTCATGATTGTATCTTTTAAGAATAGAATGCTGTTTATTAACGGAACCGGGGAAACTGTTCCAATCTGTGTGCAATCTGCTTTATTTTTACTCCACAGCACTTATACCTGCATTATTGTATGTTGAACAAAAGGAATATATACATGTGTGTATCATAACACCCTTAAAGACCAGGGCTGTGGAGTGGACTGAAACAATGCCGAGAACCCAAGTGGACTTTTCTACCCAGTGTTGCGTTTAGTTTCTGTTTTGTTTACACTTTTTCATTTAGCCACAGACTTGTTGACACCAAATGTTTCGGGCCTCAGCAAACCATGACTTAAAGTAATTAGCAAGCTCATTAAAGTGGCTTGCCGATTCTGGGATGTTTTGGATGGTGGTTTAAAAATTCAAGCTGCAGTCAGGCGGATGTATAGCTCAGTGAGTGCTTTTAAGTGAAGTTAACTGTGGGCCTGCACCCACCGTCCACTCTCCAGTGGGTAATTGATTTAGCATAACAAAGCATGGGTTGACATTTATTCTTCACCCTGGTATTTGAATGTTGAAAATGTCCTTCGTCCATGTTAATAGTGTGACACATAATGGATTTTGTCTGTGTGTGTGCATGTGTGTGTGTGTGTGTGGGGGAGACAATTTTAAGGTTTGCAAGGCATTGAACATCCTCTGTCGAATTACTGCCTGCTCGTAGATCATTTGGCACTGTAAAGATCTGGAGAATGTTCCCGCAGCAGAATATGGTAATTTAGAGGCAAAAAGTAACGAGTTACTTCACGATTGTCAGCCCTCTATCACCATTGATCCTTTAAATTTATGTTGTGTGCTTTCAAACGGGCGGGATAGAAATCAAGCTGCCCTGGAAGACTTGAGGATCAATAATCTATACACTCCAAATGAGTGTGCATTAGCATAGCTCTGGGTCTGCGGTCGAAAAGGCTCAGTTAGCATGGCCACTTCATCAGTGGGGGAACCTCGACGGCTGCATGACAACTGCCTCTTGGGTTTGTTGAAGTTTGTCTGAAGTTTGTTGCTAAGAAAAAAAAACAAAGCCCCTGATAAGAGTTCCCTTCACGATCAAGCCTTTTATTAAGGTTTGAATAAGATAACTGAATCTGTAAATTAAGTAGGTAAACATCTCTTTTCAGCCAATGTGCCAGATGGACCGGCCCAGTGGGCCACCGGTGATGCTCATGGACGTGGTCTGCATGATTTATAAAGTGCATAATATCTCAAAAGACACTGAGAGACATTCAGTAAACTCATAAAAATAAAGGTTCCAAAGTGACAGTTGGCTTGGTCACACAGTTCTAGGTCAAACCTTTAAAGGGACACATTTAAACATTGTTAAATCTGTTCTTAACGGTCCTACACATGTCCTTCAGTGGTGCTGCAGTGGTGAAGATTAGAAACCCCCTCCCCCTTTTGTTAATGTAGTTTGAAGGTGGAAATATATTTTGAAAAACTGACTGTGGGCAGATACTTGAGCAAGAGTTTTTTTGTTGTTTGTTCATTTACTTTTCACTGAACAGCTAATAGATGGCCAAGATTGAATAGAAGTTAGATAACAAATTATTTTTGCTAGGAGCTTGCTGTATGTTGACTGTATTTTGTGTAGTCAGTGTGATTAACGTATTTACTGTGCTTATTGGCTTCTACAGTTAGTAGTTGGTTTATGGGATTCCCCACTCTATGCAATTATGTAATTTTTGTTGTTTTTTTTTTGTAGTGGTAATTTTTGTCATTTTAGGGTAGTAAAGTAAGAGAACACTGATGGATGAAAACATTACATAAAAAATCAGTCAAAGCACCTTTAATGCTGTTCTCAAACCTTTATCAGTTATGCAGAGCTTCTTTTAAATTGAAAAGATTCTTCACACTTGCCCATTTTAGTTGCAAAAATCCTTCTATTGAAAGGTTCCTTAGGGAACCGCAAGTAATTCTTAAATGGCATCACTCCAAAGAGCCTGTTTTGGCAACTTAATTTTTGAGAGTGTATTAAAACACTTATTGCCTCAGAGAAAGCAAAATGATTTATGTGATTTCTGAATCTATTAAGATGTGTTTTTTTTCCTCAGATGAATGCTGTGGTACAGTAAACATAAGCTACATTTGTCACAACATTGTGGTAACGCAATCTCTGATGGCACTGAAATGGTCAATTGGTTGCTCTCTCTCTTTTTCTCTTTCTTTCTCTCTCTCTCACCCCCTCCCCCCTTTCTCTCTGTCTCTCTCTCTCTCTCTCTCGATACTGAGGACCTCCCTGCTCCATGCCTTCCCTCTCCTTAATTAAATTCAAAGTTCCATGTAGTGTGGAACCTATTGGCTCGGCAGATGTAGCGCTATGTTAAACTTTATGTCGCTTGAAAATGGTTTTCGAGTGCATTCAAGACTGAGCTCGTCTCCCTGTAAAATGATCTGTTTTATGGTGCCATTATCAGTGCAATATTTTCTCAAGATGCGCTTCGCACCGTCTACACAGCAGAAAATCTCGAATGGAGGTGCAGACAGAGGCAGGCTCGTGACCTTCACCATGCCCTTGGCCACGGGCTGGATTTTAATAACGCGCAATTCATCTGAGGTGCGTTCCTGCAGCCCGGAGGACCGTTTACACAAATTAGTTTAGTTTCTTTCTCCCTTTCTCTTTTTATATATCGCATGGCTTTGCTGTTATTTTCTCGTTACTCTGGCCGAACGTTTCACAAGCGCTCTGTGCGCCGGTGTTATATAAAGTGCTTCTTCTCATGGTGCTCGAGTGCCGTCTTTATATTGTTTACCTTTTTGGAGCCCACAGATGAAATCGATTTTGACCTCTGTGACAGCAAAGTCAGATGGAGAAAAGACAGCGAGTGATAAAGTAAGTGAGAGAGGGACAGGGAGGGAGAACGAGAGAAAGAGAGACAGAGAGAGAGAGCGAGAGGCCTGTAAGACGTGGTGGGTCGATGTGGAGTGGCCAAAGTATTTCTGTTGGAAATTCTGTTGGCTTTTCTCACACTGTGGCAGTGTGTGTTTCCACCACATACCCTTTGCCAGTGCAGGTACAGCGTGTGCCTGGCGCTGCTCCATTAGCCCTCATGCCTTTACACAGAGGCTGACGTCACTGGTGTTCAAGGACTAAAGGGATGTGGTGGAGAGCAATGAGAGGGAGAGATGCTGTCTGCTCCACTCTTTATTCTCTGCCTGTCCTCTCTGCTTCTCAGCACCTGCACGCTGGAGTCTGTTAATCAGCCTGAGACAGAGAGAGAGAGACACAGAGAGAGACAGAGAGAGAGAGGAAACTGAAACTGGAGCTTGTTTCTGCTTTGCCAGGATTGCTCATAGATGAGTGTTTTTGCTTTCTCTCTTTCACCTGGACACCACCAAACTTTAACCAATCAGGACCTGAGCAGCTGTCCACTTTTCTGACTCACATACACTCTATGTGTCCAAAAGTGTGCAGACTCCAGCATTTCATTAAAAATCAAGGGTATTAATGGGCAGCAGTAACTGCCTCTACTCTTCTGGAAAGGTTTATCTTCAAGAGTGTAAGTGAGGTAGAGATGTTAGAAGATAAGTTCTGCATTCCAAACGCCCACATATCAGTGCTGGTGGCTTTATTCCTATGGCATTGACCTTCATGTGTAGTTATTCCAGATGTCCCATTCTATTGGGAATGCTTTTCTATGGAGACTATACAAGCTGTGTGTGCACTACTGAAAACTTTACATTAAAGTAGCTGGATTCACCAATAAGTTGGGAGGTCTGGGTACTTTTGGACAGTGGATCTGTTGCTCATTTTAACTACTGCCTGACCAGTATACAGTTTCATCTCTAATTCCTTTTACTGTCATTTGGTTTGCGTTGTATTCCATGTAATTAATTTCCATGCAATCTCTATAAAAATACTGACATCAGTGACAAGCTTTTAATGGTCAAATTTAAAACTGCAGATTTAAGAGTTGGCCTAAATTAAAGCAAAGTGGCCCCTAAAGGATACTTTGAGCAAGCTTCTGGTTGGAGGGGAAACTCCCTAACCACTAGGCCACCAGCTGCCCCAAACTTTTCTGAGCCAGCCAGTAGTTTGGTAGTCAAACTACCACACCTAGTCAGGTGCTGTATCCATTAAAATGGTTTTATTAAAATAAAAGCTAAATTATAGCCATTCCCATTCAGTGTGCAGTGCATCAGGTTTTCATTTGAACAACCACACCATAAGGCCGTGCTGATTCTATATTGCTTATGTTCAATAACCCCTCACAGTGGTGGATAAAGCAAATCAACCCATTAGCTATAAACATTTTCTTGCAGACTGGATAAATGCAAGCATAAATTCAAGCATTATTTAAAGGCTGGATAGATTCAAGCATAAATATGTGTAAATATGTAACAGTCAGCATGACTCTGACTAATGGACTTAGCGTGTTTTAAGTTGCATGCTACCTTGTAATTGTTTTGGAGTTAGCTACCTTGTTGTTGTTGTCTAACTTCATCTCCTAGTTTGCTTGCAGCTCCTAATTAAAGTCTGGGTTTACTAGTGTGACTACAAAACTCCCATCACTCTGGATAAGACTGATTGCCAAATGCCATAAATGTAATTGTAAATGTAGGCCAGAGATCCGATTAAGAGTAAATGCAGGGATAGTGACATAGAGGTCGCATTTAAATGATGTTTACTATCACTTCTTCTGTAATCAGTGATGTTATGGCTTAGGAGTCATTTGTAAAGAAAAAAGTAAAGAATTTAACCTTCAGCCTGTGAAACTGAACATTTGTTTCCGATCGTAGACGGAGGCAGCAATAATGCCACCACGGTGGTCTCCAGTTGTCCATCTATATTCATGCTCTTTGAGGTTAGTTAGAAGAGTGTTGTGCTGGTGATTTGTGGTGAGTGATAAAAGTGTAGAGTTGGAGGTTTGCAGATGGTGGGGGGGCTGCCCCGCTCAGAGGCAAGAGAAAAAAGCAGTCTGTCCCTCAGGGAGAAAAAACCCGGCGTCCAGAGACCTCAGAGGATCTCTCTGCAACTGCACACCGAACACCATGGAGTACATGAAGCAAGTGCGAGATCTCCACAGTGGCTGGGTGATTACAGCGAGTGTGGAGAAGACAGATGTAGTCCCACGGGGAAGGGCCCTAACCTTGAGTCCCAGTCAGTCAAGACCAGAGGCTTCTCAGCCAACTGTGAAATTAACAGCGAGGGATTCCATAAAGGATACAGTATTAACACTGAGAAGTTTTTAACGGCATACGGAGGAAAAGCGAGGCCCCAGTCTTTCGCGGCGATGATGATAGGCTGATGTATTTATTTGTAGCACTGTGTTTAAGCTTGTGTAATTATGTTAGAGCATTTATGTTATGAATAAAAAAACAAAAACAAAAAAATGCAGCTGGCACAAAATGATACAAATTGCAGAAGTTATGGCCTATACGGTTCAATTTAATCTGCTTGTAATGATAAATTATTTCGGGTATGAATCCAAAACAAAGTTAAACGCAGCGCTTGCATGATGACTGTTGGAACAATTGCAGCTGTCTGCAAAGGCTGTGGCCATTAGTCAATAAATTAAAAAGTAATTGGTTTCTGCTTCTGTGGCTCTATTTGAAGAGCTTTCCTCAGGTGTAATGAAAATTTATTGGGGCTGTTGATCCAGAGGGGGAGGGGGGCAGAGAGAAAGAGAGAAGAGGGGGAGATTTTGAAAGTGTGATTACAATTCTGAATTTCCCTTGGCTACTTTTAATTGTGGCTTGTAGATGCTACGAATTTGATGACCAAAATAAGCCATTATCCACTAAACGACTTGTTATGAAACCCCAATTAGCAGAAGGCAGAGCACTGTTTAGCTACTATATCCAGCCTGCTTGCCTTATTTAAAGTTTAAGGGGAAATTGATGCTTTCATTTTTTATCTGCTCCTAATAATGACTTGCCGCTAAAGCGAAGGCTGCTATTTTTAACAGGCCCCCTGCTCCAACCGCGCAACGAGTGGCTGCCTGGAGCAGAGATGGAGAGGGGGAAAAAGTGTGGTTAGCAGCGGAGCACATTTTTTGGAAATGTTCAACTTTCAGTCACACCCAAAGCCAACTTTTCATTTTCTAATCAATAGGATCAGCGCATCCGGGCTCCTGGGGTTAGGGTATGTTGGTGTGTTTATGCTGGTGAATATGAGATGGCTAAGCATATGTTTATAAGCCACGCTGGAGAGACACATGAATTCACACATCAGACAGGTGTTGGTCAGCCGGCCAGGCTAATCACAGTTCGAGCGAGCCCTGTGCCTTTGTGCGCTTGTACTTTGTGCTGGCTGAAAGAGGAGGCAGGTGTGTGCTGATAACATTAGCGTATCGCTATGGCAGTTGCAGGCCCTATGGACAACCCCCTCCCCTCAACACCCGGCGTCTTTGTTTGACTCTTTGTATTGCCACTGCGTGCCTGTTTCAGCTTGCCACAAACGAGCCTGTGGCTTTTACGTGCCGGTTTTACCTAATCAAAGCAGCCTGCTTTTCTCTCTGTACTATTGTGGCTCTTTGTGGGCTGGGGCTGTTTGCTCTGTCTGCTGGAATGCGGGGTCAGCGGAGGGGGGAGAGCGGAGAAAATTGGAAATGCTCGTACGGTCACTATGGAGAATGAGGGTTTGTGAGGAAAAGGAGAGAAGAAAGAAGCGTGAACGGAGAGAAACTACACTACCAGTAAAAAGTTTTTGCCCACACTGTGATTTTGCATGTTATGCTCAATGGTCAATGGCTAACAAAAATTTTACAATGTCTTTACAATCTGTGTACCTTCATTAGCTAGACAATGTCATATTATTCATTCATCACTAGTGACCTGTAAAAGGCTAATATGATTATAATTATAATACTGAACAGCCAACGGGAGGAAACAGTTAACTAGAGCATTTAAAGTTAAAGGACAGTCTTGAATTTGACGCTGCATCACCACAAAACCAGTTAATAGGATGTTAAACACGCACTGTTACATATTCTTTCTATGTTATTTTCTATGTTTATTTGATATATTTTCATATATAGTTGGTCACTCAACAACTTTTCAATGCTGAAATAATTGAATAAGTGTTAAAATTCTGTAGAATGAAACAACTTTTGACTGGTAGTGCACATCATCAAGAGATAGGGAAGGCAAAAGAGTGATAGGAGTGAGAGAGAGATCTCCATTCTGATGTCTAAATTGTCGATATAACTTAGAGCATATATCATGGGGGAAAAAAATCCTTACTTTAATGTTTGGTGTAGGATTTAACCATTGTTAAAGTTTAAAAATGCACCAATTACTCCACATATTGATAATAAGCTTCATATTTCTATTTTTTGTTGATGTCACAAAACCTGCCCATTTACATATATTTGCTTATTCAGCCAGCAGGGGTTTTGCCTCACCCATTCTAAATGAAGTATTTCAGCCCATATTGCTTTTTGAATAAGACACAATACAGAGCAGCATATTTAGACAGGGATCATTTACGTATATCAGTCTTAAAAGTATATAAAAGCAAAAATGGTCATGTAAAATGTATTATGACTGTTGTTGGTAGATAAATGCACACAAACATAAGTGAGGTTCACTTATGTTTGTGTGTATTTATCTACCAACAACTGAGTAATAAAGAAAAAATGTAAACTATGGGCTCTTTAAATAAAAATGAAATTACTGTCCGGTTTATTAGGCAGAGAGAGAAAGAGAGAGAGAGATCATTTTGCCACTGCAGTCAAACTGCTACAGTACTATATAATCTAAAATCCATTTTTTTCCTATTTCTCTATTTCCTTTCAAAATAAACTGAGCCTCATCATTAAGATGACAGAGTACACCCGCCACTCCCAGCAACTGACGCGCCCTCTTTATTTCGTCCGACAATCCGTAATATTCATTTTTAACCTTTAACAGCTCTCTGCACTCAACTCGTCCATGCCACAGCGTAACACCACCTTATTTTCAAATAGCAAACTTTGCTGTTCCTAACAAAGAGCTTATCATTTAACCAACAGAGAAAGACAGAGTGAGGAAGAGAAAGTGAGAGAGATAAAAAAGAGAGCAAGATATATTGGAGAGCGATAAGAGGCAGGGAAAGTGTGTGAGAAAGGAGAGAGGGAGAGAAAGAGAGACAAAGAAAGAGTGTAAAGAGAAGCAGTGATAGAGACAGAGAGATGGCAAAGAGACAGACAGAGCAAAGAGAGGGAGAAAGGAAAATAAGAGAGAGCCAGAGAGAGAAGGTAGTGAGAGGGAGCAAGAGGAGGGAGAGAGAGAGAGAGAGAGAGAGAGAATCAGACCAGAAATAGGGTGGAGACCAGAAATGGGTGGAGGTTAGGGGAGGTGGAGGTTGACAGAGATGAGTGAAGGAGTGGAGGGAGGAGCAAAGAAAGAGAGAAAGCGAGGGAGGATACAGGAGGAGGAGGGCGAGTGAAATATGGAGAGGGGATGGGGACAATGAGGCAGATCAGTCTCGGCTGAGGGCGCAGGCAATTAGAATAAAATTAGCTGGACCTTGGCAAAGGCTAGGCCATGCAGAGAGGCCAGAGAAAGAGAGAGAGAGAGAGAGAGAGAGAGAGAGAAGGAAAGACATGGAGGAGACTAGGAGGAGAGTATCCTGGTGATTAAAACAGAATGATTAGCCTGGCGTGTGTGTGTGTGTGCTTGTAGCTGAGCAGCAGGGTCACCTGCAACCTGAAGGGAGAGAGAGTCTGACAGTAATGAAAACAGGCTCTCTCTCCTTCCCCCACTCACCCCACACTGGGGCCAAACTCTCTGTCTTCACGTCTGTCTCTCACTCATGCCGTGTCTTATGTTTTTTCTCTCTTTTGTATGCAGTTTTATCCCCGTCTCCAGTGTCTCTTTTTTCTTGACTTTTTAAGGACAATGACTTTTTTGACCGCAACACCCTCTCTCACACACCCTCACTCTTTGGAAGAATGGCTTTGCTCTACATTTGAGCTTCCGCAGTCCTTTTTTGTACTATACGGGAATACATGCAGTGTGTTCTCGCAGTTAGTAAACCAAGCCCATTTTTAGTTAAATCAGTTATTTATCAGTTAAATAAAAATTCTGTAAAGCTAAAGCTTCAATTCTCACTAAAATATGTGGGCATTTTGACAGTGTCATAGTGTTCTGTACTAGAAGAAACAATAACAGCTTCAAAGCGAGACAACCACAGAATACTGTTATCACTGTTCGAGCAAGGAAATCATTTTAAATTCATGTAAAGTTTTAATTCAGGATTTTCAAGCCATTTCTGTGAATCTGATCGTCTTGAGGTTTTCATAATGTGATGGATAGCTGGTATTTTCAGACCAGGTCAATACATGAAAAACAACAATAAAACAGTATCAGATTTATATCATATGTATAAGTAATTTAAAAGATTACTAAATAGATTTACACTTTTTGCTGAACTTTTCAAATGTAATTACATATTTCCGTATTTGATTGCATAGCAGGTCAATTGCAATTTACATACTGTATCAACAGCTTTACAATTATGGCATTTAAATGTTTGAGCCTGTGTTAAACCAGCATTTCTGTTTTCACATAAAAATGGTTGGAAATGAATGAAACAAGACACATTTTCATCATATTTGAAACATAAAACATGTATTATTCATTAAAGGTTTAGAATATACAGTATCTGAGGATGTGCTACTCAGTGTGTGAGGATGAAGATTATTCGGTGTAAATCCAAAATGAACTCAGGCTGGTCCATGACATTCACAACATTAACCTCTTCTCCTTCTTCAAGATGCCTGTTTCCGATCAAACAGAACACTTCAAACTGCCTCTCATCTTGACTGTGAGTCTGTCTGTCTGTCTGTCTGTCTGTCCAGGACCCCCAAACCTCCTCATCTCCTGTTGTTTAGAGGCTCCTGCATGCTCCTTGCCCATGGGACATAATCACTTGCACAGGCTCATATTCTTTGGCTCTTGGTCTTGTTTCAGGCTAGTTGGAGTATAACACTATAATCTGGATTAAACTGTATGCTGGCCAGTGACTCAAATTTGGACGGATCAGTTCAACAGACCTTGGACAATCACCACCCAGACATTTGCCATCTCAAGGCTTAACTACTGCGGTGGTTTCTGGCTGGTCTTTCTGTGGCTGGCCTTGCAACTGATCCAGAACACAGTGGCAAGGCTTGTCTTCAATCTTCCTAAGTTCACTCATCTCACTCTGTCGCTGCTTTCCCTTCACTGCCTGCCTGTAGCTTCCCAGGTCACATTTAAAGCCCTGATACTTGCCTACAGAAATCAAAAGGGGCCATCTCCAACCCACCTGATGGCAGTGGACAAAGTCAGATCAGTAACTAGAGCACTACCAGCTTCAGGTACAGCTCAGGTTGACCCCACTTCCTTCAAGGCACATGGAATATAAGCATTAAGACTCATTCTGTCCAATCAGCACAGTCACTTGCTGTCTTCAGCTGCAAATTGAAAACTCGTCTTTATAAGAGGCATTTAAATAAGCACTCATCTAGCACTTTTTGTAATGCCTTTATTGCACTTATGCTGTGTCTTACTATTTTATAGTGTGTCTTTCTGAGGATCAGCACTGACTATTGTTTCTGGCAGTATCTTATACTCTAACCTATTATAGTAGCTATGAATACATTCTCTGTGTGGACAACAAAGCACTTTTATGACTCACTCTGAATAAAAGCATCTGCAAAATGGCATACATGTAAATGAAATCAATGAAAATGGAAAGAAATCTTTTTCATTTTCTACTGACATTTCTGTGTAACGGGAGCATGGGCAGGTTCTACTACAAGCCATTTAGAGTCACTATGACCTCCCTTTTAAACTCCTGCTATGTTATGATTTGTAATTAGCTTCACATTAGGTCGACTGCCAATCCCTGCATGAAATCCCACCCTGGCTTAGGACCATTTCATTCATTTAGAACTTCTTTTTTTGCTATGGCTCCTATTTTTGGACCACAAATAGTAGTCTATCAGTACAAGCTCTACTTGTTCTGTTCCTGCTGGCATTTCACCAAGTTGTCCAGTGTCAATTTGTATATACCAGAAATGATTGTCACAGCCCAAAACAGAGGTTACAGTGTAGGCAGTCAGGTTAAAAACAGGTGCATCCATATAGACTAGACCCAGAAGAAGACCAGAATCCCCAGATTAGAAAATGAACACAGAACAACTCCTGTAAAAAAATGCAACTGGGCAAACCAAACCGAGGAAAGTGGGTGAGGTTGGGTGTGTGTGTGTAAACGTGTGTGTGTGTGTGTGTGTGTGTGTGTGTGTGTGTGTGTGTGTGTGTGTGTGTGAGAGAGAGAGAGAGAGAGAGAGAGAGTAAATAAGTCCGTGAACAAGCTGCAGATATGATTTATAATGGAAGGATGGGGTCAGGGTAGAGCTGGAGGTGGCCTGGAAGAATCCCAGATGAGAGAGGTCATGTTGTTCTCCACCAGATGGGAGACATCATCATGAAGTGTTTATCCAGTTTAACTGTTAGTCTTTCTCACAGGTTTTTTTTTTTTTTTAACTTTTTAATTTACATTCACAGCGTTTATTAGACGCTTTTATCCAAAAGCGACTTTCATTCCCTTCCTACAGGGGGCAGTGTCTCCCTGGAGAAACTTAGGGTTAAGGGTCTTGCTCAGGAACCCAGTGGTGGTGCTGAAGGTAGGATTCAAACCCATGACCTCTTGGTCCAGAGGCAAGTATCCTACCCACTGAGCCATCATATGTTATGCATTCACTCTATAAGTTATTAAAGAGTTCTTCCGTTGGATTCTCACTTCCTCAAGTTCTCAAGGAGTATTTCCAGTTGGATCTCTTCTTAGAGATCTTAGAGTTTTTCCTTGTGGATCTTCATTCCACTTGGTTATTTTGCGTTCTGTCAATACAGTGTTTCTACATGATGCTCTTTTATACAGTTTCTCCTTTTGAGTCATTTTTCATCATGTTCTTAGGGAGTTTTTATTTTTGTGTCTTGGTTCTTCTCTGTGTTTCCTCCCTCGTCCTCTTTGATAATTTTGTTCTCCTGCCACTGTTTCAACGTGTTGATCTTTTCATCGTTAGAAGTTTAAAAGTCATTTAGGTGTGCCCAAAGCTTTAGCAACATTGTCATACGGCCTTAGGGGACCAGTCTTGGCTAGCAGAACCAACAGTTTGCCACTAAATGCAGCCCAGATAACAGGGAGTTCACATAAACGCATGCAAATGGCTCATCAATAATACAGATAGGGGAGGCTACTCAGAGGCCGCATTGTGGGGATGAGATAAGTGCAGTGGTCCGCTCTGGAGACCATGTCTCGCCGGGCCTGCTGAAGGATGGCACTGAGGGGAAAGTTGCTGACTGAGTGGTGCTGTGTTGTCCTCTGAAGGAGGCCACTGGAGCCGCAGTGGTCATTAGCAGTGACTGAGCTATGCTAACGCTAACGGGGCGTCCTCTCTGGGGAAGTAGGCTGCAGATTGATAATCAGAGCAGAGGCGCATTAATGGAGCACAGTGGCTAAGAGTGATGCATGTAGTGCAGAATGCTCTCCAAACAGCCCAGAGGGGACAGCTGCCTCCCAGGGGCCCTCTCTCTCTCTCTCTTTCCCCATTTCTCTCTCTCTGGGCCTTGTCTCACTGCACAGTTCTCCCCTTTGCCCTTCTTCTTCTGTTTCTCAACAAGCCACCTGTTGATCTCTTAATAAGGGGAGGATAACCCGTAGAAGTTGCAGGCTTTACTCCTGATAACATTGGATTTTTATTCATTGGTTCTCACTTGTAGTTCACTGAAACAAGGAGAATAATGCGGTTGAAACTGTGAAACTTACGGCTAAACTTTTGCTACCATAGCAGAAAAAGGAAATAAACTGAATATGACCCTCCCCTTCGTCAACAAAGTGAAATCGCTCACCACCGATTCTACAAAGTGAAATTGCTTGAACCTGACCCACCCACGACCCCACAGTTCAGCAAACCGAAATCACCAAACCTCTTGATCTACAGGAAACACTGCAACAGATATGACATTTGTGTACAGTGCCTTGAACTTTTTTGCTTGAGTCACTAGTATTTTTAATATATTATATTTCACACAACTTATGTTGGATATTTTTTCATAAATGACATGGTCACTAAAAATCTGAATTTTCTGCTTCCTCATGTTGTTCTTGAACCTTTTTTTTTTTTACTTTGGTACAGTGCTATGATCAAATTTACTATCATATATGTGCAACAAATTGAGGGAATCTGAAAAGGTAAAAACTTTTTCAGGGCTATGAAAAGCTATTGTCATACAGTTTTCTTTACAGGAACCATTCTTTATGTTGTGACCACATTCTTGTAATTTCTTGACATTTATTTCGGTCCCTGAGTACAAACATCTTCTAATATTTTTGATTGAGTAACATTGCTCAAATAAATCTAGTAAAGCACATACAAACTGCTATGAGTACTTTGTAATTTACTAATGGGCTAAAGGTTTTGATGTATTGCTTCTACACTGAAGGTTATGCTCCACTAATAAAAAAGGCAAAACCAGGTTCAGAGTTGATATTTTAAGAGGTATGTCATTTAATATGTTGTTAAAGTTGTGCTCAACTGCATACGGGGTAAATCTCTCTTACAGTCAGCAATGAGTAGGCCTGTAATGATCATAAATTATTCATTGCCATATAAATAATTGAAATTAACAAATATTTTCCTTTTCCCCTTTATTAGTGAAGTAGAAGTCTAAAGAGGCACAACTGGCTGATTAACAATCTTTACTTGTACCAAGATGAAAGGACCACACACACAAATATCTGTGGGTACACAGGGTCGTGTGTAACAACATTAGCAGTTAGCCACTCAGCTAACAGGCATGAGGTAACTTTCTACATATGTTGGAGCTCCATGTTAAGTTATGGGCCTCAGTGAATGCTTCTTTATTTTTTTTTATTTGTCTCAACCCAAGTCATGAAAACTTCTGTATTTTCCCATGTTCCAAGTGATTTCAAAATCATACAACGTAATTGTGACAGGCCAAATAACAAGGCTGGCCTGTTAACCAAAGAGTATAAGAAATACACACAGACCATGGGAACCACAGGACAAAAAGCCTGAATTAAGCAAAACTAGTTTCATTGTTTCTTTATTTTCTTTCTTCAAGTGAAATGAAAGAAAATGGGAGGGCTGACTCAAAACTATCAATACAATGTAGTTCAGTGCATAACTTACTGTGCAATTAAAGGTTCTATACTTTTAATTCCTTTACAAAGGAAACTAAAAACATTCTAAAAACTTTCGGTGTGATTTAAAATAAAATGCTTTTATTATATGGACCATTCCTATTGGCTCATTTAGCAGGAGCTAAATGATATCAGGCATTTTGAAATTATATTAAAGTTACAAATGCTAAAAGCAAAGTGAAAATGACAAAAACACTACTATAAGATTTTGTTCTAGTGGTGACTATACATAATTATGTAATTATATTCAAAAAGAAATTTGTTGCAGAAAAGTAACTGAACACCTAACCTGTTATTTACAATTCAGCTAATCTAATGATGTTCTATAATTTTATCTCACTTTGCTGCTGATCTATTTGCATTTTATGCTTCATTTAATCAACAGATGCAATATCTCTGAAAATGACCGTGTTTATCAGACATCATTACAGAGCTTGATTAAAAAGCTTTATTTGACTAAACTTCAAAAGAATAAAGTGACATATTAAATTAAAAAACTTCATTATGAGACTCAGTACTGTGTTACATACTGCCTGTGTTCCCATACAACACAATAAAAGCAGAGCAGACGCTCAAATGTAGAGCAAAACCATCCGTCCACAGAGTGAGAGAGTGTGAGAGAGGATGTTGCGGTCAAAAACCTCATTGTCCTTTAACAGTAAGGTTAAAAAACAGGATATTTTTTTTCGTTGTACGTAGTCTTGTAATCCAGAAAAAGAAATACTTTTTAATTGTTTAAATCATTTTTGACACCAAAACAATTTAAATGTGTCATGAATCTGATGATACAGTATGCAAATCGGCACATGTCAGAAATAGCTGTAGACCTCTAAAGGCTGAAAGTGAATCAGTGTGTTGTTGTGCTGCTTTACTCTTCGAGCTGATATGTTCAATGTGGCATTGATTTTACAGTTAGAACGTTTTTTGTTCCAGGGGCAAGAAATTCAGATGGTATAGAATAACACAAAACAACACATGACATAGCTAACTTGTTTGCCATTTGATCAGAAACACCTACCATATAGTGCACTTTGTAGATTTACACTTACTGACTGTAGTCCTTCTGTTACATGTACCCCATCCATCACTGGCAAAGGACCATTATAGGACCCCCACTGAGTACTTATTATTTGGGTGGTGGACCATTTTTAGCACAGCAGTAACACCAAAATGGTAGGGGTTTGTTAGTGAGTGTTGGTGTGACTGTTTCAGGCACAGCAGTGTTGCTGAGGTTTTTACACACAGTCTACACCTACCTTGAACAATTTGTGTCAGTCATCCACCAGCTCTTCATTAGTGGCCAGCCTCTGACCACAGGGCCACTGTTGGCTAGATATTTCTGCTTGGTGGACTATTCTCAACCCAGCAGTGACATTAAAGTGTGTAAAACTACTGCCGTGCCTGATGCACTCACACCAGAACAGTACACACTAAAGCACCACTAACATGTTGGTGTCATTGCTGTACTGAAAGTGGTATGCCACAAACTTCAAATGTCTGTGTTACAAGCTTATTTTTTGTTTTATTTGTATTGTGTGCTCTTTTATACTATACTGTTGTTTTTTGCTGTTCTTACTTTTGTTCTGTCCTCTTTCTGCCATAACAAAAGAAATTTCCCACAAATAAAGGTTTTTCTTATCTTATCCAATGGCAATGTAGAGCTGCTATAGCACGGCCTTTAACTTCTTGGTGGACTAACATTCACCAATATCCCATAACTAGTTGTAGGAATGGGCATTATTATATTTTTGTAAATCACAAATATAATAGATAGATAGAGAGGTTCTAGATATCTAAAAGTGTTAGAAATCCCATATACAACATGCCGTTCAAACATTAATACAGGACATAAACAGTTTATAAACAGTGATTCATACTTTTTGTACAAAAAAACAACACTATTGTCTTGCATATTTGCCTTAAGTGATCAAGCTCTCTATCTGTCTCTCTCTCTCTCTCTCTCTCTCTCTCTCTCTCTCTCTCTCTTGTTTCTTTCTCTCCCCTTCTCTCGTTTTCTCCCTTTCTTGTTTCTCTCTCTCTCTGTCTCTCTCTCTCTCGCCCCCCTTTCTTGTTTCTCTCTCCCTCATTCTCTCTCCCCTGCCTCCACAAGAAAGTGAATTCAAAAACAATCCTCCCTCGCCCCCTGGCTCCCGGGTAGAATGGCTGGGTGGTGCAAGCAGCAGGGTAAACATGCCAAGCTTGGCACTGGAGCAGTGGTGGAGATCAGAGCAGACTGGGAGGCCTGCTCTCCACAGCACAGTCTACACCGCTGGACGCTCAAAGCACAGCTCCTGGTGTAGCCTTGAGGCCCGCAGGCAGAAAAGGCAGAGAGGCTTTATCCTTAAGACATAGCAAGGTGGGAGAGAGGGCGGAGCCAGAGGGGAATACGTAAAGAGAACAGTTCAGGGAGAGATCAAGCCAGAGGAGATACTGTGCTCTGTGTGTGTGTGTTTGTGTCTGCGTTTGTGCATGCATGCATGCATGCTCATTAAGGGAGCTCTAATCACAACTGATTTGGAGTCAGTTTTGCTCTTTAGAAACTGCACTGAATGAGGCCTTTGCCCTCTATTGATTTTCTTGGAAAGCACGGCTCAGCTCCACTAAGGAGAAGTTTGTCAAAAAGTCAGATTTATACAAGTCTCCCCCTACCTCAAATCAGCCAAGATCTATTTGGTGTCAGAAGTCAGAAGTCATCACACTGTTGCCTCTAACCATGCTGCATTTTTTAATTATCTCTAATAGACTTGCTCTTGTGCTTTCTGACACTTTATGCGATACTGTTATCCATGAAAGAGAAAACAATAACAAAAACAATAGTGTCCTTAATTCTTCAGGCCTGAATCATTTTTTAAATCTCAGTATGTACACAGGGTCAGGAAAAATTACTTTAATGTGTTAATGTTTAATCAACAGTTCCTTAAGCTGATGCCAGAATTACTGTTCCTGTTACTGTGCTAAAAAGCTGATTTAGTCAACATCATCAATTCAGTGAGGGCCTACAGGGGGAGCTGTGCTTCTCACCCCGCTAGCCTGGTAGAATGGACAGGCGGCCAGGCCTGTTTTGGGGGCTGACAGTGGCGGTCAGGGAGTCCTGGGGGAGAGGACGTCCTGCGGGGGGCAGATGGGGGCCGTGTGGCTCTGCACCTGGACAGGTGGGCCACTGTCACCTCGGCCCAGCAAGCAGGCGGCCTTTTCTCCCTTGGAGGTCACCTTCACCCACACACACATGCACATATACACAGAAACACACAAACACTGTAAAACCACCCCCTGACCTCCATCTCATCACTCTTCAGTCCCAAAATACAAACATAAATAAAACACCATACACCACTTTCCCCACTTTTTTTTTTTTTTACCAATTTAATCCTTCTGTGGCCCCCATAGTGTGCACCCCTTGAAACACCTCTCTTTACTTATAGTTTAATTATTTCTGGCTTGAATTTGACTTGAATTTGATGAACGTTCTTTGTCGCTTTTCAAAGCAAAAACAAATATTTTTGTCTTTGCTTGTAATTTGGAAACATGTCAGAAGATTCACATCTTTTGATTGTAAAAAGGGTAAATCGATGTAATAACTATAACTACATAATTACAATAAATAATTACGTAATTAGATAATATAATGGTAAATGTGACAATAATAGCTTTAGACTCTTATTTTTTAACAAACACTTATTTTCAATGTTTGTACCATTCTCCTTGTCTAAAGGGGTCCCAAGTGGTCAGTGGCTGAACACTTCCAGCTCTCCCTGTTCCCTCTCTTTACTTCACCTCAGCTCCACAGCCAGGCTTTCTTTAGCATAGATTTCCATAAAATAGATCTCTACATAAAGCCGGGCCTAAAATAGACGCTCCATCGACTATTTCTGCATGACATTGTGGCTCACTCCTGTGGCGCAACGAACCTATAAAGCCTAATTAAAACAGCAAAGTTGTGTCAATAAAAGCGGAACCGTCCTGTAATTACAGGCTACGTTTGAGGACATCATAAGCGGATGGAGTCTTCGCCTTAACGAAGGGGAATAAATTGATCGCAACAAGACAAAAGCTCGGCTTTACGAGCCCTTTCCTCCGCCAACACACAAAAGCACTCGTAAACGCTGCGAGGGGAAAGTTTAATGATAGTCTTAAAGTGTCGAGGCCACTACCTCATTTTTACTGCATCTCCCTCACATGAGGATGGGTGCACTGCACTCTCACCCTCATTAGCTTCCTTTTTCCTCTTTTTCTTCACCCCCCCCCCCATATACACGCAAGCACACTCTCTGTCTCTCCCTCTGTCTCGTCTTTTCTCCCTGCAGAGGCAAATGAGTGACAGGTTTCCCCTTAAACTGTGTGTCTCCCTATACACACACACACACACACACACACACACACACACACACACACACACAGACATACACACCCGCACTTTGTGCACGTAGCAATGTGGATTGGCATTCCCCCC
>JBBPDC010000135.1:23713693-23728632 GCA_037974485.1 Hemigrammopetersius urotaenia
TCTCTCTCTCTCTCTCTCTCTCTCTCTCTCTCTCTCTCTCTTTCTCTCTCTCTCTCCCTAAATAGTTTTCTTTCACCCCTTAAACTACAGTTTTACTATTTTATTATTAACCCCTTAAATGTCCAGACATATCACAAACCTGTGATGATTATTACATAATTGTCTGTTATTTAAGCTGATAATGGTTATTTAAGCTGCTCACAATTATTTTCGATACTTGTTAGCCTTGTATTACCTCACAGCAAACAGAAAGTGGGTTCTTGTTCATTAGCTGGCTTGAACAAAACAACATGCAAAGAAAACACATTTATTGCAGTATCACAGTTTTACATTCTGTCTGATCCAAGTGGAAGTTTATCATTCAACAGAGAATGATGTTTATTTATTGGAGCTCTGGCTGTGTCTGTAGTCAGCTGGGATTGACCAAGTTTAGGCAATTACAAAGCAGTTGCATGTAATAAACCCAAAAATAATATATTATTGCAGTAGTAGTTATATATAGGGTGTTTTCATCACAGGCCCATCATATTACATTGTGAGGCTTGTTAATTAAGATGTACATGAAAAGCAGTTAAAAACTTGCTTTTCTTAAATTGTGGAATTAATGCCTGTGGATGTATAAAAGGATTAAGGGCCAAGTGATTTTTACCTTTACATGATGTAAACAAAGGTTTAACTGTAGTTAGAGTAATAGTTAACGTTTCTAGTAGTTGCAAAATGTGCATTTATTTGGACAGCTTCAAATGTTTCCTATAGATGGACTGGCTGGATGGATGGATGGAAAATTTGTCCTGTAAGCATTTCATTGTATGTAAGTCGTCATAGGACACTGGGTTTACACAGGCCTATTATTAAGTAACTACTATAAAGTAATCATTAATTACTACAAAAGTAGAATGTAAGTTATCCCCTTTATGAGATCATGAGAAGTGGAAGTTGTTCAGTTTGTACATGCCCAGTTAGGTATACAATTACATTATGTAATACAATTTATTTTCCCCATAAAAAACATTCCTGTGAGCTGAACCAGAATAAACCAGCCTTTGGTACAGTCATCACATAACGTGAGGATTTAAAGCAGAGCCGCTGGTTGTCATGGCTGCTTTTCTGCGGCTTCTTTCTCAATAATGCACTGGCATGGCCTCGTTTCTCCAACCCCGCCTCACCTACCCCAGCCCCCACCCCCCGAACTCATCTCAAATGAATGAACTGAAGAAGTGAACGCAGTTACCTCAGGTGAATGGAGGATTTCTCAACTCCTGGATGAGCTCCAGCACAGAATGAAGGCCAAAGCTGATAATCATCACCGTTGACGTGAAGCTGAACTGCGGCGAGAAGTTTTCTTTTCTTTTTTTCTTTCGCTCTCTCTCTCTTTTTGTGTGAAGCAGCTCTCAATTTCCATATTAATCTGTCATGTTTAGGCCTCGGAGTGTCTGGCCCTCCTGTCGTGACTCCTGTGTATAAATATGTATCCTTCTGATACGTTTAATGGAAGGCCTCGGCCTGTGCATGCAGAGACAGTAGATTAGAGCGAGGGCCACTGGTCTTTCCCTCAGGTAGACCACACAGAGGCTGAGACAGGTTCCTTTAAGGGCGGACTGGCTTTCGCTGAACCCTATCATAGCCATGCACTCTTGAGCAGAAAGCAAGCTGATTTTCTTTGCTGACAAACAAGGTGTGGAGGCCTTTGACATGAAAGCATCACCTCAACTCCACAAGCTGCTGAACGGATTAGATGGCTCGGAGTCATCGTTTCTTTTGTCTAATGGAAAATTCTGCTTTAAAGAAATTGTTTGGTGAAATCCACAAAAATAGACAGGACTTTGAACCAAATTCATACAGCTAGATTGCTGCATCCACTGATTTTTAAACAACGCTAAATTGTTTGGGATATTTTTAGTGATGAAAAAATATAATACAGCATCAGAAACCATAGAAACAAGTCTGTTTGAGTTTACTTAAGAATGTGATGTAGCATGAAGCATGCGTACGATGATTTAGGCAGGCCATTTGCTGATGGTGAACTATGGCTATTAGGACTATGGCTATTATTGCTGACCTGCAGAAACACTGGCGCCCATAAGCTAGGCCCTAAATGTAAAAACTTCACAACAAAACAGCCACAAAAAATAAGATAAGATAGAACTTTACTTATCCTGAGGGAAATTCTTTTGTCCTAAAAGAATTTCCCCGCGATAAGATACACAACATACACTGATGAGCTACAACATCAAAAGCACTGACAGGTGAGAACCATCGGTTCTTGAAGCCAGAAAAATGGGCAACAGTAAGGATCTGTGCAATTTTGACAAGATTGCAATGACTTGTGTCAGAGCATCTCCATAATAACAGGTATTGTGAGTTGCTCCCAGTATGCAGTGGTTAGTACTCGAGATGGGCATTTCAAGGAAAATTACTATTAGATATTTCTGGAAACTATTCAACTACTCTTCGTTTTCAGATAGTCGCAAGTTTCTGTTCCAGAAAAAAAGTGTAATGACTATCCAAATCTTTAAAAATGATAACCCATCCCTAGTAAGTACCTACTAAAAGTAGTCCAAGGAAGGACAACTGGTGGACCGGCAACAGGATCATTGGTGCCCATGAGTCACTGATGGACATGGGGAGTGAAGGATAGAATATCTGGTACAGTCCCACGGTATAGCTGCTGTACTACTAATTGCTGAAAATGTTAATGCTGGCTATGATAGACAGGTGTCAGAATACACAGTACATCACAGCTTGCTGTGTAGCTGGAGATCAGTGAGACAGAAGTAAAGTTACTCCTTTAAGATCCAAACACCTAACATTATAACATGGTGATGAATGAATGAATGAATGAATGAAAGAATGAATGAATGAATGAATGAATGAATGAATGAATGAATGAATGAATGAATGAATGAATGAATGTGGTGTGGCATGAATCAGAGAATGATGAGGAATGCACAGCATGCAGGGGAAGAGGAGACCCAGGGAGTTAAACGAGAGCAGAGGAGGAGGATAGGGGCCCTGGGAATGGATGACAGAGCAGGAGATGAAAAAAGAAGGAGGGAAGAAGGGAGGGAGGGAAAGGGCTGGGGGGGGGGGGGGTGTTGGAGGGAGAACTTGCAAGTGGGTTGGAATGAAGGAACGAGAGAAGGGAAGTCCCTGGTGCTCTGCACAATGGCAGAGTGAGAAAGCGAGAGAGAATGGAGGATGGCAGACTTTGAGTGGCATCTCTAATTAAAAGGTGTAGTTAAGGGCCACAGAGTGGGACTGGTGGGACCCCCTCATGCAATAGCCCCGAGACCCTCCCCATCCCATGATTGATGAGCAATCACCAAAATAAACAAATGCTTGCCCCCCTTAAAATGCACTAAGAAATTGATGCATGCATCACCACGGATAAAAAGTGAGGGGAGGAAAATGATAAAATAAACATGAAGACAATGGCAGGCGTACAGTGGCCTTTCGTGTCACAAAAGCAGGGCTGTTTGTGCACATGGGGCTGTGTGGACAGTTTGTGTGTGTGAGTTCAGAGGACGAGCGTGTGAGTTTAAGGCATGGTTCGGTTGCTGCCAGTGTAACTGGAGGCCATCGTGGCCCTGGCTAACAGGCAGCTAAGAGCAGCTGCCCGCATGGCTGAGCCTTCCTCTGCCTCTGCCATGATGGGCTGCCAGTGCTCTCTCTCCTCGGGGAGCCAGCGGGCGTGCAAACCAAGCTGCTCCCCCTTGGGACTCAGCCAGAACCTGCCAGCTGTAGCAGCACCATGTGTCTGTGTGTGTGTGTGTGTGTGTGGGGGTGTGTGAGGGTGTGTGTGTGTGTGTGTGTGTTTGTGTGTTTAAGTGTGTGTATATTCATGTTCAAAGGTTTAAAATTGCTATTTACAGTCATATAAACTTCTTTTATTGCTTCTTAACTTCACTACATATTATGTAACTCATAAAAATTATGAATTTTTAGAAGTGTTCAAAACACTATTATTATCACCATTACTTATCACCAAAGGTAACTTAATAGAGTATTATTAAACATTCGAAGGTTTCTCATATTGAAATAACACTGATGTTACATTTTTAATGGTAATAAATGATAAATAGTAATACTAGTTTGGCTATACTGGTTAATTAATCTGCTGCAGAATAAAGCAAACAGTTCTTAATAAGTGATGAAAAGCTGGTAGTGTCAGGGTGTATGTGCGTTCTCCTCTCCATGCTTGTGTCTGTCTAACTTCTATGTGTGTGTTTCAAGTCCCCGGTTGTAAGTGATGTGTGTGAGCCTTGGTAATTATTAGCTAGTGCTTTACAAATGTGCCGCAGATACACTTCCCCTTAATGTGAATGCAGACAGCATTTCATCACACACTTGGCCAGCACAGACTATTATCAGCCACCAGGCTGGACTGGTAAAGTTGTAATGAATTATGAATGAAACATTGAGTGAGGCCTCTTTCCCTGGGGGTGGGGGGAAGTAGGGGGTGGGTTCGTCCTCCACTGCTCCTCAGAGAGTGTGAAGCTGCAGAAAGCCCCTCCGCTCTCCTCCTCCGATCTATGTGTGATTTACACGCGAGCACGAATGCCACTCGTGGTGCTTTTCTCTCAGCAGATGGGGCCCAGTGTTGCAAATTTATGCTGAAGGTTGCTTTGTTCATTGTCAAACTGTGCATACCAATGCAAAAAAATGCCATAAAGGGACCATGTCATTTCAGCCACTGGTGCATTACTGACTCTATTAGCCTCACGTCAGGCCTCTTTGTACTTCTCCAAAATGAGTCCCCCAGCACTGGCCTTGACTGAAACTTCTTCTTCTTCCTCCTCTTCCTCTTCCTTCCCCACCTTCTTCATCATCTTTGTCCTCTCCTCCTCCTCACTATTATTAACAAAAGCTATTGTTGTTATTAACAAAAGCTATAAAGCATTTTTTACTTCGTAACTGTAATAAATATCAAATAGTTTTCAAAGCACATAAACGCTAAAACTGCTGTATAAGTATATTATCTGCTGCAACTAAAATTAAACACAGTTAAAATCTTCAAATTTCAGGTGTGAAACAAAACAACTGAGACCCGAAAAAAAGACCAGAACGAAAAATTGCATCTGTTTTCTGATTTTTTTTTCTGTCATTGTCTATCATGAGACCAAAATCCGATCTTGACTTTGCAAAGCTCTAGTTAAATGCTACACAAATTGCTATGTCACCTTTTCTGTGCCAGCCGCACTGCAAAATCTTCTGAAATCCTCCTGAAAAACACACTTAGCTATTTGAGGTAAAGTGTGCAGTATAAGCCCTTCCCTCTTTCCGGCCCACTTTACATTGATAGACTTCACTCAGGTGCCTAATTAGAAGCAAAG
Organism: Hemigrammopetersius urotaenia; assembly: GCA_037974485.1. NCBI lineage: Eukaryota > Metazoa > Chordata > Actinopteri > Characiformes > Alestidae > Hemigrammopetersius > Hemigrammopetersius urotaenia. Next base: position 23,719,027 of record JBBPDC010000135.1, read on the forward strand.
CACCTTATAGATCTGTAAGTTGAGTAAAATCTCTTAAGTGGAGATTATATTAGTAAATTATATTAGTTTTGGACCATACATTTGTTTTAGCACATTGCAATAAATAATTAACTGAATTACATATTCTTATTGTTTGTACGTATTTAAACTTAAATGTACGTATTTTATTACATTTGTTCACATTCCTTGTATGTGAAAATACACTTTTATGCTGATGATGAACAATTGATTCTGATTCTTCTGCTCCTCCCCCCTCTCCTTCCTCCTTGTGTTGTCCCTCTGTTGCTGTAATCTAGGCCACAGAATGGGTCGATGATACTGTACAACAGGAAAAAGGTGAAGTACAGAAAGGACGGCTACTGCTGGAAGAAGAGGAAAGATGGCAAGACCACGCGGGAGGATCACATGAAGCTGAAAGTGCAGGGCGTGGAGGTAAAGAACACTTCCAAAGGAACTCTTTCAGACATGTTGACCATGTGTCGGGTTACTGTTGCCATTGAACAGTCCCTTCTCGTGCAGTAACCAGCCTGGGTCTCAGTGGTTTGGAAGGGGGGCACTGGTATTATTAGACCTTTTCACATCACACACACACTTACACACAAACACGCCCAGCGGTCCCTGCCACACTGTGAAAATAAAAAATACACCTCAGCAGCACAATTTTAGTTTTCCCTTGGTAGCAAACAAAATGGAAGCAATTGTTTGTACCTTATTAAGCTCTGGATGTTACCTTTGCTCCAGAGAGGCAGCATTAATCTTCCCCCATGCTGCGAGAACCCGCCACCACAGGTAGACTGCAGACCCCTCCATTGCTCCAGCCTGCCCTAGCCCGCCCTGCCGTGTGTGCGTGCCGCCAGTGATTTATCTCCACATCCTTTGCTCTCACACACACATACAGCCACACATGCACGTTCCACATGACACACACACACACAAACAGCAGGCTAGTTTTCAGGGCCGGGGCCTTGCTCTTTTCTTTCAGAGGCGACCACGCCGGTCCTTTCGTGTTGTTTGTGAAGAGTGTGGGCAGATGGACAGGGAGAATTTGGGGGGACAGGCAGCAAGCGGGGTGGAGGGTAGTGGTCCTTGGGGAGAGGAGCTTCTTGATGCGATCACACTGCAGCACAGACAGAAGAAGAAACACTCCACACATGCGCACATAGACAAGCGTGCAAACACATACTGGACCACATCATCACTCAGAATGGCTCTCACTAAAGATCAGAGTCACATTTTAGGTCTCTTAAGGCCTTTGCACACAAAATCAAAAGACTTTTTTTTTCATTTAACGGACAACAAAAGTCATACCTGCTTTGATTTGCAAAGGCATCTGAAGGTTTAGGATTTCCCTGCTATGATTTTCCCAGTAATCCTTGTAAAATAGAGAGTTGTATCACCATGGTGTGCCAATTACCACTATAATGTCAATACAAGCACAAACTATAGGTCCTGTTTCCTACACTGGGGATACATTTCAAATGGCTCCCTACTCCGTAGTGCACTATATCCAAGAGCTATTAAGGATTTAGCCACTTGTACAGTTCTGTACATAAAAAATTCTTACTTGTAGTGCACGATTTGCTTGTAGAAACCACAATTTGATCATATAAATGAGTTATTTGACATTTACCCCGGGTTTGCCACTGTTAACGGCAGATGTTACTGAAAGGACTGTTTATTAAGTCATCACCCCACAAGTTTACAAAAATGCATTGCTACTTCATCTGTCAATTCAGTTTCAAGGAAAATGACATTTCTAAACTGTACTGCTCAAGTTTAGCAATGTCTTCTACACAAGCCATATACAGTTTGCTTATAGGAATAATGTGAGAACGGAATGCAGCGGAAGGGGTGAGAAATCATTTTCTCTTCCTCTCTCCTTCTTCCTCTCTTTCTTTCTCTCTCTCTCTCTCTCTCTCTCTCTCTCTCTCTCTCTCTCTCTCTCTCGCTGTCTGTCTCAGCCCTCTTTTTTTCACTTCCTCACCCCCCTCTGTCTCGCTGTCTCTCTCTCGCCTATGTCAACAGTGTTCTCTCGAACAGAATACAAGCAGTCCTCTGGCAAGCTCACCCAGATACATGGCTCCATATGTTCAGCTGTGTGAGCGGGAGCAGCTTATCATACGCTAATTACATCTGGGCGACCACGTGGCTTTAGGGGTTAAAGTGGCTCAGCGGATGACTTAAGCAGATTTACCAGGCAGATTCAACAGTTAAAGTGACCCAGCAGACAACATTAGGGGATAAAGTGACTCAGCAGATCATTTAGCAGTTAAAGTGACTCGACAGACAACTGCAGAGTTAAAGTGACTTAGGTTTGACTTAGAAAATGGCTTCAAGACTTAAGATTTAAACTGACTAAGCTTCAGGATTTACATATTTAAACTGACTAAGAAGATGCCTTCAGGGCAAAAGGGACCCAGTGGACGGTTTCAGAGGTTAAAGTGACTTAGCAAACTGCTTTCGTAGTTAAAGTAACTCAGCATTCAGCCCAAGGGGTTAAAGTCACTCATTAGACAAGGGGTCTCCCAACAGGTGAGCTGGAGTTAGAGTGAAAGCCATCTATGATGAGTGCTTATAGTCATCAGCACACTCTTGGAGCTCTGGTCCATCCCAGCATGACCTACAAGGAGAGACCCCTGTCAAATGACAGAGGCAGCATGCATAGTGCATAACGAGCAGATGAGATCAGTTGGCTGTATTGATGAATGAACTCTCCTGCAGGGAGAGTTCCCGCCAGCCCACTGCGAGTGTTGGTGCGATTGTGGCAGTGGCCACTCAGGGTGCCCGTACTGCTTTCTGTGTGAGTGGTGGACGATCAATCAGCGCTGCGCTCTCTGGGATAATAACCCTGCCCTATCAGTCTTCCTCAGGCCTGTTTACTGAGGAACGCAAATAAATGCTTTGACCTTAACCTTCAGCACTCACTCTCACTGAGCACTTTTTCTCTGGCTGTGCTGGACTTACTTGAGATGAGGTCACTTGCTCTGTGCCCTTTTAGGTAGAGCCAGATGGATCAATTCCCTACTGATTGGAATCGGCTGATTTCCATTGTAAATATTTGGTCAGATGTGTGATGAATGAGTGGCAATTCTCTGGTGCAAAATACACAGTTGCCAGTTTATTACCCTCTTCCAGTTTAAGATCATTGACTAGGTAAGATTTTTTCTCAGTCCAGCATGTGTGTTATGCTGGTATGAGTCTGTTAGACAGAGCAGCACTGCATTAGCACTGAAGTGTAAATGTAAAATAATTTTAGGTCTATAGTTTTCATCTTAGAATTATGAAATATTTGGCTACATCCTGTAAGATCAAGTTTGTTGCAACAGCTGTTATCACAGGTATGAATAAATAATTTCAAGATTAATGCAGATCATCGCTTGCCATGGCAAAATGAGGGCTGAAGGCATGCTTTGAGGAGTTACAAAAATGTCAGATATATTAGAACAACCGTTTAGCAAGAAAAAAGAGAAAAAAAATACAGCGATATTTATTTATATGACTAACCTGATTGTCAAATGGGCATACACACAGTTCGCATATATAACACAAAAACATTGTTTTTCAGAGCAGTTTTTCTGTTTGTATTAGGTTAGAGTTGTCTTGTGAAAGTTGTTTTTCCCTTGTCTGTTTAATTATACGACTTTGTAAAGATGGGCTGGTTAGCATGCTTGCCTCCTTGCTTGGATTGGGTCAAATCATTTTTTTTTATTCCATGAATGCTCTGCTGGTCACAGTGGAGTCATGACTGCTCTAGAACGGCGGCTTCTGGTGTCTGGAATCAGAGGGAGAAGGCGCATGGAACGAAGGGGCCAGCCGAGCTGTTGCGTGTGTGTGTTTTGAGGCAGTGGTGCGTAGTGGATGTCAGTGTCAGCTGTAGCGAAGGCCTGTTCTGGCCCGGCTGGCGGAATGGGAGGGCTGCTGCTGCTAGCTCAGCAGTCCGTGTAAACGGTCGTTCTTGCATCTGTCCGGTGTCTCGCTGCCCCAATTCTCTCTCCCTCTTTCTCTCTCTCTCTCTCTCTCTCTCTCTCTCTCTCTCTCTCTCTCTCTCTTTCTCTCACTCTGTCTCCCTCTCTCTTTCCTGCTTTCCCTGCCTGCTCCCGAGGCCTTGCCGAACCTTGAGCCCAACAGTAATGCTCCCTGTTGCCTAAAATTGGAACGCGGGACATGTTACAGCATTAGCGCTTAACAGGCCGTGAAATAGCAGCCTGCCTTGCTGACGGCTCCCCATCACTCCAGGTGAACCGGGCAGACGGCTAAATAAATGAGCGCTCTCCTCCCCTTGCTCCATCCTTTCTTCCCACAATGCATCTGGGGTGCCCAGGAAAGGTATGTCCGTCACTCCCCATCTCCCCTCGGCCGTGGCTCTGTGAGCTCTCCCCTCCTCTGACCCCTCCTACTGGGGCCGCGTCAGAGAACCAGCAGCCCATGAGACGCTGTCCAGCACAGCCTCATCTGTATGCCTAATGATTCCTGGATAAGCAGCCTCTCACAAAGATAGCTGATTTGTCTTTCCATTACTTGGCTTTTTAGGGGCCATCAATCCGTGATGCGGATTCTGAGAAAAGTGCTGAAAAATGGAAAAGTTAGAGGTGTCATACTTCCTAGGTAGCCGATTTCATCCTTCCCCTGCTTGCCCTGGAAATTGCTTGACTTTCAGGGATCAGCAGATTGTGATTCTTCCGATGGAGCTTGCTTTGATGGAATAAAGGGTGATGGTGGAATAAAAACTAAAGTCATGGGTCTTTGAGACGTGCTGGGCATTGTTCAACATGAAATTTGCCTACATTTGTACAAACAGCAAAGCTTGTGCATCTGTATGTTGAACACAATGCCTGACTCTAATAGTATCTAAAAGATAGAAGAAGGCAGGGCTGAAGATTTAACCCTGACCCCTCTCTCGATTAGCTGCTAATGTAGGTTGAGCTTGCCTTGCCCAGACCCCCTTCCTCCCCTTCCCCCCAAGCCTCACTACCTCAGTGCTCTAATAAACTCTCAAACACACATCGATTTCTTTTAAGTGAAGGTGGCAGGGCTGGTGAGTTATTTCATTACCCTTTGGTAATTATACAGATTGCAATAAGCTTTCTTATTTAGATGCAGTTGCTCTCTCTCTCTCTCTCTCTCTCTCTCTCTCTCTCTCTCTCTCTCTCTCTCTCTCTCTCTCTCTCTCTCTCTCTCTCGCTTTCACTCTACCTCAACCAATGCATAGCTCCAAGCATTTTGTGGCTCCATTTCTCTGTTGACTATGTTACCTCCCTCCCCCTGAAAAACAATCACCCTGGCCTCTTCAGTCCCTACATGTTAGCTCATGTTGAATCCATCTAATGCACCACATCAGCCGTGCAACTGCGTGACCAGATGAGCTAATGGAGCGTACCTGCAGCTCAATCGTCTCTCTTCATTGATAATAATGAAGACAAATGTCAAAACGCTTGTTGCTAATGCCGTAATCAAGTGGGCACTATTTCGTTGGGCAATTACAGCAGGGTGTGGTGGGGGTGCTGCTGTGCATCTACAGTATCATGGCTAATGCTGGATGGATTGAAAGCAACAGCTAGACTACTCATCCATGCTAAGCCTGTGTGGTTATCTGAGTTGGAGAAGGCCTATTTTCATTTCCAATTATCAGCACATCTTCCCTCTGGGGGGACATTTTTGTCTGTAATTGTTTAGAAAATGGTTATTATTTTGCGATATGCCACATGCTGCCGAGAGTGGAGTGTGTCCACGCGGAGCGCGAGGCTGCAGATGCGGTCGCCGATAGCAACAGCTTGTGCAGCCAGATGCGAGATGTGGTGGGGAAGAAGCGACTTAACAGGCGCTCGCTCGCCAGCCCGTCGCTTCTAGCTCTAGTGTGAAATTACCGTCTAGTAAAGTAGAGGAGGACCAAAGCAAACTTTTCTCCTCCCTGTACCCTCCAAACTTCACGCCTCTGCTTTGGCCACCTGTGATGCCAAGACAGTTAATCGATTATGTGGACTTTACTCCTCATCCTCTCTCTGTCTGGATGAGACTCACCTTATCCCTTTATTTGACTTCTTCCATGAGTCGTTCGAAGTCCCCCTATTGGAGAGGAGAAAGTGGATTGTTGAGGAACTCCTAACACTGTCGTTTTTTGGCTGCGTCACACTTGGCAGGGAAGGGCCGTTGTCCTTTTGTGACCCAGTCTCTTCAACTGTTGTCGATAAAAAGAGGCACAGAGGAAGGAGCTGTCAAATCACGTTTATGTCTGTAGGGTTTGTTGGCAAGGTCTGTCCTTGTGATGTCTGGTATAAAAGTAAGAACATCAAAAAACTGAACTGCTGTACGATACACAAGAGTTTCCTTACTTGATACAAAAGCCTGCGATTCTGCTCCAACTCAAAATGAGAATGCCCTGACAGACCCCTTCTTCCGAACACTCCGCAGCCGCGAAAAAGCCCTGTAGAGGACCGTTGTTGAGGGTAGCTCATTTCTCTCCTCGTCTGCTCTAAGGTTTTGATCGGTTTTCATGTCTTGAGAAGGAGCAAGTTGTCCTAGAGCGTTAACCCAGGCTAATTAAAAGACTTGGGCTAACATAAGAACTCCAGTCTGTGCTGTATAAATCTCAAACTTACTCATGCTCTATCTTTAAGCCCAGTGTAATTAGTTTTCTCCTCTCACGTCTCATAATCTCACCATCATTCAGTAGCGGCCAAGCCTTTCAGGCAGCACGCACTATCAGCCACTCAATCCGGGCAAGGGATTTGGGGGAGGTGGCTCATTTTTGGCAGTGGGACGATATAAGAGGCCGTCAAAAGCTGTGCATTATCTGCATTATCTGCACTTCTTCATAATTTAATTTCCCACTTGTAGCAGCGGGTGTTCATGCTGGGCCTCTCCACAGGGTTCCCTTTTCAGCAGGCGGAATGGAGGACGGCCAGGGAGAATGCCTGTTGAGAGCACTGTGTGTCGCTTAGAGCCCTGGGCCTGCCGTCTGGGTGGTGTTTCCTCCACCTGGGTTGCAGCTGATTACAGCATAGCCCCCTTCTCTCCCACCAGCCCTTTATGCTAACGTAATGGAATTACATTACAGAGATGGAGGCTTCAGTCACACTCAGTTCACACAAGTCTAGCATCAGGCTCACCTTTACTGACTCAACTTGGACTCAAGACCTGAGAAAGAACACCTTTCTTTTTCTGTACTTCAGACTGGAGTTTTTTCTGAAATCAAAGGCTTGTTATATATATGTTTTGTTATATATATATGTTTTTTAGTAGTTTGCTATTGTACAAACAAGTACCTGCAGCTAATAACGAGACTGAACTAAAATGATCTACTACACACTCAAGAACCAACTCATGAAGCAACATGTGAAGATCTCTTCCATCATAATACTAGAGGTGGGCATAGATACATTTTTTTAACGCCGTTAATCTCATTGGAATCTTGGTGTTAACGGCGCAAGGTGAAATTCATCATAGCTTGCTAGTCCGGGGGGGCGGTTTCTTTATCGCGTGATAAGAATCTCGCGCCGTTAACGGCCCAGCACTACATAATACATTTGAAAATTATGACAAGACTTTATGTCTGATGTTTGAGGACTTGTGGTCATTCCTAACCATGATCTGGAAGCAGGGGCTCCCTAGGATAAGGCTTGGGAAACGCTGGACTAAACAACTAGGGATAGCCCAATGTGTAGCATAAGGGTGTTCACACTGGTTGTGTGTTTTGCATTTTTATTGCTTATAAGAGAAGAGGCACCATTTGCATGTTGTGTTTGCTGTCTTAAACTCATAGCAACCAAATGTTCCTGGCGAACACTCTTCCCTGCACATTTACGCACCCACTTCAACTTAAGAACAGCTGTTTAACTGATTAGTTAGATTAGGTATGTTGGGAGCAGGGAAAGCACTAAAAGGTCCAGCACTGGTCTGGGAGCCACTAGTCTATTTCATTAACCATTTTTTTAGTTTTAACCAATCAGATAAAAAGTAGGATGGTTGCAGTTGCTGAGTTAAACTGTTAATATGGTTTTACAGATTAACAGTAGATTGCATTGTCAATGGATGAGTAGAAGATTACAGTAACAAGGGGTATGGCACCTTTCTATTCAAATGCTCACTTTTCATTTACATCAACTTAGAAACCTTAGTGTGCTCTGAATGGCCAAAAACTAGAGGCAAGTCTGTGCTCCTTACCCACTATTCTGTCCACCCCACTACAGTAATAAAACATGTAATGGCACCCTGGCTTTAGCCTACCCCTCCTATGACTTCATATAAAAGGTAGCAATGGCTCTCTCAGAGGGGATGAATTGTAGCGCTCTTTTGTAAGGTTCGAGTCCATGTAAACGAATTTGGAAGTTGAACGTAAAGCACTAATGTGGCGAGGGGTAGATGACTTGTAAAATTGGGTGGCTGTATGAATGCCACTGATTCCCAGCAGATGTGCGCAGGCCTTTTAAAATGCAATCGGAGCGTCTCACCACCCCCCCCAACCCCACCCCGTCATCATCCACCTGTTCAGCAGAGCCGCACAAAAGCAATTTGAGCGGAGGCTGCATTTAACAGTCCAGCCTCAGGACAGAGAGAGAGACAGAGAGAGAGAGAGGAACAGGGACGGAGAGAGAGAGAGAGAGGCACTCCCATCACCTGCAGGCAGAAAGAGGGAGGCTGGGGCAAAGGCTGATGGGAACACTGCTCACTCTCTGCTTCATATCTTCTCATTCACTCCACCGAAGTATGCATGACTTCAGCATTAATGGCTGCCTTCGCTATGGCCCCGCCGCCCCAGGCCATGACAGTTCCGTACAGGAGCTGCTGATTATGCACTGGTGGGGCGGGGGTGCCTTCGGTATTATTCATACATGTGTGGCAGTGTTGACTCAATATTGATTATTTACAGAGTCTAATCGTGAGGAAATGTCTTTGTTGTGATGTATGATTCGGGGTGCTAGTTTCACATTTGCCTTTCTTGTCAGGCGACTCGTAGCTCTCGGCTCATTTGTCAGCCCAGCTGATGATGAAATTGCCGTATTCAGTGCACAAATCTGAAGAAAGCGAGTTCAAAGCAACGGCACTAAGCAGGCAGCTTTAAACTGACTGGATCGCGCTTTCATATGGATTTTTTTCCCCTCCTTGCTAAGTCATCTAAAATTCCCTTTTAATTATCTACGTCAGGACTTGGACATTGTTATGGAGCCTCGCATTCTTGCGCTCTAAGACTGTGGGAAACAGAAAGTTGAATTTGCTTTGTAATAGCCAGATGTCCCACTTTGTAAGTGATAAGCGTAGTGGAAGGCTTGCATTAAGCGCAATTGCAGTCAGTGTTAGATGTAATGGTTGGAGAGTGTGTTTAGATCTGGTGGGAATTCCCAAAAGATCTTTCTACATATTATTATTCTACATAAGGAGCATCAGCTATCAGCTGCCATACCCTCTCTCTCTCACACACACACAGACATACAGACACACATTCTGTCTATCTATCTATCTATCTATCTATCTATCTATCTATCTATCTATCTATCTATCTATCTATCTATCTATCCCTCCATCCCTCCATCCGTCCATCTGTCTGTCTATCTATCTATCTATCTATCTATCTATCTATCTATCTATCTATCTATCTATCTATCTATCTAT
>JBBPDC010000135.1:23743716-23755689 GCA_037974485.1 Hemigrammopetersius urotaenia
CCCGGAAATCCGATAAAATTCAACCAATCAGATGACGACTTCGAGATTCCTGAAGTGTTTCCAGCTAAGTGTACCATATGCATCAGACGTTTAGCCAACGTTCCGTGGGCGTGACGTCTGAGGCTGAGACTAGGGTAACTGCAACGCTAACGTAACGAAATTGTAACGCTAATGCGACGATGGACCGACACTGAGGTCTATATAAACTGAACTTAAATACAAAACATGAACCAATGGGCAAACATAATCACTAAGGGAAAACACAAGACACCTGAAACTGAGACACAAGACACAAACATCCACGAATGTCAAAATAAAAGTCCCCATAACAAAACGCAAAAACAGTGACCTCTACCGGCCACTGGCCGAGACATTACAGTGTGTTATGTTAGACCTGGACCAGTGGTTTCCATCCTGAGAATGAAATGTGCAAATAACCTCATTCGCTGGTCCAGAAAATGGTCCAGACCGAAAAACTTCATGTGAGCATGCAGGGATAAAGCTGTTATAGGCTGAGTAAATCTGTACTGTATGTGTGTACATACATTCGTTGACATCGCCTTCTGTATATTGACTGAGAACTGAGAAACTCTACATTTGGAAACTTTAGCAGTGTTTACAAAGTACACCAAGCTTGTATTTCAGCTAAAGTCAGCAAAATATGTTTTTGATCATATTGGCCCTAGGATTAGAATAAAGTTAATAAGCACAACGTCCCAACAGCAGTGCACAAATTCAGCATTACCTCAAATAAATCAGCTTCCCTCCAAGTTCTGTAAAGTTAACTGCTGTTGTGTTGTCCTCATTAACACCTACATTAGCCTTTCTCCTGCTGACCTCACAGGCCTCTGAGGCATTAACCCCTTCCCACCTGTGCGCTCAGCATGGCTCAGGTCAGGCTGAGGGTTTGAGGGTTTGAGGCCAGGCTGAAATGGGTCAGTCCATGGCCCATTTTTTCCTAGAAGCTCCAGAAGTTGAACAGAAGGTGAGCGAGCGTCACTCTGAGTGGGGGAGCTCGGGGTGGGGACGAGTGCCCTGCTCTGGGGAGCTGTCCCCAGTATAGAAGTGCTGAAGCAGGGAATTCTGCTGCCCAAGCCCAGCCCTCTACATCCAGCACAAAGGCCTTCTCTCGCCCGCTCCCAGACCACAGTCAGCAAAGTGCTGCTTATATCTGTGACTAGTGGCTCTATTGTGCGTACCTTTCAGTGCATCTGCCTGTTTTTTTTTTCTTTCTTTCTTTCTTTTTTTTTTTTGCTGTGCTGAAGTGGAGATTTTAGCAGCCGCAGCCAGAGATGAATGCCACGCACCTGTGTGTGCGAGCGTGTGACACTGCAGGCTCACAATGGGTTGCTCGTTGTTCGCAAAACAAGGACGTCAGGGAGCAGGAAGCCGTGCATTGCGTCCCTGTTAGAAAAAAAGGACTTGTTTTAACTTAAAGGGAAATTCCACAGATTTTCCAAGTTCCATGGTTAATTTAGAGAAACCTACAGGCTATGGTTCCTTACAATGGAGGTAAATGGAACCAGGGGTCACAATGCCAACAGCACTAATATAGCCATATTATTTACTATTCAGAACATGCAGTGTACCTACATGTGTCTTCACATGTAATGTCGATAATGGTAAAATAATGTTAAACACGAAAGAAAGGCTTTTTGTACGTTTCTTTTACCTTCTAATACCCTACCAGCTCTCAACCAAGCATCAAAATAAAAAAAAAAGAAAAGATTTTTAGGACGTCTTCAGAAATGAAATAGCTTAACTTATTATAACTAATATATTCTTTTACATTCAATCAAATTAAAGCTCTGAATTAGTCAATTATTTATTGATTGATTTATTTATTTATTTATTTCCCACTGTGAGGGTCCATGCCTGTGCAGTGAGACTTCCTGGCCCAGTTTAGAAGCTCTGTGTGCTCTAAGACATATCACTGGGTAAGAGTTTCACTTACCCTGGCGTTTGTCTCATGGCGCGCTGGCACTGTATCTAATTCAATAATGTGCAAGGTGTTTGGCTGGCAGATCATAAAGCATGCAGCGGAGGGAATGAGATTTGGGCTGCATTAGGCTAATGTGGTTTTACGGAGCGCGGGCCTGAGCAGCGGCTTGTGGCAGTCTGGGCTTTGATAAATCAGGCTTCCGCTCTCCATCTACCCATCATGCCCAGGGAATGGCAGCCAGGCGCGCGCCTGGGCTAATCAAGTGAGTGGAGGCACTCGGTGTCCAGTTAGAGACGCTCTGCTGCTGTATTTCCATTCATGATCTGTCCCAGCAGGGAGCAGGCCGAAACAGAACCAACCTCATCGAGTCAGTGCTCTCCAATGTGGGGAGGAAGAGCTGCAGCAGGAGGAGGAAACTGACTCACAACTCTCCAGCACTTTGGTGCCAAAGTCTGGTTCTTGATTTTGTCTTAAATATTCTCTTGCGTTCTTATGGACTAATTCGACATCAAGTGTGAATTGTAAACATTCACTCCACACTGCATTTGTGTGTTAGCAGAGGAGGCGATTTTATTATGATTTGATTTTTGTGGAATAAGAAAAACATCCATTACTTTTTTTTCAGACAGATGTTGAGAAGCCCTAAATCGTGCATCATTTCTGCATAATGAAATATCTAAGATGTAAACATTCAGAAGTCATTCAGAGTGGTCTAATGTGAAATTCCAGAGTCAGAATAGTTTGTGGTCTTGTTGACAGGAACCAGATGTTCAAAGCATTTAATTCCTCTAGGCTCTCAGAACGTCATTACAATAAGTGGTTATTATTATAGTTTTCAGGCGGTCTAAAATGTAATTCCTGGTGGAGAGGAACATGTATGACACAAATTAGGCTTCAAAGCAAACTGTGTTCTTCAGATTTATCACTATTCAATATTATATACAGTACTGTGCAAAAGTCTTAGACCCCTATGCAAACTGTTTAAAGCCAGATATCTCCACAGTAAATGTTTTTCTGGCAGCAAAAACACTCCTTAGATTAAATACCAACAAACAAGAAAGTAGTTGAGCTGGTTGGAAGAACAAGAAGTTTAGTCCCAGATTTCTTCTCAATGCCTCCAGCCATTGATTTGGGAAATTCAATGAGTAGCACACCTGATTTAATCTAATGGAGTATTGATTATGTCAAACCAGGTTCTGGATAGTAAATACAAAATGGTTAAGCAAATACATTCACATTTTAAAAACACTATTTACAATATTAGTGTTTGTTGTATTTATTCTAATATTAGAATAATTATGTTAATCTGAGAAATAATGCCCAGCTAAACACATGTTAAATACAATTTCCTCAGGTGCCTAAGACTTTTGCAGTGTACCTTCTAAAAGCCTGTGAAGGTTTTCTGGTCATTTTGTATATTTGCATTGTAGATCACTCGACCCCTCCTCTGTGCACCAAACCAGTGTCACCCAACTGCATAGGAGATCTGAGTTTCTGCATTTCTCAACAGTGCACAAATTCTCATCAGATCATGTCAATCACTGGATTAAGCATTTTGAAAAATGACCCATGTTGGAGTTGCCCTTTAAGAACACACGTACCAAGAATAGGTAAAATACCCTGAAATGTTCTTCCCGGAATACCAAGTATGCATCAGTTGGTGTCTTGCCAGCAGGAACTAATTGAAAGTCCCATAATTCATTGCAGTGTCATGGCTCATGAAACTGCTACGTTGAAAAGGCTGTAGTATTGCTTTCAAATAATTGACTCTGGAGCCGAGTCAGTGAAAAAACAAACTTGAGACTCAATTATTCATTTGTATTACAAATGCTTTAACTTTGAGATGTCTAAAAGTTAGCTTATCCCTGGTGAATTCAGCTCGGCTTAGAGAGTAGCAGCACATCACAGAAGAACATGCTCATATTTTTGCACGTTCATTCTTCTTCCTAGGAGCAAATGTCTGTTCTTTAGGTTATTTATAGGTTATTTGTATAAACACTTATCCTTTCCAGTTCTGTCCATTAAGGACACAATAATTCAATGATAGATGTATCAAAGGACCAAAATATGCAGGATAGTGTGGCAACCTGCTTCAAGAAAGAACTTCTCACTTGTTGACTGGCCCTCTTTATCCAGAGAGAGCCCCTTCACCCTAATGAGCAAAAACAGCACTCAGAATTTGGGCTTTTGCATCATTTGCTTGCTAGGCCAGAAACTTGAGGACAAAGAAAGTAACAACAATGAAAAAGTCAGCTGTCCATCCACACAGATAGAGCCTGCGCTTATACGCTTTTATGTACAGTGCTTTGCTCCAAAACAAGTCCATTTATGGCAGTGAGAATGGGGCTTTATGGTTATGTCCTCCTGTTTGCGTACGCTCGTAAAGCACATGGCTTTGGGGGTGTGGTGCAGGGGGGGGAGCTAAGTAGACTGCCCACATTCACCAGCAGAAGGATGAGGAGAGAGGAGAGAGAGAGCCCGGACGGACCGAAAGCGTTGTGTTTTCACTGTGTCCAGATGGCCGGAGCATTAGCTTCAGCACCTCAGCCTGTTCCCCCTCTCCACTAGCTGTCTTCCTCACAATCAGCGCTGAGGAAATGGGTCTACCGCCGGCACCGGCACACTTTTATGAGCTGCACGCTGCTACTTTTTTATCCAGGAGCTGTTTTTTGGCCCCCTCCTCGCCCTCCCTACAGTAAACTCCAACACCACAAGCACTAAAAAAATGAGAAGGCTCGAGGGTGTGTGTGTGTGTGTGTGTGTGTGTGTGTTGGGGGTGGGGTGGAGGGCATAGCTATTATCAAAGACAGAAAAAAGCATGAATAAATAAAGCCGATGCCGAGGCCTGGGCTGAAGCCTGGCTTTATTGAGGGGGAATGAGAGGCAGCCTGCCTTCTGCTCAGTGATGGGAATTACACTCAAAAGTGCTGATTTCAAACCACAGCACTTCAAACACCTCCGCCATTTTGGTTTGAGGCTTGTCTGGGAACATAGAAGGTTTTTTTGTTCTTTTTTTTTTTCCCCTTTCCATCCACCGAGATGCTCTACTCTATCTACTATCTCTGGCTGAATCTGCCTCGGCTGCTGCTTTCTCTCTGCCCGCTACCATCTGCCTTTAATTGATTGAGCACCTTATCAAATTGCCTTCACTTCCATTTCAAACCTCGGCTTCAGCAGAAACCATTTGGATTTGATTAAATCTAAAAGAACGTTGTTAACTCCTCAATGATGATTAATGGAAAAATAATAATAACATTTACGTGACATCACACAGTCGTGCGGCTCTTTTTAGGTACAGTTGCACAGAAGGCTAAGGGAGTTTAACAGTGCCGTCTTTACTGATGCCCGCTGTTAGCCCATGAGTAGCTCACCTCACCACCCATTCGTTTTAGCTGATTCTTCTGTTTTAGCTCTCTCGCTAACTGCCACTCCTCAGTCTGCTCTGGACACATGGAAAAAACCCCACTGGTTCATATTTCCACTGGTGGCCCTTCTTGTCTTATTTTCTTGTTTTTCCCCATTGCCGCTGAAACAAATGGCGACAGTGGGGACCCGGAGTAGGGCTGAAAAGTTGACATTTAAGTGAAATGGAGCCCAAATGGGCCGGTGGGATGCAGTAATGATGCAGGAGAGTCTGGTACTCTACGAGAAGATTTATGGGCTCCTGAAGCCCATCATATTTTAGCTGCTGATGTGCGCTGTGGGTGGTTTATGTGGGATTGAGGACTTTGCTGTTTGAGCCCATCACTTGAGGTCTTTTGTGCCTTACTGACATGCAGCGTGAGGTCACACACAAGGGCTTTAATAGCCTGAGCTGGCACCGAAACTAAAACATACACAGTAAGAGAGGAAGAAGGAAAAACACTGTGTGAGAGTGCCGTGGTATGAAAGCTATTTGAGAGGCCTGGGGCAAATTTGGAGTGCCGAGTTGGTTCCGGATCAGTGTAAAGTTGTGTTCCTTGCATATTCAACACAAGGACGCTGAAAGTTTTAGAGAGGAACCCTGACTGGTGAGATCTGTGAGCCTCAGCTTGGTGTACATGTCCAGTACAATCGGTTTGTTTTTTAAACCAAGCAAAATGCTTTATTTATTTTTTAAAACGAAATAAAAAAAAGACGAAATCCCATTAGGTGTGGACTGCCACTTTTGATTTCAACATCAAATAGTTGCTGTCTTTCTTGTCTGCTCTGCAAGGAACAGACTTTTTGTTGTTTTGTTTTCCAGTCCTGTGTAACCACATGCTATTATCACAGTGCTAACTATTAGATTTTGTCATTTTTTTATAATAAACAAGATATTTCCATTTTGTTTACACATCATATTTAAAAGCATTACTTACTATTAACAGCTATACAGCTTTTACAGTGTTCTCTATAAAACAACTACATTTATACTTTATTTACATTTACATTTATGGCATTTATCCAAAGCGACTTCCATTCCCTACCTACAGGGGGCAGTCTCCCTGGAGCAACTTGGGGTTAAGGGTCTTGCTCAGGGACCCAGTGGTGGTATGCTGAAGGTAGGATTTGAACCCATGACCTCTTGGTCCAGAGGCAAGTATCCTACCCACTGAGCTACCTCCACCCATATCATTCGTGGATTGATATCATTCGTGGATTCCGAATGAGATCTAATTTGTGTGTGAAACAACAAACTATTAGATTGTAACTGTAATGAAGCTACTGTTAGGCCAGTATGGAAGCACAGAAACATTTCCCTTACATGCTAAAGGATCTTAATAGACTTGAGTAGCAACATTATGTAAACATTGTTCAACCTTCAAATAGTTAGTAATACAAAATGCAGTAGGTAATTGCAATTCATTGTTGAGACACTGAATGATCCATTTTTGTTGTTGGATATTTTGTTATTTTGTATTTGTGTATTTTGTTATTTCTACTATTGCAAGGGGTGTAAAATCTTATTTGCAAAGGGCCAGAGTGTATGCAGGTTTTCAGTGCAATCTTGCAGGAACACACCTGTGTACACTCGTTTAATCAGTTGGACTCTTCAAACAACTGTCCAGGTGTGCTCCTGCTTTTTTGGAATTGAAACCTGCAGCTACGACAACCCTTTGCAGATAAGACTGGGCACCTCAGACGAGCATTTCCCCCTCTCTTAATTACGCTGAAGCTTTCCCATAGCTTGGTCATCTTAGTCATTTATTTCCTTTGTCTCCATTTCCTCTCTGTCTTTCTCTTTTGTTACTGTGATTGGGTGGTCCCCCCTCACTGCGTCTAGAGTAATTGACAAGTGTGTGTGGCCGTGGCCTCCGCTGCCTCTCTCTTCATTTGCCAGACACTTTGTCGCTTTTAATCACGCCTTTAATTGGCAGCGGAGAGGGGGATGAATGGCAGTAGAGCTGGACACACTCTTCTTGTCCTCTGGGGCCATACAGTTAAGCAGGGACTTGCTGGTAGAAACTTGATTAGATCTAGCTACCAGTGTGTGGATTTAGGTTGCATCATTCAGGGATTTTTGGAGGAGACTTACATTACTGTCTATTTTGTCCTAATAGTCATCGTATCAGAAACACCTTCCATATAGGTATTAAAAATTAAAAGGGACCACCGTGAGACCACTATTCACTGGTATGGTTGTGGCATGGCTGTCTTTTGTGCTGGCATGAGGCACCACAGTATTGCTGAAGTCACCACAGTGTCTCAATGTATGCAAATATATACAGTGGTTGTGTGGCAAAAAAAACACTAATGAAGGGCTAGAGGATCCCACGCGGAAAAAGCTATAGAACCGAACCATACACACGTACACGGTGAGAGTGTTTCTAATACAGGCCAATACGTGTGAATACATTTTCTGAGTCTGCCCTCATATGTGTCTGTTGACTCTATCTAACGCCACTCTTGTCCCAGCAATACATGACATTTAAAGTGACCATTCGCAAATGGCGGTTTATCTAAGCCTGCAGTTTTTCCCTCAGAGAGAGGAGACCTTGAACTGTTAGAGGAAAATAAACACACATCAACAGCATGCACTACATTTAATACACATCTGGACTTGTAAAACAAAATTTCTGTGCCGTGTGTGTGTGTCAAAAGGAGAGCGTAAGCAGATTCTAACGCAGGGAAAATCCAATAAGACGCAGGAGCCCGACTTTCAAAAAAACTCCGTCTTGTAAATGCAATAACTCAGAAATCAAATATATGTACATCTCATTTCCTGTATTTGCAAGCTGATTAGTGTCAACAGGGTGCGAGGAACTCCTCTGCCCTCTGATTCTGTGTTTGGGAATAATTTGTGGCTTAGGCGAGTGTGCAATAAGAGGCAGCAGAGGAGCCCCTGGTTAAGTGACTCGTTTTCATGAGAATCTGGGAAAGAGCTATAAATAGGACAGAAAGGCTGAGTATTGGATTTCCTTTGCTCCTCGGATATGTGCACACACTCTGTGGAGTCAAGACAATGCCAGGGAGAGACAGAGAAAGAGAGAGAGAGAGAGAGAGAGAGAGAGTAGGAATGTATCTTCTCAGTACCCAGGAAAGACCCTCCTACCTAATCTTCTCATATCCTAACATGACACACCGTTAGACCACAATAACTATGCAATAGGCTTTATTGATATCAGACATGCCTGTCAGACTCTTGTTTGCAAATGCACCTGCAATTAAGTGGACTCACACACACACACACACACACACACACACACACACACACTCTCATGAACACACACACACACACTCACGAACATACATACATGGCCTTAAATGTCAATTTGCTGTCCTCTGCTCACGTATACTACTTGAACATCTGATGCATTGTGTTCTGGCCTTTATTGATTTTGTTATTAATGCAATGTAAATAATTTCTACCACTGTTTGGTTCTTCTGGGTCACTTTTGTTCTCCCTGGCTCAGTGTCTTTTCCACATTTGAGTGTTTTCCCACATGCAACATTTCCAACATGCCTTTTTCAGATCAGGTAATCTGCTTATTATTGAGGTTTTCCTGAGTTGAAGTGGAAAACCGCTAGAGTTCTAAACTAAAGACGCATCCTTTGACACATTAAAAACACAGTTCTTTAGGAAACAAAATGTGGTGTGTTTGAGTAGGTGGACAGTAAAACTGTGGTCAAAGGCTCAGGCACAGGACTGTGCACTCACACCTGCAAGAAACAAATATTATGCTCAAAGGTTCAAAGAATACTTTTCAGTAATTTGTTACATTACCCATCTAGCAATAAAATGCAGTAAAATATTGTACTTTCTCTGCTACACACAAATTCACACATACATGCAAATACACACACACACACACACACACACACACACACACACACACACACACACACACACTGCTACCTACACAGAAAGGGCCAGTTAACCTTGCAATGAAATTAATGACATCCTGGCCTAGTCATGATAACACAAAAATAAAGGCCTTTATTATATTTTTCCATGATGATTAAAATGCTACAAACTAATGGCAGCTAAGTTATCGTCAGCATGTTCCACTGCCCTCTTGTTTAGATTTTGCACATTTTTACTGCATCATCCATAAGTGCTTTTTTATCGGCACATTCGGTGCTTGGTTTTTTTTGCTGTTTGTCATTGCCGTCCGTCTTCATGTGATTCATGGAGGTGCAGTGGCACTTCAATGCACAAAGGGGCCTTAGACGAAGACCGTTTGAG
Source organism: Hemigrammopetersius urotaenia (assembly GCA_037974485.1). Taxonomy (NCBI): domain Eukaryota; kingdom Metazoa; phylum Chordata; class Actinopteri; order Characiformes; family Alestidae; genus Hemigrammopetersius; species Hemigrammopetersius urotaenia. The sequence goes on from JBBPDC010000135.1 coordinate 23,753,307, forward strand.
ACCTGCTGCGTTAGGATGCTCGTGTTTTGTAGTAGCAAAGTAAAATAAAATACAGTACTAAAACACCACATTGAGGGTGTGTTTATTGCTGCACCTGCCTTGTACCTGTCATTGGCCATTTTATCTGATACCCTTGCTAACTTTAAACGTTGGCTGTTTATGTCAACTTTAAGTTGTACCATTTGAAGATGGGGGAACAGATTTAACCCCTAAATTATTCCATGCAGAGACTAGGTTTATATGCATTCCAAAACTTCATCAGCCAGAATTCTCTCCGCAGAAAAGCCCACTCTAGCTTAGAGTGTGTCTTTCTCTTACTCTTATAATTTGCTTTACTATGGAGCACTAATGTTTAATGTAAAAGCCACACATTTACATTCTCAGCAGGTCTGACCATGTGTCTGAATGTTTGCTTGCTTTTATCAACAAAGAAATGTATATGGCAGGCTCATTAAGGGTCATTCATTTGATGTGTAGAGCTTTCTGAGGCCTGGTGTAGCCTAGCTTGTCGGCACGGACACTTTTTAGCCTGATGCTAAGTCAGCGGGGCTGAAGCTGAGCTCGGGTGCTCCACTCCTCCTCTGCGCACTCAGCACATCCACCACACTCCTCTCTCCCCACTAAAAAATTTAATTGAATTCATTATTTCCTGTTTTACGACTTGTTCTGCGATGGGTTTAATTTGCCCAGTAAAAGAAGCCCCCTCGCTCTGGGGCTGAAGGTAGGAGCAAGCAGACGGGCCACAGAGACTCCCCCTGCTCTCCGGAGCTTTTATGGGCTGGGCGCTAGCACAAGCGCTATCGCTAATCACCTCCTCAAGGTTGCTGTAGTGGTGGGCCAGAGCCATCAGCAGGGCAGCTCCAGAGGTGAGTTGGAACTCGTAAAAACCTTCAGAAACAACTGTCTGCTTGCGCTCGTGCCACCAAAATGATTCAGTGTACACAGTCACTGGGTTATGAATATAAAAAGATGGTTTTTTGTTGTTTTTTCATTTCTTGGAGGAATGGGAGATGCCGAGAAGAGCATTTTACTGCTTTGGCAGGTAGCGGCTCAGAAAAACCTTAGGGGTAAAGTCTCCTCTGGCCGCTGAAACAATTCACCCACCCACCTGGCTCGAGGGCCAAGACCACTCCTCTAAACATCATGCCTTTTCTCACAATCTCCTTGTCTTTCACATTGAACCAAAATGGACCCAAACACAGAGTTAAACCATGCAAACAGGTTTATTCCAATGAACAAGCGACAGAAGAAACAGGAACAGGCAGAGCTTTAAAGACAGGTTTCAGTCCCATAGGCAAACAAATCTCACCAGGCAAGTCTTGTCATCCAGGTAAAATGAGATCAGAGTTTGGAATGGCAATCTGACAAATAAACATGACATATTGGGGCAGCAAAAAATCAAAGTAAAAAAATAGGTAAAAGAATCAAAAAACAGATAGTACCTCACTAAAATGAATACAAAGACTGGGGTTATTTGTATTGCAGAATCAGTCATGTGATTAAAACTGAGTGAACCTGAATGAGTCCTTAGTGGTCTTTGTGACTGTATGAACTGTACTGGTGGAATGGAGCTGAGGTTAGGGTGAGTTACTCTCCAGACTGGAGTTTCGTAGCAGAGATGGGGACTCGAGTCCCACAATCAAAGATTTGTGACTTGACTTTAGACTTGCCCTCAACGACTTGAGACATAACTCGTAAACAATGTTCATTTTATGAAATTATTTATTTATATCTCGCACTCTTTCCAACGACCCATCAACCGTTCACCTTGCCCTGGTGTCACATTACTTTTGTCCAAGGTGAACAGTTTTCAGCAAATAACGGTTTTCGAGGGGTTGTTGGAAATGTGTCACTGACCCCTGTCTAACTGTGAAGTTTCACATTTATAGTGCAAGATATATTTTTCATATTTAACATTTAGATTTAAGATCATTTAAGGCAAATACTCCATATTGGTGAGGGCATATCACAGCATGCAGTCCCACCCCCTGCTAATTAACAGCCAATTGTAATCACATGGCCAATTAGCATATCTTTAGAACTCAAAAATCCCACATTTAGTGTTGCCATTTGTAAACATTGCCACTCAAAGACTTGAGACTTGACTTGGACTTGAGCACAAAGACTTGAGACTTGACTTGTCTCTCTCTCTCGTTCACTCTACTTTCAACGTTAGCCCCATCTCGTTACTTCTCTGTCTCTTTCTCAATCTTTTTCTCTCTCTTGGTCACTCTCTTTCTCCTCGCCTTATCTCTGTCTCCTTTACCCCCTATCATTTTCTGTCTCATTCTCTCAGTGTCCCTTTTTTGCACTTTCACTATTTGAATGTCTTTCTGCCTCTGCTGTCTCTTGCTCTCTATGTCTATGTCTCTTCCATTACTTT
>JBBPDC010000135.1:23755789-23770363 GCA_037974485.1 Hemigrammopetersius urotaenia
CTCTCTCTCTCTCTCTCTCTCTCTCTCTCTCTCTCTCTCTCTCTCTCTCTCTCTCACACTCTCTCTCTCTCTCTCTCACCCCCCTTCTTTCTGTCATGTCATGTCTCTCTCCCTCTTTGTCTCTCTCTTTCCCCTTTTCTCCTTCTCTCTCTGGCTCTTTGCACTTAGTCAGTCTTCCATTTCTCTCAGCTCTCCTGCTGGCAGTGAAATGGCCACAGCAAGCAACACACTAACCCTGTGCCCTCGCCAACAAAACCAGCACGGCAGACAGCCCATAAACAAGCACTCTCACACACTCGTATACACACACACACACACACACACACACACACACACACACACAGACAGACGGCAGGCTGTAAACAAGGTTTACTATTCAGTACATAAATCACTTTGTAACAATATGCGAGTCTTGCTCGGACTGTGGCTAGTGCGAGGAGTGCTGTGTTGTTTATGGAGAAGAGACTAATCTGTGTGTTCAGCTCCGCAACTGTGATCTCACTACGTGGGCGAGCAGCTGCTGCAGGTTGCCAATTCCTGTGGAAATCGGCCGTGAGCGGCCTAACTCCAGGACTGTTCTGTCTGCAGCTTGCCGTTGGTGTCCCTGCTGCTGTTTCATTTGATGCTGTGGACATATAAACGGATCATGGGTCGTAAAACATTACGGCATTCGCGGGTCGCAGAGAAAGCTGTAAGTCTTTCTGTCAATGAGAGGCTAAATCAAGTGAAACATGCAGGACACGAGGCAGTGAGATCAATAACTGTACATAAACATAACACTCGCCGACCTCTTTATTGGAACCCCCTACTTTGTAGCTTCATCTTGCTGTAGCCCACCTAACACCATGCATCATTGGATTCCTGGGAGTCCTTTTTCAGGTCATTTTCTGAACCCAGAGCCTCTATTGGCGGGATGTTTTTGGCCAGTGGGCTGCTAACGTGTGTAAAAACTCCAGCATCGACCAACCTAATAGTGTCTGTCCAACTGAGGTCCAGTAGTCGGAAACTGGCCAGTGATGAATGGTGCAGCTTAACAACAGATCTGACTACAGTCTGCAACTGTGCTCTGATATAATGGACCTATAAGACAGATGGGCTTCATAAAGTGGTCAGTGAGGGAAAGCACAAGTTAGGGGTGTTAATAAAGTGGAAAAAGAGTACGGACATGAGCAAAATATCATAACACCAGTATTGCCTGCTGCTTGTATGCAAAGCTGACTGCAAGCCATTGGGTCTTTGTTGCATGGCGCCAAAACCTGCACCACTGAAGGCATAGCAGTGAGAACAGGAGACAAAGGGAAGGAGAAAGCTAAACACCAGTGACAAGATATAGTGTAAGTGTATATTGTGACCATATGAGCGCATATTTTTTAATGCCCCTTGTGTTGATAAATCTTCTTTCGTCGTTGCTTGAGCGCTGATCCTCTGTGTAGCTGTTTATTTTGCTAAAGGAGTTTCAAGACACTGCGGCTAATTTGTTCCAGTTTTGGGAACTGGAGGTTATGCCTGAAAGACATTCTCTCAAGCGTTGTTCACTTTTTCACAGCCATTGCTCATTGTACATTGTCCTGATTTGTCTATATCAGTACTTGAGGCAGCAAACCACCCATCAGAATTAATTCATTTATTATAGCTCATTAAAACACTTTTTTGATATTCTCCAAAAAACGGCTACTGACACTTGGAGAGGTTAAAGTGTATAAATAACCAAATAGTTCCGCACAGTTTAGCTGTACTTTAATGATGAATGTGGAATATGCCTACATCCAGCAAAGAAGTCTGTAATTTCAGAGTAAACATGTACTTTTACAAGCTTTTTCACAGAAACACAGAAGCAGCAGACAGGCACATGCTAGCTTACTGTCAGCCTCCAGTTTTTTCCTTTTCCCTTTTTTTTCTTTTTTTCATGATTTGCATGATTTCAGGAGCGAAGAAGGAGAATCAGAATTGGGAAATTGTTATGTTATATTCACCAATGCTAACAAAGAACAGGAACTTCTGACATCTGCAACATCTCCTGTATTGAATGAGCATATGGGTAGTGACATGCATTTTCGAGTCGTTTTATAACCAGATAAATCTGTGCAGGTTTTCAGTAACCAAAAGTACTGGTAATATTGCCAGTGCAAGAAAGGGGTGCCCCATAATACATGATGGTCCTTGAAACTCTTGTGTTTGCACATTTCAACAATGAAGAGTCAGTCTGTGAGGGACGTAGACTATTCTTGGAAAAAAAGGTCAGTGGCTAAAAATAAATAAAGAAAGGAGGTTTGAAAAAGCAAAGAGAGACGGAAGAGATTAAAACCTGCTGGAGTAGACCATTAACAGCATCTCTGGCTTTATTTCTTAGTCTCTTTATACATTTTCGAAACCTTGTTGCTTTATTACCTCTTTTCATCAGTCATCTCTGTACATGAATGTATATTAGAGTTAAGAACTTCTCCTATAATATTAGCATTTTACTGACTTTAGTGTGCATTACAGTGATTTTGGAGCATTTCCATCAATCCATTCCAATGTTGCCGGTGTGGCCTCCTAATGATGTAAGAAAAAAGTTGCAGTGTTCTAAAATGACAGAAATGGTATTTTTGTGTGTGTGTGAACCTTTGTAGTGTATCAGTTTTAGACTGTACAGAAAAACAGACCGCATGCTTGGCACGTCCAGTGCTCCTCCGTCCTGGACGAATAAAGAGAAGGTGAGGACAAAAAATACCCTCTTTTATCGCTTCAGGCTACCGTTCTCAGAGTCATGTGGGAATTCAGAATGTCGCCGTCGTCCTCGCTGTGTTTATTCCTCTCCCTCTTTTCCTTCCTACCTCCTTTTCTTCCCCTACACCCTTCAAATCTGCAACAGAGGTCTGGAACAAGACCTTAGAAGTTGCCCCACAGGACCAGGCAGGCGGCTCCTTTGGCTCTCAAGCCCCGGCGCCTCTGTGTGAGAAATGATGATGTTGGTTTCCCTCCGTCACCTCACTGTCCTCTCCCTCACTCCTACATTTGCATAGGAGCTGCTGGCGGATGAGGATATATGGGGCAGCTTTAAGGAAATTGTGCGTGGGTGCGGGGGCCGCCCGCTGAACGGCGGGTGGAGAATAGTAAGTGTCAGTGATGGACGGCGGGATATAAATAGCGGCAGTGATGGCAGGATAATGCATGGCGCTTTTCGCTCGCCACCGTTTCTGGACTGGCAGGGAGATGGAGGGAAAGCGGGCCATCGTGTCTTTTTCAGGTCACTCGCCGTCTCCTAGAGGTGCAGGAAGAGCCCCTTGATTAATTATTATCATTATCATCATCATCCTTAGCAGGAGCATAAATCAGCCTGACGTTGCTCCTCCGGCCACGCCGAGTTTGGGGTGCTGGGAGGGTGTGGTGTTTGGGATGGAGGGCGGAGGGGAATGCAGGAGTGGCCGTCAGCTTTTGTTATTAGATTTTATACACCCACTTCGCTCCTGGGTGTGTCAGCCTTATAGCACGGCGAGTTCCTGCTTTAGTTTATCGTGGCTGTGAGTGAGACAGTGTGTAACAGTGTGTTCATCAGCTAATTTCCCCGGGTGCCATGAGACACTCTAACTGAAATGTAACCATCTTACGCTGCAAACTTCACAAACAGTTTTTTTTAGTCCAGTATCTCAATTGCTCCTAACGGCTCACAAACTCAGAGCTGCTTGCAAATAGACAAAGATGTACATTCACACAGAGCCTGTCTACCTTGGATATATAGCACATGGACAGAGCATCTGAGGACAATGGCTGTGTCCACAACTGCATACTGACATGCTGAATATTTTTTAAAAATGCAACCTGTGGCTTCCTGATGTGTAACACAGAAGCCCCACACTTCATTTTGAAAACATTTCACAGATTTACATGATTAGTGGAGATTAATGCAGTGATTAGATGTTTTAACCTGGAGATGTAGGGGTGCAATTATGCAATTATGAAGCAATGCATTAGGCATCTTGATTTTCATGATATTATTTTCCCTCAAGTTTTTCCCTCAAACCTTTAGGTTTCACTAGCTGATCTAAAAACAAAAACCTTTTTCTAAGGATATATTTACTATTTATATCACATTGTATGCATATGGTTATGTAAAAAAAATATTTCTGCACTGATGCACTTTCAGTAGAGCATTTAAAAAACAATGATATTCCCACCTCCTTGTGTATAGAGTTATTGCTAGTGATAATGAAAAAACCTTTTGTACAAGAGTAATTATATATAAATTATTTCTCCCTCTTACCTTGTTTGAACATTTTCTCAATCAATTACACATTTGTGTATATCAGTAGAAGAAAATGCTCTATTGTGATTTGAATGTGATGACATGTTTTGCATACAGTCTCATTATGCAAAAGGCTTCCTATTTGCTAATATTGAAACAAATGAAAAAAAAACGTCAAAAGCATAGACTTCATTGTGCAGCTATAGATTGTACACTGAATGTGAACTTAATTGTTTACTGAGCTAAGTGTAATTAACTACGTAGAGAATTACATTTGAAAAGTACAACAGATTGCACTTACATTTTTATTTTCATTTTCATATTATTTTAACAAGAAGAAAAGCTGAGTTGGTTTCAACGTAATGCAAATTGCAAACTTTCTACTGTCCATCCACTATAGTTTCATCTGGGGTGGAAGGAGATATAATATTAACATAATGATTAAGATTTTAACGTGACAGTGATGATATTTTTAATCGTGTAATGCGAGTGTGAGAAAAGCCCTGTGCTGGTAGCACCCTTCTTCTAATTATGCTCACACACTTATTCTGACCAGATCTGACCAGTTTAATTTTCCTGTTAATGGTTCACTGTAATTCTGAGAGGGCGGAGTTGGGTTGTTGTCGCTTCCTTCTTCTGCCACCCAATCTCTCTCTCTCTCTCTCTCTCTCTCTCTCTCTCTCTCTCTCTCTCTCAGTATCCCTTCCACTTCATGTCCTCTTTACATCACACACTAATGAAACCTCTGTTGTACCATGACCGAGCAGTATGTGTGGGACCAGTGTGCGTGCATCTGTGTGTGTGTGTGTGTGTGTGTGTGTGTGTGTGATGCACAGCAGGCCTCATTGTCACTGTGTCCCTGTGACTTTTATGAATATATGTACCCAGCTGAGGCCCCCGGTGGATTTGTCTTTATAAAAGCGCTTTGACACATCTGCCGCGGCCCCACTTCATTTATTCCACTTGCGTAGATTAAGGCTGGCATTACAAGTAAGGTCACACCATGCATCATTGTTATCCTGACGCGAGCGCGCTGCCGTGCGTGGCCGGCCAGGCCAGCCAACAGCCGCGTGTCAGACACAGACTCGACAGAGCAGCAGAGGCAAGGGGCATTTTCCATCAGCGTCTGCTTTAGCCACTTCCGCCCACCTCACCCCCACCTCACCCCGCCACCTTCAGCTCTCCTGATGGTCCGCCAGCAGCCCACTATCAACATAGGAAGGAGGCGGAAAAGTAGGCTGCCACTCCACGTAATTTGGTTTGACGATGGATTTCTTTACCTCAAACCCTGATTTTCATATTTGCCCTTGTGTGCACAGCAGATAATCCAGAAGATCTCACTGCACTACTGTTATACTAGAAGCCAACATCAGACCACAGATTTGCTTTACAATGGTTTAATCATACCCCATTTGGCTAAAAAAATCCCAAAAACAACAAGACAGCTCTTTAATCCTGGGCTTGAAAGTTTCTTTAGTTTCCTCTTCTGCTTTAAGAATGTGGTTTCTCAATGTTGTCATTGTATTTTCTTTGTAAACATGATTTAACCAAGTCACATATTCATCGATCTTTATTTTGTTTGTGTCACAAACTGCACTTTTAAACAAGGAGAAATTTGATTAGGTATATTCTTCACATTTTGTTCTATTGAAACACTTGCATTGCTTCATCCTGAAACTACCACAGGACACCCAACCATAAAGGCAGCATGGAGCTTCTTTTATGCAATAATAGGAAACACAGCAGCACTCAACAGTTCCAGTTACAAATATTCTGATATCTCCCAAAGTGGATTGTCTCTACTCTTGGGGCAAATTTTAATGAGTTAAAGGGGTCAAAGGACTGGACGTTAGCTAGCCTAATTTATAGAATGCACCAACAACGCTTTTAATTTCCTATAACCAGCTTTCTCTGCCTTAGGTTTTTTTGTGCATCTGAAGAAATGTAACCTCGCCATGACCCAGTGATGAAAATCAGATATAATAATGCTGCATTACACAGATCATGTGGAAGTTTAATTCATGAAGTCATCACGATCTCTGTTTACTGCTGCAGTATTTTTACATGCATCTTTGTTGTTAATAAGGTATTGCATATTTATGACTTGGACATGCTTAGAGCTGCATATCTAAAAAAAAGTGATCTGCTCTTTACTAAAACTGCAGCAAGACCTTCTGTCCACAGTCAATGTGGTGGTGACACATACCTCAGCCTCAGTGCTTGACAAAAACTGCATGGCTGTGCAAAGTTAATTTTTAAAGAATTAGGATTTGTTTTATTTATTTGATCAGCTGGATGGCTTAAAAAAATATTGACTGTAACGTTTAAAAATTGTAGAAAAGATTATTCACTCCATAGTGGCTTCTTATCGGGGCTTCGTACCAGAAATTGTGCCAGTCTGACCAACAAAAACCCAGAGCTCATAACAGCACAAGAAAATACTCTTATTTATACACTGTACAAGCTCACTGTTTCGAGTCCTAACGAGAGTCCTTTCTCTCATACTCTCTCTCTCACTCTCTCTTTCTCTCTCTCTCTCTGTGTTTCTTCCGAGCTCAGCCGCCTCCTCTTACGCCAGAGAATCTTAGAGCTGCTGGCAGGGAAACACCCATCATGTTCTGTCGGGAAAGGCTCTGACTTTACTCTGCCACAATACAAATGAGGGAAGAGTGTGCCAGTGTCATGTATCACGAGACCAGTAAAACACATCAATAATCTTTATTTATGTATGTGGAAATGTGTTACCATGATGCTATTTGCTCTTAATGTCACGATAAATCAGGTTTTATGAGCTATCGAGTAATAAGCAGGGAGATCACTTCTTGAGAGTGGAGCGGTAGCCTGTGTAAAGGTCGATGGGTCAGAGGGAGATGGAGAGAGAGATGCACTGACCCACGCTGACTAAATCACACCGACCCATTGGGACCAGTCTGCACCTGCACTCAGCTGACTTTCATGTATATATCATGGATGCTGCTGTTACAGAGAGATGTGCCAACAAAAGCAGATTTTAATTCTAATTTTCTCTGCACACCTGGAGTTGTCGCAGTCCTCTTACTCTGATATCTGGCCAGTCTTACTATGCAGGAGACTCAGATGGACCCCTGGCCTGCTGAGGGTTTCAGCGCATCACATTCTACCCCATGCTCTTGCTTTTGAGGACTCATTAATATGGAAAAGCTGTGGACTGGAGCGTCCTTGCTGTGCTTCACACATTTGAGGAAGTGAGAGGGTCTTTGTCTAGTAAGTCTTTGAAGGCCCATTAGGCCGATGCTCCGCCATGAGAAAATAAACACACAGGAGAGGGAAATCAATGACAGCCTGCTAACGCATCGCACCCAAAGAGGGAGACGGAGTGTGTGTGGGGGGGTGGGGGTGCGTGCGTGCGCTGTGTCTACAAGTGTAAATGTGAATATAACATGTTCATGGCTTGCTCCGTTCCTCATCTCAGTGCGGTCTAGAGTCTGTTTCTCTGCCGCTAGCTGGGAGATTTATCCTCCGGCGGACTCGTAACTCATGAATGAACCTCATTACGCTCGCTCCAAGTCCCACACAATCTCCCGGCTGTCAGTCACTCGCGTTTGGGTGGCGTCGGACTGATCTCGGCCCATTTCCACCAGATCAAGCTCGCTGTTGTCCACAGCCGCCTCATCTATTGCAAGAACACACTTAAAGTCATATTAGACTGCATGGATTACTGCCTAGGACTCTTTTTTGGTAACTGATGCTCTCTTTAGGTCTCTTCCTCTGCTATTCTGTGATCGCTGAGAGTTCTGTGGAACTTAGATCAGCCATGTACACATCCCTTATAAACATACTGGACATTTTATCATGAACACCTACACTATACAGTTGCATTCAACAGCAAACCTGGTCAGACTGTTTTCTCTCATCATAACACACAGTTACTGTTCATTTGCTGAATGTAACATATTAAGTGGTCAAAAAAACTACCTTCACATTTAGGACACATTTCTTTACAATACATTTAACACAACACAAATACAAATTATGCAGTATATAATCAAAATGTAATTTAAAACCAAAACATTCTTTACATGTTTAAATATGGCTGTAGGCATAGTCATTGGTTACTGTACAATTTACCCTTTTCCATCCCATCTATAAATAAAAAAGAGATCAGCACAGGACCACCACTCACCGGCAAGCGCTATTTGGTTGCTATACCCACCATTGCCATGGCAGTGTAATGGCAGCACGTGTGACACTGCTGAGGTATGAGTGTGTTAGGCATGGCAGAATGTCCAGGCTTGTACAGTATATAGGTGTTTCTACTAAACCGGGCTGCACATGTATTCAGAGTTTAAAACGTTTCCTCTGGCCACTATACCTTCTTGGTATGCCTTGTAAACATATTGAGAGAGCCTATGGCTCTTTCATGCACATACATTAATACACTCTAACTAATGCTAACAAAGTTACATGATACAAATCCTATTAAGGGTGGTCCTGTATCAGTGGTTATCCTATGCTGGACCCACTGTTCCATTCATGGACAGATGAGCTACAGCCAAGCTATACCTACAAAGTTCTCCTGTAAAGTGTATGTTTGATTAAACTGAGTGTGGGTAAAAGGTAAGTGTGCCTAATAAACCGGAAAGTCAGTGTATAAGTCAAAGCCACTGCCTTTATTATTTCCAGAGTCACTAAGCATGACTCAGTCCCTTGTTTTGACTGCAGAGTGCCCTTCTGAATTTGTCAGGACTGATTTGTTAATAAAATGAGAAAGGTGTTGAGTCGGTTGAGTCAGCAACATTTGCTCCTACTTCTTTACCCCTCACCCCACACGCACATGCATTATGCCAGCTGTTTCATGTGTCCACTTTGGTGTTTGCTGAGGCAGAGGAGGAGATGGGAGTTATTTTTGTGTTACTGCATCATTTTTGGGTCCTTTAATACTGTCCACTCAGCAGAAAACTATTTTCTGTTTGAAGTCTATTCCACATACAGAAGCAGTGCCCTTAATGTCATCTTTTAGCACTTCAGGAATATTTTTGCTCCTTCCAGATATATCTCTTATCGCATTGGGCTGGGTCAGAAGCGACAATAATGAAATGGAGAAAAGTAGCAGAACCCATGCTCTCATGCTAATGATACTAATGAATATGTGGATTTGGTACTACAAGACATGTGTCTACTTGACACAATGAATAGTCTCTCTCCCTATCTCTCTCTATCTCTCTCTTTCTCTCTCTCTCTCTCTCTCTGGTTAGATCAGGTAAGACTGCACAGACCTTCTTGTTCTTCTTGTTCTTCTTGTTCTTGTTATTGTTGTTGTTCTTCTTCTTCTTCTTCTTCTTCTTCCGTTTCTTTTTCTTTCTCGTTCTCTTTCTCTTCTGGTTTGTCTACTCTCCTATTCTTCTCTTTCTTCTTGTTCTTTTTTTCTCTTCTTCTTCTTCTGCTTCTTGAACTTCTGTATCTTCTTTTTCCTCATCTCATTCTGCTTCTCCTTCTTGTATATATTATTCTGTTCTTCTGCTTCTTCTTTTGTTTTTTATGCTTATCTTCTTTTGCTTCTACTTTTCTTCTTCTTTATCTTTTGTCTATTATGGTTTTATTTTTGTTGTTCTTAATTGTTTGCCTCTTTAACTTCTTCTTGTTCTGCTTCATCTTTTAACTCTTCTTATTCTTCATCATTTGCCTCTTTTATTTCTTCTTCTTCCTGCTTTTCTTCTTCCTTTTTGCATCCTTCTTTCCCATTCATTCTTCTTTTTGTTCCTCTTCATCCTCTTAAGAACTGGGGTTACGCTTCCACACATACATGCACGCCTAAAACAAGCATGTCTTGTGCCGTGTTTACCTTTTGAAATTGGATTTAAAAGATATATCTCTCTTAGACTGACAGCTGGGCAAATGGAAGTGTCTTTGTCAGCCTTATCATTTGTCAGCAATTGTCAGTTGTTTGTAGAAGGCTCATATTGAAGTAGTCATAGATGTTTCAACTGATTGTCTTGAAATTGATAATGAAAAAATGTGTGGTGTCTCAAAGTAGATAAGTGTCCTACAGTGTTTGATATATCAGTGTTATCACAATATGGCTGCAGCATGTCAATGGAACACTGTAGAACAGATTTTCTCACTCAGTCAGGGACAATAACCAAAATTTAAAGATAGCGGTAGGATACTTGCCTCTGGACCAAGAGGTCAAGGGTTTGATTCCTACTTTCAACACACCACACTGGGTTCCTGAGCAAGACCCTTAACCCCAAGTTGCTCCAGGGAGACTGCCCCCTGTAGTTAGGGAATGGAAGTCGTTTGGATAAAAGTGTCTGATAAATGCCGTAAATGTAAATGTAAATATTTAGCAAGTTCATTGCACATTATCTTGCTGCATTTAATGAACAGAGAAACACCAATGTGGTAAACCTCTTTACAATACAGATTTTCAATAATAGATCTGTTTGTTTTTTTAATTCAAGGTAGGTAAACATCCCTTCAGGCATTGAATTATAGCTATTTTTACAAAAACACCATACAATCAAGATTCGGTTATCTGTTAAATGATGGGCAAATCATTTAGGTAACCACCCCAGACTGCTTGGGGAGGGCAAGCTGAAAAAAGGCTGTTTGCTTGGGCCGCTATAATTGCCATATTTTCCCCTCTCTTTCTTTCTCAGATCTCCTCAGTCCAGGCACCTGTGTCCTGTTTGGTGATTTATCCTGTAAACACAGACCAACACACACACACACACACACTCTTCATGCTCTGGGGCCCAGATGAGCCAGATAGCAACGCTTAACCCCGGCCGGCTGCTCGCTGCTCACATAAACTTGCGCGGCTGTGAGTAAACAAGAGTTAGCAAGCCGGCCTGCGAAATGAATATTGTATACACATAGCTGGGCTAAGTGTTGTTGTTTATGTCAGGGATGGTGTTTATGGCACTGGCTAAGGCCTCTTAGTGCAGTTAAGTTTCCACATCATCCCACCCTGGCCATCAATCCTCTCTCTCTCTCACTCTCACTCTCCCTCCCTATCTCTCTCTCTCTCTCTCTCTCTCTCTCTCTTTCTCACTCTCTTTCTCTCACTCTCTCTCTCTCTCGCACACACACACAGCTTATATCTTCTATCCTTATTCCTCAGTGCTCAGCTTGTGCTGCCTGCCTTCTTGCTTCCTCTCTCTCTCTTTCCCTCACCCTTGCACACCTTCCCTTCTTCCAGATGGCGCATTTCACAACCTGCTAGGCACGATCAATCAAGCCCAGATGCAGACTGGGCTATTAAGGTCAGTAATGATCGTCCTTTGAGCGTTATGGGCCCGGCTCCTGTTGTAAAGCCATGCATCAAACTCCTTCCGCCGCCCGCTTCACCCGCCCCTTAACAAGCCGGCTTAAAATATCGGCCCGAGGATAGGAAATGAAAAGGGTACAACCTTATCTCTCCAAAGACAGGCCGTTGTAGCCCCGAGGTGTAATAAAACTACAGGACTTGGCCGTCGCCAGGAGTCATCTCTTTTATAAGCAATATCTTTCAAAGTTCAGCTAAGCGGTGGACGGTAGGTGCTGGATTGTACTGTAATGTATTACAGGATGTCTGGCTTTGCGCTGTGGTGTTCTGGCCTGGCTCTCTGATGGCCCTCTTCACTCGGCTCCTCCTCTACCAGGGGACTTCTATTTATTACAGCCACAGCCGGTGCAATCCTCCACCAGTCTCCTGGGCCATCGCTAAAACAATATAGGGTCCACAGGGATGACACGTAGGTGTTTATGTGTGTGCGTGGGTGAATGCAATATAAACTCGGGAGCTCTTTTGTGTAGAAACACAATACTGCATCTGGTTAAGCTTTCTTTGTAAAGCTCGCTTGTGAACTGTAAACTCTTGCAGGTTCGATTCAAAGCACTGTGCCCTTGCATGTGAATATGCATACACTAGCATCCAAACATTTAATCACATGTAGTTTTGCTTGTAGTAATATTTTTATGTTAATTTTATTGTTATTTTATTTAAAAACAGTATAACCTGAAATGTTATAAATCAGGGCCATCACAATTACCATGCTTAGCTCAAACTAATGCTTCTCAAATAAATGAGTAATGACAGCTTATTAGAAACATTTGATATTCTGATTATGATGATGCACATTTTTATTCCGCTGGTTCCTACAGTTATAAATAAAGCATGATGGGCAGACCCTCATATGTGATGATTTTGCTGAATTGCATTATGTTAATATATCACTCTTTAGATATTTATTTAACTACCAACATTACCATTAGTGTCATTTTATAAAATAGGCATCATACTTATTAATTTAGTAAGTTATCTGAGATATACCACACAAACATTGTACATATGGTCAAATATAACAGAAAAAAACTGTTCAACTGTTCCCTCAAACAATATTTTACTGTGTTTTGGGAAAGTTATAATAAATAATAATATTGTGCTATTTCCTCTGCCACAGCAGTTTAACAGAGTTAATCTGCTGCAGACAACCTCTTCGCAGTTCTTCACAGGCGCTGCTTTATTCCTCACTTCATTTACTTTCACTCACAGACTTGTTGTCATTGAGACTGCACAAACATCAGGGTATTTTTTACTGTTCACTGAAGCGTTCTACTGTGCTATGTGGTCTGTGCTATTATGGAGTGACATCCACATGTGCACACGCACACACACATATATGCTCAGTAGTCAGTTTCTGGCCACAGGGCATCTACAAGGTGGATCATACTTTTAGCTGTGTCTAATACAAACGTACACCTGCCACCAAATATATGTAGGTTGACTTACAGACATATTAACCAAATAAAGCATCGTCGTATCATCAAATTGATTTAATTTGTTTTAAAAAGTAATGTTTCTAAACTTTGGAATAGTAGCATACAAGCATTCATGTTTGTTCACATGGCCTATACCAATATCTATTCAAGTGGTCTACACCTTTGGACTTAGAATGCCCCTCTCAGACAGGCCTAGCGTCTGCCTTAATTTATGATGCACTCTGCAAAAAGCCTCTTACCCCGGCTGCTGCTTGGGAATAAATCTCCTTCTCCCAGTGGATACGGACGCACTCTCATCTGTCACCTTTTTCTGACGTTTATGTGCAGATATAAACAAGGCATTATTAAGACCTGATCATCAGCCATAAGAGCACAAAGAGGCAGTGTGTGTGAGAATCCACTCTTAATGAACAGGCTAATTAATTAATTAGGGCTCTGAGGGCCGGCTCACTTCAGCATAAATAAAGGCCCGGCCAAGCCCGGAGTGATGGCACTGTTTATCTCCTGTCTGGAGGCCAGGTGGTGTGTACCTCACACCTCCATCACTGCCATCAGGCCTGCTAATGTTTACACACCCTCCATCAGGCATGCTTTCAGCCCTATATGTTATGCTACGTCTTCCATATGCTCTTGCCCCAACCTGTTTTCTCTATATCTGTAAAACTGGTCTGAATCTAGATGAGAGAGAAGATGTATTTATACTCGGGGGTATGTTATACTGTGTATTGTTGGTGTAAAATGGAATATCCATGGTTTAAAAAATAATCCTGGCATTGGAAAATCTCTCTGATGGTAAAGAAAGAACATTGTTTTGGGTTTTTTTTTATTATGCAGACAAGTATGCCACTGTTGCTAACTATGAAAGAAAGTCAATAGTCACCAAAAAGGATAATTCAAATGATTGTGTGCTAATTGGGGAGTTCTAGTCAAAGACATTATTAGGTGTGGTTGAACTATTCCTTTACATTCTGTTTATTTACAATAGGTGTTGCTTTGCAGACTGAAATGAAGACACACAAGCGAACAAACTCTTCTGTTGTCTTACTCAATTCAGCCTATAACATCTAAAGATGTTTCACTACTTGTCAGGAGAAAAGGAGAAATGGATGAGGCAGAGCATTGCTAAATTCTTGGTGAAAACCTGCTGCCCTCTGCCAGAAAGTTGTTAATGGGTTGAAGGTTCACCTTCCAACATGAAAGCAACCCAAAGCACACAGCAGAATTGACCACTCTTAACCCCTATTGAAATATGTGAAATGACTTGAAGACTGCCATCCACCAGCAGTCACTTTCCAATCTGACTGAGCTTGAACAGTTCAGTAAAGACGAGTGTGCAAATCTTGCACAGTCTAGGTGTGCAGAGTTGGTAGAGAGGCATCCCAACTGACTTAAGGCAGTAATTAAAGCAGAAAGTAGTTCCTCAAAGTACTGACAGAGAGGAATAATCCTTTGTCTATCTCAGTGATTCTGTTTCTTAATTTATTTTCTGTTATTACATCTTTCACTTGGATTAGTTGAATGCAGCTGAAATAAATCTGTGTGTGTGTGTGTGTGTGTGTGTGTGTGTGTGTGTGTGTGTGTGTGTGTGTGTGTGTGTGTGTGTGTGT
>JBBPDC010000135.1:23775962-23795740 GCA_037974485.1 Hemigrammopetersius urotaenia
ACTACGCAAGCTATGATGAATTTCACCTTGATATTTCAGTGACTTGTCCGGTTCACGCACGTTTTAAACCTGTCTCGCCGTTAACACCAAGATTCCAATGAGATTGACGGCGTTAAAAAAATGAATCTATGCCCACCTCTAATTTTTACATTTAGACTCTGTCTGTGGCCTACACCACACCATATCCTCCTTGTTGCTAGATTGGTAAAATGTCTGGGTGGCCGGACCATTTGATTTTGCTTTGCACAAATTTGACTCATTCCTTAAACCCAATACAAAAGCAGAGGTGCAGGATCTGGATTAAAAGCTGTGGGAGACTCCATTACTTATTAAACCCATCAAAACCCAACGTATGTGACTAAATTAGATTCTCTGGCTGGCTGGCACTCAAAGTGTTTCTTGTTAACTCATTAGATGAAGTATCATGGATTACTCTCACCACTGAAAACAGCTGACAGGCCATTTTCAAAAGCTTGCCAGACCGAGCAACAGCAGCTAAGAGCGATGAGGTTAATGTGTTTTGTCCTGTGCTCTTGGTGTATGCCTGTATGATTGTGCTTTGGCATGCTATAACTTCTCAGATTGTAGGATTTCAATCACCCCAGTCAGAATTTAATTAATTCTGTCCAAGCCTTCATGGCCTTAATGTGAGGCTTTCTGAATGTAAGTCAATTCAGATGTGCGGATCTAGAATGGGCTTTTTTCAGGACAGTTTAACCAAACTGCAGGAGCTAAAAAAGAAAAAGCAACAATAATAAAATAAAAGAACTATAGAGACCCTGTTTCACCTGTCTGTGTTTGGCTGACTGATAATGTTCTGTATATATAGTTCTGTTTGTGTTCATGTTAGCTGTCAGTCCATCACCCTTAGCACCCTGTTCTGTTCATGCACGTTTTGAATAAAAGAGAGCACAGCATGGATTCCTGCCTGTCTGGTCATCCTTGGGGAAAAGCACGGCAGCGGGTTCACCCCCGCTCCCATTACAACTAATGATGTTTGTGTGTGATTTTATGTACCAGAAACCAAAATTCATGGTTTAAAATCCATTACAAGACTTTCACTTAAAATAATAACTTAAAATAATATTACAAATGATGATTGACTGCTCTGATGACATCATAAAAACAATCAATTCAAAACAGGACACCTTTGCAGCTTTATGGCCAAATATGGAGCTTATTAGCTAAACTGGACTCTTATTAAAACATTTTTTAGTATATATAAGTGTACTATATTTTATTTTATTTATTTTTCATTTATTGTAAACAGATGCATTGGGCTCATTTGTCATTGTTATTCATGGTTATTCATGATTGACGCAGACACAAATGATAGCCTAGCAGCCTGTTGTTTGCAGACTACAGAAACAGCATGTCATGATGTTGCGGATGAGAGCCGTGTTGAACTGAAATTAACAAGAAGAGTGATTCTGTTTCTACCTGCAAAGTCCCTGACAACACAGACCACACTGTCAGTCCTGCCCTCAACAAAATTACCCTACAATAGCTCTTTATACTGGCACAGCTACAGAGTTTATACTAAATAAACTGTGTCATCAGAAAACACTGAAAAACTCTGAACAACTGCATGGTATAAAGAGAGCATAATTAGTTCTGGTAAATCTGTTTTAGAGCAGTGCGTTGTATAAAATGCTAAATATAAATCCTGTTTTCCGAAATGTTGCTATGTTTTAACTAGTGCTGGGCCGTTAACGGTGTTAACGGCGCGAGATTTTTATCGCGCGAAAAAAAAATATTTCGCCTACACCACATCCATATGTCTGGTCTGCAGCTATGCAGCCCCAAATGCAGCAAGCTGTGATGAACTGTGTGTTCTGACACTCATCTATCATAACCAGTATTTACCAGGGAAGCTGGTAGCCTAGTGGTTAGGGCATTCGCCCTGTGATCAGGAAGTTGTGGGTTTGAGTTACAAGACTGCTAGGCACCTTTGAGGTATCCTGAGCAAGGTACCATCCCCACACACTGCTCCCTGGGCGCTGTGTTCCTGGCTGCCCACTGCTTCACTTGGTGAATGGGTTCAATACAGAGGAAGTGTTTCGTGCTGTGGTGTGTTCACATATGACCGCATTTTCACTTTCACTATTTACTTTTATCAGCAAGTTGTACAATAGCAGCTCTTCTTTGGAACTGGAGCAGGCAGGCTAGCCTTCGCTTCCCATGTGCTTCAGTAAGGCTTGGGCACCCATGACTGGCTCAATGGCCCTTCATTTGGCCCTTGTCAAAGTCACTCAGATCCTTATGCTCGCTCATTTATCCTGCTTTCAACACATCAAGAACTGACTATTCACTTGTTACCTAATATATCCCACACCTTGACAGGTGGCACTGAAATGAGAAAATCAATGTTAATCACTTCAGATGTAAGTGGGCTTATTGTTGTGACTGATCGGTATGTACGTATATTTTTGAACCCACCCTTGTAAAAAAATAAAATGTGCTTGAACTTTCAGATACCCCAACTTGCAATGCCCTGACTGACTCAAACCCTGTAGCACCCTCCTTTAGGGGAGATACCAATGCCCGGAGTGGGTCGGCATTGTCCTACTGATGGCAATATGCATATTATCCAGCAGTCAAGCAGGGTTTATCTCTCCACCATTCCTTTGTTTTTTCCATCTTCTTTTCGTTTCTTTAAGAGTAGATGCAGTGTTTGCCCCCTGAAAACAACCTGAAGTAAATTATTCAAAAGCACATTAAAATTAACATGGAGGATAGGGGAGCAATTTGCATGCTCTTCCTGTAGTATGAGAGAAAGAGAGAGTGAGAGAAAATAGAGAGAGAAAGAAAGAATGCTGAGAGAGAAAGACAAAGAAGGGGTGGTGAAAAAGAAACAACATAAAGATAGATAGAGAGAGAGAGAGAGAGAGAGAGAGAGAGAAAGAAAGAGAGAGAGCGAGAGAGAGAGAGAGAGAGAGAGAGAGAGAGAGTGGGGGTTAGGAGATAGGAGAGAGAGAGAAGAAAATAGAAAGAAAAAATGGAGGGACAGAAAGAGAAAAAAGCAGGCTGTGGAAGAGAAAAAAAAACGAAGGAGAGAAAGAGAGTAGGGAGTAAAGAAAGAGAACAGAGATAAGAACAAAACAATAAGAAAAATAGGACTAAGTAAAAAGAGAAAGAGGAGACTAAGAAAGAAGTGAGAACAGAAGGGGAGACTGAGATAAAAAAAAAGAGAGCAAAGAGAGAGAGAAAGAAAAGAAAAGAGAAAGAAGAGGAGCGTTGAGCATTGTCCAGCGTTGTGTTTGCTCAATAGCCGTCGTTGCTAATGTGTGTGCACTCACTTCAAAAGCACTTCTTGTTGCTGGTCATTTAAATTGCAAATCCTATGTTATGCCAAACCATAATATCTCATCTTCATACGGCAATTAGCCTCCTCCTACCACCATCAGATAAAGAAAAGGCTCGCTCCTAATAAGCACCAACTATGGGGGGCTAATGGCTTCCCCTAGCTCTTTTAAATTCATTCATACCTTTGCATGAGAAAAATTAATAATTAATCGCTGGTAAACAGCCATTTAAGATGCTCGCTGCACCATTGTCAACTAATTGGCTCATTAAATGTAACATTAGGTGGGAGAGAGGGGCCGTCAACAGGCCCTGCAGGAATGTAGTCGATGCTCTGTGTGTGTGTGTGTGTGTGTGTGTGTGTGTGTGTGTGTGTGTGTGTGTGTGTGTGTGTGTGTGTGTGTGTGTGGCTCATTGATCATCCCCCAAACTCTGACCAACCTGATTAAAGGTTAAGCCCCTCCACCACTCCCAGGCTGCTCCAAAACCTGATTTGGGGGCCCGAGTGGCTTTAATAAGGGACAAATGGTGGAAGCCGCTCTCAAGCTTTAGCTGTACGTTTAGCTGGAGTGCTAAATGGCATTTAGGAGAAGATCAATGGAGCAAAAGCTGCGGCAGAGGCCATCAGACCTTAAAGCAGATGCGCTAACCTTACAGGCTGGCTAACGTGGGCTAAGTAGCGGACATCTCTCATGTCACTGCTGGTGCTGCTGCTGCTGCCGCCTTAGAGAGACCAAAGTGCTTCAGGAATGCGCTGTGATGTTGAAATATTCAAGAGGCCCCAAAAATAAGATCAGCAAGAAGCTTTGAACTTGGGCTGGCAGAGGGGGGGGGGGGGTGCGTTGGTGAGTGGTAGAGGGCTGTAAGTGTGTCTGTGTGTGTGTGTGTGTGTGTGTGTGTGTATGAGAGAGAGAGTGAATGTGTGTGTGTGTGTGTCTGTGATAGAGAGAGAGAGAAGCAGGGTCCTGTCTTTGTTTGAACTTCCCCTCTTTTTCTTTTTCTTTGTTGCTGCCCACTGGCAAAGAAAAGCACACACAGTTCTGATGCCATTTTTATGTGTTGTCAACTCTAAATAGTTGTGAGATAAAAACATAAAAATTAAACAGCAGACCATCTAAGGCCCAAATGGTTCACTACATCAAGTCTTCCTTTCACATTAACCCATAGATGCCTGGAGTTATTCTCTTCATATGGCAGCAGTGAACCGTGATTATTAGACCAGGCCCTCAGTACAAAAGGGCTAAATAAAACCTTATTGCATAATTTTCCATTGGGCAATTTAAGATCCTAACATCTAGAAATGCATAAAGATTCTTCTCAGTTTTGGCATCCAAGGGCTAGAAACAAGTTCCCCTGTTAAAACTGCTGAGTCTTCAAAAAGAAACTGATGGGTTGGATATTTGCCTCTGGACCAAGAGGTCATGCGTTTGAATCCAATCTTCAGGATACCAACACTGGGATCCTGAGCAAGGCCCTTCATCTCAAGTTACTCCAGAGAGACAGTTAGGGAGTTGAAGCTTTGTACAGCGTCTGCTAAATGCTGTACATGTAAATGTAAGACCCTCCTCTTCACTGAGCACTTAACAGTTACATGTTCAAGTCCAAAACTTACACAACCAACGCAAAAGTCTTCAATGTCTTCTCTGCATGATCTGACAGGGCCCAAGTGGAGTCCTAACTTAATCTCTGGTAGAATAATAGCTCTCAGTTCCTAATGTAAGTCTTGGTTTGCTAGTGAGATGGACCTGTTTTCTTATGACCTACAAAGCTCCCACAAATATCACTCAATAACTCTTTTTGTCGCTTGTCAAAACCTACATTACCTGCAGAGTTTAAGTACAACAAGCTAAAACTTCTTACAAGTAAAAATGACACACATTTATAACTCCTAGAAACCATTAGGCCTTCTCTGAAGACCTAGAAGGCTCCGAAGGTTCTCTCCACAATGCTTTTGCTCTACTAATTAAATGTAATTACACAGCATGCTTAAAATGTAATGTGTATTTAAAAAAATGCGTTTGCATTTAATGTGTGTTTCTGTTTGGAAAGGTTCAAGACTACAGTATTGACTTTTTCAGTTTATTTCAGTCTGAGAAAAAAAATAACAAAATGGTTTTACTTTCTACAAAGCAATGAATTCTAAGAGATAATAAAATCTTAACAAAACACCTCACAAATGTGCCTTGGAATCGGCACTTTTGATTTAATTGCGGTGAACATGAGAGACCAATAACCAAAAATGAGTGGGTAGTTCTGTGGCACTGGAGTAGATTGAGAATGAATAGAGGGTTATTGGTGTATGTGTGTGTGTGTGTGTGTGTGTGTGTGTGTGTGTCTTCCCTGCCCATTCACATAAATATTGCAGTGTAAAGCCTTAAGCATTGACCACAGCCCCCATAAATCCAAATCTTCCCTCACCCAGCTCTCAAATCCAGTACACAAACCTGTAAAACACACACACACACACACACACACATACCCAGCACCTTCACCCCATAAAGACCTTTACACACACTGCTCAAACTTACTCAGCACCTGTATTGACAGATATTCACTCCTCTTTCCACAGCGTGACTGTGTGTTAAACAAACAGTAAACAGGTCTTATTGACTGTGTTAAATCCTATATGGACTCAGCGTATGATGAAATTCAGCATATGCCTATGAAGCCTATGAACAGATCAGCATTGTTCAATGCGATCAGATTTGGACTCATTATATTCAGCTGATTTTGGCGCTTTAGGTGGAAAAAATATCGTTCTTGCTGGAGTTTGATCCCCTTACGTGGCTTTGCCTTTATTTATTTTTGTGTTTACTTGTGCACTGGTCTCTTCTCTTTATCAGTCCCTCCCACCTCTCCCCTCCCCTCCTCTTTCTCATCCAAAACTCTGCTCCCCTCTCGCTCACCTCTGGCCCACCAATCTGATCTCATATGCTGCTGGAGCAGCTGCTGCATGGAGATAGAGAGAGCAGAAAAAAGATATAGAGAAAGAAAGGAGAGAGACCGAGAGAGAGAGAGAAGACAGGTAGAGAGGGTGAGAAAAACATTGATTAAAAGCAAAAGAGAGACAGGAGATAGACAAAGAGATGAATATATATAGAGAAATAGAGAGAAGTGAGAGTGAGATAGTGTAGGAGGAGAGGGGAGAGAGAGAGGAAAAGGAGAGGGGAGTGAGTGAGTGCATGAGAAAGAGAAGAGAGAGAGAGTTGGGGCCTTTCTTATGAGGAGCCAAGAAACCTGCGCACATTCTCACTGCTTGCACACACCACTGAAACACTCGTGCTCTCGCACACTGCTTGCACACACCACTGAAAGACTTGTAACCGCTTTCAGTCTCTTTTAACAATAATTATAATGTGACCGCTCATTTTAGTTTAAATTTTTTGTTTTAATTAGTAGAACACACTGAAAATTGATTTGTGCACAACACATGTACACACGCATGTGTGCATATTCCCTGAGTTGGCTCTTAGGTGAACTTAGGGAACAGGCCCCTGTTCCAGAACCGTTTTGTTTGTTTATTTATTTATTTCCTGTGTCTGTTGAAAGCACTGCTGTATGGAAAAAAATGCAATAACATTTGGTTTAAACACTTTAAACTAATAAGGAGCTTTTTAACAGCAGTTTTCCCTTTACAACAGTTACACAGTTACAGTTCAAATATTTCTGTAAATCTCAACTTGACTTCCTGGCACAATGAGAACTGTCGCGCACACAATGGCTTGCTCTTTCATTCATGTATAGGCAGCATTTCAGCAGTGTGTACGAGAGTGTGTCTGTGGTGTGTGTAAGCAGTGAGAGTGTGCACGCAAGTTTGAATGTATTTTGTCCTAAACGGCACACACACACACACACACATAAACCAAGAAACATACACTGTAGATGATATGCTTTAAAAATGGTGTTGATGGCGGAAAGCATAGCATACGTTCTCTCTGAAGAGTGGAAAAGCAGAAGGACATACACACACACACACACACACACACACACACACACACACACACACACACACACATACTTGGTTGTTTTCTGTCTGCTGAGCTATGACACTGAGGCAGTGTGATTGTGTGGGCCACAGAGGGAGGCAGTGGCGGCAGATTGGGGAAAGGCATTCTGAGTGAGACACAGCTCCAGGTAAAAACCTGACCACAGCTGCTGGCCTGCAGCTTCACCCAGGGCTCTGTGACCAAGGCAGAGTGAGAATTGCCAAAGAGCAACTCAGAGCAGCAGAACTGCACTAGTTTCTATGCTACTTTAGTAATTACCATAAATATTCCATCAATGTCATAAGAATAGCACTTAATTTCACATTTTAGGAAAATGCCCTTCATTGTCCACTTTTCACGATAAAATGACCCAAAACCATTTCACATCAGCAGGTCAAAAAGCACGGCAAAAATCTTCCATCATAAAGTTATATGTTTTTCAGCCCATCAGACATACACTATATGGACGAAAGTATTGGAATGCCTGACCATTATCCCAACAGAGTCTTTAGTGACATTGCTTTCATATTCATAGACTTTAACATGGAGTTGGTCCCCCTTTACAGCTATAACAGCTTCCACTCTTCTTGGAAGGCTTACCACAAGATTTCTGAGTGTTTCTGTGGCAATTTGTGTCCACAAAGTGTGAAGCATGGCAGTGAAAGTGTGAAAGTGTGTGTCTGTATATATATATATACACACAGCTGAATAACAGCTGAATGGTTTGCTGACATCACAACGAAAGGATAAAATGGGCAGGACTTGGCATTGTTCTAACTGAATACTGCTCGTGATGCTTAACACGACCTGCTCTATCCCTCGCCACAAACGCCGCCCCTCTTCCTTAACTTTCCGCTCGGCTCATGGGCCCGCATTGTCCGCAGATCAGAAGGAAGGAGGGATTAACGGATCAGTTCCCAATTTCCCTTCAGCCCGCCAGCCCATAATCACATCATCTTACACCTGACAAGAGGGATAAATTCCATCAGCTTTTATTAGCTGTAATTATCCCTGGCTCTTGCCCAGCACCGTCCCTCGCCCTGCGTTCACATCCCCTGCCTCCTTTTTTTCTTTTGCTCTTCTCTATATAGTTTTTTTCGTCTCTTTCTCCTCGCCTGCTGTGCTGCTCGTTCAGCACTTCCGGCTGAGTCTTCCATGACTTTTAATTATCACCCTCAGTCACAGTCCAAGCCACTGTGTCCCAGAGCTGTGTCTCCTTCCACAGGTCATTCATACCCCTCTCTCTCTCTCTCTCTCTTTTTCTCTCTCTATCACACACACACACAGTACACACTAACACAATAAACAGTAAACATTCACAAGGCAGAAAAAATAAGAGAGATCACAGAGAAAAGGGCCCATCTCCCACATTTTTTCTTTTATTTTTTCCCCACGTAAATTTGGTGTGGTTATATGAACAACAGCACTGTGGTTTGTGCTGGGGCAGCTGGTAGCCTGGTGACTACCAGCTGCGATAACAAGTTGTGTGTTCAATTCCAAAGACTCCTAAGCACCTCTGAGGTTCCCTTTAGCAACACACTGCCCACTGCTTCACTTTTGAATGGGTTGAATGGGTTAAATGCAGAGGAAGAATTTCATGTTGTTCACACTGTGTGCTTTGGTGTGTTCACGAATGACATAATGGTAATTTTCACTTCACTTTTAAGTCACTTCTATTGGTCTGTATGTCATGAATTAATGAACAAAATATAGTCTGTATATATACATTTGCACACATTGGGATTTTCTACATTCGCATGTTACTCACTTAATATTTACAAAAAACAATTAAACTCAGCATCCTTTGCTAATTTACAGTGTGTACTAAGTAGTAGGGCATTAATGACTCTTGATTTTTTCAAGTTGAATAGTTGGTCAGCAAAGTCAAAGTCGAGTTGACTAGTCGTTTGATGACGTCATCACACACGCAACGGAGGAACACTGGCATCCAACACTTTTAGTAAAGTTCTCTGTAACATAAATAGTCAACATGACAATTAAACAAAATAAAACAAAGCCTGAATTTTCTGGTAAATTTAAGTGTACAACTGCGAGTGGGAATAGCTTAAGCTGCGGCAGGATGACTCGCAGTGCTAGCGTTAGCCATGTTAGCTAGTGGAGCCGTTTCAGAACACCAGTACAGTTACTGTACTTTAACACTGACTTGCAGGTTGTGCAGGTCACTGTGCTGTTTGTGTGTCTAGAGTGAAGTATCTCCACACATGTGATGTGTGTCTGTTGCGTTCTTGTTGTGGGACTATAACAATTGGTTAAACCAAGGAACACGTGTCAGTGTAAGCCAATCAGAGGCAGAGATTGCACTGTGTACACAAGCGAGGGCAGAGAGAGAGGAAAAAAACACACAACTAGTCGACTTCTCTCAGGGGGCGTTAACTCGTGCTTCTGTAGTCGATTAGTCGACTTTTGCGTTAATGCCCTACTAAGTAGCTTTACTAGCCTTACAGAATTACATTTCAAATATCATATGTTTTTATTAATCACTACTGACCTACAAAAAGCCATCTAATATAATTAGAATTATAATGTGGATCACTACACAACCTCTTTAGCTGATTAGATGAGTTACCCACCATGTACACCGAGGGAGAGCTGGACATTAATTAGCCGATACTGAAAAATAACCTTATACAGTTTCACCACACACTGTTTAATACATCGCAGTGCAGTTGACACCGAACTACAGATAGACTGTGTGAATCTGCAGCTTGGGCTAGTGGTAAAACAGTCTCAGTCAGATTACTTTATTCTTACAACCTCTTGGTGGTAATACTATTCTTGAGGTTCACAGAGGTCCACAGAGGTTCAAAGCATAAACTTCTAAGTGTTAGCATCAAGTAAAATTATGCAGATTGCAAAGATTAAACTTTCCTTTGATGTATTTTTTTCTTTAAAGCCAAGGACGAGCTAGCTTACCAGCCCATTTGTAGGGGCTGCGTCAGTACCATCATTTTGTCAGGACAAAACTTTGTACCTCAACAGAAGGAAAATCATTTTTATGTACATTAAGCAAACTTGTATCATTTCTGTTGGTTCGTTTGGTTTGTTACGAATAGCTTAGCTCAATGCTAATAGGTTCTTTTGGGCAACCTTCCATTCACTGCATGTCAGCATTGTTTTTATCAGTCATTATGTACAGCGGCAGCAGTTTGGGCTGGGTGCTGAGGGCTACAATAGCGCTGTAGCGTGTGACATAGCATTAGCAAAGAGAGCTCACCAACGGCTCATCAGAGTTGACTCCCTCTGTCCTGTTTATGAACACATTTGGTGTAATTATGCAATTAGTCTTTATCACCCACCTGCGGTAGTCAAACTCTGCTGCAGCGGCGTGTTTTGCAACAAACACAGTCGTCTCGATGCATTCACTTTGCTTTATGAGAGCGTCACTAGCTCGTGGGAATGAGCATACATGCTTTTAATCACGGGCCGTTTGTTTCATTCCGCTCGTCCTTTTGTGCCGCCGCTTCATCCTTCTGTTTTTCTATTTGTTTTTTTTGTTACTCGGGTACGACATCTGTTCTGCACAAAGCTGCATAAGCATTTCTGTAAGCAGCAAATGCCATGGCTGCCTCTGACCTCACTTTGACCTCGGAATAAGATGTTTTGTGACTACCTTTTTTTTGGTGCATTGTCTCTCTTGTAATGCCGCTAATGAGAATAGAAGAGACCACGGCAGACTTTGCATCTCGCAGCGTACCAGGGTGTACTTGTCTGCTTGATCAGTGATTTTCCATTTAATTCAAAACGAAATGAAAGGGATCCCTACTTTGCTACTCAGTCGCCGTCCGACATTTCATCAAGGAATGGGAACGTCGGCACTCACACTCCACATCCGTTTTTTGATTGGTGCGCGGAGAAAATAAGGCTTTGTGCAAACAAATAGCTCACATCTCAAACTCCATTTCCAAGAACATGAAATTCAATCTGCTCCTCCAATCTAGAGCGAGCTGTCATCGCTCATGGCTGTTAGCGCAGTCGCAGATATTGTGTTCACCGTCCCCAGTGCACCACCGATGTCAATTTGTGTTTATATTTACACATAAATGTATTAAATGCATTTAAGCTGTTTTTTTCCCCTTCAGTTTCAGCTGTTCCTTTGCATTTGTCATCCCACTGGTCTTGCTTAGTATTTTTATTCACCCACCCCTCCATCCCCCACACACAACTGCCACTGCGAATCTAGTGCTTCAATTAGATCTGACCAAGGCCAAAACGGATGGAATGGTGCTGGGCACCAATGGTCATTTTTGCCATGAGTGACATTGCGAGCGAGCATTAGTTTGGACGGCCTCATGTGTGTAATAGGCCCCCTGCCTTCTGTTTGCAGTGTGTAAAGGGGTTCCCGCATGGTAAGGGGGGACAGGGTGGCTGCGGCTGACTGACAGACGCAGCCACACACTCATGCACTCATACCCTCATACACAAACACGATGAGAAATAGGCAAGGGCCCCCATGGTGAGTCGTTCTATAGGCTGTCATTGACGACAGTGTAGGCACCATACCCAAACAAACACACCCCTATAATTAAGCCTAGGGCAAAAGGGCCACACAGGACCCCAGGCTGGGTGGGGGGATATGTCAGCTCACACACGTCCTGTCTCGCAGTGTTCTGTCACTGAGACAGGAGCCAGCAATGGAAAAGACCACTGACTAAGACAGGCATCTGAAGGAGAGTGCTTGTATGTGTGTGTGTATTTGTGCACCATATGGTTGGGGCTTTGTGTGTGTGTGTGTGTGTGTGTGTGTGTGTATGTGCGTCATAGTGTAAGGACAGCCAGTTAGATGCACTGCCGGGTGGATGTTAATGATGCCGGAGGGCTCTGCTCCTGTGGGATGGTTATAGAAGAGAACATTACACAAATGGGAGGGAGCATCTCCCTTTATTCTGTTTCTTTCTTTCTCTGTCTTCTTTTCTCTATTTCTTTTCTGTTTCTTTCTCCACTCTGGGACCCATTAGGAAGCACTACAAAGCAGGATTCGCCTGACCTTGCTTATTAATCAGCACTGTTGTCAGTACAAAGGCTTATTTCCCCTTATAAGTAAACTAGTTTTGGGTCCTGATTAACATAGAAGGACATCGACGGTGAGGGCACGAGAGAACGGTTGGCCACTAACCACTGATTGACAATGACAATGCTGTCATATCAAAACTTATCTCCGTTTGAATCTTTACAACTGTCCTTTACACAGATTTGTGTTATCATTCACTAAAATCTTGAAATAAAATCTTGCAACTTTAAGACCCCTGCAGACTTCTAGATCACTCTTATGAGTTCCTGTTTTCAGAATCTGAGAGTATTTTCATTCTAAAGTTGATTTAAAGGAGAACTCCATCTCTTTTATATGAATTCATCACAATGTCTGGCAAAATGAACATTGCAACTGTGATCTGAATTTTAAGTATAATGTTAAAAATACATCTGTCGCAGATTTAGCCTGCCGCCAGCCACTTTACTAGTAAGACATGGTAAAAAGTAAGAGCAAATAAATAGCATTTGCACAAAGGAAGGCTTTCAAATGCAGTACAAGTTTGTTTGGTTTTCAG
This sequence comes from Hemigrammopetersius urotaenia, assembly GCA_037974485.1. Lineage (NCBI taxonomy): Eukaryota > Metazoa > Chordata > Actinopteri > Characiformes > Alestidae > Hemigrammopetersius > Hemigrammopetersius urotaenia. The sequence continues at coordinate 23,788,816 of JBBPDC010000135.1, forward strand.
TTTGACTGCTAAATGATATAATGTGTTGTTTTCTCTGGCCCCACGAGTTTTATGTTATTATCGGCTCATGGAATTTTGTTATTGCCATGCAGATTTTACAATGTGTGATAGTGGTGACTTGGTTTTACTATAAAAAGTCCACCAAAGATTCTTGTGGCCAGGGGCCTCACAAGAACATGATTCATCCCTAGGTTGATTTTAAGAGGTTGACTTTCTTGTAGTCCATATAAGTTTTGTTCCTGAAAGTTGTATTTCCCGAAGCCCACACACCAAACACAGAATGCTCCACTCAGCAAAATCCCCAGAGTAAAATGAACTCATACAAACTTTTAAACTTTTTTTTCCTGCAGAGTTACATTGGATATCAGTATATCCAGCTCTGTGGGAGTTGATTCAGCAGTGCTGGGTTCCTCTGTGTGTGTGTATGTAAGAGAGAGACAGGTACAGAGAGAGAGAGAGAGGGACAGAGAGAGGGGAATTTGCTCTGAAGGCCTGCTAGGTGACCATTAGCAGAAGCCTAGCCCCTCAGGATGCAGCCACCGCCAGGGTCATCTCACCATGCTTCTGGATCCAGAGCTTTAGATACTACCAGCAGGCCTGCCTTAGTTATGAGGCAGCAGTGACATAGAGAGACAGAGAGACAGAAAGAGAAAGAGAGAAAGGGAGACAGCCAAAGGCAGAGAGAGGTCAGCAAAAGCTCATTTCTCCATACTGGGCCTTCCATGTAAATGAGGTGGGTGACCGTGCATACAAATGCCTAGCTGCTGGATTCTGAGAGACATAAGGCCTGTAAATTGGTGCCGACCAGCCGAGGCTACTCAGGGAATGACCATGACTGGCGGGCGTTCTGGGCGCTACTGCCTGAACCGCATCCTGGCTGTTGTGTCACACTTTAACAAGGGACATCATTTACAGACACCTTTTTTTCTCCTGACCCTTGGGTTTTGCTTATTCTGCTGAAAAATTTGTAACTGGACATTGTGGATTCATTTGCCAGTAGTACACACTCTCTCTCACACACACACACACACACACACACACACAGACTTGTGCACACGTATAGTCATGTTAGACAAAACCCCTTCAAATCATTACTTTACAGAAGATGGAAAACATTTTAATTTTTAATTGAAGTTATTGGAAAAGGATTTTATCCAAGTCATTCATAAGCATTTAAATGCTTTAAAAGTCCTCTAAATGATTTCCAACAATTACAAAAAACTTTTTACAGATACTCTACACATAAGAGAGAGGGAGAGAGATAGGAGGTATGTACAAACATATTGAAAAAAATCTTAGGTTGGCAGTTAATTATTTATCTTGGCAGTAAATGTATGTTTTAATTATACACTATATAATGTAAAAGTAAAAACAAATAAGCACAAAATACAGTGAAAAGTAACAAGACATGCTTTGTTCATGTAGTTATGCTTTGTTCATGCTATTAGTATCATGGTTGAAAGAATACAAGAATACATTAAGGGTGTACTCGCACTAGGCAGTTTGAGTGCCCGAGTGCGTTTGACCACCAAAGTGCGGTTCGTTTGACTAGTATGAGTGCTCCAAACCATGCCCGGGCGCGTTTCGTTTAGCCGTCCCTGGCCCGCTTGGAAGAGGTGCGCCAGAGCACGGTTCAGTTGGACTCGGGCGCAGTTTGCATGTAGTGTGAGCGCTAACCGCGCTGGAGCACGGATCAGGATGCGTGACGTCCAAAACCATTTTTAGCGATAGACATGTTTGGCAGCAGGCTGTGAGGGGGCTGGGGACCACCGCGGACCATATATATATATATATATATAGGTGTTAACGCCGTTAATGCCAAGATTCCAATGAGATTAACGGCATTAAAAAGATTAATCTATGCCCACCTCTAATATATATATAATATACAAACAGCCTATATTGTTGGATAACAGGGATGCTCCCTGCCTAATTTATGACTAGCCAACTCATCTCTCTGGCTCTTTGTGTTTGTCCCTCATTTGTATGCTGAATACAAAAGCCCTTGTTTTTAATGATAGGTGACAGAGTGCTCTGTTTGTGAAGATGACATCTTTTTCATTGTAAATTGTATGCAACTTGACACTAATTTTTGTCAAACCCACTAAGCCAAAAACATTCAGTCCACTTGGCTGTGCACATTCCGCAGCGTTGAAGCCTGTGAAGTTGGCAGTAAGTGGAACATGGCCAGTGATTCTATTTTTTTCCCTGAGCTTGGAGTTTGTTTGTTTGTTCGTTTGTCCGTGTGTCACTTCTCCATATGGACATCTTTCTAAACTCTGGCCAGTTTTACTGAGGAATCTGCTTCAACACACACACACACACACACACACACACACACACACACACACACACACATGCATACAAACAAGTAGAATGTGTTTAGTCATACAAATGTTCCATATGTACTCTATTTAGAAGTTTGAATCAACTTGGACTACTAGAAGTTTAGTCTCTAAGTGAGAATAAGCACACAAAGTAAAGTTCAAGTCAAATTTGTCATTCCTTTTCACCATAGTCATGTTCCTCTGGGGCACGATGCTATGTTTAACACAGAACAGGTGCATGCAAGAGAATTAGACCACAAAGTGCAGAACAGTTATCACTGAAAAAAATGCGCTAAAAAAGAAACACTCAAGAACTAAATCAGAACTGTAATGTCCACTACAAGAAAATAGTGGTACAGAAAAGAAATTGCTTTTTGTGCTTTATATGTATGCAGAATGGTCTAGAGGTGTTTTTGTCAAACCAGAATGTGGCAATGACTGCATGCTGTTGTGTTAATATATCAATTTCATCTGAATGAACTTTTATTTGGTTTGCAGGATATTCAAGATATACTGTAAAACTAAAAACAAAATAAATAAAACAAAATAAGCAGCAGATCTGTTTAATAGTCTGCTGGCCTGTGAGAATTTTTTGTGAACAGATATATTTCCTAAAAGTAAGAAAAACAGGGATGTCATTAATCAACTAACAATGTTCAGGAGAATCCTTATGTGATGATGAGCCTGATATAAGGGTGGAAAAAGCATGATCAAGTAAATTCACCTGGTGAAAAGGCCAATTCCTGTAAATGATAGACATGTTATTGAGAGAGCTTGTTGACAGTCTGGTTTGGGGACTGCTCTACCCACAACCACAAATCATTGCAAAGAGAAGTGGAGGCAGCACAGGTTTAACTTCTAAATTATAGAACAGCTCACCAAGTTATCAGTCTAGAGCGGGATTAGAGTTAGCCTATCCAAGCAATTTCATTCCTGCTGGACTACAGTGAATGGTTTTGCTTCACGTAAAACAGTTAAATTCACAGAACAAATATCATATATAACAGCATTATTCTACAGTATATACCTACCAATTATCATCGGTATCTAGGTTAAGAGAAATTAAACTAAATGATATTTTGTGTTGAAAGTTGGTGTAATTGCCTCGTTTTCTGTCACTTTGTGCAATCTAAAAGTAGGCCTGCCCAAGCTAAAACAACCATCATTTCATTATCAAGCAGTTATTAATTGTCACGATTAAGGGCGGGAACCCTCGACCATGAAACTCCTCTTGGTAGACAGACTGGACACGACAGGTCAGGTTCCATCATACGGATGAGGGTTTTAATAAGGGAACAGAAAACGAGGAATACATACAAGGGCAAAAACGGGCAGGGAAATGAGGCAATGGAAACACAAGGGAGAACTCAAAACACACAGGCTAAATACTGGACTCAATCACAAGACAGAACTCAGGGCAGGTGAAAACAAAGGACACGGGATACAAGCACAAACCTAGAACGCATATCAACATAAAAGTCCCAAAAACCCAACAAAGACCCAGCAAGAAAACAAAACAGAACAAGCACAACAAAACGGAACGGAAAACAGCGGCCCCTAACAGCCGTCAGCCGTAACATTAATGTCTGTGTTTTTCAGTTTATCATCAAATAATGCATCTGCCATTCTCTCGTGTTTACTTGTTAGTTCAAGTCTTTATGTAATAAACTTGTTCAAAGCCAAAACCTAACCCTAACTTTAAGAAATAGTTTATTTACAGTTACTTTAAAAGTCGTTGTTAACAAAATATGACAATGGCATGACATCAAAGTTAAGTCCAACAAGAAAAGTAATGAGTGCTTTCATAGCAAATACATGTCTCTCTCACACACACACACACACACACACACACACACACACACACACACACACACACACACACACACGCACACACAACTTTGACTCTAATCTTCTTTTTTTCTTTTGGTTGGCACCTCTAAACCCGGATTAGTGACTGCTGCCTGATGGCTGGTTTAGGTGGGGGGTAAATGTCATTGTTTTGACGGATTTAGTTACAGTAGCATCGGAATCAATTATTCAACAGAGGCATGCGCGGTTGCAGGATTAATGACGCGTGTGGCATATAAATCAAGCGGCGGTCCCGGACCACTCCAGGAGAGAGGAAACACACACAGACGCATGCAGGAAAAGACATTAACACTCGCATTTATTCTCCACGACACCATTCCTAACCTTGAGGTGGCGGGAGAGCCAGGGACAGTGAGCACATTCGGAATCACAAATAAAAAAACATTTTCAGGGGGATAACTAACACCTCGATTCTGTCATATTATATCACCTCAAGTATCACATGCAGACTGAAGGATGGAGGCACCCTATCACTCTTGAGCAACGGCATAAAGAGGGGAGGCAATATCTGTAATTAAGTCAAATAAACTGTGCAGCATATTGACCTCAAGAGATACTAGATGCTACATAACTCACTCTCTCTCTCTCTCTCTCTCTCTCTCTCTCTCTCTGTTTCTCTCGTTCTCCATCTGTCTCCCTCTCTGCCTCGGTACGTCTTTACACCCTCACCTGTTTTCATCTTAAACTTTTATTCCTGATTTATCCTAAACCCTATGCCTTTAAGACTGAAATACAGTACGGCCTCTATTTTCATTGCACAGCTCTGCTTGGGACAAAGTAATTGTCACTGAATAGTCATGTTAGGCCAGCTCAGATTACAATCGGGCCATGTAGATAGAGCATCATCCAGCTAAAGAGACCGAGAGTCGTGTTGAGCAGAGAGGCAGGGCCTGTGACGCTGACGCTGGGCCTGCTGTTCGTCACAGATAAGGGCAGGCTGAAGCCACCAGCTTCTGTCAGATGGGATCAGGCCTGGGGCCAGAGCAGATGCTCCAACAAGCCAGCTTACAAACATCTCATAATAAGTCAGGCAGACGAAAGCCTCTGAATTAAAGTGTCACTTCTTATTCTCCCTCCCTTCTGTCAACCCCCCAACACACACATACGCACACACACACACACCCTGAGAGCTGCATGGCAGAAGAAGCTGTGCCTTGCCTCTGAAGTCCAGGCATGAGAGAGAGAGAGTGTGAGAGAGAGAGATGGACAGACAGACAGAAAGATGTGCTGCTGTGTTTCTCTAATGTCTTGTCTGCCGCAAGAGTCAGATGTGTGTGTGAAAGAGATAAAGAGAGATGGGTATGACACTGAGTGTATACACAGAGAGAGAGAGGGGGCGGAGGGAGAGAAAGAGAGAGAGAGAGAGAGAAGGGGCAAATATAGAGGGAGAGAGAAAAGAAGAGAGAAAAATGGATAGAGAAAAAAAGTGAAAAATAAAAAAAAAGAAGAGAGAAAAACAGTAGAAACAGAGAGAGAGAGAGAGCTCACACATTGTGGTTCATCAAAACTTGGTTGCATCATCAGGTTTGGAGCGGCACCATTTGGTTGCTTAAGTAATGCCAAGCTCTGAACTCTCGTCACTGATTTGATTGTGTAACAGATCAATGCAGAGCAGCATGCTGTAAAATATACAAGGAGTATAAACTGTCAGTGAATCCAATTCAGAGTTTGTACTCAGAGCAGCATCAACGCTCACATGCCAGGGTGAACACTCAGCACACTAAAAAGTTCATTTTTTATCATTATTGTGAGTAATTAATGATTCAGTGCCAATTCGCAGCATGTTACTGAGTTCCTGCCACTAATTGTATGGTTTAGCAAACAAACAGTGTTGTTTCTGGTGTCAGCACTTATAGGGTTCTTCGGAGATAAGTGGAGTGGAGTGCTTTCTAAAATATACAAGTATTTCACTGTCTGAACAAAACTTTGTGTGTCCATTTTTTCCTTTTTTGTGTTCATTTTTGAGGGAATTTTTCAGATGCTCTACATTGTGTGGAAATTACAAATAAGTTCAAAATATTGTTTTGCTGGTATATGTTTTTGTTTACTAATGTTACTAACGTATTGTAGCCATTGTGATTTAAGATTTATGAGATATTGGCAGCAACAACACTAATAAGTGATTTTTGTCCTTATTTTGAATGTTATTTTGAAAATGGTAGTAAACATCTTATATTAATGAAAGAGGGATGCTGCATTAAGTAACAGAGACAGCCATTTGCAGCCTTTTTAGCAGTTAGACCTTCAGGGGCCTGTTTCAGAAAGCAGGGTTAGTGAAAACTCAGGGTTATTTGACTCCGAGTTGAAGGAAACCTGGAGTTTCCGGTTTCAGAAAGCCAGTTCAGCCAAACTCTGAGTCAGTTACTGTGGCGACATACTCCCTGAAGCTAACTTACTCGCTAGCAGATTTTACTCCAGTAACTCGGAGTTTCTCCACTTTAACCCCACCTTCAAACAAAAGGACAATCTATAATTTATCTCAACACTATTCTCAGCCCCCATGTCGCTCGTATAACACATAAACATGCTCTCAGCTGAACTAGTCCTCTGTATTGCAATTCGTTTATTTGCAAATGAAAGTTTTCTGTATAATATTGGTGACGCTGAACACGTTTCCAAGGCAACCGTATGTCACGGTGCACTCAAACGCTAACTGTACACGTCTGTGGTGTTTCCTAGTCACAGACCCAGTAGAATCATCAAGGAAGAATTCCACAGAATTGCAGGTG
>JBBPDC010000135.1:23813111-23823719 GCA_037974485.1 Hemigrammopetersius urotaenia
AAACCCAACAAAGACCCAGAGAACAGACAGGACAGAACAAGCACAAAACCAAAGGAACGGAAAACGGTGGCCCTAACAACCCAACAAATTGGTCTTGACTTTGTGTGGCAATTTCTTTAACAAAAGCTGATTTTTGAGCCAAAAATGTTACAGTAATTTTATAAACATTATATGCATTTGTCAAAATGTTGGATATAACTTTTTAAAAATAATATAAAATATAAAGGTGGTAAAAATGTATGCATGAATCTCACTCATAACGATATCACTAAGCATAAAAAGTGTTTTAGAACAAAGTCCTTTCAATCGATTTGGTTAGTAAGGTTAAAGTTTGGGTTTAGGATTAGAAAATGATTGCATATACATTACATATCATTGCATTTACATTTAAACCTTGTGACTCCATTACTTTCATAATACCATCTGAAAATGGCGGCTGTCCTTTACACTGGGTGAACATTTCATGAATAAAACAATAGGCAAGGTCCAGAAAGGCTTTACATTAATGTGCTTCAATATTAGAGGTGGCATCAATCTGATATTAGGCTGATATCAGCTAAAAATGCTAGATTGGATATCTGAGGGAAATAAGGACGAATCTGTTCCTATAACAAATCCTGCCTGAAATAGCACACACACAGTGTGATGTCATTCTTGTGGATTGTGTGAGCATGATAACCGACTTTTAGATACTCATATTAAATTATGTGCTGCAGTTGAAAAGCTGATTAAAACTTGATTTTATTTCTTTATTTTTAAAATTACTATTTTGAAAATCTGAGATTTTGTTTTAATAGCACACATGCCTTGAGGAGGCATAAAAACAGGTATATGTGTATGTGTGAATGCAAGCACTCACATGGTGGTGCCTCAGCTTTGTTTTCCTATTCTTCTCAGATAAATAGTCATTCCCTATGTGCATTGTAGAGGGAATGAAGGCATAGAATTGGGGGTTTGATTTATTCCTGAAAGGCCAAAGCTCTGTGGCTTAAGCGCTTATAAGACAAAGGCAAAATGGCCACAGCCAATAACAGCCATACATGTTTTCTATATCCTGCCTGCTCCTTACATAGCCGTGACTATTTACAAAGCCAGCAGCAGGCACGCCTCCCTGCATCCTCAACTGATCCTACCAGCCAGTCCAGGCCAGAGAAACACTCTCGTCTCCAAGAGCACCTAGACATGTATGTGCTAAGCTGGTCTATATGGCTAATCTGTGTCTGGGTGGCATTAGCTTAAGATATTTGCCCTCATGTCTGGTAGTTTTTACAAGGGAAAATACAAACAATTCAATTTAAATTAATTCAATCTAAATCATTTCTCACTCACAGTTCAGTAAAACCAGCTGTGAAAGTATTATTTGAGTTTGATAAAAACCTTTACACACTTTTTCTGCCATTTATTCCTTGTAATTCCTTAAAACAACATATAATTAAATTATGACCCTAGACAGGGGGACAAGCATTTGGTTCTCATGATCTTCAAATAACCTTGGAAAAAAATAATGACCTTGAAATAACCTCTAATACTACTGTATAGTATTGTGTGTTGTATTGTGGTTTACACACATTTACATGGATTTGTATGGGGACTGTGGTATGTTGGTGGGGCAGATTTTGTGTGATATACTGACTTTTTGTGCTTCTGTGTTCTTTCCGCAGTGTCTCTACGGCTGTTATGTGCACTCCTCCATCATCCCCACCTTCCACCGCAGGTGCTACTGGCTGCTGCAGGTAAAGATCTTACTATTTGTTTTCTTGTGTACGTGCTTGCGTGTACATGTGTGAGTGCTGGGTGGTGTTGATAAAATTCACAATATTGATAAAAACCACAGTATTTTCCAAATACATCACATTATCAGATTTTAGATAGCACTAAAAGCGTTAGTAAGCCCAATCATCCTGAGTCCTGAAGCTCTGTGCTAAAATGTCTCTCAAACCTGCAGCTTGAGCTTGTTTTGACTGAACTGTTTTGTTGTTTTCTTAAAGGAATGTTTTTTTTCTTCACCCCAAACATACTCAATCAGCCAAAGTGCTGACATCATGCCGTTAACTTGATTCTTCCAGTTATTGTGCATGCAGAGCTCTGTCTGAAATGCGACAGATGACTGGGTTGTTTTTGTGTGCTCTGCAATCTGAGGGTTGATAACATGGTTTTTACTGAATTTTGCTTTGCTTTTTTCATTACACTGTATTGTGGAAGTGTCAGAATCTGTCAGATAAAAAAACATCTCAAATGGAGTTACAAAGCTAGAAGAAACTCTGCCTGATCAGCACTGAGTGGACCGTTCAAGACAGTGGTGTGCAGGTGTTCTTAAGGGGCGTTTTTTATGCTTTTATTTTCTGGCAGAAATACGGCTTTGAATTCGTATAGGTTATTGAATTATGGAAATCTAATGGCCACGTGAAATAAACCGTTATATTTGTGCTGTTACTTTATTAGGACATTTTGAGCAATGTGAATGCTTGCAGTGTTATTCTTGAGTTTGAAGGGTATTATCACCCTCTGCTGGACTTGCATGCTCATATGGTGTTGCTTTCTCATGACAGAAAGCAGATTTTGACCAAGGAAACATTTGCTTTCTGTATTTTTCTGTACTACAACAATCTGAAGTGCTCAGCAAATGAAGTATATCAATACCATGGAACTTTAAAATCAATTGTTGACATCAATATAATGTCAGAATAGATGATCCATCGCCCAGCACTATTGTGTGGATGTCGTTTCTTTCTCTACAGCAGAGAAAAGTTTTGCCTAAGTTCTCACACAGTTTTTGTTTTGTTTTTTCAGATACTTAGTGACGGTCTCTCACCCTAACCCTCTGTAACCTTTCCCGCAGTTTATTTTTGTATTTTTACACCATCCATCGCACTTCACACATTTGCTGAAGCAGCGCGAGTGAACGTATGTTTTACGTAACTGTTGGAAGTGCTCCACATGCGGACTGAAGACCCAGTTCTTCGCTGTTGCATATAGTTCTATAGTGAAAGCCTGCGTTTATGTATAGTCCTTTGAGTCCCCAGTTTATCTCCTCAAGTTTATCTAGGTCTTTGATCAGGCTCTCTCTTGTTCTGCTTTTTCTGTATGGCATCTTTTCAGGACTCTCATGCTTTACAGGCGCGTGAGGGGGCGGAGGATTGTTCTTGAAGGTGGAGAGGTGAAGGGGGGGTTGCTCCGGTGTTACGCCCTTTGATCTATTTATATATGACACCTGTTATGAAGAGTCTTTGTTATCTTTTGCTGTTTTTTTTTCTGAAGTCATTGCATTTCCTCCCTCCTCTATCTATGTGAGCAGTACTGCACTTCTTTAAGTTTAATGAATAACCTAATGGAGATTAACTGCCTGATCAAAGCTTACCCTGACACTGCAGAGAGAGAGACAGGATCACACACACTCACACACACACAGACACACTTAAAAGTAAAGGTTTCAAGGTTCTGAGGAATGATGCCACAGAAGAACATTTTTTTTCAATGGATGAAGCATTTGTTAATGATCTGTACAAGTGTGAAGACCCCCTGTACAATTGAAAGTGTCTACACAATGGGTAAAGGACGCTCCTGGAATGCATGATTACATTATTTCCATAACCAAACAACCAAACCTGATTTAACTCTTCAGTTACTTGGTGTGTGTTGGGTATGTTAGAACAGGGAAATCAGCTACTTTTTCCATCTCTTTGCCGACTGATCCTATAATCTGGAAGCAAAAAGTAGACATATCTTCCTGTTAATTCACTATTTTATCAAATTTACACCATTTACCTCCTGCTCCCGAATGTAGTCCCATCCACGGAGGGTGCTGGAGCCCATCCCAGTGTTCACAGGTTGAAAGGCAAGGAAATACCCCAGACCTAAATGTAGATGAACATCCAAAACATGTTTAGAATCCAAACTTTGCTTCCATATTGTAGTAATGGGACTACAAGGCTACAAGTTTCAATAAGCATCAAGAATACATTGCCATAAATACATCCCCAAAAGTTCTCTTAACCCACACAAACCACATCCAGTTCTTTTGATTAAGGTGGAACAGACTTGTTGCAGTTTAGGACTCTATTTAGGGCTTCTTTTCTGAGTTACTACTAATGTTTGTTAGCTACATTAGCCTTGTAGTGACAGTGTTGAACTTTGGTGCTAATGCTAGTTCAATGGACATGTGTGTAAACCTCAAGAATTCCTATAATAACTTGATTTTTCACATTTTCAAAAACGAATTTTTAATTTGTTTGTGTCACAAATCAGCAGTTAAAGTTAGGATCATGCCTTACACTTCAGTCACATTGTAATGTTATTCAGATTAAGTAAATTACTAAAATGTGCCTCTGAGTCCCGTTTTAAATGTGTGAGCACCCTCACTCAGTAACTATCACTGCACATTGAACAATAAAAGCAGCATGAAGTTTCTTTTACACAGCGATAGAAAATATGGTAGCACACATAAACCTGTTTAACAGGCTGATCCATTTTACTAGGTCATAATAGACAAGCACACATTTCAGCTACACAGTGTGCAGAATTATTGAGTTAAGTGGGACAAAGTCTTAGTCTGTATAGTGAGTTGTTAGGCATGGTAAACACATACATGTCCTGCATTTAGGAAGTCTGGCATTCTGACCCTACTCTACAGGGGTTATAGAAAAGAATCTCCTCCTTCACACTTTGTTGCTTTGCAGCCTGAATAAAAATCCACCTGTGTTTACTAAATGCAACCTAAGAGAAAGCTATGACAGAAACAGTTTAGAAAAAAAACAGTAAAACACTGTGATGGGTAAAGGATCCCCACTTCTAAACTCAGTCGGGTGTAACTAATCACCTCCTTCATTGCACACCAGGCCAAAAAACTGATTAGTTTAGCCTTAATTGTTTTTATTAGTTCAGCATAAAAGCAGCAAACAATAGGTGGCAAGTAACTGTCAAACAATCTCAGGGACTACGTTTTGCACAGGCACAAGGCAGTCCCAAGCAGTGCAGTGAAGTCTATAATCAAGAATAAGAAAGCATTTGGTACTACTAGGTTCCTCTCCAGATCAGGCCATCACTACAAACTGGATGGAGGAGCATGGAGGAAACTGCAAGGCTTATGGAAACTTTGAAGCAGTTACAGGAATTTATAGTGAAAACTGGTCATTGTGTGCATGTGATAACAATATCACAAGTGCTCCACACATGTGGCTTATATAGGATTACCAAAAAAGCCACTTCTCAAGAAAGGCCACAATAAGTCTCGATTGAGCTTTGATAAAACACATCCACACCCAAAGAACACCACACTGTAAAGCATACTGGTGGTAGCATGCTGTTGAGGGGTATTTCTCTACAGCAGGGACCGGGGCACTTGTCAGGATAGCAGGAAAAATGGATGAGGCAAAAATCAGCTTCCAACATGACAATGACCCAAAGCACACAGTAAAATTGACCACATGGTGGCTAAGTGAAGACTTAAACTCTATTAAAAATATGTGGAATGACCCACCAGTGGTTACCATCCAGTTTGACTAAGCTTGAACAGCTCTGTAAAGAGTGGGCAAATATTGCAGTCTGGATTTGCAAAGTTGGTAGAGAACAGACTTAAAGCAAAGTGTGGTTCCACATAGACACAAGGGGGTGATTATTTATCTCAGTCATTCAGATCTTTTGTTTATATTTTTGTCTGAAATGTGTGTTTTCATTTGAGGCTGCAAAGCAAAAAATGTTAATATTTGAAGGGGGTGATTCTTTTCTATAACCCCTGTGCTTAGATATTGTGTTGGTTTGTCTTCTCACTCAATTCAAAGTTTCAGAGACTTCCAGCTCAGTTTGGGAGTGTTTTCTTTTTCGCTGTTTCGTACAGTTATGTAGTTCACTGAAGCAAAACCCACTCCTTTGTGGTAAACAACAATGTATTTCTCCGCTTGCTTTGATTAGGAAGCTTCCATATGGTAGGGAAGTGAACTGCAGTTATAACTTACTGTCTATCACAGCCAAGTGACTACAGAAAATCACCACAATCCTATAGTTTTTTTTGCCTGAATGGAGACAATTCCCCATAGCATCAGTCTTCAGTTTATACTCATAATATAGTAGCTTTGCAAGTAAGCTTTGTGCCATGCAAACATGTAATTAAAATGGGATATTCTGAGTAACAATTAGTGCTATAACAAATTATTACAAAGGGCCCGTGTGTTGCATGTTTTCTCTGTGCTCCACTTATGACTACTTATGTCCACTTATACTCATTTGTTAATTATTACCATTTGCAACCTCTTTGTCCCGGGTTGTTTTTATTACCATACCCTTGAGATTGCATGTAAATGATCTCTGTTCTGATTGGCTGCCCTGTCATGCCGCATAGTGCCTTATTCAAATATCAAACTATGTTGAAACTATACAGTGAATGGATGAAGGTAAACTGCTGTAGACTGAATAGGTTGGTACATTTAAAAGAATTGTGAACAAAAAAACTCTTATTTGATGAACTGATCTTCTGTTTTTTCCTCACATTTTGCCTCGTCACAACACTGTATTGAAAATGACATTTAAATGTTTATACCCAATGAAGTAAGCAAAATTTACAAAGCAAATTTCTTGTAATGATAAGCATTAAGGAATATATATCTAGGTACGAAATAACTACATTTACTTGAACCAAGACAGTTTTAGACAATTTTTTGCTAAACTAAAGATTTTGTTAATTTTTCTATTGATTTTTTTCTCTAGTTTTTGTCTAGTTTTTGCAATGGATCATTTTGCAAACCAAAGTCCTATTCCCTCATCATTTTCTCTACTGGTCATAAATACTCTTTTGCATTCAGCGTTTTCAGTTTTGATGACTAATTAATTGACAAATCTCAGCACCCCACTGTGAGCTTTGTCTGACAGATAAAGGCAGATTTTCCCAGTCATGTAGCATCAGTCACCCAGACCTACCATTACCTGTTAAGTAGCAGGAAGGCAAGCTTCTGAACAAAGGTCAGATGACTGAGTGTACATAACCTTGTCCAGGCAAATAAGCAGGGGCCAGCTTGCCTCAGGCAATGACACAAGAGAGGGGAAGTGGCAGACACACAGAGAGAGAAAGAAAGAGAGAGAGATACTACTGGGATTTAAAATGAGCTGTTTTTAATTGAGGCGCTTCACTTAACACAGGCTTCTCAAACCCCACATTACCCTCTAGGAAGAAATACATAGTCAGCAGTATTATTTCAACAAGATCACAGCAGGGATTTTAATTCAGTTAAACTAAAAAAAACAGAAATATAATTTGCAGTTCAAATCTGTGCATAATGAGAAAATTTGACTGTTTGATCTCATCATTACTACTGTGTATTAGACCAGTACTTGCTGCATTAATGCATGCCGCCCTACCTCTCCACTCTCCACTCTCCTGAATGCGTCATCAACAGCCATGCGGCTATGGTGATGCTCCTAATCTATAATCCGGTATACACAGTGTTTTGTTTGTGAACACAAGGCCATCACTGAGCTGCAGGTTTGGTGCATCTTACTTCATATAGTAGCATTTAGTGGTATTGTAGTGGCACCAAGACAGGGATGGAGACCAAATTCAGAAGTGCAAGCAATTTATGACCCTGAATTGTCCAAAAAGTACAGGAGTCTCAACACTGTTCATGATGAGGCATAAACAGTGCTACATTTTGCCCTTAGATTTGTTTTTAAATGCAGGTTCTTGTCTTTTCACAAATGTATCCATAGTAGGGCATTAACGACACCAGATTTTTTCAAGTCGACTTATCCGTCGACAAAGTTGAAGTCGATTTGATGTCATCACACAGATGCAGTGGAGGAACACTGATACCTTGAATTGTCTGGTAAATTTAAGTGCACAACAGAAAGTCGAAGACTGCCACTCAGCATCCTCTGGACTGGAGGACTCCCTGCAGTGCTAGCGTTAGCCATTTCAGATGGCCGTCCAGAACGCTCATATTTTTATTGTATTTTAACACTGACTTGCAGATTGTGCAGGTCACCATGCTGTTTGTGTGTCTAGAGTGAAGTATCTCTATACGCAGTCTTCTACTGCCTCTGCTGCCAGGTCTCTTGTCTTCTTGTGGTCTTGTGTTTAGATTCCCCTCCAAGCACCAACATTACTGCCCTTTTTATGGGACTATAATTATTGGTTAAGTCAAGGATCAGAGACGGAGATTGCTTTGTGTACACAAGTATGCACACAGAGAGAGAGAAAAACACGACTTGTCAACTTCTCTCAGGGGGCATCGACTTGTGCCTCTGATGTCGACACGTCAACTAATCAGCTTTTCTGTTTATGCCCTAGTGTGTAATTCGTCCACAGATATTTTAGTGCTTACAAACAAATTTCTTTTCTTTATGGTCTTTTCCTAAACTGTTATTTATTAGGGGGGTCTCTTCTCCTCCTCAGAGTTTTGTAATTATGACTTTATTTGTCTAGCTCATTCTTAACACGGTAATTCCACTTAACTTTTAAAATGTCTGTAAAATTATATGGTCAATATGTAAAGTCATTAAGAGTAGATGGATGTAAAATGCCCTATTTTAAAGAAACGCACCAAGTCATAACTTCTGAAGTCACCACCACTGTTCTCTGACCTGGTGTCAAAGTCTACAATGGTTTAATACAAAAAAATAAGGAACGAAAAAACACATTCATAAACAAGGGGTACTGGGTTAAACAAAAACAAGAACATGAAAAAACATTATGCGTAAAGTAACAAAGAACAATAGAAAAGGGCAAGACTTAAATACAAGAGACTAGCAAATTAAACAAAGTCAAGCACAAAAAGGGGGTATTTAACAGGAAAATTACAAGAACAGACGAAATATAAAGTGTAAAGTGGCTTTTTTGTCACGCATAAATACACCACAGCACACAGTGTGACCAGTGTGAAAATGTTCGTGAAATTTAACCCATTCACCAAGTGAAACAGTGGATAGCCAGAGACTGTGCAGCACCCAGGGAGCAGTGTGTGGGAACATTAACTTGAACCCCAGTGGTGCCATTGACAGTCCTGTGATTTAAACCTATGACCTCCCGATCACAGGGGCAACTCCCAAACCACTAAATGACCAGCCACCTCTGACCACATTTGGATAACACCAATATGGAGAATACAGGATGATCCACCTACACAGACTGAAACACTGAGGGTGTTTATACTAACTATTGAAAAGAGAACAAATGGACAGGAGAGGCGACAGAAACAAGACACAGGTGAGCAGGATAACAAGGGGGCTGGGCAACATTTACATTTACATTTACGGCATTTAGCAGACGCTCTTATGCAGAGCGACGTACATCAGTGCTTAAGTAATCCACATATGTTCTTCATACCTCTGAAGCTATTTTAAAATCAACACCTATGTTATTGCCAGATAAGTTACACACCTTAAACCCTGTCAAAAAGAAAAAGAGATTAAAACACAAGTGAGGAAAACAGTTAAGGGTGTTTTTGATGGTTTTTGATGTATAGGAGATAAACAAGAGGACTGGTTAGTCACCAATGTGTTAAGACAACAAGGCTAAGTCATGGCTAAAACCAAAACACATAGACACTTGGCTAAGTTGAAGAAAGGCACATGGAGAATATAAACAACAACATAGACAAGAAAAAAGTACAAAAAGATATACAAAACCAAGAAACAGAAAAACACAAGGAAGAATCTTAGTCTTTAAATTTTCATGAAACCATTCTGATTGGCTTTGTCTACATCTCAAGAGCTGAATTATGCACAGTTTTAAAAAAAAATCAAGGGAATTCCCCTTTAACATCAGGCTACAGTCGTTATCACCACACTCTGGCTTTTGGATCAGGGCCATTTCTTATCAGCATGAGAGCATGGCTGCTACTTTATCCACACTCGATCTGCTTTGGAGAGGAGCGACCGTGTAATAAGAGCGGGGAGGAGAGCAGGTAATGAGAAAGGAGGCCTATGAGGAATCTCTCCATTCTATTTTTCCCCTTCTTCACTCATTTAAAACGCTCTTCCTTCAGATAGCGTCTCATTCCTCAAGGACAGCCTCAGTGGCATTGCCTCGCTCTCTTCGCAGAGCCTCTCCTCCTTCGGCACGGCCCAGGCCGGGGGGCTTTGGGGAAGCATTAGTGTTATTACCCAGCGTGCACCGCTGTGAACAGACCCAGCCCAAAAAGTTCTCACTCACGCAGAATAGACTGCCTGGAAGTGGGAACGACCGCCGAGGGAGCCGGGATGTTAAGAGCCTATTATCAGTTTACCTCTACCGTCGAGCCTTTGTGCCTGACCCAGACGAACACACACACACACACACACACGCGCGCACGCACACACCGTGTCAGTCCCGATGCCTCTCTTAACTGATTCAATCACTGCACGTCTCTTGTTTAGCGCTAATCGAATGTAATTCCTCTGCTCTCCTTCTCCATCAAATCCTACATTAGAGGGCTGAGGTGTAGCGGCAGAGGCCAGAGAGTTGGGGATAATTATGATATTAATAAAGCTGAGGCTGAGATGCCACCTCATTTGTCCTGCTGGCTGGCAGAAGCCTCACTGAGGGTCAATGGCCTGCATTGGAACCTCCTTTTGTGTGTGTGTGTGTGTGTGTGTGTGTGTGTGTGTGTGTGTGTGTGTGTGTGTGTGTGTGTGTGTGTGTGT
>JBBPDC010000135.1:23823819-23834221 GCA_037974485.1 Hemigrammopetersius urotaenia
TGTGTGTGTGTGTGTGTGTGTGTGTGTGTGTGTGTGTGTGTGTGTGTGTGTGTGTGTGTGTGTGTGTGTGTATGGAGGGGAGAGCTACACCGTATCATATAATGAAATGAATCATAAGCCCGGAGAGTGTGCTGATTAATCATGCTTTTACAGAGCCCTCTCTCTCTCTTCCTCTATCTTTCAATCTGTCTATCTGTGTGTCTGTCTATTGGTCTGTCTGTCTGTCTGTCTATCTATCTATTTATCTATCTACATATCTATCTTCTGCTCCCTTTTTCTAGACTGAATATACACCAAATTCTGCCAGCTCCAGCTGAGACGTGACTGCTGCATGCCGTGTGGCTGTTGCAATGTCTCTATTAAATTCAATAAAAGTACAATTAGGTTTTACCTACTCAGTGACTCACCAGAGAACAGATTTCAGGATGATAATGCGTATTTTCATTTCTTCTACTGGTCTGTCTTAGATTTTATTTATTTTTTCTTAAAGGACCCACATTTTTTGTGAGTGTTTGAACTAAAAAGGGTAGTTTACTTACATTTGCCTGACCTCTATCTCTTAGAATGAAAAATGCCACCCTGTATTTTGCTGAAGCTCCTTATAACTTCAGCATGTTGGGCAAGGCTTACCTGCTCTGACAGATCTATGGAGATCTATGTAAATGCATTATTTTTAGCGACATCACAAAAACACTGAATTCAAAATGGGCCTTGGGGGACATTGTGAATTTCCCTCTGGGATGAGTATCCATCCATCCATCCTTCCATCCATCCATCCATCCATCCATCCATCCATCCATCCTTCCATCCTTCCTTCCTTCCTTCCTTCCTTCCTTCCTCCCTCCCTCCCTCCCTCCCTCCCTTCCTTGTTCTTAGAATTGACCTACCTGTATGGACAGCACCTTATCTATTAGCAACCCTGAGACAAGGCGAACTGTTAAAATCAAGCCAGGCTTGGCACAGTTCCTTTCTCTTTGTGTTAATTCCATAAAACAGGGCTAATCTAGTGTACCACAGATGCGCTGATGGCGTAATTAGAGATACCTTAATTAGAATACCTTGGAAGTACATCTCATAAGGTGATGTGATTTCTGGCTTGTCAGGCAGCATTTAAGCTGAACAAGTCCACTTCACTAGCCTAATGCTCTTCTCTCTGACATGAACTGTAGGTTTGTCTTGTTTTTTCTTTGTCAGGAGCAATTTTGTTTTAATCCTTAATGCTGATGTGAATCTCTGGGGTATGACATTTCAGATGTGGGGTAATTTGAGGAAATTATGCAAATTCTTTATTCCATACAAATTAGCTTCAGTCCCCTACATATTACATTACCAGACCACCTATGGCAAAACTAATACAGACTGAATAGGGCTTTTGATGTATGGCTGTGAAGAACATTTTTAAAGACCCCCCAGACAATGTAAAGGTTCTTTATCAATTAAAGGTTTTACCTTAAACTGCACATCCAAGGCAAGAGCCATTTAGGAACCTTTATTTCTAAGGCACTGTGAAATGAACTAGCCCAGTTATAAAGACATGTGAACGCTCTCTCTTCACATGAGCGTATCTCACGCATACTCACTCCTGCTAACTGGGTTGGACCGTGAGAAGTTTTGTGTCTAGAGCTGTCCATGGTGCTGAAAACTTGTTCAACTATATTTTACAGTTTCTGTTACTGTCTTGGTGCATCGTTCATATCTTTTAAACCTCACTACACTTTCCTTTCATTATTGCTGACTCATTCATTGGCTCTCTGAAGATTTTTTGACAGAAAGATCTGCCAGCAAATAGATCATTTCCATTCTCGGGATAATTGACGGTGAGCCGTTAAACTTGATTAGCTCTTCGTCCTCTTTGTACTAGCTCATAGCCGCAAGGCTGGTCAGAAATCGCCCGAGGCTAAAGCAGACTCTTCCTTTGTATTCGGGTAGGCTTTTCGCTCACCATTTATTTATTCATAGCTATTTGTTTATCCGGGCCTTCCACAGACCACCCAAAGCCTACACAGGAGTCCAAGCCCCGCTCCCTTAGCCTGGACATGCTCCAGCTGAAAGTGATGTATATTTAACAGTACGTACTCACCCCACTGAATCATGTATGAGCTTAACCTCCATTACACTGGTTTAACTAGAGAAATGAGAGACATAAAGCGGGCAACCATGTTGCCATTTTGCCTGACCATGTGGGATTCTGCAGATCCTAGGGAGCAAGAGGCGGCAGAATTATTTTTCCACAGCTGGAACATTTACAACAGCTTGTTAAGATGCTGGGTTTTGGCTTCATTATATTGCCCAGAGCCATGGCTCTATATTAACCCTTTAAACTCTTATGACCCCATTTTCAGTCTCATATCTGCATATCTTACATGTTAATTTTACACTTGTTTCTGAATAATTTATACTAGTTACTGGATAATGAACCCCAAGATTAATAATTGAATAATAAGTGTGTAGTTTAAGGGATTCATTGGAAGAGTTAAAAAAATAACAAAAAATCGATCAATTTTACTAGATACTATGTATAAAATTCTAGATTTGAACATGTAAATCATCTCAACACTGATAAAATGTCATTACTGTCTCTTCTTATTCATACAACAGCTGAACACTTGAGGTACACTTTGCATCATGTAAAATGTTTTAGGAATGAATGGAGCTATAGCAATAGTTCCAGTGTACTTAATGAAGTCTTGTTACATTAACATCTTATCCAATGTTAAAAATCAGGAACTTCTTCTGGAAAGGTTTAGTTGCAAAAGAAACAAGACAGTTGTTCATTTAATTCCACAATTTGGACTTACTTGGACTATAATTAGGTTGATGTAAGCTATTCAATTTATTTAAACCTGATGTACACATTTTAATCAAATCCAATACATTTAGTCCAAGACATGGAGGGAGTCCAATTATATGGACTGCTGTCCTGAAGAGTTTGTCCAGCATCTAAGATTAAATTGTGTTCATCATCAGCTGTTTTATTTTCTGGCAAAAGCCAAAGGGTTGTGCAGTAACTGACCTCAGTGTGTTTGGTAGTGGTGGTGATGTCCCTATGTGATTAATAAAGCTTGTTCTTCCTTTCAGACCATTAATATCAAAACCTTTACCACAGCGCTAACTGTGGCTAGCACCCCTTTGGGATTGTAATATGTATGTTAACACTGAGCTAACATCAAAGTATGTGAACATTATTTGGTTGTTTTCAATGAAATGCAGACATTTGAAGCTTGGAATAGATATATTAAGACGTATACTTTGTATGTTGCAGTTTCGTAGTAACTCTTTCATTAAAGAGCCATGGCATAGGACTGCTTCAGTTTCATAGTCACTGATGTAGGATTTTTAAAAGAAATTGGTCCTTATCCTTGTATATCAAAACATGATTTGTTAATAATCACTTCCTGTCCAGATCCTAAAAATCAAACTGTCTACACAGGAACCATAGGAAGAAGAAGAAACAGAATAATATACTGTATAAAGATATATACAGTTTTTACTCTCAAGAATTTGCCCCATTTATTTCTAAACAAGACTTAAAAGAAGAATGTGAATATCACAGCAATGCTTACAGACTTTAAATACAATAAACTGGATTATTCTATTAAATGAAAAAAATAACTGTAATTGTTAGTTAGTCATGCATTTCACAGAAATCATTATACCTTCTCCCTGAGGGTTCTCCCCTCATGATGTAGTTTTACATGGTACTTTGTGTGAAATGGCTTGAGACTGGAAATGGCCAGTGATTCATTGATTGGGTCTTTTTGATGGTTTACTTTTTTCCTTCAAGTTGTGAACTTTAATTTCTCTTTTGGCTGTCTGCCAATTCAGAATGAATCAAATCTTATCCAGGGACTAAAGTAAGCTGGCATGGTTTCGGTAGGCACAGACTGAGGAAGAGTAAAGAGGGTACACTCACAAACTGACGTTGAACGCTGAAGATTTTAGAGAGTCTCAGAATCATAGAGGGTCTGAGTTTGTGTGTGTGAAGCTGTGATTGTGAATGATGTTGGCAGGGCAGGCGAGCAGCTGTTTGATGTGCAAGATGGGAGCGTGCTTCCTCCGTCTGTCAACTGTGTGTGTGTGTGTGTGTGTGTGTGTGTGTGTGCTTGTGTGTGTGTGTGTGTGCACTCGTCTGTCCTCCCTGTGTTCCCGACTTTGACATTGCAGGTCTTTGGCCTTACATAAAGCTACAGCTACAGCCTTACACCCAGCTGTTACACACTGTCTGCTCCTCAGGTGTGTGTGCTAGAAAGTTTTTTTCTTTTCTATCTTGTCTTTAACTCTGAATAAACTCTGAAAAGAGCAAAACTAATAAAACAGTAAACAAAGCTCAGGGAATACCAAGCACACTCTGAGCTTTTTTTTTCACTAAAGCAAAGTGAAGTATTGAATATACTTGATTCAAATGGATGCATCATTTCCATATGAATCAAATATTGTTGCTGTGCAAAAAAGTATTTAAGAAAAATCTTTAGAGGAGAAGGACAAAGCACATTTTCTGGGTAAGACTTTGGTTCTAGTATTTACATCATGGATGTGACCTTGTCATGATTGGATACATTTTGTCTTCACCTGGCATAGTAAAGATTTTGCCATTGGCTTCAGCTGCAAATGCTACTATAGACAGACAAGGGAACCCTCAAGCATTATAAAGATAGTTTGTGCTAGTCCTGATCTGGTAAAAAAAAAAAGCACTGTTCCAGTTTTCTTCTGCTAAAGTTCCCTGTGTTTTCTGTTCCACACCCAAAATTATCCAGAACTATTTCAGTACTCGGCTCTATTTTATGTGAAATTTGGTTGATTAAATACATTTATATTATACTCCAGTAAGCTGTTTCTGTTAATCTTCCTTAAACCCTATCCCTGGGAATGTATAGGTCAGCCATGCCAGTACATGGAACATGGATATGAACAAATCACTATATGAAATAAGCTTGATATAAATAATGAAGAACAAAAATAATGTTATGAGTTAATGGGGATCCTTTGACCTAAACAGCAAAGCAGCCATGCAAAATGGTTGAATCTCAGCTTTTAAACACAAACACAGCTGTAATAAATCTAGATCCTTCTACTTGAACAGTGAACCTGAGGCACAGAGCAGGTCTGCCTGCTGTGAGCTTTACAGCATTAGTTTAAAACTGTCAGAGTTTAGTTCTTTATTCTGTTCCTTTCTGTTATGCCGGGGTAATAATTAATCGTAAGGTGCAGGAGCTTGGATGTTTGTGTTAAAACAGCATTTTGAAATCGTAATAAATCCGTTTCTGATAAATCATGCACCTTGAAATGCCTTCATGCATTTTTTTAAAATATTTCTCACTCTGAAGAAAGTGGAGGATTTCTGTTAAAACTGGAATAAAAAAATTCAGTCAATACCAAAGGGACTGATTATGATCTGCATTTGGTTAAGTTACTGGGCTGTATATAGTCCATGTTTAAAAAACAAATTAGAAATTTTATTTTGGTTCTTGTTCTGTTCATGTACCACGTGTCTCTTTAGTTCCAGCTGTCTTGTGTTTCACCCCTGATTGTTAGCCTTATTTAAGTCCTGTTTGTATTGACCTCAGTTATCAGTCCATCGTCGTATTTAGCGCCTTATGCTCGACTCAGTTATCCTGCCTTATCCTGTTTCTGGTTCACGTTTCATGTTCCTGGTTTCTAGCGGCCCGCGTGCCGGTTTCTGTTCTTTGTTTTCTTCAATAAAGTCGTACCAGCATGGAATCCTGGCTTCCAGTCTCCTCCATGCTCATAAGTAGCGCCGGGTTGAGGGTTAGCACCCTCACTCGTGACAACCAACCTCAGATGCTTAGGTTGAAAGTCACCTTCATTGACTTTCTTTTTACATTCATTTGTCAGATTGTTGTCCAGTTTTTCAGAAGATTGACTCTGAATCACCTCTGAAATGCTAGGTCTGATTGAGAATTGTGAGCTTATATACAGTATTTTTACTGGACAATGTTTATTGCACAGCAGCTATTTAAATATGAATTTTGTTTGTTCCAGAATGGCAATGAATGGCAGAACAGTGACCAAAAGTTATTCATCCTATTTTGTTATAACAATAGAATACTTCTATAATGATAGAGGTACACAAGCTATGCCCTAGTAACCACCTGGGTGTAGCAACCACTTAGCAACACCATGGCAACAACGTAGAACAAACAATTACAGTATTACTTAGCAACCACCTCGAAACATTTATGCAACCATTTAGAAACACCCTAGAAACCACTTACCAACATTTTAGAATCAGCTTACCAATATTCTAGCAACACCCTAACATATGACACCAACTTCTAGCAACAATTTAGCAATGCTAGGGATCTGCTAAAGCTGTACAATCACTCTGCACTGTCTTCAAGAAACTTTTCTAGTTAAACATTTCATTACACAGGATGTAACAGAATTACATTTAGATTTGATTTTCAGTGTGTATTTAGAGGAGTGATGTCTGTTTTCTTTTAATTTCAGTGTCAACAACTGATAAATACATTTTAAAATGGATGTTTAATCTTTTCATATGCCCAATGTTCAAGTCATAATAAAATATCTTCTCCTCTACACAAATGTGATATTAATTAAGGGAAGCTACATATTTGATTACATTTCCTCATTGGTTTCAATGAGCCCTCAGTAAACAACAACAGGCTTTAATTGTAGCTGGCAGTTTGCCATGGGTTAATCTGTTATGTTATTGCAATAACAGTAATGAAAACTATATTTGAATAAAAGATATTGTTCAGCAAAATGTGTCCACTCTTTTGATGGGCAGCAATGTTGACCCACCTCCTCTCTGTACTGATCTCCTTTATCTGCAGCTGTCTCAGTCTGCTAGATGCCCACGGTCTGTTTGGCAGCCTGCCCGCTCCTCTGAGAGATACTCAGGGGTAGCGATGACCCAAGGCCTGGCTGAGTGACCATGGGTCACTGCCGGCTTCCTCCTGCCTCTTTCAGTGAGGGGCTGGGGGGTTGAGGCATATCCTGGGACCTCCAACACTCCCTCAAAACAGCCCTCTCCCTCTTCTTCCTCCAGTCAGGCCCCAGTGCTCAATGAGTGCGACCTTTTCTCAAGGCCCGCTGCTTTCCTCACACCACTCCACCCATTATCCCCAATCCCCCCAGCGTATTCGCCATGCCATTTTCACTCTCACACACACCACAGAAAGAAAAAAAAGAAGGAGAGAGAGAGTGGCACAAGAAACAAGATGACTGGTTAATAATGCAGAGCTTTTGTGAAAGGGCAGGACACTACCAGCGAGCCAAACTGACATTCAGCCGATTATTGAGCAGCGGCCGCTTGCAACCGTGTGCGTCCAGCCGGCTTCCTCTGCATGGCTGAGGCATTAGAGCAGGAGATTGGCCTGCCTCACTGTATTAATCCAGCTCTCACCTACACACTCAGCAGGCCATGGCATCCTGTTGTGCCACCTCAGCTTCTGAAGGTGCCTGAGTGAGGATAGTGCCGGTGTATCAGGATGCCCATCACAGATGAATGGTCTATGACCTCTGTGTGTGTGAGATAACACCAAGACAGAGTTTGTGTTTAAATGTGTGTGTTAGGACTAGGAGATACATGCAGTACCAGTTGAATGTTTTTGGACACACTGAGATTTTCTACATGCAAGTTACATCACATTTACTATAAAAACGTGTTCTTTGGTAACAGATACATTTACAGTATGTTCATAATCTTAGTACCTTTATTAGCCAAAAAGAATTTTATTCATCCCTACTGACCTGCAGAAAGTCCCCAATATAATTATAATGTGTTAAAAAAATCTGCAGTTTATGAAATAAATGGAAAAATCGCACACGTGCGGTGTGCAGACACTTTTGACTGGTAATTTATTTGGGTATAGATGTGTGATACTTTGTGGATCTTACCATATTGTTAATACAGTAATAAGCCCAAAATGATGTTGAATACATAGCTCTGCCTGCGAGAATTTGTTGTGTATGCGACACAACTAATGATTACTTCTAGAATCAGCTAATTAACAGACTGTTTTTTGATCATTTTCCCATTTCAGTGAGAAAATCTATTCTGAGTTGGGCTCTGCAACATCTGATAAATCATTGGCTAAACATACTGGTTATGACTGTCCTGTTTGTAATTTTATGACTGTAAATTTAACCGATTTAATGTTGGCAATATCATCATCGTGAAAGCATCCTAAAACAGATTTAACATCCCGTGCTCTATTTTTGAATGCCTGGATTGCATTTACTAGAGCCTTACCATTCCATTACTGCTACCTCAGTGTGATATTTTTTCATTTTTTAAATACCCCTGTATGCGACATTCTGCTTTCAAGCATATAGACTTACTGGGCTTACATTGGCTACATAGTTAGGTATTCTACAGATTTTTTATATTTATATTGTATATTATTCAGGGCAGGTACTTGAGTACCTAAAGCCCCGTGCCTCCTATCCCTTGCATGTGCATGTCTGCTTGTACAGAAATCTGTCTGAGCTAATACATATTTATACATAACTGTTCAGGGCAGCGTTAAAGTAAATGCATTGGCAATAAAAAAAACAGTTTTTCATAATCAACTTTCATAAAAGTTATTGTAATTAATTGTTGATATTCATCCGAAACCAGTGCTGGTGCAGATAATTACTTTGTGGTACTGAGAAACATCGTTTTGCACTCTTCTGCCAGTTATTATAGAAGTAGGTGAATGTAGAGTCTTACCCGAGTAATCTTATTATTTTGTGTGTGTGTGTGTGTATGTGTGTGTGTGTGTGTGTGTGTGTGTGTGTGTGTGTTTTTGTGTAAATATGAGGATGCTGATTGTTTTTGTACAATGACAAAAGTAATAACGGGATTTCAATGTGTACATCAATCACATGGAAAACACATATATAACAGAGACAAAACTGCATTGCTGTGATAAATGTAATAAAAAAATCAATTCCAAAACACATTATGGTATTGCATATAAATTGTAATAAAAACACTACTTAGCACAGTACAAACACATTTTTCATTACTCTCTGATACACTGTTTTCTACATCTTACATTACTTCTATATTTCCCATTATTCTCTTATAATGGTGGATAATGAGGAATTATAGAGGTTATTACACTGAAATGTCTCGAGTGTGTAAAGCTCACTGCCAATAACTCATTTTTCAATGAAAAACAAATGCAGATGAAGACTTTTTAAGGCATTTTGTAGCCAAACCCCTTTGTGTGTTTTTCATGTGGAAATGATGTACATTTGAATGGAGTAAATTCATTGCACCACTTATTTTCTTTGTGCATCTATATATGGGTGACAGTGATGTCAATCTGATACCATTTGACCCTGTGTACATGTGTATGTGTGTATGTTCACCGTATTGCCCAATTTATCCAGACACTAAAAATTAAATTCAGTTTATTTAGGTTGCGCCCACTGCTGACGTAACTGCTCAGCTGTGCATACACAGCTTGTATATTTTTTAGAGAAAACCATTGACAACAAAATGTGATGCACTGGCTCAGCCACACATGAACCAAAGGTCTCCATAACCAATGCCCAACATCAGCTAGAGGAGTGTAAAGCCCCCCAGCATTGCACTGTGGAGTGACAGAGCTCCATCCAGTACCTCTGGGATGACTGGAAGTGGTGTTTGCGATACAGAACTAATCATTCAACATCAGTACCTAACCTTGCTTAAGGTCTTGTGGGTGAATCTAATTAAATCCTCACAGCAATGTTCTGCAATCTAGTGCAATGCTTTCCTAGAAGAGTAGAGGCTGATGGCTGAGAGTAGAGGCTGAGGCTGATGCTACAAAGGAGGGGGGGGAGGGGCTCTAACTCCTGACTGAAACCCTTGCTTTCTGAAGAAACATTGAATGAGCAGTTGTTATCAAACTTCCGGGCAAATACTCAGAAATACAGTCAGTTTCGTAGCTGCCTCCAACTGAAATTTTCGTTCGACTGGTGTGGGATGGGGTTCCGACATAGAATAGAATATTTTGTCGATGGTGGCTGTCTGATGTGCTTCCCTTGTGTGCGTGTGTGTGACAGGGGACAGGAAGTGGGAAGGAGAGACAGATCAATAGGATCAGCAGGGCTGGCTGGCAGGCAGCTGCATGTATGAGTCGTAATGCGTTTGTCTGCGCGTGTGTGTTTGTGTGTGTTTGTTTTTGTGTATGAACGAGAGATAGTGATAAAGACTGTACTAAGGTGAGTTTGTGTGTCTGTGCACATGTGTGTGTGTGTGTGTGTGTGTGTGTGTGTGTGTGTGTGTGTGTGTGTGTGTGTATGAAAGAAATATAGTGATAAACACTGTAGTAAGGTGAGTTTGTGTGTGATTGTGTGTGTGTGAGTGTGTGTGTGTGTGTGTGTGTGTGTGTGTGTGTGTGTGTGTGTGTGTGTGTGTGTAGAAAGAGCAAAAAACCACACA
>JBBPDC010000135.1:23856722-23883009 GCA_037974485.1 Hemigrammopetersius urotaenia
CTAGCAGCCCCCACTCTGACAGAGCCATTGGTTTTGTAGTTTTCAGTGCATTTTACTCCTCACAGTTATATGGATTAGTAAAATGTTCTGCTGTTATATTGTATCCAGTGCTATTGTACTTGTATGAGTAGGGGAATGAGGGGTGCGGGGGTTGGCACCAGTCTCAGGTAAATGCTATCTAGAATATATATATATATATATATTCTACATTATCTCCCCCATCCACCCCCCTACAGTTTGAAAACAACTAGTTTACACCACTAGCTCTGGTTCAATGTCTAAAGAGTCTGACAATGCTTTTCTTGTCCTTCTCTCTCTATCTCTCTCTCTCTCGCTCTCTCTCACTCACTCACTCACTCTCTCATATGTTGCCTCCAGCTATACATTAAGCTGCTCAGTAATGGCAATGGTGAGAGGCAAATTGATGCTATATTTTCTCATTAGACTGAAGAAGATTTTTGACATTATTCTGTAAATCTTATGCTCAAAAACACAACAGTTGGTTCAAAAGAATGCATCTGTCAGTTCTATATAAATAGGTCAAGTGACATTAACTTCTAACATTAGGCGCTAATGAAATGCTAGTGGAGGTGATTAGTTTGGTATTTAAATAGGTTTTTCTGCTTCTGTGACTGAGCTCTCTTTCCTTCTTCCCTCATTCACTGCTCTCACCAACTTTACTTCTTTATCCATCCTTCACTTCTGGCTTCCTCTGAGAAACCTAACTCACCCTGCTAGTCGCTAGGCAACTGCTGCCTGCTTCTGCCTCCCATGGGTGGTGTTTCAGGGGTTAATGTAAGCACTTGGTGAGCGTGTGTGTGGGTGATGCACAGACGGAGGGCGTCCCCTGAGATCTCCCCTTCGGGCCCCTGGGGCCAGAGGAGCTCTGTGGCTTCTTCCCCACCTCCAGCATCCATCACCATGCTCTGATAACCAGCACAGCATTTGAGGTCACATTGAGGAATTGGGCATTTTTTAGGGTTTTGTTAACATAGCTAACAAACACTAGAACTCAACAGCGATATAGCCCAAAACATTTCTGTAAAACTACATAACCAAAACTTCCTGGAGCCCCATCAAACTGCCTCCAGATCATTATGGTGGAGTCTTAGCATGTGTAAATGTTTTTTTTTTGTTCAACAGTTCCTTTAATATATCCATTTCTGTTTTATCAGTTTATCCAGTATGCGCAGGTGGTCTGCAGTGATGCAGATTAGCCACCACACTGTGACTCTAAGAGCTGTACATGGCGAGCCTTAGTCTGTGCAAAGTTTGAGTGACTTTGCTGTGTTCTTCACTCTTCCGGCAGCTCTAGTTAAGGCCGTTGAACATTAGGACCAGAGCCACTGGCTCCACTGAGACCATCACTGCAGACTGATGGCTCCCAGACGGCCTGCTCTCAGTCCGCTTCACACACACAGATACACGCTGGCCAGCACAATTAATGGAGAGGGAGAGAGGGACCCTCTGTGTACCTTGGAAGGGCTTTCACATGAAAAAGCAATAAAGAAAATAACTTCTGGCAGTTGGCGTACTGAGGCAGCTATGCTGACAAATTAACCCCTACATCTGTACAGATATTCATGATTACATTTGGAAGCTTTGCGTACCCTTGTTTCCGTGTCCTTAAAGGAAAAATCAATTTTACGTCACAATAACTTATTTCTGAGCAGAGAGCTCAGGTGCAAAATTGGATAACAGGATTTTGTCAGTTGACAGTAGAGCTGAAACTAATATTTGATCAGTCTGATACAGTTGACACTGCAGGTGGAAAGGGTCAATATTTAATACAACAGAATACATTTATTGTATTGGATGTTTTTATTGTAAAAGCTGAAATTTTGATGTGCAAATGAGATGTTATCTACTTATATACACTATATTGCCAAAAGCATTCACTTACCCATTAAAATAATTAAATTCAGGTGTTCCAATCACTTCCATGGCCACAGTTGTATAACTTCGAACACCTAGGCATGCAGACGTTTCTACAAACATTTGTGAAAAAATGGGTTACACTCAGGAGCTCAGTGAATTCCAGCATGGGACCGTGATGCCACCTGTGCAACAAGTCATGAAATTTTCTTGCTACTAAATATTCCACAGTCAGCTGTCAGTGGTATTATAACAAAGTGGAATCGATTGGGAACGACAGCAACTCTGCCATGAAGTAGTGCCACGTAAACTGACAGAGCGTGGTCAGAGGCTGCTGAGGCACATAGTGAGCAGAGTCAATCGCTACAGACCTCCAAGCTTCATGTGGCCTTCAGAAGTTTGGTGAAGGGGGGATTATGGTGTGAGGCCTCACAAATGTGCTTCTGGAAGAATGGTCAATAAGTCCCATAAACACACTCCTAAACCTTGTGGAGAGCTTGCCCAGAAGAGTTGAAGCTGTTATAGGGTGGATCGACATCATATTAAACCCTATGGATTAAAATGTTAAAATGGGATATCACTTAAGCTCATATGTGTAAAAGCAGGTGAGCAAATACTTTTGCCAATATTAAACAGTTTTTTACTTTTTTTTTTTTTGTACAAAATATAAACCACCTCTTAAATCATTCTGTAAAATCCTTTGGAAGATGTTAAGGGATTACTTTGTACATTTTCATCAGTGCAGGGAAAGAAAAGCTGATGTTGAGCAAAACAATTCTCAAGAACAGGCTTTTGGAACTTTATCATGCAGTGAGATCTAGAAGAACATTCTAGATTTATGTGAATATGATCATTACAACAAATTAAGCAGAAATATTTGGATATTTGTCTGATATTCTACAGGATTTTTCTTTGGTATGTGATATGATATGATTGTCCAAGTATGTAGAAAGTCTGCATTTAAAGATGGCACAGTTGGACTAAGATTCAAACAGTTGGTTTAAGATGCTTAATTTTTCAAACTAAAATGAATACTTTTCTTTGGCTCAAGTAACACACATAAAGTGGATTTCTGAGGGTGTTCTGACTTTCACATACACATGTACATATTTAAAAAAAAAAAAATTCTCCATCACCACAGGCCGATTGGGCAGTTTCAATCATAGTGAACTGTCGTATTAGGTATAATAATGTCTCTGAACTAACTATATATAGATCATAGGTATGTTAACATATGTATTTTTTTTATATGTTTACCAAATGCACCTTTCCCACTTGAATGCATTTGAAGACATCTTAGTTACAAATTCATAGGTGGAAAACAGAGACATCTGGAAAGTATGTCAATACATCATGAAAAAAGCATAGAAAATGAAAATGATACCGGAATAGATCAGGTTACTTAGCTGCCTGCTAATGTTACCAGGGTGTTCAAAAGCATGTGAGTCCATGTTTTCTGAAGAACACACTCTTATGAAAATATTTCTTAATAATGACGTTGACAGTGAAAGATTGGTCCAGCATAGCAAAAATGCGATATCTATTTACCCCACTTTTAGCAAATAGAAAAACATGAGAGCACATTTGCACATACAGGTTCCCCCTCTCTCGTAGCACACAGAGACTCGGCGCGCCCCTCACTCTTCAGCAAGCTGAGCCGTGCTGCCCCTGGAAGCGGAGTTATTTAAAGCCAGTGCTCGGCTCCATCTGAGTGATTATGTGCTGTTGAATTAAACATCACAGGCCTGAGCCTCTGGCTCCTGAAGAAGCAGCGCACTGCCGTACACTCTCTCGGCCCTCGGCCCCGTCCTGTTCCTCAAAAGTTGCACTCCTGCACTCCTCTCTCTCTCTCTCTCTCTCTCTACTCTCTCTCTCTCTCTCTCTCCCTCTCTCTCTCCCTCTCGCTACTCTCTTTCTCCTTCTCTCCCTCTCTTTTCTCTCTCCTCCCCCTCTCTCTCTTTCTCTCTCTCTCTCACTCTCTCCTCCCTCCCTCCCCATCTCTCTCTCTCTCTCTCTCTCTCTCTCTCTTTTGAAGAGGGTCAGAGCTGTGGACTAAAGAGAGTGAGAGGAGCACATCAAAGTGAGGGAAAAAGCTGAGAGGGAGCTTTCAGGTGGAAAGGTGTAGAGGTCAAGTGGAAGTCCATTTCGTCCACTAAGGCATAAAGAAAAGGGGCTGTCAAATAGTTGTGTGGCGCCATCCACGCACCGCCAAAGGAGCGTTCCCCGAGTGAAGATTTGCACACACATGCACAGCCTGCTGCGCCCACAGGTTTACTTCTTGGACAGAGTGGACAAAGGGGGAAGGCCCGTGCTTTGCTGTATGTGTGTGTGTACTTCTATATTTGTCTACAGATGTGTGTTGGCGGGTGCACAGGCCATTTCACAGCAAGGGCCTGAAACAAATGCGTGTATGCTGGTATTGACTTGTCCGCAGGCAGTCGACAGAGCAGAATGCCGGAATGAGGACACAAGGGCCCAACATCACACTTAACACACGAATGTGCCCAACAAAGCTCCACACTCATCCAAACATTCAGACAAAAATACACTTTGGCTCCGTCACCCATAGTGAGAGTTCAAATGGGGGGCATCTGAGACAGCAGCCACAGGATGTGTGTTGGGTTGTGTGAGTATGTGTGCGTGTGTGTGTATGTGGATGTTGTGAGTGTGTACGTGTGTGTGTGTGTGTGTATGTGTGTGTGTGTGTGTGTGTGTGTCTGCAGATAACATGACCCTGATTTTGTGAAGTTGCTTTGACCAAAGTAAAACTGTATTTTTTCTTTTTAAACTAAAAGGGCAGAAATGCTTTTAGTACCGAGGTTACAAGGTATTATTATGAAATTGTTGAGCTACATTTGAAGCTGCAGTAAAAAAAACATACACACATATGGACACACACACAGTTAAATTATGTATTAATGAAGCAAGTTATTAAATGTCATTTTGCTATTCATAGAGTCATCTTTGACCGTTACTTGGCAACGGAAGTGTTACGGTTAAAGAGGAAAATACATTCCCACAAGATAATTTGTCAACACCATCTGCATAATTGTTCTGCTAAGTTGTTCAGCTTGGTTTGATTTGGAATAATGTACTGTGGAGAAACGTATCAACTCAGATTTCCTTAACGTGGTGGTGATAGGAACCAGGGGTCACAAAGTTTACAATGCTATTTTTCAGACTTTTCTGCCCGATTAAGTTATCTTTAATTCCATCCCCTCTTTAATTCCACACAATAATAACCACCACTGGGAGGGTGAAGGCCACTGCATATTTTCAGATTGCCACTAGCACAGTCATTGAACAGGCTAACATACATAGCTAACTCTGTTACATCAGTGTATCGCATGAGTGATGCTACCCACCCACAGAACGGGAGGCCAGTTGCTCTCTCTTCGATTCCTGGCCACAGCTGACTGCAGCTCCACCTTGCAATTTTCCCATGATAGAGCCAACAGTTGTTAGACGGAATGTTGGCAATGATGGTAAGATAGTGGTAAAATATGTTGGCCCAATACTGAAATCTAGTATATGACATTTAGGCAGAATATTTGTAACCATGTCATGTAATATCGTTCAACAGGGGAGCTTTTAGAAGCATTGAACACTTCAGACATCACTGTGAACAAAATTAGTTAACCTCTGCTAAACTAAAGCATTTCATACCAGACCACTTTAAATCACATCGTTCTCATATGAATGATAGAATTACCCAGTGTGTGTGTGTGTAATGGGACACCTGTATCAGCAAAGTTTGCACTTTATATTAGCTGAATTCACTCATTAAAATAAGTGTCTGATTTTTGCGCATATACTGTATGTATAACTGCAGGTTTGTGTGTCTGGGGAGCACCTTATAAGTCAACTTTCACACACACACACACACACACACACACACACACACACATGCTTTCACACAAACACCTCTCAGTAATGAGAGGTAAAGCCCTCCAACAAAAGGAGGGAAGTTTTTGCGCCGCGTGCAGCACTGAGGCAATTGACCTTGAAATGAACAGCAGCATTGGGGGACAGCGAGCTATGAGTACATTTAAAAGCTGGACCTGAGTGCCAGGGGCCAGCCTGCTGCCTAATGACAGATACACAGGACCATCCATCACCATGGCACAGTCAGGGCAAGCGCCAGGGCAGGGCCTTAATCACCTCTATCATACACACACACACTCTCTGACGCGCATACATATTTTCTTTCTATAACACTCTGTCTTAAACATACACTCTATCACAAGCAAATACCTACTGTACCAAAACATTGGCGTAATCAGATACAAACTAACTGAAAATAGATTATAAAATGGTATAATTCCAGTTCTAAAATCTGATTGGCGGAGCCACATTTGAACCTGCAATTAAATTCTCAGTATACACTTATGATCACACACATCAATCAGTAAAGCGGTGTTCAACTGTGAAAAATCAACTGTGCTGGAGTGGATGCAATTATAAATTACTTGTAGAGAAAATTACTGATTCTCTACGGTAGTCGTAATAGGAACAAAATGTCTCTATCTACAGCGGAAATATATTACAGCCATGTTATTTGCTATCCCAAACCACCAGTGAACCTACATGTGTTTTGTGTGTAAAGTTAATAAAGCAAAAGTAATTCTAAATAAGGGGGGACATTTTTAGTCAAACTGACACACTTCCTTGAAGCTTATGTTTCAGTCCTTGAAATACATATATAAATCTTATCACTTAAACTATCACTTTTTTATTGGTGTGAAACAAACAAATGTGAAACAGTGCCACCCCCAGCCACAGAATTTAAGTGAAACATGTTTCACTAGCGCCCCGATTCCTTTCAGTGTAAATCTCCTCAGACCCCGGCTGCTCGAGATTTCAGTGGACTCTAATGGTAAATAAGTCCCACCCGTAAAACAAGTGACTGCCTACACGGAGAGAGAGGGAGTGACTGACATAACACTGTGACCAATCACCGCCTTTGAAATAGTTTTTCACTTCCTTCTATTTTATGTATCAGCACTGGCCTTATATGTGGGGCCTTTATTTTGAAACTCTTTATCACAATGTCTGTTTTCATGTTGTAGTAATCACAGTTGTCGGGGGTTTAAGTTAAAGTGATTGTCTTTGTCGATCGGTTCTTGGCCGAGTCCTGCGTGTATTTAAAGGGCCTTTGTTCATGCCTTTGTGTCGGTCCATCCTCACACACACCGTCACACTACTTGGTCTTCATTTTTCATGTGTTTTATGTTTCCCTTGTGTTTTGGCCCTTCTGCCTTTTATGTTCTTTGTGTTCCTTGAGTTCATGTTTGTAAATAAAATCCAACAAATGGAAACCTGCATCTGCGCCTACCAACATTTACCGATTTTCTTGTTTTTAATTTAATTTAACACACCCTGTACTGGGAATATATATATGTATATTGATTATCTAATTTAAACGGTCAAGGGGTGAGATATAACCAAAATGCTTATCTTTTACTTTTTTGACAGTCCTTTCAGTCTCTCACCACTGTATATATGCTGTATCTACATCCTTCCTTCCTCATTAGCCTGAGTAGACGTGCTCATCCTCACAACTTTGACCATGCTGTGGGATTTTTACCTGCTGTGCTGAGCTCGTGTTCATATGACGCATTCCTCCACCACTCATCCTGATTCTAGCCTCACACAATTTTTCTTCTGACAAGTTCAGAATACCATGGCAGATCAAGAAAAACACAAGCGTTAGTGACAACATATAAAAAAGTGCTGCGCTTTGTATATGGCAGGCTGAAGAAGACGGGTGGGCGCACAACAGCCGGCGGGGATGTTCCTTCACCAGGCTCGGCACGAATGAGTCAGAGGATCTCTCTCCCCATGCTTATTTCCCAGCATGCTCTCGGCACTGTGCTTCCCAACCAAGCACGAGGTTTGGCCATGCCTTTTTTGGGTTTGTGCTTTGAAGGTTCTGCCTGGCAGTTATCAGAGAAAAGCATAGGTTTCTATTTCACTCTTTCCAAATCCAAACTGCTAAATCCTGCTCGAGTGCACTCACCGTAAACACCATAAAACTGTAAAAAAGGGAAATAGCGTCTTTACCACAATGTCTATATCAGGGTTTCCAACCTTTTGTAACTCACCCACACAAACTACTACAAATAAAGCTTCCACTGCCTTTTTAAACCAAGTTAATTAACTTTTTTTTCTGGTTCACCAATTAAACCCTAATGATGTGTGGAAGACAGATGTCATGCTGAAGATAGGAAAGTTGCAATGGAGGTCTGGACCAATTCAGTATGTTTAAATGCATACTATTTATGTTTAGTCCACAAATGATGGTGTAAATTGTTTGATTTCAAACTTGTTTGTCATAACTTCAGAGTGCACAACACAGAACTAGTTGCTCATTTTCATGCACAGGAAGTCTGGCACTAGATATTCCCTGCTGTATTGTCTAATTTTGGTTTATGATCAATGCTTTGTGGTTTTTGATGTTTTTGCAGTCTGAGATACATCCAGCCCCCGTATACAGCCCCTTCTCTTTGATGGCGCAGTCTTTTTAAAAACATAGTTTTAACCATATATCCATGTTAAATGAATGCCTTATGAGAAATGAGAAATGTTTTACATTTACTTCCACTAAAGATATAAACATGAGAAAAATCTGACAATATGTATTATTTAAAATGACTTGGTTAAATGATGGTTTAAAAAACTGACAGTTAATGACACCATAAAATAAAATAAAACAAAATTTAATTAATTAAATAAATAAATATATGTATATAACTGTGTCATGTCCCGTCCAGCAACTGCTAGAGTCTGGCATTGTTTCGGACTTTTGTTTTGAAAACATGGGTATTTAGTCTCTACTGGGAGAAACCCTGATGTGGGGCCACCGTTACTATCACCTTTGTTTGTGTTTGAATTCACTGAGTCTCTGTTAGCATTTTAGACCACAAGCTTCTTTTTTGTTTGCTGAAATAAAAGCTCATGGACGTTCACGCCTGCGCCTAATTCTCACCCCAATACCCAACCAAAGTGACAAAAATTAATGCTTTAAATGAATGTGGCATTTTGTTGCCTTAAAACATCTTGTTTTAACAAAAACTTGTATTCATTCATATATATATATATATATATATATATATATACATATATTTATTTATATATATATATATATATAAAATTATAAGAATATTATATTAATTCTAATAATATTTTTCCTTCTGTAAGATTTACATTTTTAAGATGTTAGGTTTTTTGAAGTCTTCATGAAATATTTTTTGGTCAATATCATGTTTGAGACAAATAATCAAGAAAAGATGCTATATATTTGTGGGGCCTCCTGTGACTCAAGGAACTCCTTAAACTGCTTACAGACAGCACTTTCCCACTTGCTGGCTGGTGCCCTTCTGCTCTCTCTCTCCCTCTCCGCTCATGCGAGGGCCGGCCTGGCTTAATTAACGTCCGTTCAGGCTAATGGTGTTCTTATCATCCCTGCGAGTGCTGATCTCCGCTCGTTAACCACAGAGCTTTTGTCATCTGTGACGGTTATCTGAGATGTGCTGGAGCTCAGCTGTTCTGAGGTCAGAGGTGTTTACTTTTGGGGAAATCCACCTCTGCTCATAAGCAGTGAGGGTCATGGAGGAGAGGGTCAGCGTGAGGTGAATGTGCCTGGACGCTGCTACTGATACACACCTAACTAGTACTACAGTCTTTTTGCGGAACAAAGAAACAATGCTGTATGTTCCAGCAGGAACACTAACCCTTTAGCGTGTTTCTCCAATTAGTCTCTTATTCAAGGTCTGTTTACCAAGCCAGACAAGAACATTGGAAATTAGTACTATTAGTTCCTACTGTATTCAAGCGAAACCAAAGCTGGAGTGAGCTGAACATGTTGCTTTGAGAATGCTCTTCTAGCCATTACGTGATTAGATGCACTGAAGTTGAGCAGTTCTGGGGTCAGAGGGGCATACTTTTGAGGAAATCTTTCTCTGCTGTAGAGCATCTCAGGTCACTGAACCCAGGGACAGTGATAGGCAAACAGGACCAGAATTTATAAGCCTGACTTGCACTACTTTTTTTACTTGAACATTTTTGCACTTTGCACAGAGAATTGCACCTTTAAATTTTGTTATACAGCTGCTACAATGACAATAAAGAGATTCTGATTCTGATTACTAGGCAGTACAAAAGGTCAATGTAATTTGCTTCTGTGGGAAAACTAGTTCTTTATTACTTTTTTCAGTTAATCTCTTTTTCGAGGCCTGCATATCTGGCCTGGCTAGCAATGTGAAAATCAGCACTGTCGTGATATTGCATTCAAGGGAGCGAAAGCCAGAATTTTGCTTCTACCTGTCTATGATAGGAATTTGAGGTGTGCTGGAGCTCAGGAGCTCAGGGTCACAGGGTTTTTTCTTGTGGGGAAATCCACCTCTAGAGCAGCTCAGGTCAGCAGGATCAGCAGGAGTCCAGTGACCCTCAAATCACCTGACCTCTAACACTAAGCTTTTAGTGTGTTTTTTGAAAATGAGTGTCAGCTGTTGAAATTAGCACTATATTAGTGGTATATTCCTAATACACTAGGGAGACCAGAGCCGAACTGAAAGTGAGCTCAGTACGTTGCACTGACAATGTGCTTTTAATAGTGCTAGCTCTCATTCATTCTCTCTCAAGTGCTCTTCAGAGTTTGCGTCTCACCCACACACATATCAAGCAATTTAAATCAGATATAGACTCATTCACTCTGCTTTGCTTGTCTTTGCCGTCTAGAGTTGTGCTGATATTGGCTGGAGGCAGGCCACGGCAGTCCTAATGACCCTGAAGCTAATTCAAGTGGATATTTATAGCACTCTGGGCTAGCTGCGGGCCAGGACTCATGGCCACATTGGTTGAATGTGTGTGGGCGTTCAGGAGCCAGTTGCCAGGCTACCACCATGCCTCCAGGTTCACTCTGTGTGTAGTCATGCACTGGAAGAATGAATGCTCTTCTTCACTTATACATAGCACATTAGCAGGAAATGCAAATCCAAGCCAACCCTGCTAGTTACTTAAATTGAACCATTGCAGCAGCTTTTTATAAGGTGTCAATGCTGCTGCAGTACAGGCCATACAGGACAGGCCAGGGCAGCTGAGTTTGTGGAGCGTTGTGAATTACAGTGCGATAATGCAGAAGTGTGGAGTCAGGGCTGTAGCAACGAGCCAAAGAGCAACGGCCATGCTGCCTGCCGTGCACTCTGCTACTCTCCCGAGGGACACTTAGCATAAGGTGCTGATTTCTAATGAATGCCTTTAATAATGAAAAATGCCACTTGCGCAATACCTGGAGCCTGCTCACGCTGCAACTCTGTCCTGACCTCAAACCCTTCCAGCCTGGAAGCAGACCTTGCCTTTGCTGGTGGGGGAGCAGGCACCACTCAGCTCAAGCCTGAGAATTCACTCCACTATTAATCAATACCTTAATGAGATCTCGTTTTCTCCACAAAATATCCAGGCAAAAGTTTCCCCTTCAGTGCTTTTCTGTATTTTGGGCAAAGCCCTGTGGATATTAGACTGAGGAGAAAAGAGAGTGGGCTTGCAGGAAATTAAATTATATTAGCGATCTGATTTATACAACACTTTACAATTTGGCTATGTTGTTTTGCAGTGGGGGGATGTTGGTGGTGGAGGGTTTAAGTATATGTATAAAAAGCACTCTGGAGAAAGAGAGAGAGGAGAGGCCGAGTGCTCAAGCAGTAGACGTCACTGGCTTTCAGCTCTCTTGGATTTACAGCAGATAACAGATTCATGCCGCTAAAGCGGAGCTCCACAGATTACTTGTATTTGGATTGGCTGTAATTCTGCCAGATGCGCATTGTAAAACAGAGACAAATATGTCTGCACTACTCGGAACAAAAAGGAGACAGAGTGAATGCATGTAATGTGTTTGTGTGATTGTGTGTTTGTGTGTGTGTGTGTGTGTTTCTGTTATGGTCGCGCAATATATCATTTGTAAATCATTGCTAGCTCTCACTGTTTTGGCAAGAGGCTCTCACATTTGGGTCTTTTCTCTGCATCACAGCAAAAGAGTCACTTTCATAACTAGTTCATAACTGTTCTTTTTGTGCAGGTACAGGCATATTGTATCCTACTGAAATAACATTGGTTGCTAAACAGTTCCACCTGTTTTAAGTCATTGGAACAGCCACAGTATGTGAGCAGTGCAGAGCGGGAGGGACACAGCTTTCTGTATTTTAATAATCTGATATTTACATCCATTGGTGAAAAAAACATATGCAGACCAATGTTGTTGTTGTACATTTGGCTTCATAATCACTGCTGGAGAAACTGCATGAGTTTCCTCTGGTTGTGGTTAGGGAGCTGGTTTGAGAGCTGTGTGTCTAAATTAGGGTATAAACGACTCCAGAATTTATCCATCAACAAAGTCAATTCCCAGCAGTGCTAGCGTTAGCCATGTTAGCCAGCAGATGGCGTTTTAGATGGCCATGCAGAACGCCATTACTGTACTGTACTTTAACACCGACTTGCAGGTAGTGCAGGTCACTGTGCTGTTTGTGTGTCTAGAGTGAAGCATTTTCACACATCTGACGTGTGTCTGTCTTCTCCGCTGCCCTATTTCTCTCCACGTGCCAAAGTTAACGCCCTCTTAATGAAGTGACTATAATAATTAGTTAAGTCAAGGAACGTGTGTCAGCGTTAAATGCAGAGAAGCATTTCACAATGTGTGCTGTGCTATGTATGTCTTCATGCGTAACAAAAAGTCCAGTCTCACTCTAACCAGTTAAAAATCTTAATCCACACATCTTCATGAAGTTGTCAGGCCTGCCTTTGCAGTATGTAAATCTAACCAAAATGTATGTGCCTTCAGTATCCTTACTGAAAAATGTGGTAAATATATCTATACTTGTTATATCTGTATGTTTGTAGTTTGTTTTTTACTCCTTCAGTCTTCACACTGGTTCTAGAGGATCAGTGTTCAGTCAGTGTTCAACACATCTTTCAATTAACAAGTTTATTAGGTGTGTAGAGAATGACCAAGTGTAGTGGACCTCCAGGACCGGAGCTGAGCTAGTGAGGTGCGAGTCACGTTTTTTTATGGCCTGCACCTACATGTCCTGCTATGAGATCCAACCTGTTCTACCCAAAACTCCACCCGATCTGCAGTGTTTCTGTACATTATTTATACCTTAGCTTGAACGCCCCATCAACAGGCCTGACCTAAAGCTGCCCGACCCGTGGGTCAGCTAAGGGTTGATTTGTGCATCACTACTGTACAACCCTCATCAAGAAAAAAATCCTTGAAAAAAAAATGCTTGAAACAAACAAAATATAGAATTGACGTAGGATTTGACAATTTATGTAGATAAAACTGCTTTAAAAATAACAATTATTCATGTATAAGTAAATAATGTAATATATATATTACAAAAATCTCAAAATCATGAACATTAGAAATCATTATTGCAGTGCTAACAAATGTCAAGCATTGCCTGATGAGTTTATGTGATTTTAATAAATCAAGACATTCATGTTTGTTAAATAATTTCTTAATGTATACATTTTGGTCACATCAAGCTTCACCAATGTGTTTTTCATATTTTTGCACATTGTAATTTTCAATATGTATCAGAGCAATAGCAGCCTTGGTGTGTAGCCTTGGTGTGTATAGAATGAATAAAGTCAGTATGTAGGCATGCCTGAATGTGGGGGAGTTCATGTTTGTATTCATGTGTGCATGTGGTCTGATTTTAAAGAGGACATGCGTTTTGCTCCGTTTTGAGTGAAAAACTTGTGGGTGATTATGCGTGCATTCTTATTTGTGTGACTGTTCAGGCCATTTTCATGTGTATATGCACAGGACATGATGCACCATTCAAAAACAAGCATGTTCTCCAGAGTGAAGTCTTAGAAGAACCACATTTGATTTCTTTATGAACCTTTCAGTGGATGTTGAGCAAATTGGATGTGCAATTGGGAAGAACATTCACATCATATAATAATTGGTTCTGTGCCAATTGAAGGATTCCTAGATCCTAGTCCAATCTTTGGAACCCTGAATTTTCAGTGTGTAAGCTTGTGTCCATGCATTCATATGCCCGTGTCATGCCAGCCTCCATCTGTGCGCATGTTTTTGCCCATTTGCATGCATTCTCAGGGGGTTTCGTCCACTCCACTCGTGCTAGTTAAGGATTGAGGGCACTGCCTTGGTGATTAGCACAGCTGGCCATGCCATATGGGGGCATGGTGCTATGAACACAGCAGCAGTGCCTGACTGGCCACTTCACTGACCACAAAGCGCCTCGGCACAGACACAGCAGGGCAGTCCGGCAATAACCACGACCGACTTGTCCGGCACTTACCTGCCATATACATGAAAGAGAATAGCACACTGCGGCCTGCCTTTAAAAAAAATCCCCCTTTGAAGAGGGTCCTTTTTGAA
Source organism: Hemigrammopetersius urotaenia (assembly GCA_037974485.1). Taxonomy (NCBI): domain Eukaryota; kingdom Metazoa; phylum Chordata; class Actinopteri; order Characiformes; family Alestidae; genus Hemigrammopetersius; species Hemigrammopetersius urotaenia. The sequence goes on from JBBPDC010000135.1 coordinate 23,871,004, forward strand.
GAGATTTCCTTCGAATTTGAATTTTAGATCAAATCTTTTCTCTTTAATCCATTGTGGGTGCTGTTCAAACACCTTCTCCGTGAATATCAAGGACCTTTCGGAAGAAGCACTCAAGTCACAAGTGCATGCTGTGAATTAAAGCAATGTGTGATACTAAGAACTTTGAGTTCAGCTGTTAAACTTGCGCCGGGGCCCTTATCTTCCCTCCAGTTTAATCCCTCCCCCAACCCCGTCAGTCTGAGGTCCTTTTGGTGAACGGCAGTAAGTTAGAAGCTTCCATGCGATTACAGTCTGAACTCTTCTTAAAGGCAGGCTATGGGGTTCTTTGGTCTCTTTTTAGATTATCAGCCTGCATTCACTTTCAGAGAGTGATAAAAGGTGTGTCTGAACGGATGCTATAAGTAGTATGATGAATGGACTCAAGATTGTTTTTCTCATGTCGCAGAGAGTAATTGCGCATAGAGGCGGGTGTGGTTGCCATGGTTTTTCTGTTGTTAATAGCTGTATCATTGCCTCTCTTTGTGTCTTGCACAAAGCTCATGTCTCCTTTCCTAGGCACACTTGTAGTTTCAGTACTTTGCGTGGGGTGTGTAGTAGCAGAGTATTAACGGATCTGTTTGTGTGTGTGTGGTTATGTATCTGCCTGAGCATACATGACCACACTTTGTTTTTTATTTTGCCATTTGGGATTTTTGCTTTTTAACATAATTGAAACTTTTATTTTTATATAAGTCCAACTAAAGGCCAAGTCAAGCACCCCTAAGAAGCCAAAACTGAGAAAATCGCCTTTAAAGATTACACTGTGTCTTAGTAGACAGCAGAGCACTGTGTAAGAGATTTAAAACAAGCTGTTATTATTTTTATAAATCTTTTCAGCAGCCACCCTAACATCCATTATTAGTAATGCACATACCTCTAAAACTAATAGTAATGAATGATATTGTGTTGTTACTTCCACTACACCAGTTGTGAAGTCTGCTGCAGAAAACATCATCCAGTTTAGCCTTTTAGATCTCTAGCATCAAATAATTTTACTGAACTAGAGGGGTGAAGACTAGCACATGCCTCCTCTGAGCCACATGAAGCCTGTCAATCTGTGCCATGTTAAACAGCTCTCAACACGTGTGGGGGAGAACTTTTATTGCCATTTATCTGTGGGAGTGACAGGTGGTGGTAGGGGTATGGGGGGACTCAAGGGTACATGCAATCTACTGAAATTAGGGTCTATGCTTCACTGTCTAAAATTTCTTGGAATCACATTACATCAATGTACACCAATTAGTAATTACATTAAAACAACACGCCTAATTTTATTTTGGTCATCCCACCAAAACAGCTCTGAGCCACTGAGGCCTGTACTCCACAATACCTCTGAAGGTGTGCTTTGGTTTCTGGCTCTTAAGACATTGTCAGAAGTCAGAAGCCTCCATGGATTGGACTTTTTTCAGCACATCCCACAGATGCCTAATCGGATTGAGATCTGGGGGTTTGGAGGCCAAGTCAATACTCTTTATCGTGTTCCGCAAACCATTCCTGAACAATTGTTGCAGTGTGACAAGCCTAACAAAAACATATTTTGAACACTCCACAAGACATGCTGTTTTGGAGATGATCTGTTCCAGTCGTCTAGCCATCACAATTTAGCCCTTGTCAAAGTCACTTAAATCCTTACGCTTTTATTTTTCCTGCTTCTAACACATCAACTTCAAGAGCTGACTGTTCACTTGCTGCCTAATACATCACCCCCTGACAGGTGTCACTGTAACCAGATAATCAATGTTTCTTCACTGGTCAGTGGTTTTAATGTGATGTCTGATCGTGTATATTACAGTTAACAACATATTTCTTTCTCTGTTCTTTCTCTTTCCTATGAAGTTTTTGTTTGAATACTGCACATAGTCCGATATATAATTTATTGACATTTATTAGAAACTATGTAAGGGCAATCATTTTGGCCCAGTTTTGTTCCTAGTTTTGTTAGCCTTGTTTTTTGTCCATTTTTTCAATGTAGTCAGGATTGTTTTCCCCTAAAATTGGATGAAAATGCATGTGTGTCTGTATGCATGTGTATGTGTGTTGTACAGTAAAGCAGTGGGCAGTAGGCATGGTCCAGTCAGTGGCCTCTGCCTAGATTAATGGTGCGAGCTGAGAGGCAACCCAGCCCAGCAACGCCTTGATTTATTCACCACTTACCACTGATGAAGCTTCAAACAGCACACACACTCATGTTGGCAGTGCATTTTTCTTTATCAGGGCTTATGTGTTCACATGGGTATGCAAGCACACATTTCTGTGTGTGGGCATTGGTCAAAGAGGATTTTGTAATCTCTGCAAACATGTGTGTTTTATATAAGGTTAAAGGGGTTTTCTTCTAGTGTGTGTGTGTGTGTGTGTGTGTGTGTGTGTGTGTGTGTGTGTGTGTGGTAATGAACCTATCCAGGCTCCCGGTGTGGGATCAGACGGCTCTTAATGCAGCTGTTTACACTGCCTTAGAACAAAGCTATTCACGATTACGGGACCGAATTGATGTTATTCGCAAGGGTTCGATGTGCTTTCAAACTGCACCTATTATTCATAAGCTGTCAATTTAGGACATTTATCCAGCTTAGCTAACACTCGCTGCCTGCGCATAGCTGCGCTGAGACTCATTGTAAGTAGGAGAATGCAGCAAAGTGCATGAAGGTGTGCGAAGGTGAATATGACCTCGTTAGAGGAGGGCAGAGGTGCTATGGTGCAGCCTGCACGAAAACCGCATAAACATACACACATTCTCATGTCCTGTCAGAGCCACTCTGTGTCTACAGCACAATATGGTGTAAAATATAATATCTGTGTTAATGCTGGGTGATATTTCTATCAGAACTCAATACTGAGTTTTTCATCAAAACAATAGCATGTTCCGGGTTCTTTTCTTTTATTGTATTTACTTTACACATGTGTAAATGCTTCAGATTGCATTGAAATAATGGTTTAAAAGCTATAGTAATGGTTAAAAAATTGTCACTGTGGGGGGTTGGGAGGGGGTGGGGCAAATTCAAAAGTACCAATTGCCAAATTTTCAGAAAGCTGGGGTTCATTAACTTTATCCGTGCAAACTTTAACATGATCTAACACCATGTGTGAGGCACAGTACTGAATTTTATCAATATTGCCATGCACTAACCTATATGTGAATGTATGTGTGTGCGTGTGTGTGTGTGTGTGTAGATGCACTTGTGAGTGTGAGACTGTCTCGTATTCCCAGCAGTTCTTTACAGAGTGGTGGCGTCCCATTTGTGCTGCCAAAGCTGGCCTACTGTCTCCTCTCACTGTGCCAGAATGAGTTCCACTCTACCATCCTAGAGTGATCTAACAAACTCTCTCTCTCTCTCTCTCTCTCTCTCGCATGCTCTGTCTCCTCCTCTTTGACATTCCCCAGAACCCAGACATTGTCTTGGTGCACTACCTGAATGTGCCGGCCATAGAGGACTGTGGCAAACCATGTGGGCCGATCCTGTGCTCTATCAACACAGACAAAAAGGAATGGGCCAAGTGGACCAAGGAGGAGCTCATAGGGCAGCTCAAGCCAATGTGTGAGTAGCATTTTAGCATCCCTACACAGTGACACTGACCACTACCCTCTTCTTAATTAAGCTTCTAGATTTGGAAGAGAGGCTAATAAAGTCACAATATGTTTGAGGTGCTCCGTTTTCCTGCTTTTGGTCATTTAAAACCTGCCTGTAGCCTTTTTATGGAATGTTTATGCACACTCATGCACCTACTTATTAGCAGATGAAAGATTGTTCACAAGGGAGTATATTTGCAAGTTGCATCACTGAAAGGGAGGAAACCGGAGAGGAGGATCTCATGAATGCATGTTTGCCATCACAAATTGAAGTAAAAGACCTGAAATCAAATTAAATACACCATATACAGCACAGTCCAATGAAAAGTGCATCATCACAGTATGACAACTATTTGTCCTCATAGTCAGTAAATGAGGTGATTTACAGAAGCTGATGGTTCAGCCTTAGATTGCAAAACATGCTTGGGGCATTAAAAAACAAAAAATGTGTGATATATGCCACCTCCGCCTTTTTTCACCTCAGCTATCACTCGCATGACTTAGCCTCACGTAGGGCTACACACTTGCTTGTAGCAGGACAAGAAAGTAATCTGCAGAACCAGCCATACCAAAGAATAGAGGCTGACCCTGGAACCTCTGGGCCTCTCAGCGGGCGCCCGCTCTGATATATCCCAATGATGCGCGGTCGGTGGGCGCTTCTCGTCTGGCCCTTTTCTCTTCCACGGCATTGGCGGACGTGTGCAAGCTTCCAGTCAGTCAGTGGAGGAGGGCAGTGATGTATTGATTGATGCAAACGTGTAGGAGGAAATGTGTCTGACTCACCAGAAATCCTTCACACATACGCTTCTGAACACTGCTCTAGTCGGCTTATAGTAAATGCACGGAGCGTGTGGTGGAACGTGTGTACGTTTATAATAAGCGGTCCAGGGTCGCCAGGACGTGGTTCTAATGAGAGTGAGAGTATGAACATCACTGAAGCGGCCAGCACATGACCGTGGTTGCCTGGAGTTTTGTAAGGACATGTCTCAATAGCTGACGAGATGCATGGATCGTTTGAAGCAGGACATTGCTGTCAATATAATGAATATATGAATCCGCCTCCTTGCTGTCAGCACTTTTCAGAGGCATGGAAGGCAGCAGCTGTGCAAATGCAGACAGACCTGCTCTGCATCCTAATCGTTGCGATCCCCCTAAGAGCTTTTGTGGCAATCACTTAAGTGCTCCCCACTTCTCGCATTGACTTCAGGACATGCGGCTTAAACGAATGTGTTCATTACACCTGATGCCTAATCTACATCTAAACCATTTGCAGTAATGCGTTAACTCATTAACTTTCCAACAGTGGAGACAACAGTGGAGGGGTGAGCTGTAATGCCATTCTGAGAGTCCAAAGACATGGCCACTAGCCCCTTTGCTCTCCCTCGCTGCTGTTAGATGACCAAATGCGATGGTGTGTCGGTGTCTTGAAGAGCAACAGTACCACCTAGTGGTGATGCTTTGGAAGCGCAGACCCCTGTCAACCTTGGATGAGCCAAACAGATAAATCATATACTATATTATCCATGCATAATTCATGTGTGCATTATACATCAGGCCTACAAACAGAACGTGTTCCCCTGAGTGACCCATATCTTACACAAACAGCTTGCATTCATCAGCAATACTAGGTAAGTGTTACACGAGAGGAATGAAATATGTATGCATCTCTATATTTCTCGATGCAAGCGTGGAAGAGTCCTCCGAGGTAAGCCTGCTGATGTGCAGAGCGATGATAGCTTTTGAAATAGTTAGTTTTTCTTCACGTTATCCATGATTTTATGCTTTCGCATCAATAGTAGAAATACTAGAGAGTGCTGCAGCTTCAGCACTTGCATCATACCTTTTGATATTGCAGTGATACATTGATGTTTCATTGCTGTAATAGTGTCTGGTGTGTGCATCAGTCTTCAGACGCTTCAGTGTAAATGGAGATTGCTGAGATCCTGGGTTAGGTTATGAAGCACTTGCAGTTCCAGCAGTGGAATTTATGAATTTTTTACTATCCGTTCATAACTATCCAATTATCCAATTATTACTCATCGCTGAATAAGCAATTAATTATTCGAACATTCATTACTTCAGCCACTTTTTAATCTGCCATCCTTTTAGCATGACTTTGAACACAAAGGCGTGCTTAATGAGGCCTAAGTTGAGGCTAGGCCCTGCGGAAGAGGTTTGCTGTCTGAGTAGGAGTGGCGTGGAGAGGTCAGACGAGAGGTCAGGGCAGGCCAGCTATGCCAGGTCATGCCATGGCAACAGAGGGGGCATACAGCATGACTCACTCTGTGCTGCTAATGTGATGAGCAAACCCACAGGCCAACCATGCCTGAAGTCCATCCTTACTGCATGAGTGAATCAATGAAATGAGCACTCAGCACTAACAAAAGCACGCATACATATACAAGTGTGGCCAGTTTATTAGGTATGACCCACAATTTCACATAAATGTATATTTATATTGCTGATTTTTTTTTTGGCTGAAACCGAAAACCGAACCTGAAACGCCAAAATAAATTATTATACCAATTTTTTGTAATATTGCTTTTAAGGCTGGGACAGTATGTATCTACCTCAAGTCAAGCATTGCAATTGCATAAATGAATAAACTGTAATCACTGGAAAACTGTCATGCCTTTTCAAAAACACAGATGGAGTGGGTGTCCTGAAAGGGTCTTGCCTCTTCTGTGCTTCATGGCGATCAAGATGTTTTGATTTTATGTGATAAATTAATCCCCACATTGAGAAAGTCTTTGTGGATGCACCCCCTCTAGAAATGTCGGCATTGTGTGCTTTACAAACGGCTTTCCGCATGTCTTTAATAGATACAGTAATGCCTCAGTTTTACACAGATTCTGGGTGTAATTTGTGTGGTTGAGCCCGTGTCACCAGTCACCCTCCTCCAGAGTGTTAGCTGCTGGAGTATCATGAGGTTGACTTGAGAGCTCTGGGTGAGATGGGAGCTGTACTGGGGCATTTTGATTGGGGGCGCAGTACCTGTGTTGCGAATGTCTGTTCAAAGCTGTAAAAGTTGAGAATGAAAGAAGTTTTGCTTGAAGGACAGCGTTATTACTCTCTCACACTCTCTCTTGCTGGCCGAATATTCGGTGCATCCCTAATTTATATTTATACTCTTATCCTGAATTACTTCCAAATGTTCATGTTATGATGTGTGCTTAAGTAGTGTTAGGACTCTTATTGGTGTAGCTTGATGTGCTTGCCCAGACAGGAAGTAAAGTCTGCTATTTGGATTGCAGGGTTATCACCTACTACACTACATCACTTACCCCTAATAAACAAGATAAAAAAACAGACATCACATATTTGTGCTGTGTGGTAAAATCAGACCAATAAAGGACAAAATAATGGACCAGAGTAAACAAAGGATGCCAGCTATGCCATTCTAGCATCACCCAAAATAGTTGCTGTCTTGGGGTTCTGACACACAACCCCTTAAGGGGTTTTCCATCAATGGCACAAAAAGCAAAAAACAACCAGTTACTGGCAATCATGAAAACAGCTTATGGATCTACGGGATCAAAGGGGAATGGTGAGAAAAATGAAAGTCTGAAGTCCCATTCAAATCTCCCTCTCAGAATTCACCAGATTTTGAATGAGTTTGATGGCAGTATTATCAGCGAAAAACAAGAAAGGACATCTCCAACACCGCTGTATGCCAAGTTCCATCTGCGTCATGCTGATGGAAAAACTGACACTCGGTGCAGCACTCTGAGTGAACGAGTTCATCTCCATTTTAGATGTCAGTTGTACAGGTTAGTGGTGGCAGCGTGGTGGTTTGGTGAACGAGTTCCTGGCTCTTATTAGCTCCCCTAATGCCCACGCAAGAACATTTAAATGGCATGGTGTATTTGAACATCATTGCTGACCAAGGTTATCCTTCAATAGCTACTGTTATACTTATGGACTCTTATGGGCACTTCCAGCATGACAATGTATGTGTAACATTATCAAAGTGTTCCAAATGACAGTGAGTTCATGATGCTTGAATGGCCTACACAGATCACGGATCTGTACCTTATCAAACATCTTTAGGATAAAGTGTTCTGCGCCATTGCCAACCAGGCTCTTGTACAGTCCAGGCCCAGGATGTTCATTCTGTTCTAATGGCCAGAGGAGATACAGTGTACCTAATAAACTCACTCACACACACTTACCAAAATACCTACGTCACAGCAGTTCCATGCACCGCAGACTTTATCTTCAACCAAAAGATGTGACTGAAATGAAATGATTGAAGACACAAGCATGGTTGTGTGTTTGTGTAGTTATCTGAGTGGTTGGGCTTGGCTGAAAGTGGGCAGACCAGAATTTTTTGGCCTGAGCTGTCACCAGTTCTTACTTCAGAATGATGCTGAGTGAGAGGGAGAGCAATGCTCAAGCTATAAATCACTGTCCATCACCCTAAAGCAGCGGCAGAGATGAAACTTACCCTGTGTGTGGTATGTGTGTGTGTGTGTGTGTGTGTGTGTGTGTGTGTGTGTGTGTGTGTGTGAGTGCATGACTTCATTATGGTAAAGTGTAAAATGTGGCATAATATCAATAGTCTATGTGACAAAGAATCTATAGCTGACATTTGAAACTGTTCATTCATTCGTTCATTTTCTGTAACCGCTGTAATCCTTACTAGGGTCGCGGGTACCCGGAGCCTATCCTGTGGTTTATGGTCTATTGCAGGGTGCGCGCACACACAAACACAAACACACACACACACACAATTTCATTAGAAAATGATTACTATAAAATAACATTAACATCCTTATGCTCACATGTTGTCATCATGTTTGCTGCTGCTGACATGCTACAGGGCGATGACCACAGTCATATACATGTATGCAGTTTGTATTTGTTGTGTCAGTACTTTGTGATTCATTTTACCTGGGGATGTAACTCTAGGTCATGCGTATTGTTTACGACTGATTTGCACTGGATATGAAATCTCAGTATACATTACAAAGATGGGAGCGGCTGCGCATTGTGGTCACACCAAAATAAGTTTTACATACAATGCATTTGGCTGCTCACAAATAGAAAACATCTTTACTTAATTGAAAGGTCAATTGCACCCATTTCGTCACATTTCAAATGTAAAGGTTGGCAAAGTCATATTTGGTGGACTGATGTGAAAAGTGTCATTCTATGAATTGTTCACAGTGGCAGAGACAGGAAACAGATGTCTGCAAAACAGTCCCCAATGAAACCTTACCTTTACCCTTATTTTACCACATTTAACATAGTATTTAAAAATCTGTATAATTGCTTACAATGTAAGTAGTCCTATCAGCACTACTGTAAAAAAGTTATCAGAGTCACTAAATTTTATGTTCAATAAACTGTTTTGTATCAGATCGCTTAGGCAGACAGCATAACAACTATGAAACTGTAAAGAAAATTTTAATGTTAAATGTCTTTAATGGTTTCATTAACCTGGCAGCCCAAAGTCAACATTCCGACATGAATCAGTGTGACAATCAATTCATTTTGGCCAGAATTAAACCTTGTAGGTCATGTTTCACTGAAAAATACCATGCTCAGAAACACATATTGTTACATAGAACATAGAATGAAAGTCAGCAATGTCTCCTGTAAAATTACTTTTTTACAGATCAAAAGTTTTGAAATTGAAATTTTCCTGACAGGGCAGTTTACATGGATTAGTATAACCTGGGAAACAAAAGTAATAACAACATTACCCTACCTTCCCCTTTAAAACTACTGTATTATAGCATTGTTACCTTCAAAAATTCACTTCTTCACAAGTTTATGAGAACAAATCCCTCCACTCGTGAAGATAGATTGGATATTGTGGCTATGTGTGATATAGTAGCACATGTGAACGTGGAAAGGATTTGATTTGTGTGTGACACAACTATTTTTTAGTGTCATTATTTTTGCCAGTTAGCATAGCTTAGTGTTGCGCCTGGCTGGCCATGGAAAGCTAAAGCGATGCACTGTCTTTGCAACAACATCTGAATTCTGCATCATTGTTTAAGAGAGACTGATTCCCTTCCACATTGCAGGTGTCATGTCCCGTCCACCACACTCACATGCGCCTAAACTCTTGCACCCTCTCATGTGAGCTGCCTTCGGTGCTGTCTCCTGTTTTGCTTTTGGCCCTCGCTCGGTTCGAATGATTTGTTTGTGAGTTCAGGCAGTGTGGGTGTAATGTGTTATGGCATGTTGCAGGGTTTCTCTGGCCAAGCACAGAGCGCTGGAGCTCACTGGAGCTCTGCCGCCTGCTGTGTGCGTGACAGCTGTTATGTTTCCTCTTCCTGCCTATTCATATGGCTCATGAGTTCCAGCAGCATGCTTTTTTCTCTTTTTTTCCCCTACCTTCTCCTCGTCTCCCTCTTTCACCTCTCTTTGCCATGCCCCACCCCACCCCTCGCCCCTCCCCTAGCGGCCGAGAAGTCGAAACAGGCTGAACTCACTTTAAGGCCGCCTTGATGTCTTATATTCTAAATGCGCTCTGCTCTGCTCCAGAAATATCACTCTTTTCTGGGAGAGAACAGGGCGTAGCACTCATGATGGAAGGCCTGGTGAGAGTGCAATCTTGGATATTACCTGCTGCCTTTACACAGCTATCTTTTATAGGGATGCAGGGATGATGCTGGGTATTTATATAACATAATGACATCAGACTGGGTGATTAGGTCACTCTGGACTGCTATTCAGCTAATTGCTAATAGCTAATGACGCCAATTAGTAGCACTGCAGCACCACATTTGAGGCGCCCTTCTCAGCAACTGCTATGGCTAACAAAACATTCACTATTTCAGAGTTTCAGTACACTTTATCAACCTGAACAGAACATGACAAATCACTACTGAAAGATAATACATTGTAAAAAATATCTTGCCTGTTTCAGATTTCTGTATTATGAACTCCAAACAGCTATGGAGAGGTGTTTCATTGCATCTAATACATCACGTTTCACTTGGCACATAGGTTATGAGAATCTGCAGCTTCACACCAGTCAACAATGGATTTCAGCATATCAGAGGCTCATAGACAAATTCAATGTTAAGTGTCTCCAGGCAGTACATTCACTGATACAGTGTGAATGTAAGCATAACAGTGGTCCATCTCAGCAAATAAACGCACTGGTCATGGCTTAATTTCATTTTTAATTCACTGTAGGTGTCTTTATTCACAAGACATTTCCATAAATGAACACACTCCATGGAATAGAATTACTTTTAGCCATCGTCAACGAAAATTATGACTAAATATCGTCAACGAACATTTATCAAGTGACAAAAATGAGACGCAAAGTAAATGCGGATCATATGACGATAACTATAACGAAATATATCATGTAATATTGTTGACGAATAAGAATGAGACTAAATTTGGTTTACAAAATTAATATTATGCTAAAAAGTCTCTTAATTTTTGTTGACTAAAACGAGATGAGACATTATTTCCTGTATGATAGGGATGGGAGAAAAAAGTATCGGGATGTCCGACCTTAGAGTTGAACAGCGTTACTACCCAATATGTCCATTGAGAGGCACTGTGAATTAAAGCTATCTAGAGTGGACAAAAGTATTGAGACACGGGGCCAATATAGTGCCAGGGAGAGAGAAATGACACACACACACACACACACACACAGCATTTTGAAAAGCAGCCTTTCCCATATCCATGCAAAAAAATTGTTCTGATTTGGTTGTGTCGACTATATTTGTTCAGGAATAAAAAAAATATTAATGTAAGACTTTTATCAGTTTTACAAAAGTGGGTTTTATGGCAACAGACACACACATTTTTATTGTACTTTTTATTGTACTATTGTACTTTTTAGTGATGTGATGTTATTTTATTCATTTATTTTATTTAAATTTATGTGTGTGCACTTCTAAGCTCTAACGTGTTTGGTTGGCAAAATAAATGTCGTAAATTCAAATCAAAGTGTCTTCCGTGTCTAGAGTGGATGTACAGTATATAATAATATAATAATAAGATAACCTTGACTGGGTTACTAAAAAAGAGACTAAAATAAAACTTTCATTGATTAAAACTAGACTAAAATGTCATCAGTTTACACTGACTAAAACTAAACGAAAATAGTTGTCAGTGGATAATTCTGACTAAAACAAGACTAAAATGTTCAGACTTTTAGTCGGCTGAAACTTGACTAAGAAACTTGACTAGAGTATGGACGTGACTAAGACTAATAAAACTAAAATGACAGCTTGACACAAAGACTAGACTAAAACTAAAATTAAGACAGGGAGCCAAAAACAAAACTACAGCCTCATCAGCATTAAGTGTGTTACTGAACACCACAAAACATCCTTCCCACTACCATCAGACTCTATAACTCCTTCCCCTGTCACACACCCATCCATCAGACTCTATAACTCCTCCCCCTGTCACACACC
>JBBPDC010000135.1:23893146-23906709 GCA_037974485.1 Hemigrammopetersius urotaenia
GGACAAGTCACTGAAATATCAAGGTGAAATTCATCATAGCTTGCGTAGTATAGACACAGCTCCCTCTGTCCGGGGGGAGGGGGGGGGGGGGTGCAGTTAACGGCGATATTTTTTTTATCGCACGATAAGAATCTCGCGCCGTTATATATATATATATATATGTATATATATATATGTATATATATTACAGTACGGTGGGTACAGAAAGTATTCAGACCCCCTTAAATTTTTCACTCTTTGTTATATTGCAGCCATTTGCTAAAATAATTTAAGTTCCTTTTTGTCCCACATTAATGTACACACAGCACCCCATATAGAAAAACTGAAATATCACATGGTCCTAAATATTCAGACCCTTTGCTCAGTATTTAGTTGAAGCACCCTTTTGATCTAGTCTTTTTGGGAATGATGCAACAAGTTTTTCACACCTGGATTTGGGGGTCCTCTGCCATTCCTCCTTGCAGATCCTCTCCAGTTCTGTCAGGTTGGATGGTAAACATTGATGGACAGCCATTTTTAGGTCTCTCCAGAGATGCTCTATTGGGTTTAAGTCTTGCAGCTGCAAAACACCCCCACAGCATGATGCTGCCACCACCATGCTTCACTGTTGGGACTGTATTGGACAGGTGATGAGCAGTGCCTGGTTTTCTCCACACATACCACTTAGAATTAAGGCCAAAAAGTTCTATCTTGTTCTCATCAGACCAGAGAATTTTAGGCTTCCGTCTTTTTTAATACTCTGCACAAATGTCAACTCTGTGTTTTTCTGTCAATGTGGGGTGCTGTGTGTACAATTTCCATGAAATGTTTGAGTGAAAAAAGGAAGGGAGCACAATGCAAAAATTTTAGACCTTAATTACCTTGCTAGGGGTATGACTTGTTCACAGTCCTTGCTAGGAATGCACCCGGAGTTGTCAAACCTTGTCCCAACAATCGACAGCCATGGTTCCTCTAAGCGGCTGCCTAGCACTCTGAACATTAAAATAATTGATGGACACGAAGCAGCAGAAGGCTATAAGAAGATAGCTAAGTGTGTGCAGGTGGCTGGTTCCTAAATTCGTAATGTAATTAAGAAATGGCAGTTAACAGGAATGGCTGAGGTCAAGTTAAGGTCTGGAAGACAAAGAAAACTGCTAGGGAACTGCTAGAGGAATTGCTTGAAAGACTAATCAACAAGATTTAGTAGAATCTTGAGTGATGGCGCACTCTTCTGTGCAGCGACACCTGCACAAATATGACCTTCATACAAGAGTCATCAGAAGAAAGCCTTTTCTGCCTCCTCACCAAAAAAATGTGCATCAAAGGTTTGCAAAGACCTTCTAAACAAGCCTGGGGCATCTTGGAAACAAGTCCTGTGGACTGATGAAGGTTAAACTAAGCTTATTGACCCCAGATTGCAAGGTATGTTTAAAGAAAGATGTGTTTGTAGAAAAACGGATAAAGAGTTTCATGAAAAGAAACCTTGTCCTACTATTAAGCACAGGGGTGGATCAATCTTGGTTTGGGCTTGTGTTACAGCCAGTGGCACGAGGAACATCAGTTAAATTGTGGAAGCAAACATTACAGTATCTGTAAAAAGCTGTTGATGAAAAGAGGATGGCTTCCACAACTGAAAAAATATTATCAATTTTGCTTTCGCCCTCATAGTTTTCTGATCTAAACATAATAAAGTCTATAGATAGACCTCAGAAGGGCAATATATGCAAGCCCATGAATTTCACAGAACTAGAACCTTTTACAAGGAAGAATAGATAAATTTCACCCAAACTGAAGACTCAGTTGGCTACAAAAAGCATTTACGAGGTGTGCCTCTTGCTAATAAGGGTGTTACATACATATATAAGAGACCTACCCTAAGAGACTTGCCTTTGTGGGCCTACCCTTTTTCTTTTTTCTATAAGGTTGATATAATATCAGCTGGGAGTGGACAAGAAATATAGAAGTATATTATGGTATATGGTATGTAGTTTCAGAAGTGTGTAACAGAAGTGTACATATAAGAAATTAGCCCAGCTGGTTGTGTGTGTGTGTGTGTGTGTGTGTGTGTGTGTGTATGTGTGTGTGTGTGTGTGTCTGTTTAATTCACACAGTCAAAAGGCCATGCCAGCTAATCCTATCACTGTGAGAGCTTTGCCCTCTTAAAGCCTGGTAAAGCAACGCGGTCCAGCACACATGCTTCAGCTCTGGTAGGCCTGGCTCAAACAAGGGCTGTGGCGTCAAAGAGCTTATGAAAATATTGGAGCATATGGACAATGTGACGCGCTTGCCAATTTGACGTCCATGGCACTAATTTGTTTGCGCTGATCAGCTGATGAGAGCTTTAGCCAAGACAAGCAGTCCCAGACTGGGTTGTATGCTAGAAGGCAGGCAGCGCTCGGCTAGCATTTGTGTGCCAGAGTAAACGCATGGAGCCCAGATCAGGACAGGGCAGGGGACTGAGCCAAGCCAGGAGCACTGTACGGCCTTCAGAACAGCATAACAGTAAGATACACAGGATACACATGTAGAACAAAACCTCTTATCTCCACAAACATTACAGGACAAGCAAAAAGTTATTATGTAAGATGATGTAAAAAGATGCTGGATCGTTCCGTTCAGTCTGTTTGTCTACAAATTTTGAGACAAAGTTCTACTGGAGTGAAAATGATCAAAGATTTGCATTGGGCCCAGACTTTTGCAGGGCTTGGACTGTGCGTCAAATGTGAAATACATTTTATATAAGTTAAATTAGCCGCAAAGCTTACTTGAGATAAGATATGGAATAATTTATCATTGATTTGCTTTGAGTTAAAAATGTTAGTTATTGCTTTGTGGTGCTTAATTCTTTGTTTCATCTGTTGACCACAACATACAGTGCATTTCATCTTCTCTCAGAATTCTGTGTTAGTTTGTTACTGCTTGGAGAGAGCAACCTCTGTGTTTTAATTCAGAATTAAACTTTGTTTTACTGTTGTGTGTACAGAGTGTCATTATAGAGAGCTACATACAAATTATAATTATAGTTTTTTTATTTTACTTTCTCCATTCTGACCAGCCTCAGAAGTCCCAGAGGAATGTCTGTGGGTGTTAGGATAGATCAAGGCAATGACATGATCGAACAGATCATTAGTCAACAAGGCTGGCTCGCAATCTCGGTTCCAGGTTATCCTAAGAGTGTTGGAGTTGAGATTAGGACTCTGTGCAGGCCAGTCAAGATCTTCCACACCAAACTTATTCAGCCATGTCTTCATGGAGCTTGCTTTGTGCACTGGGGCACAGTCATGCTGGAATACATTTTTTTTTCTGCAAAACTGTGTCCACAAAGTAGGAAACATTTTCCAAAATGTCTTGGTGTGCTGAAGCATTAATAGGAGATATCAATAAAAGGTGTATCCAAGTACTTTTGTCCATATCGTGTGTGTATGCATGTATGCATATATATACACATAAAGAGAGAGAGAGAGAGAGAGAGAGAGAGAGAGAGAGAGAGAAAGAATAACATTCCAAATTTGTATTACTCATTGTATTCCTGTGCCAGCCAAATCATTCTGTAGAGATTTGTCTTATATGTATGTTTAGACCTTGTCTTGACTTCAATGACTGTCCTTAATCTCCAGTTCTTAAGACATTCAAGAATTACAAGCAGGAAGTTCTTTTCATATTTCTTAACATTATTTTTAGCTCCCCAGTCAACTGCTTGGATGGCTGTTGAGTATAAGAACAATACCCTGAAAAGTTTCTTCATCATCATGTCAGGCATGCCTAGACTTCCACATGTAACCACACTATTGCCAATACCTTCACAATATAGCATCTTTCCAGATTGTACAGAATGGTCATTTCAAACCAAGAATACGTGACTGGATTGTGTGTTATGATAGTAGTGACTAGTTCCCACCAATTAAACCATTAAAAAAAAATAGGTCGAATCACAGCCGCGTTGGCCAAACTTGCTTTCTGCAGTCCATGAACACAGAGCTCTGTTGAGCGCTAATACAGTAACTGGGAAACAGAGGAAGGGGTAATGTACTAGGAGAATGCAGTGTGCGGTCTGCATGTGTGCGAGTTCTGGATGGCTCCTTTACCTGCTGTAGGCCCAGATAGAGCTTGTGTCTGTGTGTGGCTTGTCTGTGACGATGGAGCGTGTGTTGCCGCTGCAGTGTGCATTGACGGGGTAAAGTAGGGCATGCTGGAGAAGCGTGTGTGTGTGTGTGTGTGTGGAAAGGGACAGCTGCAATGCAGACAGCCCTTGAGGGAGAAGCAGTGAGTAATAGCAAACTCGTGCCTCCATTCACGATGCTCCCTCCATTCACAGAGCTCTTCAGAAGCTCCATTCACTTTACACACACACACAGCCAACCAGGTGAAAACAATGCACTCATCACTTACCTATAGTCAAAAGTATTTACACAGGATCCAGCAGTGGAATCATACAGAGCAAAAATGAATCATAATATAATAACAAGGATAGCTTGTGCTGCTGTAAAGTGGTTCAGGGTGGAGTTTTATTAGGGTGATGTATGTATTGAATTATTGTCTTGGTGTAATGTCCAACCTTCTTCATTCACTGCCTGTGAGACGTTAGTTTAGAGGATTTCATATTTAGTAGTATCCGTTATTCCCTCTGTCCCATAGTATATCCCGTGCAACAGGATGGAACACATGGTGCCCCTTGAATGGAGATGTTGAATATTATTGCAGCTTCCTGTTTTGCATATTCAACAAATACTGTTAAATGCAGTCAAATATTACATTTATGAGATGTTTGGGGTAAATGAGGCTGAAGGTGTTTCTAACAATGCAGACTGCAATGTGTCAGGTATAACTGGCATCAGAACAAAAAATTGTACTGTATTTCCGAAAAGGTGACTTTACAGATAAATGACTTAACTTTAACTTTGAATGAAGGTTAATATAACAAGATAGTAATTAGTCATTCTCGATCACACAAAAAATGCATTACCTTACACATTTACCACTGTAAAATGACTTCAAAAACATATAATAAAGAGAGAAATAATTGGAGTGTGGATGTCAGAGCCCTCCATGGGTCACCCCCACCAAACAGTCCTGAACATAGGTGAACACAAAAGTAAAGAAATGTTTTATTAAGAAAAACATTCAAAAATGAGACAATCCAGACAATCACTGGCCTTGGGGCGCCCAGGGAGTAGTGTGTGGGGATGGTACCTTGCTCACGGGTACCTCAGTGGTGCCACTAGCAGTCCTAGGAAGCCATGACCTTCTGATCGCAGGGGCAACTCCCTAACCACTAGGCCACCAGGGATTATGTCAAATAGATAATTACCAATAAAATCTTGTTACATTAACTTGCATTAAAAATGCAATGTATGGTCTGGTATCAGTAGGTTATCTGGACATGAAGTGTGACATGTAGTCACGTGTGAACACACCACAGCACATCAACAACGTGAAATTCTTTCCCTGCATTTAACCCATTCAACAAGTGAAGCAGGGGGCCTGCCACGAAACAGGGCACCCAGGGAGCAGTGTGTGGGGACAATATATTGTACATGGATACCTCAGTGGTGCCACTAGCAGTCCTGTAATTCAAACCCATAACATTTTGATCACAGGGGCAAACCACCAGGCCACCAGCTGTCCCAGCCTAAGTGCATAACGTATGGCTAACCCTTTCCTGGTTGAGCAGTGAATGACTGTAAATGTATGTGGCAGTGAATGTACAAGACTTTTCATGTGTGAGATGAAGGGAGGTCGATCTCAGTGTAGGACTGAGAACAGACACGCTTGCCATTAAACCCCACTGATATTGTCCCCAGCCTCCAGCTGGCTAGTGGTTATGACGAAATCCAGATGTTGAGGTAGGGAACAGCTGCAGTCGTTTCGCTTCGCCTTAGAAAATGACTCATTAGCTGCAGATATTAAACGCCATCCAACACCAGAGAGACACGACGGAGCTCTAGTTCTGCTGCTTCACTCCGAGCTTTCCGATTATGTTTCTCCTTCCCTCGCGTCTTCATTTGTCATAATGCAGAAAGGAGGCGGGATCTGTTTTTGTTCCTTTTCCCCTCTTTCTTTCTTTCTCTCAGTTGTTCTCCCCTTCGGCTCTCTCTCTTTCAGATTCTCTTTCTCCCCCCTTTCTCTCTCCTATCCCCCCTCTCTCTGCAGCATTGCAGGTACGGAGCCACTGGCGGGACAAAAACAGGAAGCGTAAACGCCGTTGCCACGCACTGTAACCATGACAATCGTCCGCATAGCGTGTCTCATTTGTTTATTTTGCTTTTTGTTAAACTGTACATTAAAGTGCAAAACTACGCATTGTCGTGTTATTATGAGGCCACGTGGCTCGGAGTGCCCCCTTCCAGTTACTCAGTTGTACTGTTTTGTTTTTGTGTGTTTGGTATCTCGTTTTTCCACCAAGTAAACAGAGTAGAGGCACAAACGTCGTGTTTTGGAGATTAAAGGGGTTGAAGGAGAAATCGCGTCGATTTTTCGTAGTATTTGACGAGACCGTGGCCAGGGGCGCGCGCGTTTAAAAGGCTCTGCTCGCGGAGAAGAAGGAACCCGCGCGTTTACCTGCGGCACGTGCCGCGTCGTTCTTCCCCACCCGTATTCAGAAAAGCCACGCCCACACTACTGGGGTTGGCTGTTGAAAGCAGAGAGGACGCCCGTAGGTACGAAATAACCAATGCGCGGGGGGGAAAGGCGGAGCAATACTGGCGTGGGGCGTGATCTTTCTGAAAACAGGTGGGGAAAGAAAAAAAAGCAAGAATACGCGGTTTTGCCTTTTTACCGCAGGCTGTTGGGGGGGACGGAATGATGGAGCTGGATGAAGGGAGGGAGGAGAAGGAGGAGTGGTGGGAGAAATGGGTAGTAGCGAGCGTGTGAAGTGAGCGTGGTCTCTGTTTTTCGTCGCTCCTCCACTTTTTGTTGTGTTGCTGGTCACCCCCTCCCCATCCAGCAGCGTCCATGCTAAAGTAGGAGGATTTTTTTCCCCGCATCAGCATCTAAACACACTGAGACACGGCAGTTGGGACGTGGGTCAGGATGCCAGTGAATGCCACCTGCCTTTCCTAAAGACAAGGAGAGAGGGAGCGTTTGCATTGCAGGGGGGACCCCATGGCCAGTGAGCTAGAAGGTTGGATATGTTTTCAGTAAGCTTAGTGTCTGTATGTATATGTGTGTGTTTGTGTGCATGTGTTTGTGGGCGTGCAGTCTTGTCTGTGAAAGAGAAAGTTGTGTGCACTTGGACAACTATACCACCCTTTACATCACTGGAGGGCCAACTTGTCTGTGCACTTGGCATTGGTCAGAATGGGGAATTTTGGAGATCTTATTCAAAGAATGCCAACTGCTTCGTTATAACCGATTAATTCCCATACTTCTTTGTTTTTTTCCATCCTACCATGCTCATTTGAGGCTAGTTACACCTTTCACATATCTGCAGCAGCTGCTGGTAATAATGGGAAAGATGTACAGTCACTTGGCTGTATTTTAACACACATTTTAAAAGAATTATTGCATACAGTTCTTCTCTCATTAGGAGAGGAAATCTGAAATATTGTCTCAGCATGGTGGGGAACAGCAGGCAGTGTGCTTTTCTCACCCCGCCCCCCCAAATGATTTTTTCCCCATTGGGAATGGGATGTGATTAGATATCATTGACTTACTCTCTTTAGAGCAGCGGCTCTCATTTGTAGACATTATAGTCAGAGTTTTCCTGTCCTACCACACCGGATCCGACTCATCACCTCATTAATAAGGCCTTTATGGGGTTGTAATGGATATGTTGGAAAAACACTAAACTGTCCAGAGACTCTGCCAGCAGAGCAAAGAAACCTGCTGTAGAGCACGAGTGATGTCTAAAAGAAGTTCTAAAAGAAGCTGCTGTCATGCAGTCAAAGGATGTCTTATAAAGATCTCTTTTTTGGGGGGGTTGGGGTTTTTTGGGGGGGGGGTTTTGGTGACCAGCCAGCAACCTGTTGATAAACTAAGAATGGAGGCAGTAGAGCTCTATGACCTCGGTACCGCAGCTCATCGAACTTATTGAGGCAACAGAAGCTGTCAGCACACTTACTATCAGTAGTATTTCAGTAGTTTTGTAGTATCAAAGTAGTATTTCAAAAAGGTTTTCTTTATTTGTAAAGCATCCACAAGAGGAGGTGTAACATTTTACTTGAACTCTGTCTCTCTGACTCACAGCTTCATCTTCTTTGTTGTTTAAGTAAAATTCCTGCACTTATTTACGGCTTCAAATGCCATTCCCTTGCCAGTATTTGTTATTTATATACACTTTTAATAATGACTTTAAAGCTGATAAAATAGTGTTTAAATAATAACTCTGTGGCCTCTCATGTTATCACTGTCATAAGGTCCCATCCCTCCAGACATGGTACCTTTAATGTGCCAGTATCGGTCATATTTTAACATGAACATTTTCGAACCTCTCTTTAGCCCTTATAATTAAACATGCTATTTTGTTTTGTTCAAAACAAGCTGTAATTGCAGCTCAATTGGGAGTGAACAATACCATTTAAAACTAATCAGTAATATCATTTTTTAAAAAGCAGGTCAAATAAAATTTTCATGGCTTTGGTGTTTTTGTTAATGTGATGTGATTTTATTTCGGACAGTTTCTGCCTGTCCATTCATCATGAAATGCTCATGCAAAGACAAAGTGCACAGGCATTTTCAGAAGTATATATTTGTCAAAAATGAGTTCTGTAAAAGCAGTGTGTCCACAGAGGGTATTTCTGAAAGAAAACCACGCAGTCAACTGGAAGTAGATACTTGAGAGATTGGGTCTTTAAAAATAGAAAGCTGTGGTTAAGAGAGAAAGACAGGCTGCAGGGGAAAAGGCTCTTTTATGGCTGGTCATTATAGTTTCTGCAGTAAAATTACGCAGGACTGCACTCATGTCTCTTACAGCATTGCAGAGTGCCCTAAACTTTTCCCTCTCTTTTGAATTGATGGAGTACATGGAGCTAAAGCTCAGCCTGAGTACTAGGCACCTGCCCAGCCAGTGCTAATGGAAAGAAGCGGCTCATGCCTAATGTTGAAGCATGTCAAACAGATACGACTAAAGTGAGAATGCTGCGTTAGTTGTTAGTTTCTTTAAAATGAATCAACCAGAACGTTTACATTGATAAACTACATCTTTCCTGTTTGTTTTTCTTTTTCTTCATGGATGACTTGCATGGCACCTTTAAAGCAAGTGACAGTATTTCGACAAAATAATAGTATTATTGTACTATAATTATTATAGTATTTTTATATTATTTTTCAGTGGCAAGAAATAAACATTTTGTTTGCTTATTTTGGTAAAAAACTGAAACTCTTACAATGAATGTTAAGAAGGCCAGTGATGACAGAATAATTATAGGCACTCATTTATTCAATCATCATCAAATCATACTGACGTATTATAGCATAATCATCGCAGCACACTCTGAAAGTGAGCACTTTCTTTTTTACTGTGTGCAACAGGGGTCCGGCAGTTCATTTGCATTAATTGCGATAGCAGGCAAAGGCCATTCTAAGACTGAATAAATATTTGGTTTGTTAAGCCTCGATTGGCCATCTTGAACCGTGCAGACCTTGGAGCTTGAATATATAAGGTCCCATGCCATGAAAGTTTCACTTTGAGATTTTTTTAAACATTAATACAAGTTCCCTGCCTATGGTCCTGCAGTGGCTAGACAAGTGCTTTGATCAGATGGCGCGATCTGGAATTTGGCCCTGTATGTCGTCATACTGGGAAAGGTTACCTCCCCTTTCTCATGCTTTGCCTGCCCAGAGAATTTCACCCCCCCCACTTTAAAAAAACTAGCTCCACCGACTTTCTGTACTATGTGTGAGAGACCACTTTTGCCTGTAGAGTGAAGCTTGGCAGTCACTCGGTGCTTAGATATAGAAATGAGCACAAATGAATTTTTTTAGTTCCTTCACGCGAGCCTCTGAAGAACCAGTGGGTTAATTTTATTTTCTCTGGAAATGCACAGACACAATATGCAGCTGGTCTTGCCGAACGGCTGAAAATTAAGTCTGGATCAGTACAGATTCTACTTGGCTCAGCTACAAACCTCAGACAAGTAAATCAACGCTATATAATTTTGTTGCTCTGCTGTGTATGGTTACCTAGCTTTTTACCCTTAGAATGTGTCTGTGACATTAGTAAAGGTAGATAGCGTCCGGTATGTGTGTGAATGGTGTGTGAATACACACATTAACTTGAGTGTTGTGCTTCGTGCTGCTGTTAGTGTTATGGCATGCGCAAGATCTCCCTTTCCCCTCATTGAAATGACTATGAGTGAGCACCTCTGCAAACCAGGGTGATCAGATGAGAAGGGGTAAAATTTGAGGAGTCTTACAGCAATGGGACTATAGGCACTGTTCTGAACTGCTTGGCTATCAAGGAACTGTCCCGAATCTCACTACAGACAAATACAACTGGCTTTTACCAGCTAAGTGACCATAGTAGCAATTGCTATACACTGTAAACATTAGCACATTGTACCGTGGCCGCAAGCTGGCCCCTCCCCAACCCTCCACCTTGCTCCACCTCTCTCCTCCTCGCCCTGCCTCTCTCCTCCTCATTATCATTTAAAGCTACAGATACAGAAACAGCGCGCCCTCTGGAAATCTCATTACGGGACTGGCTCAAAATGACTGTAATTCTGCACCAAGGCTGAATTTCGGACAGAGACATCAAATACAGTATTAGGGGACCACTAAGACCAATATAAAAGCATAAAAAATCTGCATGTCATGGGACCTTTAAAGGCTATCATAAACCATCAAGCTGTAGAGGACTGAGCGGAGCTAGGAGGGAACGGCAGCAGATGGTTTATGTCATTTCAGATCCTCTTATTACCCACCAAAGTCATGCAGGCCTTTCTGATCTTCTGGTCCAATGAAAAAACTACAGGTAGTGCATCTCATTGCTGCCCTACTCTAAAGAAAGTGGAACAGGGTAGAAGTTGGTTCGAACTGCTTCTGAGGTTTGGGCTGAGGCTGAGGTATTTTGCTTGTCTAAAATAAAATGTTGCTTTTCATTGTTTATTTAAAGTATTTATCTGAGTTTGAATGAGCAGTTCAGTGTCTTATTACCACAAGGCCTTATGTTTTAAGCTGAATGTTATGAACATAATGATTTACTTTCGATTTACATTCTATAAAAAACATTTGTTTGATATAATGTTATCCAGGGGTTCCCAAACCTTTGCACATGACTGTGAGTGAGAGATAATGTAAAGTCCTCAAGGCTACAGCTATACTTTATTTCAGCTCAGAGGACATTGTAGCTCGCAATAGAATAACTGACTAAAGGATTGCTGGACCAGTGCATAAAATGTTTTGACATTCAAAACTTGACATTCCTTTCTCCACTATCGAGTCTGGTTTTCCTTTTTCATTTTTATTCTGAAAGCTGGGTCTGCCAACAGCACTCAGGGGTCCAGTCCTCTCCATCAATATTGAAACTGATGGTAAAATCTTCCATGTTACTGATTGTTTTATCGGGTGAGGTCTTGCCAAATTGCTCCTGTAACAAGGGCTGCTATAATTAGATACAAATTACCGTTACTTATGAATTTCCATTATGATAAGTGAACTGACTACTTGCTGTATGACATGAAAGATGTCAGTCAGAAGCATGAAATCTAGTGCCAATGGCAGCGGTTTGTTGTTTTTTGATCCACCATTAGGAAGAAATACTGGACCTTCATACATTAGTATGGCCCATCCGGAGATTATAGAACTTTTTGCAGTATTCTGCAAAAGCCATATAATAATATACATGTATAATGTGCTTTTGTTATCACTGACCATACCTGCAGGTCACTCATATACATTGTATATTCAAAGGATGGAACATTGCTTTTTTTATTTTATGCATCAAAATTCACATAAAGACAGTTTGAACACTGAGTACGTTACGTCTGGAATCTGTTTTGGCTGGCCCTATTCTCAGCCGTGGTAATGCATTTGTTCTTGTATCCGTAAACTGCGTCATATCATGAGACATAAAGCAAGTGATTGAACCAGGGCACGTCTGCAAGCATGGGCACAGCATTTTGTCTTAGAGCATCCCAGTGTCGACCTGATATGATTTGCTGCTTGTTTGTATGGAGGCTAAATTGGAGGGGTCCATTCAAGCAGAAGGAGAAGGAACATTAAAGCCTGCAGAGGTGCACTGAGTGCACCACGAGAAGATTAAACAGCAATATGCATCTGGCTCTTTCTAGATACAGGATTCTTGAATCTGGTGTTGTTTCACATTTGCACATAACCATAATATACCACTATTAAACTAGAATGTTTATACCTGGTCATTGCATAAAAGTAAGGTATAAGGATTGTATTCAGATGATTTAGGGATTTTCAGACTCATGCACATTTTTAGATTTAAGATTTAAATCTGATCTCTAAAACTGCTTTAAAAGGTGGCCTAAGAGGCTGCTTACACATAGGCTAGCCACTTTACAAGTCTTGTATCCAGATAATGTCCAGATAAGATCCTATCAGAAAAGGATTGAGATACATTTGCAGGAAATAATGTGTGTAAACAGGGTCTAAATGAGACGTTTGAGCCACTTCCAAAGTTGATTTTTCAGAATGCAAATTCAGGACATCATTGAGGAAACGGTTCAGAACTGAAATCAAAATAATGTAAATGGAGTGCATTTTCAGTGTTTGCATACAATTACGGCAAAAACAAATTTGCTTGGTTTGTGGCTAGCCAGTGGCAGGATAAACTAGGAGATCCAGCACAGAGAACGCTGGAGTTTTCCCAAACCAAGTGCCTTCTTGCCAAGCCAAACTTGTCGACTTGAACAGGGAAGGGGGAAAAGTTAACTTGAAATTATCCTGACATAAAACCGATCTTAATGTGGTAAATGATGATTGGTTTCCATTGGTTGTTAGCAACGTTAGCATGTGTAGTTGAGCTTTTCCTTTATGTGCCATGTCACTAATTTACTCTAAATAATCTGTTCAGATCAATGTCTGTTTTTTAGACAAATAGTTAACAACCTCAAAAAGTATTTTGTACTGAAAAAGTATTTCTCTAACAAGTATGCTCTACCCTAAATACTCCTAGATGGAGGTGTCCAAGCCATCAACTAAATAAGTGTTTGAGTGTTTTGTGTGATGTTCCTCTTATTGTTGCTGTAATAACTGGTGGTGCACATGGTCCCTCCTCTCTGCATTGTCTCCAGGCGTGCTTGGCATGTGGAACATGCAGCTGATAAAGCCTCCCAAGTCACGACTCTCAGAACTACCCACTTCCCTTCACTCTCTCTAACGCTGGAGAGCCTCTAGTGGGGCCAAACAGACACTAACCTGCCTCTTTTACCATTGACCTGCATGCGAAAATACAAACACATCCAACACTGAGAGACTATTTTAGTTCTGAATGTATGTCTGTGGGCTTTTTTCTCCTCACATCAGGTGGCTAAAAACCTGAGTAGGAGTCAACATCAGGAGTGAGTGTGTTAAATGCTCCACATAGCTGAATGGCAGAATTGGGGAGGTGTGTGTGTGTGTGTGTGTGTGTGTGTGTGTGTGTGTGTGTGTGTGTGTGTGTGTGTGTGTGTGTGTGTG
>JBBPDC010000135.1:23918952-23930061 GCA_037974485.1 Hemigrammopetersius urotaenia
TCTCCCACTTTCTGTCTCTGCCTGTATGTTCTCTCTCTCTCTCTCTCTCTCTCTCTCTCTCTCTCTATCTCTCTCTCTCTCTCTCTGTCTGCATATTTTTTACTCATGTTTCTCTGTCTCTCTTTTTCTTTTTCTTCTTCTTGCTCATTCACTTGCTCTTTTTATGTCGCTACACCATGCTCTCCCTCTCCTGTCTGTCAGTCTTTCTGCCTTTCACTCTGTCTCCCCTCTCCCTCTTTTTCTTTCCCCCTCTCTCTTACTTTTTCTGCCTCCCTCTCTCTCTGCCTCCCTCTCTCTGCCTCCCTCCCCCCTCTCTTTCTGCTCCTAGCAAAAGCCAGAACTTAGAACACCTCTAGCTATCCAATTACCTCTCCCCCTCTGAATCCTCTACTGCATTCAGACACACACATGCACGCGCCCTCTTTTGTCCCCCAGGACACTGTATGGATGATGATGGATGTCGTTATTTTACCCAAATAATATCCGCCACCACCCAGTGGTGCTGGTTCCCTCTTGGCCATGAATGGAAGTAGAGCAGCAGGAGAAGACACAGTCAAACAAAGGCTGGGCTAAACTCTTGAGAGAGTTGCTGGACGCAGTAGAGTTTACTGTTCTGTTTTTTAAGTGTACAGAATAGCAAAGCATCTCTGCAAAGCATCAGTGGAGTGACTCAAAGCTTAATGTAAGTGGTTGCTGCCATTTCCTAGTCGGCCACCCCGATGTCTTGTTGGACAGTGATGACTTACATGACCTCTAAGCTGCGAATCACTGCACAACCACTCTAGGTAACCAAACACACACAGCTTGTATACCGGAATAGCACAACTGTCGAACAGACATAAGCGTTTGTTTACGCTGTAATCACACCCAAAGTTTTGTGAGGCTTTAGTGGGTGGTAAGTGGTTCTGTTATATGTCTTGGTAGGCACAGTGTGTCTCTCTTTTTCTTCATGCTCACGTGTTCTGCACTGGCCCTGTTCTACACTGTTCATTCATAGGCTGATGCTAATGCTGCGACGAGCCACACACAGCATCGCTCCTGTCGCCTAGTTACTGCTCAGCAGCAGGTTGCCACAGAAACAAGCTCCTGGCAGCAGCACCTCAGCAAGAGACGCTAAGGCAGCCTTTAGGCAGCGGTGATGCAGTGTGCACTCGCCCCATGTGGTCATCTCACACACCTGCCCCACACAGGCCTTCTGTTCCCCATAGCGGTGCATAATACAGTGATGCATTGTGGCAAGCTTAGTGCGCCTATATTTAAATTTAAGTCAATTCAAATTATTTATAACGATGTGGCACAAAGTGGACACATTGTTGGCCATACTTAAATTCACAGATAGCTTTTGTTTGTGGAAGTCTGACAATTCTATTTATTTTGTTGCTCCAGTTACATATGTGTGTATTTAATGTGTTTTTGAAAATATTCTGAATTGTAGTAAATGTAACTGCGAGGTTTAAGGTAACTTTTCACAGAGCTGGATATTGGATAATTGTGAGGCATGAGATCGTTCAGTACTGTTCAGAATCAGAGACCAATATTCAAGCTATTCACAATAACTGAACAATTATTTAAAATGATTAGTTATTCATTTTGATTAATAATTTTATATAGTAATGATAAGTTCAATGTCTTTCAGTGTCTAAAATAAAAGCAGGAAACTGAAAACTGGACGCCTAACATTCACGCAAGGGATTAAAGACTGTGAAAAGAGTCCCCATCACTTAATGCTCTCACTTCTGTGATAAAATCAGGCTCCACTTATCATATCTGAAAAAAAATCCACAGGTGTTTCTGTCTGTCCTTCCAGTGAGAAAGACAAAAGCCTGTCTACATCCGGTCGTTGAGGGCATTTTTTATTGGCTGTGTGGACAGAACCCATTTGGATTGATGCTGCGCCCACCTTTGCTTGTATGTTTATACTAGGGGATGTTTGCAAAAGAGTTTATCTATAGTATTATGTTACATTTTGAACAGTAACTTTAACAGTGTTTATTTTTTTTAATTAAATTTTTAATTAAATGAGCCCAGTCTTAGTTAGCACTTTTTATTTTAAGAGCCTAGTGCTACATAAACAGTCAATATTCTATACCAAGCTATGTGAACATCTGAATTTATTTGGACCACAAAGTAATTTCAAACCTTATTTGAATCAGATCCATTCAATAAATTCCATTCCAAAATCAGTGAAGTAGGATTTACATCTTTACAATGAATCTTTGCAATGAATTTCTGTGCCATTATGTAGTACTGTCTGACTGAACTGGCTGTATTCTCCCATTTGTGGTATTTAAATATGATAAAAGCATCCATTACACACAACACACCGACCCACAGCAGTATAATGTCAGTGCAGCATTTGGCTAAATTCAGTGCTCTGACTTATGTGTTTGTTTGGCAACAATAATTATAGAAATATTGACAGCATCTCTGTCAGGATCCTGATTGCTGTTGATTAGTGGAATGACTGAATACAATCAAGCATCCAAAACAATGATTAAAAGCAAATACGAGCCAAAATTCGAGAGCAGAACCCTTTCATAACTGTGGGTAAGCCAGTAAAGCCACCATGCTGTTTCACTGGAGCAGTAGGCATAGAAGCTTAGCTTTGAGTTAGACTTTGGATAGGCAGTTGGTGTCCTCATTTGATGAGAGCAGAATGTCAGTCAGCTCTGTTGGGTTTTAGATTGCTGTTATACCAAGCCTTTGTCCTAAATGTGTGCACAATGTCTTCTCTAGCTTGATAAAATAAAAGTCTCAATTTGGAGCCTCTCTATACTACATACAGGTCTATAGAATCTACATTATGTGTCGAAAAGTTTGTAGACATCCACTATTCCACTATTTCTTCTGAAATCAAGTGTATTATAAAGACGTTTCTCCTCCTTTTGCGCCAGTTACTTTTCTAATGGCTGGACATTAGATGTGAGAACACGGCTGTGTGGACATTGCATTTGGCCACAAGAACATTACTGAGACCTGATCTTCGAGGTATCAGATGGAGCCCCATCACTCCAGTCCTACTCCAGAGTCCAATGCTGGGTGACTTTATACCCTTTTAGCTGACATTGGTCATGGTGACCTCAGTCTCATGTGTGTCTGCTCCAGAGCGTCCCATCCAATTGGCAGTGCTTTCTGGGGAGATTATATAAGCTGTGTGCGTGCAACACCTAGCAGCTGAATTCACAAATTAGAAGAGGCGCCTGGAAACATTTGAACATATTTAGATGTATCTGGCTCCCTGTGTGCTTGTGGTAAACAGTTCTGTTACTGGTTTCTGTCAAGTAGGGCTGCAAAACATGGCCAATATCTGTATCTGTATTTGTTTAGTGCTCAACATTATCAATAGATTTATTGGAATCTGAACTGGAAGTGTGTGAGATGGACACCATAGAATCATCATACTTTCACAGTTCTGTGGTGTGATTGAAACACTCAACCAGGGTACATTAATGTTTGATTTTGGGAAAGGTACCATGGACAAAACACTTTCAAAAGTGGGGAGTGTGCTTATTTAAAACAAACGAATAAGAAAAATATACAATAAAAAAATAACAATAATGCATACAAGTAAATATATTGTTTATGAATTTATGGCTTTCATGTCAAATAATAATTACTGTGCATCTGTCTGCTGTGTGGGTTGTAAATTATCAGTGGCTTGCTGCCTATTGCAGTTCACTTTGTAGAAGGTCACAGGTGTTCACAAGTCCACAAGTTCACTGGTGCAGTAAAAGAAGTGTAATTGTGAATGTGGCTGTGTTACAGATAACCAGTTCAGAATGTCCATCTTGGAGCGACTGGAGCAGATGGAGCGCAGGATGGCTGAGATGGCCGGCCAGCAGCAGCAGAGCAATGGAGCAGCTGGAGGCGCAGGGGCAGGAGCAGGGGGAGGAGGGGCAGGAGCAGGGGGTGGTGGCAATGGAGGAAACAGCAGCAACAGCCAGTCTCAGGTACTGTCATATACCTTTAACGGACTTTAATTAGTCTGATAGTTTTGTAACTTATAAACCCTTTCAAATCATTACTCTAGAAGTTCCATGCGTCCACAACCTTAAGTTGGGTGACTTTATACCCCTTTAGCCAGTGCTTGACATTGGCAGTGATCACCTTAGCCTTTCTGTGGACATGATATAAATCGTGTGCACACCTGTGTCAGCAGTGGGGGGAATCATAAAGCAGCTTGGCGCCTGGATACATGTGTGCATATTTGGGCATTTTAGGCTCCCTGTGTGCCACATGCATGGGGTAAACAGTTCTTTGACTGGTTTCTGTAAAGCAGGGCTTTAAATCATCACCACTATCTGTATTGTATTTATTTTATTGCTCAACAGTATCAGTAAAATGTATTGGGAAGTGTGTGCGGTGGGCACACCAGTAAGCGTAGTTTGTAGTGGTGTATATTGTTTTGTGGCCTGGGTTTAAAAAGCGATGGTCCTTTTTCCATTGGTCAGTACTTTCTAATATTATGGTAAGGGTTAACAAATCAACAGTGATCTTCAAGGTAAATTAAAAGGGTCTTGCATCCACAGTGTGTGTCGGGGCAAGGCCAAACGGGCAGCTCCTTTGAGAGCCGTGTAGTGGTGGTGTGTGAGAAGATGATGAACCGTGCCTGCTGGTCTAAATCAAAACACTTGATCCACTCCAAGACCTTCCGTGGAATGACCTTACTGCATCTCGCTGCAGGACAGGGCTACGCCACACTCATCAAGACCCTCATCAAGTGGCGGTGAGTTAAAGGAGAGCAGTCTCACTCTTTTGCACTGTATTTTTATACAGTTTTTATTTTAAACAATAATGTAAAATATTGGTCTTGTCTCCTAGCACTAAGCATGCTGACAGCATTGATCTGGAGCTTGAAGTGGACCCCCTTAATGTAGACCACTTCTCTTGTACACCTTTGGTAAGTTTTTGGTCATGTATGATCATATAATGAAAAAAATATATAAAGCAGAAAAAAAATAAATTACATCTACTCTTGTTAAAATACTTAAGTACATTTGCTTTGTACTTTTTAGTAGAATTAAGTCATTTACTTTGGTTAACTTGCCTTCAATGACAAGAAAGAACTTGAATTTTAAGTAATCATTATTGAGAAGAAAGGCTAGTTAATTATATTCCGTTCTCCAGCTCCTGAACACTACACTCCAGACTGATGAGTTAAGAGATGCTAAGAAAGGCGCTTTGTTGTCTGAAAACACATCTGTGATACTCTGGTCAGGCCAGCAACGATATTCATGTCATCTTCATGTTTTCACCGTGCCTGTTATCTCTCTGTAGATGTGGGCCTGTGCTCTGGGTCACCTTGAAGCAGCTGTGGTTCTGTACAAATGGGACCGGAGAGCTCTGGCCATCCCAGACTCCCTGGGGCGCCTGCCCCTGTCGATCGCTCGCTCTCGTGGCCACACTAAACTGGCTGAGTGTCTGGAGCAGCTCCAGAGAGAGGAGCAGCAGCAGCCGTCTTCCCGCATAGCCTTCTCCCCCACCTCTGACATGCCCTCCTCCCACAGCTGGATGGTCGCCTGGGCAAGCGATGGTGTGGTAGCCCCCAGTGGGCAGACGAGTGGAATGGTCACCACCACTAGCATCACCCCTAGCAACCTCACCCCTGGTAAGAGCACAGGTTGACTTGTGGCCAGGAAAAGCCAAGAGTCAAATTCACACGTAAACCTATCCCACTTCAATCTGCCGGCCAAGACATTATTCGTGTCCAGTTTTGTTTTTTTACTAGAAACCTACCTTTTACTAAACCATCACACACTTCCCACAAACTGTGTCTGATCGTGGAAGAATTCTATCTAACCTATTAAACCACACACTGATAGAACACTTATATAATGTATTGTGAAACCAAATTATCCTCATCTTTTTATATAAAAGACAATCTTAAATAAAAGAGTTTCAGTTAAAAAACATACCATTCATTCAGTTTTGAATGAAACATCATCACTACGTACAGCACTGTGCACTGCACGTAGACAATGTGCAATTTGTTTTAAGCCATTTGTTTTTCTGTCAGGAAAATCACATTTAACATTTTTCTAAAAAGCTGATATTTTGTGAGCAAGTGAGAATAACAGGTTTGGTTCCAGATTTCTCCTTGATGCCTCCTGCCGTTGTATGGATCTGTGAAATTCCATTATCAGCTCACCTGTTTTAATTTAATGGATTATTGATTGAGTCAAACCAGGTATTTGATGGTAACTACAAGTAATACAAGACTTCCACAAGGGGATTTCTAGAAGCTCCTAATTGCTAATTACTGTATTAGAGTTATTTGT
This sequence comes from Hemigrammopetersius urotaenia, assembly GCA_037974485.1. Lineage (NCBI taxonomy): Eukaryota > Metazoa > Chordata > Actinopteri > Characiformes > Alestidae > Hemigrammopetersius > Hemigrammopetersius urotaenia. The sequence goes on from JBBPDC010000135.1 coordinate 23,925,231, forward strand.
GTGTGTTCTAATAGAAGATTTTTCTTTTTCTGAGAAAAACACTGCACTTATTGCCCAGCAGAGATACCTTGTGCCAAGTACTGTTTATCCACTTTTTCTTATAGCTGTTTAACCCCACACTGCTTTTTTGTTTAATGACAGGAGGAAGGAGGAATTGGATTAATTACTTTTATATTTATATATCTTTAAGTGTATATTATGTAAATATAAAAGTCATATAATCATATATAAAACTTCATAAGCTGACCTTGTAGCCTTGTAGCTTGAGTGCACAACTTATGCAAATAATGCAAATTAGATTTTTTGGCAGAACCATCTCTTAAATGTATTACTGCAGTGCTTGTCTTCCCTTCAGTGAACAGCACTTGTTGCAGAATTTAATTTCAACAGCCTATTTCCTGGGATTAGCTCTAATAGCACCTCAGAGTAAATGTAATTGAAAGATTGATGATCTTCGCTTGTACCTTCATGTTTCTTTTGTGTCCAGACTTGAGACGACCCAGATCAGAGCCATCCAGCTACTACATCAGCGAGTGTCAGCGGGATCTCCCTGCAGCTAAAAAACACAAGCCCAACCCTGAGGTGGCTCAAACAAGGCCAGATAAAGCTGTCTCAGTCCCCCTGAGCCTGGAGCACCAGCAGCTCACCAGGTTCTCTGCCAGCACCGGCGCCCTCTCCACTGATCCAAACAGCCCTGATCGCAACGTGGCCTCCGAGGGCTCAGAGACCAGCGGCGTCTCACAAGCCAAGCTGGGCTCCTTCCGTGCAGGGGGCCACAAGTGGGGCTCAAGGGAAGTGTACAGGAAGGGACCTGGGGGAGGTGGAGGAAGCAGCATTGGAAAGGAGAAGCTGACCAGCCGGCTGCATCAACGGGCTGAGCCCCTCAGCATGCTGACCATGTCAGACAGAGAGATGGTGGACACTGAGCTTCTATCCTACAAAGAGGATTTGGAGAACCAGGACTGCCTCTCACACATGGAAGACTTGCAGGTGAGTAGTGCCAGACCATTCAATACACACTAATATGATCATACAATTATTGAATAAATCAATATTATTAATAGTAAGTACAATTGTTTCAACAGTGCCAAGCAGTGTGATTCCTTAACAGTTGACAATGGATGCCAAGCAACAGTAAAGACCAGAGATATTCTTGAATACATTTTGAAACGTAATAAATACATGAACACTGAGTTTAACTGATGTGTGTTCAGGTGTGTAGGTGGTGATCTCAACTGTCCGGCTCTGTAAAAATTTTTTTGATGGTTTATATATTTTTCGGTCAGCTTGTACAAACCCTTTTCTATACTATCTCTCTTCACTGTGGGCAATGAACATAAGACGAAGTTGAAATTTGATAGCCCGGAGGGATAGATGGTGGTTTTAATAATGCTTTTTCTAGAAATAAATTGGTGGATTTGTTTTTCTTTTTTCGGTGTAAAAGGGACAGTTCTGGAACATCATAATGTGTCTGGCCCAGTTTAACTCTTGACATAACTTACAGTATGGATGTGTGCAATGCATTATTTAAAGGATATGAACCTACATAACCTTGTCATGCTGGATAGCTTTGGTCCTTTTGGGTGTACTTCTCAACTTATTCAGACTAGCATGCCTTCCAGGCACTCCTTTATCTTGACCTGATCGTATAGAGGAACCCGATTTGGAGCATGCCTCACAAATAAAGCGTCAAACCAAGAAAAAGTTGATGGAATGGCCATTCGTCCTACTAATGTGCGTATGTTGACATTAGAGTACCGTCAGTCTGGCCCTGCTCACTGGCCCGGACCAGCATCACCACATAATAAACTCCAGAAATTGATCTGCCCCAAGGGCCAAGAGCTCCTCCAACTCCATTCATCTCTGTCACTCTGAGCAGAGATAGAGAGAGGAGGAGGGAATAGGGCAGTGTAGTGTAAACACCATGGTAGCACAAGATTGATGCTGTAGTGGTTTTGGGAATGCAGGTGCCTGTAAATGTGTCTCTAGGCCATAAGGAACACACACACACACACACACCTCGCACACATATTCCCTTCAGCTGTCCACCAGTGAAAGCCGTCTCTGCCTGTTGTGACTGAGCACATGTGACTGTATGTTTGCCCCTGACAGGCGAACATGATGAGCTTGGCTGAGCACATCATTGAAGCCACACCGGAGCACATAAAGAGGGAGAACTTCACAGAGGCTGAGTCTGTGCCTCTGGACAGCACTGGCCTGAGCAGCACCATGAGCTGGCTGGCCACCTACCTGGGAGATGTGGAGCAGCTGCCCAGCATCATCCATCTGAGGTGAGAATCACTGGTCAGAAACAATTTTCATTATGGAAATGTATCTGGAAGTGATATGTAAGATTTTTTAAATTGAATATAGGATGTAATGTAAAAGTCTTGTACCAATTAAAGCGGTCAGTAACGTAGCACACGTAGCACACAAAACACCCCCACTTTTGCTGAAACACGATTCCACCCCCACCCCCACCCACTTTTGTCAGATTAAAACAATGCTACACGGGTCAGATTAAAACAATGCTACACAGGTCAGATTAAAACAATGCTACACGGGTCAGATTAAAACAATGCTACACGGGTCAGATTAAAACAATGCTACACAGGTCAGATTAAAACAATGCTACACGGGTCAGATTAAAACAATGCTACACGGGTCAGCAATCCTAAGCCTGCCTGCTACACTTGGCATGCAGACGTGTTCTCAAAGGCACGCCAGTGGTGGGGCGCATCAGTGACAAGGGAACGAGGCATAGTCTGCACACTCCTGTACAGTAGGTGGCGGTATGCACCAAAGAGATGTTACCCACCAATAAATTCAGAAGAAGAAGGGAACAAGGGCCACAGATTTCAAAGTGAGCCAACAAGGTGTGTGAGTGACCAAAGTATAGGAATGTGTGGGGTTTTGGATGAAGAGTCAACACTCAACAGGTAGAATGAAGGGATATCTGACAGTGCATCACGCTAAATGTGTCAAGCAAAATTCACTGTCTGGCATAACACCAGCTTAAAATGTGATCATACCAATTTTTATGCTACAGTGATTTACAGGGCTGTAGTCTACGTGATACACAGGTATATGCCATATAACCACTAAGAAAGTTCTAGAGTTTCCATATATCCAGTAAAATACAGGCTGCAATACTGACACCGCTGTAATAGAACAAGACACCCACTACAGCATACTAGACTTCAGCACTGCTGGTTTACAATGCATGCAATGGTGTCTCAGGCATTGTCAGTGCTGTCTGGTATTTACACTTGTCAGTTTGGCAATTAAGGCCAAGGGATATGAAGACATTCTTCCATTCTGGGTCATTAACAGTACTATGGTTTTATTTCCATACTGTAGGCCAGGCCTATAGGAATATAAATGTAGAAATTCCAGAAGTTATAATTGGTCGTGATTGTGTTCATTATTTAGCTTGCCCATCCCAGAACACCCCCACTTTTGGAAAGCTTGATACACCCCTGTCTGGGGTGTCCAAAGCCTAGCTCTTGAGGGCTATATTTTATTACAATTAGGTAATTTCCATGGTAAATCAAGCCTGGATACCACTGTATTGGACCAAGGTCATTAAAGGTTCTATGAGTAGAACATAGGTATTATGTATTCCATCAGGGATGTGTTGTTGTACTCATTAAGTAATGCTGCACTTGCTGACCTCTTGCCATCGCTCTTTTATAACTACGACAGTTTAACCAGCAAATATGTACACCGCTAATATGATTGGTATGACTACAGGTGGCCTTGCATTCAGTTCAAATCTTCAATCCACGTATTCTGATCTGTTTGTGTGTGTGTGTCTGTGTCTGTGTCTGTGTGTGTGTATGTAGATCCCTGTACAGTGAACCCCTGACTCCCAAGTCTAGCATGAGCCCAGGGAGCTCCCCTCTGCGTGACAGTCCATTTGAAAAGGCCACACTGCCTTCCCCAGCCGACTGGAGCGAGTTCCTAAGCGCCTCCAACAGCAAGGTGGAACGAGAGCTGTCCCAGCTGACCCTGTCCGACCCCGAGCAGAGGGAGCTGTATGAGGCCGCTCGTCTGGTGCAGACTGCTTTCCGCAAGTACAAGGTACAGGCCAGGACTCAGGTACCCATAGATGACAGGCTGTGTGAACAAAAATGAGTACTTACCCTGTTGATATGACTTACCGGTGTTGGGAGCTGTGTTGATAGTTGAGGTTATGTCGTGCATTTCTGGACCGGCCTGGACAGAACTGATGGCACAATTCCTCCTTTCTTCTACACTTTATTTAGTTTTATTCCTGACTCTCACACACACACAGACACACATTCGCACACACAGCAGAGAGTCTCTGCGGCTTCAGCATGAAAAGGACGCTACAGCAGTGCATGGCCTGGCTTATAAGAGTGAATGCACTGCTCCAACTCTCTCTCTCTCTCCCTCTCTCTCTCTCTGTCTCCCTCTGTCTCCCTATTTCTCTGTCTCTCTACCTCCCATGGCTGTGTGTAATGAGTTTCCACTGCTCTTGTGGATTCTTGGCACACACTGGCATCTGCTCCCCCAGCTCTGGCAGATAAAGCAGATCAGTAGGGGGCCTCATGCCCACTATACCTGCTTCTCTCTCTCTTTTTCTCTCTCTCTCTTCCACTCACTCTCTCCCCACCCTACTCATTCTCACTTTCTCCTGCTCTTTTTGTTGTCTTAGTTTCTCTCTCTTTCCTCCGTCCTCCCTCTTTCTCTCCTTGTCTCTCTTTTTCTCTTTCTTGTCATCTTTTTTCCAAAGGGGGGGGGGGGGGGGGGGGGGGGGGGGGGGGGGGGGGGGGGGGGGGGGGGGGGGGGGGGGGGGGGGGGGGGG
>JBBPDC010000135.1:23931689-23945716 GCA_037974485.1 Hemigrammopetersius urotaenia
CCCCCCTTCTCTGCCCCCCCGGTCAGTATATCCTGTTTGCTGCTGCTGTCCCGGGCTCTGGCTGTGGGACTGGGTGTTTGCCCCCCTCTCTAATCTCCTGCTCTCGTCTCCCACAGGGGCGGCCGCTGCGCGAACAACAGGAAGTAGCTGCCGCTGTCATTCAGCGCTGTTACAGGAAATACAAACAGGTAGGCGCTTTTGATTGACATCTTATTCAACACACTTCGACACACTGTCACAGCTGGCGGTCTGGAGTATAAGACAGTACACTCCTGTGAAAAGGTGTGTGTCTGAGACAGTGAGGCCCTGTTTTTTGAGACTGTTAGTGTCATTTTTTATTCTTTTATGCTCCGCCTAGTTTGTTGAACAGTCCACAAGACATGCCTTCCATCCTTCTTACACCCTGAACCTAAAAGCGTAACATCATTCTGTGTCTAATCTCAGATCAATCTTCTTTTCTTTTCCAAGCTAACATGGATAGCCTTGAAGGTAAACCACATGTTCAACAAAACACTAGATACTAAAATCTGATGTTCAATGCATCATTTTAAGCCAAAATAGGTTTTTCTGCCTTTTTTTTTTATCAAAACATATATGTTGTTTTACTGTTTTGCTAGTGTGTAATTAGTTTCTTAAGCTTCTTAAGTTTACAATTTATACTTAAGTTTTTTTTCCAAAAGAAATATTCATTTTGTTCATCAAGATTTGCTTGGAAATGTTTTTTAGAATCTTAATCATAAGCCAACTATACCTCTGAGACATTAAGAGAGTTACACTTGTGCTAGATACCAGTGCTGCAGGGCCTGTTCTGTGTGAAAAAGTCATCGTGCCCTCAGGCCTGACTCCGTGTCCCTATGCTCTGTGGCAGTATGCACTTTATAAGAAGATGACGCAGGCCGCCATCCTTATCCAGAGTAAATTCCGGAGTTACCACGAGCAGAAGAAGTTCCAGCAGAGTCGGCGGGCGGCCATGCTGATCCAGCAATACTACCGCAGCTACAGAGAGTTCCGTAGGCTCCGGCCCCACAGACGCAGCCCCGCCTCCGCCCTGGTGCAGCACAAACTCAGGTAGCCCTCACTACTGCAGCACAGTTGCCTTCCCACTTCCCCACAACGGATAGCAAACACAATTTTTCATCCAAAATCTAGAGTTCATTACATTTTATTAACCCCTAAGTCCCAATGAGAGAACTCTCATTGACAGTAAAAATGTATTAATGGATAACAGCAAAATCATTGGGAACACACAGAGAAATTCCAGATTCTTAACATTAAACAGAAGAGGACATTTGTATTATGAATTAGGAAATATTATTATCATGTTTTATTCTATTCTCTTTGTATTCTAAATTATTATTCTAAAAGTTATTGTGTGTGATTACTTTAAATGTACTGCTTCTGAATACAGGTTTGAATCTGCACTTTTTCCATACAGTATGCTCAAAAATAAATTAAACAACGAATTACACAATCCTTTATGTAAATAATTTGTAATTATGCACCAAATTATTAATCGTTTGAATTCATCATTGTATTTATACTAATCATTTGAAAATAATTATGTAAATGACAAGTTCTGTACTTGATTAGGCTTGTAGGATACGTTTGTTTTTTTTTCTCTGACAATGCGAGTTTTGAGAACTGACTGAGTGTTGCTGTTTGATTTTGTTTCAGAAGTAGTTTGCTCACTAAGAGACAGGACCAGGCCGCCCGCAAGATCATGCGGTTCCTCCGCCGCTGTCGCCACAGGTAATCCCCCTCTCCCTCACTGCCCCCTTGTGGCAGCAGCCTGCAGTATGCACCTCACCCAACCACCCACCCACACGCACGCATACACACATTCGCAATCACACACACACATTCAGACTGAAGCACTTATCTCCACTGTCCTCAATGTGTCAACACCAGCAAGCGCAGCTGACTAGCCAGCTGAATTGCTGGCACAAAAGGAAATACACGAATGAACTCGGTGCATGTTTTGGTGTTTACATTCATCTTGCAGTGTAATAATCTCCACTGCCACCTTTAAAGCACTGGGACATTTAAGTGTAACAGGCCAATAGTGTAATGGTGAAATGTTTCCCTGCACTTAATAAAAGCACAGAAGTCATGTGTTTTTTAGTGAAATCCAGCAGGGATATTCTTTTCTGTGGTTAATGGCAAAATGCTACAGATGCAGTAAGGTGTTGAAGGTGTTGAGTAAAGGCTACCTCCCTCCTTCTCTGCCCTGCGTTTGGCTCCTTCCCTTGCCCCCTCTCCCCCCAAACTGCGTACTGTGTGCTAATAGCTATCTGGTGTTGTTTTGCTGTTAATGCGAAGCCCCTTGATGGACCATAGACTGTTCAAGCGGGTGAGTGCAGCCTCAGCAACCCAGTCTGTTTCACTCTGTTGTCTCCTTCCTTCTTTCTCTTCTTCTATCTGTGACCCTTCACCTGATAACTACCTCTCTCCATTCTGCTGTTCATCTCACTGACTCTCTCTCTCTGTCTGTCTGTCTCTCTGTCTCTCTGTCACTCTTCCCTCCATCACTGTTGCTTGATGCCTGCTTGCATGACAGCTGCCTACTGGAAGCACAGATGGACAGAAAGACTCGAAATGAGATAGAGTACGGCAACATGCCGTGAACTAACCACAGCAACACTGTCACACTAAACAAGCCACCCCTTCTACTCCTTTGGAAATGACTGCCTTCTTTGTTGTGTTGTTATTGGGAAATGGTGTATGAATAGGGCTGTCACTGTCGATTATATTTGTAATTGAGGAATCCGCCGATTGGTGAGAAAAAGAAAAATGGTTTTAACTGAGAAATAAAAATCAGGCTCATAGATTGCAAAATATTCTACTGGTGGCTCCCAAGTGTCACAACTGTGTGAGTTTCCCAAGTGTCACAACTGTGTGAGGCTCTATTATAAGGATATCATAAGTTCTGTCTATGGTGATGGGAGTCCAAAAGATTTTTTGCGTTTGTGTTTATATTTATATCATATCTGTATTGTCAGCTAATGGATGCCCAAGCTGACTAGCATTTGAAAGATGCTATATATATGTATAATCAAAAATGCATACAAATGGAGGTTTCTTTCTGCACTAATAGGAGCAGAATATAAAATATGCATATTTGCATGCACATGGCTAATTAATCATTACAAAATATATCAAATTTATCTTTGAATTTAATCGATTATTTGTGACAGCCCTAATGAAGAGGGAGAGGTTTGCATGACTGGGCATGCCCACAGGTCTTGCTCTCTGACCTACAGGCATGCTGAGAATGATGTGCCGTTACTGAGGGGTGTGCTGAATGTCTACTTATGTATTTGGTTATGAGTGCCTCCTGACTACTAGTCCTGTTACGACTGTATGCTCCAGTGGGAACTGACGGTCTCTCATGATCACTATCTGGCCGTTGTCATGATCCATAGAGTTCTCCTCTGATGTAGTGAATGATTTGCTTCCTTTGAGGAGTTTACACTGTCTGGCAGGAACTGGCTTGCACAGAGCACTGTCAGTTCCAGCCTGAGCAGGACAGCTTTATCTTTCTGTGAATCAAAGGAGGAAAACAGGACTTTGATGTTTCCTGTTTGATTTTATGAATCCAATGAAACTATTTTAAGCTGTTGCCCTATATATCAAGTATGGGATGAAACTTGCAAGGTGAAGCTAACAAGAAAATGGGACAGATTCTGAGGTGGTCTGGATTGTAGCGCTTAATGAAATGATGCCCCATATTTGAAAAGACAACAAATGTTTTCATACATGTGACTGTAACATGCTTATAGCAGCGTCTTACAATTGAAAAGTTATCAATGATTTTCTCATCACCACTGATAACTGAATCATGGGACTCACAAACTGATTTAGGTCTGGCGATCTAACACTACCTCTTTAACAGTCTTGTATGGAAACATAAAAGTAAGGGTTTATATACCATAATACAATAGATTTTGAAGAAATACTAACATATACTACATGTATTTCATATAAGATAACCATGTTTATTTATTAGTTATGTATTTATTATTTATTATCAAGTATAAATAGTGCCCTGCAATATACAGCAGATCTGTTTTCTGAAGGGCACCATTCATAATGCTGTATGGCTTCTGTATAAGTCTTTCATGACAACTGACATAACCTGTATATACATTTGTACTGGCTTATTGAAATAAGAGACACATTTCTATAGATTTATGTCAGTTGACATGAAATGTTTATGCAGGTGTCATTCAGAGTTATGATTGCTGCTCTTTGGAATATTCTTACCAGAATATTTACATTTACATTTACAGCATTTAGCAGACGCTTTTATCCAAAGCGACTTCCATTCCCTGTCTACAGGGGACAGTCTCCCTGGAGCAACTTAGGGTTAAGGGTCTTGCTCAGAGACCCAGTGGTGGTGCTGAAAGTAGGATTCGAACCCATGACCCCTTAGACTTGAGGCAAGTATCCTACCCACCCCATATGTGTGGAGGTAGCTCAATATGGAATCACCCCTAAGAGCCGGACATAGACATTGGGAGTGTCGGGCTTAATGCAGGAAAGCCTCCCACTGACCATCTCGTTTTGTGCTATGAAAGATTTCTGTCGTACACTGCGCATGTTAATCCATGTGTGTTGTTTTTCAGAGCGAGCGAATTGAGAAAGGCCAGGGAACATGAGAGTATCCAGAAAAGCCCCCTCACAATGTGACATCACTCTCCAGACTTTTTTCGTGTTTTTCTTTTTCAACCAGACGTTTTACAAGAGGGAAAAAAAAGAATTCAGCGGGAAGACTGCAGCTCTTAACTATACAGTACTACTGACTCCAGCTACTATACAACAGCATTTCTTTTACATATCTCCTTCTGTCTTTCTTTTATGAGGGAAAGAGCCAACTTACCGGGGGAAGAACATTTGCTTCATGACATTTTTTGCACTTTTTCATGGAATTTTTATTTTCCTTTATTTGGAGTGCATCAAAACGTTTTGCTGGGAACGAAAGCTGGAAAGCTGGAAAAGGACTGAAACAGCTTGAGGAATAACGGAAGGAAGACGAAGAACGATGGAAAGACAGTGGAAAAAATATGGAATCAATGCAGAAACCTGGCAGGACCTGGCTCGAATTGTATTTCATTGTGTAAACGAGTACAAAATTGGTGAGTGACGTTGTTACCAAAAAAAATTATATATTGGTAATTCATTTGTTCTGTTTTTTGCACATTCTTCAGTCCATAACCATACAGATTTCAAACAATAAAATCTCCCTTAATTCTGTTCCATACAGCTGCACCCCATCATATTGCTGAATAGATGGGACAGCCTATGAATGTAGAAGAGCACATGGGTCACATTTTGGTCTTTGAGGTTGAGATCAAATTGAAAAAAAAAGTATGACTATGGTTTGAATGGATATAATTCGTTTTTTAACACATTATTGTGTTCAGTGTTGAGTGTCGAACTGGACCCTGCCCTGTCTGAGTGTAGGCCAATTTTAATGAGCAAAATCAGTGTGTGTATGACAACCAATATGCCTCTAGGCAAAACATTAGCTCTGTGTCCTTGGATTTGTTTTAATCTCCATGAATGTAGTGGAGACACTAATTGTCATTGCTCTTGGCCGCATCCAGTTTTTAGTCGCCTTGTGTAAATGTTTTTTTGGGGTTTTTTGTTTTTTTTGAGAGGAAAAAAAATTGCCTCATTTCGGTTACTCTTGTAATAGTCATTAATGATGCTCTTGTTCTGTTAAAATGAACTTCATAGGCTCTTTAGTCTTTTGAAGGGAAGATCACATACATTGCCTTGATATCTTAGAGATTCTCTGAAGGGTCCCTAAGCTAACCCCATAGCAGGGGTTAGACAAATCCATATTTTTGACAATTGAGCGGTTTCTGTACATAAAAGAGGGTCGCTGGTACAGTATGTGGAGCAAAACATTTATCTGAACGGGATTGTATTTTAGAAATATATTATTTTATTCATTATAAGGGGTCAAAACAGGTCAAAGTTGAAATCTGAATATTTGTATAGTTTTGTTTGAATGCCTAATAAGTATGGTTGTATTGTTTTGTATATATTGTAAATACCTGGGATAAAGATGAGCTATGTGCATGAAAATCAAAGATACGGAGAAAAAAAAACACAAAAAGATGAAAAAAAGCATTAGTGGCTATGCTCTGTAAAACGATTTCACTATAAGAGTATTTTATTTTACTTTGAATGTTCTTGAGAAGAACATTTTGCTAAAGCATGACCTTACTGCAAATACGAAAAATACTGTACTTATGAGGTAGTAGAGAACTGCATTATCATTAGACGAAAAGGTTATGTTTACATCTGTTTGTTTTATTGGGCTACCAAGAGTCTTTTTTGCCATTGGTGCCAAGTAATGTGAATGCTACTGCTTAACGAGAAAATTGCATTCAACAGGTACACTACACTACAGTAGGATCGACATTAACACTGACTCTCTCATCAAATCTCATCACCACTGACCAGTGAACACAGAAAGTGCCACAGAGGGTAGAGTAGCCTTTTAGTCTCCCACATCACCCTTTTTATTGTGTCTCATACTGTAAATCCAAATAATTATGCGTGTTTTTGTTTGTTTTTTTGTCTAATTCTTTGCAGCCATCTAGGTATAAAATGACCATTGTAGGTAAAAATGAACCGTTAATCCTCCCTTGAACTATAATGCTGCTGTCTGGTTATGATCTAATCTATGCTCCCTCTTTAAATCCCAAATGCAACACCAAACAAAAAGGTGGTGCTGTCAGAACATTATAGGACACTCTGGTGCTAAAAAGGGCAACATCCCAGGATTTTGAGAGACACCCAAAGGTTAAAAAGGTTTAGCCAATGTTGAGCTTTGGCTTTGAATCAGAAGTTTGCACATTTGGGCACTAAAGTAGCTTTTTCAGCAGAGAGGGTGTGTCTAACTAGGGCATGATAGTCTGACCAGTAACAAAACAAACCCAGGAAAGTATTCAAAATGATCAAATATATGTTGTTTTTTTAAATAAGGGAATTGTTCGTTGCAGTTTTGTATTTCAGTTTCCCTTTGAAAAGGTGTTTAAAAGTTTTTTTTAACAATATTGTGTCAATTATTGTTGTTGTGAACATATTTGTTGATTTATGTGTACATTGAGTGTTCATGTGGGAAGTGCCTAATTCTAATTTAACTGCAGCAAATTTCAGCATGCAATGTAAAAAAAAAAGATGTATCAACCTTAGAAATGAATGGCGACTTGGGTAATGTAAAGGTAACTCCATTCTCCCTCATACCTAGGTTACCATGTGTTTTTTTTTTAACCCAGTTTACACAACATACAAGAATGCTCAGTTTGATTCTCTAAAGCCTATTGGAACTGCCAGTCGAAACCAGAAGGACCACTTCATCTTTAGTCCTGCGGTTGTTGCCTTGCATCCATTCCTTCATTCCAGAAGCAATTTGGGTTGTAAGCTGTTGCGCTGCTGTGGCAACCCGAGAAGGTCTTATTACGCTTGCATGGGAAACATAGATAACCGGGTGATTAACGGCACCCAAAGCATGCTTATTTTTAAATAGATTCGGTAGTCAGGTAGACTTGTTGAAGAAATAATGTTCTGTAAAGCAACGTTGGTTCAGTAGCTCATAGCACTTTGAAGGACATAGGGGCCACAAAGCGGACGGCAGAGGAGCAACCTCCAGCGATGCCGCTCCACAGGCACCTATCAGTAATCACATTTCTAGGGGGGGGGGCGGGGTTGGGGTGGCATAGATGTTTCTCAAACGAGGTTCTGTTTCAAAATGAGTTTCACATTAAAAGTTCAGTTCATTTCAACATCCTTTAGCTTCCGGTCACAAGAGCTGGTCAAAACTCTCTCCGCGTCTTCATGTTCACTTGCACGCAACAGTGCTGTGCCCATACCTAAATGCGTGTCAGTTGCGCCTACGGGCTGTCGATAACCGTGACCTCTTGAGCGAATCTCCTAGCGTAGTGAAAGAGTTAGCCTCACTTTTGTATTTTTACTCAGGGTGCCAAAACTGGGGAGGGAGGAAGTGGAGCAGGTCACTGGAGATTCAGCTGCTGCTTACTGGGAGAAAAAGAGCCAGAGCCAGTTTTGATCAAATTACTGTGATTTTGATTATGTTTATGCTGTTTATTTTTCTTAATCACATGGTCTAATTTTGTTGTACCATAGACCACCGTCCCTGAAAAGATCCCATTTAATCCCCACTAGAGAGGTATCTTTGGTAGCAGAAAGCTAGATAGCAGGTAGGCGAGCTACAGTCCTGTATATGCTAACATTTCAGACCGAAACACTGCCATTGATAGACATAGCATACGATCAAAAATGTGAATAACTGCATTGGCCTGATTTGTAATGTAGTCCAGCTCCCTTTCTGTGACTTTTTTAATTTGCAGTGTAAAAACAGGGTGCTTGAGGAAAATGAGCATCACCACAGACACAGCAGTAAGCAGGGCAAAAGACATGCTTGTTTCTTCGCCCCAGATGCCACATGACCTCCGTTCAGAGGCCTGAAGCTCAGCTCACAGGCATCCAGCCAGGATTAGCATTCGTTTCTGTTGCGTTTTCGTCATGATTGAGACTACCTTACCTCGTCTTCTGTTAGCTGTACCCATTCTCAAGAAGGCACTCTCCGAGCCGAAATCCGTCCTCCATTTGTGGACCCAGAGCAATAAACACGTCTTATGAAGTTGAGACCTGCAGACCTAATGGAGACCTAATGAAAAAAACAATTCGGACACATGCAGTTGACTTTCAACTTATGCAAATGCCAGTAGGCTATTGCGAGGTTAGCGTTCAGTAGGCCTAGTTTATGGACAGCAGTTTATAGGACACCCTTTACAGCTCTGCACGTTTTCATCACTTCCAGAACCCAGAAAAACAGCGGCCCTGCTTTTATTCCAGGCTACTGGGGCCCTTGACACTTTGCATGTATAACTAGTGTTAGATCTTTTTTCTCTCCTCTCTAGCAGTCTTTCTCTCTGTCTTTCCCTGTTATGTAGCCCCTTTTCCTTCCCCTGCCCCTCCCCTTCCCCCAATTTGTTCAGCTGTTTTATTTGTTTTGTTTGTTTTTCATGTTTTAACTGATTTGGTTTATTTTTTCTTCCCTTCCCTAGTTTGTAAGTTTTATTTTTGTAATTGTGCATGTAAAACCGTCACTGAATCGATGGATATGTTAAAAAAAAAAAAAAGAGAACTCAGCTGCTGAAGCCATGCAAAATGTTTTGAATTGCCCTTAAAATATGAAAGATGTTTTCTGAATGCTTTATATTCTTTCTGCTGTAAAATAATAAAAAGGGGGAAAATGAAGAAAAGAGTGCTTGAGAATGAATTTTCATGATTGTGATGAAAAATATGTATATATCTGTCCTGTAAAACTTTATATGGTTTTGCTGCATTTTTAAATAGGCCACACGGCTGGAAAACACTTCTTAGATTGTTTAAAGTTTTTAATAGTACAAGCCAGAAAACTGTTCCATCTGCTGGACACCAGTGGCACTGCAGCATCATCATGTCAAGTCAAGTAGGTGTTTATTGTCACTTCATCCATCTACACCAGTGGTCACAGCTCCAACCTGCATCTCACATGTTGCCCCCTCCACCTTAACACTCAAGCCAATCAGGAGTGAGGAAGTTTGTTAGTCAGAGCAGGTGTTGCTGTGACTGGAACTAGACTTTTCACGGATCGCCAGGATCAGGGTTGGTGACCATTGGCCACTGTAAAATGAAACTCAATCGCCATGTTGCAACTCAAAATATAAAACTACATGTAAATAGACAGGACAGGACTACGCTGAGTGTGAAATGACAATAGTACAATATTACAGGACAGGATAGCTTCAGTGCAACCGACAGCAGTGCCAAAATTAAATAGGCTGTTATTGTTGTGCTGTATGTACATTACCTTCATTCTAACTGGCTGGCTGTTGGTTGCCTCATTCATAGACTAACTAACTTTAGCATTGCTTCAGCATGAATGGCCGGGGCTAAACTACTGAAAAGACACATACTGCTCAAAAAAATAAAGGGAACACTTAAACAACACAATGTAACTTCAAGCCAGTCACACGTCTATTAAATCAAACTGTCCACTTAGGAGGCAACACTGATAGTCTCTGAGAGAGTGTAGACTGTAAATCAGTGTTGTCTCCTAAGTGGACAGTTTGATTTCACAGACGTGTGACTGGCTTGAAGTTGCATTGTGTCGTTTAAGTGTTCCCTTTATTTTTTTGAGCAGTATATATTTTAATGTATTGGCTTTGTGAGATCACAAGAACAGTGAATTCAAGACAGGCTGTTTTGGCTTAGTTTACAAATATGGGCAAATGCAGTTTTACAAATACAGTTTTCTGACATTAAACAGTATGCACATATGCAAGTCTGTTTTAAAACTTGATGCAGTTGAAGGTATTTCAATGCAGTTCATTTGTTGGTCAAAGTCAAAGGAAACTTTTTAGCTTCATTAGCTTTGTAGCGCCAGTGCAAGCTGATGAACTCAGTTTGAAAACATTTTGTAAATAATTTTTTTTGTTGAATTAACATGTCTCAGGTCCTAGCCGAGCTGTCAGCTCATTCACAGGACATCGTAAAGCCTATGGCCTTAGTGATGTCCTATTTTACAGTTTTCTGTGATTGTGTGCTGAGTGTGCATTTTTATTTTTCACTGCAGATGCACTATAGATTAATAGAGTATGCTGCACCTGTGGGCATGGATGGGGTGAGTCACATTAAGAGTTTATGAGGCAGGTAAGTGCCCTCCGACCCTTTACAGTACTGCAGTGGTCATAAGGATTGCCCGGGGCTACTCGAGCAGGACTTCTCTACGTCACATGGCTTATAAAGCTGCCATTTTTGTGGATGTCTCCATCACAGGTTGGCCACAGTGCACTGCTGCGTACACTCACGTCCAACCCATCTCCAGTTAAGGTAAGAGTAAAGATATGCTGTTGTGTTGTATCATGTTTATGCTGCAAGAAAGAAGAACAACTAAATCAATTGTCAATGTATAGTACTATCTATATCTATATATCTATATATAGTTTTGTTACAAGTTTGGTTTAGTTTGATCAGAAAGAGGCTTTTAAGGCATCCAGTTGGCCAGCATTACATTTTTGGTAGCTGCAACATGTAATCTGGGATCATACAAACTAGTGTTCAAAGTTTTGGAGCCAGTCCTTTTATTATATTTTTATAAAATGATTATTTGGTAAAACATCAGTTAAAAAAAAAAAAGAGTCTGAATATTTCTAGATCGATGGACAGAGCTGTGGTTCTGTAATGATTTTACTATACATTAATAAATAATAAATTCACTGAATAATACATTTTAAGTCAGCCTGGATGTAAACTTGACAATATGTTACAAAATTTGAAGTACTGAATGCAACAATTTAAACTTATTGTAATTTTTATCTGTTATTGTATGTAAAATAGTCAAAAGCGTTTGAAATGTGGTGTACAAAAATAATTTTAATGTCATCATGATTTTACCTGATCAATTTGATGAGAAATATGTTTAAAATTATATTAAATACACACATTAAATAAGAGTGGACAAAAGGTATTGGAATACAGACAAACTTTTTTATTATTATGAAAATTGTATTATTGTCATAAGTAATCGTTTGATCATTTCATTTGTTATAATCAAGTACAGCATATTCTATCAAGCTGTTGTATTTAAATCTCATTGTACAGCTGCTACAATGACAATAAAGAGATTCTGATTCTGAACTGCAGCTGAATCATCTTCAGAACCACTTTTATTTCTTAGACACCTCTACAAAGAAAAAAAATTTTCAAATCCAGTACATGTGTAAACAACCTTAAATGAGTTTTGAATATAATAAACAGAAATTAAATAAAGTAAAAAATGTAAAGTGCGAGAACTGAAGGTATCGTGACAATGACAGTAACAATGTTTGTACTCTATATTCAGTGTATGAAACGAGTAACTGTTTGATGGTGTTAAAATGTTGGATAATACTCCGCAGCTAAAGGGATGTGTTTTCCCCTTTTTCTAAATGTATGCAGCGCTTCACTGGTGCAGCAGGATTGCAGATGGGGAAGCCGTTCTTGTCTCTCATGCTGATTCTGGTGCTGGTGTCAGTATGGTGTGTCGAACTTCAGCCTGTTCACAATGAAGCTGATATAAGAGAGGTAAATTCATCCAAGTGATTTTATTTACATGGGATCTTTTACAAAATCAAAATCAGAATCAGAAAACTTTATTGATCCTGGAGCATATTATATCTAATATAATCCAGAAAGTACTGTGGTACTGTGGATGGATACAAATATTGTGGGTAAATAATTACAATTATTGCTGAAACAACACAAATAGTGGTACTTATACTTTATACTTTATAGTCCATAATTGGGATATTTCACACGATAGTAGGATAATATATAAGTAGTGACACAATTTCTTGTTAAAATTACTTGACAAAAGTTCTTGTCACATAGCAGCTTTATGGAAAATCAGACCCTGGCCCCTAATGAGCAAAGAGTGGCAGATACCCTGCCACCCACCCACTCCACCAGAGAGGACTGAGAGAAATCAGGAACAATAACATTATTACTTTTAGGAAATAATGACTCAATTTAACCACTCTTGCCACTTCACAACCTTAAGTCTCCAGTCAAAACGTTACTCGAGTATTAAGTCATTTGTAGAACAGTAGTGGAGCATCTCAGCACATGCAGCATCAGCAGGTTTGAATGAAATGAAACACAGAGTGTGACTCTGTGGGAGTGTCTAGCAAAGAATGAGACAGAAAGTAAATTAGTTTCGACATAACTACATTGCCACTGTCAGATCAAAACCTTCCATTCACTCAATGGCATCAGCGGAGATGTTTTCTCTCAACCTGAAACCTCAACCAACCCGCTCTTATCAGCCCTTAGATTTTAAGGTCTGTAAATCACTCAATAGGGTCCCACGCTGGCACAGTGGGTAGCACAGTTGCTTCACACTTCTAGGGTTGGGGGTTTGAATCCAGGTCCTGTGTGGATGGAGTTTGCATGTTCTCCTCATGATGGCGAGGGGTTCATCACTCTAAAGACATACTCATTAGGTGATTTGGGGAAAATGACCATAGGGTGTGTGAGTGAATGATGTGTTTTGTGTAAACGTCCCACTTATTTGGCTTTATTTGAAGCTCATATGCTGGGAAATCATATGTAAAAATCAAATATGTGCCATTACTTTTGGATGAACTAGGTTTTATGTTTTATTTTTTTCACAGGATCTTAAATTAAATAAAGAATTTAAATGTGCACACATTTTATACAATTTATACTTCAGTATTATTATCCCATTTGACCAAGGGTGTCCATACAAGTGCAAATAAACATAGTCTGACTTGATTTCTCCTTCTGTGTGAGTGAATGATGTGTGTGTGCCCTGCGGTGAGTCCCTTTTCTGAGTGGTTACAATGAATAAAAAAATGAATGAATAAAAAAACATCTTGTTAATTTTTAACACTTTATGCGACATAGCTGTCTTGTAAACCAGTCATATAATGACACCTGTGTTTGCTCTATTTGTGTTCAGTTGATTGAGCTGATCAGGTCAATGACCCACACAGAGAGGCAGATTGTAGTCGAGGAACCTCCAGATGAGCAGTGGCCAGACACGGAGTCTGTGGAGAAGAGGGACCTGCCTCGACTTGGAGTGTCCATCTATAGGCCGTCCGGAGCCAAGAGCAGGTGTATGTTCTCATAGTCATGACACAACATCACCACAACAAATATATCCTAAAATCTTTCTTCACTGTAGATATACTGTAGATATAAGGCAAACGTAAATGGAGTCATTCGTAAATGGAGTCATTCCCTTTTCATATGTTTTTGAACTCCTTTGGTCAAATTTGTATTTTTTTACAATCTTTTATTTGCAAAAAATAAACAGCGGTTGTACACACACACACACACACACACACACACACACACACACACACACACACACTTTAAATCCATAAAATCCTAATGTATGAGAAACACAAATGTGTGTGAACATACTTTTGGTAGATTCAGTG
>JBBPDC010000135.1:23953610-24000220 GCA_037974485.1 Hemigrammopetersius urotaenia
AGAGCATCTATACAACAACTGTCCAAATAATAACTAGCCAACACTTAGTCCAACAATGCATACGCCCTAGAGAGGAAAAATGTAAGTCAAAGAAATATTTATTTATTTTATTTTATTATTTTTTTTCTTTCATTACTTACACAGCAGCCACAGAATTAATTTTACAAGTAATTTTGCAAAACTACACCCTTTCAAATGAAAAAATAGTTTCTGATGCCAGGAAAGAATGACTTATGTGCATGATAAAAGCAGCTGCGGTGAACAAAGTGAAAACATAAGAGCTGTCTAAATGACACTGACCAGCTGCGCAGTTTTCATCTAGACTCTGCAGCAGCATTGCTGGCACATCTGGAAGTATTTACTCATTTATTAGTGTGAGCAGACGGAGATGGTAGCAGGGACTGCGTGTGTAACCTAATATAAGGTATTACTTTGTGTAGCAGGTGGGCTAAGGTCCACAGAGAGCTTTTCTTATAGGACTGGTCTAGAGTTATGTCGTGTGTTAGGCCTTGGCTGTCCCACAGATGGATCGTGCCATGGCAGTCATGGTTGAGTATCACAGAGTTAGTCCCACTAGATTAGCCGTCTGGACCCTGGAGCTTCTGTGCTATAAATAGTTTTTTCACCAACTGCACAGGCCAAAGGCTATGCCATTAGAGAAGTATGAGCAGGTCATGGGCAATATGGAGGGCAGTGTTAGCACTAAAATCTATAGTCTATGATTAATATGCAGTTCAGTCTTATAGTGTTAAGTCTTCTGATACATGATTACATGCATCATGTGCACATGTGCTGCAATCTGTAACTGTGATTTGTCTAAAAAAAAAAATAAGATAAATGTTCAGTCATATTGCATTGTTATTACAGTTTTACCAAATCAGCAGAGCACTGCAACGACAGACACTGTCCTAGTGTATATCATGTACTGTCATTGCTGGGGGAGTGTTGTTAAGAAAGTGTAGTAATGGATTTGTTATCAAGGAAGCCCCTGAGATGCAGTTGTTTCTCTAGCTAAGCATGTTATGAGAGGTCAGAGAGAGTTTATGTTCTTCCCTTTAGACCAGAGAAATGACTTAAAAATTTCCAGAGCACATCCACAAGTGAGTCTCCATTTATCCTTTAGTAAATGGGGATGAACTGCTAAAAAAAGTTTGAAAAATATTTTTCTAGTCTGGAAGTACTACATGAAAAAAATGAATCTGCTTATTTTCATCTTTCTACAGTAAATATGTTTTGGGCGGAAAGACAGTAGCATTCTGGTGACTGAGTGCAGTGTAGAGTGAGTTGGTATGAAAATAATCCACGTTTAGGCCGGTACTTGTAGTGTCAAGCAATTTTGTTGCTATCTTTGCCCACTTTGTTTTATTAGACGTGGCATAGAATCTAATTCTGATTCCATTACTGTTTCCAGTTTCTTGAATTTGCATTAAGGACTAGTGTTGCGCGAAGTTGTGGTTCCGAGTCGTTCGCTGATTTTTTTTATTAAACCAAACTCTTAGAATCCACAACTATAATTGTGGAGATCCCCGCAAATTTGCAGCAACGGAGAATTTCCTCCACTTATTTATTTATTTATTTTTTAAAAAGCAGCATATATTTTTTCATGCATTTTAGTGCTAAATTATTAAGAAAAAATAAGTTACTAATTTTGTAACAAATAACAGCATAACGGTTCCATCTAAAATATAACTATACATTTTTAGTCGAAATAACACAGCAACTGTATGTTGGCTACTGCCCTGTGATGCATCTCTGGCAGCTGCAGTCCAGCATTCCTTCTAAATTTTCCCACGTGGATCTCAAGAGTTTCTCTGAGTGTTCTTGTGTTATTTGTTTTGTTCTTTTTAAAGCCCTGTATTTTTATTACTGTAAATTAAATTATTGCTGTATTTACCTCCTTATGCAAACGCGTTTTCTCTTGCATGAATTACGGTACATTCTATACAGGGCTAACATTGGTATTTTACATTCTAGCACTGCAGCAGTTCAGTGTACACTGTACAAATACGGGTTTACCTTTGCATTTTTCAAGGGTAAAGTATTGAGCGGAGTTTAAAATGAAATCAAAGTTTTTTGGGTGCGTATTAGGAAGTATGTTTAGGGTTTACATTGTAATAATAAGCATTTTTCATGTCTCAAATTCACAGTTTATCACAATTTGCGGGTGTTAGGGTCCATGAGAACCCGTGAATTGTGATAAACTGCGAATTTGAGATGTGGTAAAAGAAAAAGAAAAAAAGCCTAAAAATGCCAATTTTTACAGTGTAAACCCTAAATATACCTCTGAATATGCTCCCAAAATGTTCACCCCTAGCCTGGTATATTTGGTGACATCTTGTGTTCAGTGCAGGTTAATGCAGTTGTGCTTGTGTGTGTACAAAAGGTGCAATTTAGTATTGTTTATATACAAAGATATAGAATGTAAACAAAGTGTTAGTAATGCTGTGCTCTTTTAAAAATACTGTATAAGTGCTGTTTGGTTCGAGAGATGACCTGCTCATTGACTGTTCAGACTCAAGTAACCGGCGAAAAGCCATGTAACTGGAGCTAAACAGCCTCTTTTAAAATATCCCAGCTGAAATATTTAAATGATGCTTTGTGTTTAGGAATTCATAAAATGAGTATTTACAATTTGCAGTGTTTTACAAAACTCCTTTTGTTTTGGTGGTATAGTTCATTGTTAAAAATTAGTGAAGTTAGGAATAATAAAGAACCTGACTGACCATAGTAGAAGAACATGTTCCATCAAAAGGTAAAACCTCTGAACAGATCAAGAACAATATGCAGAGCCATCCAGAATGTTGGTGTGGAAGATTAAGATGCCTGAGAACAACACACCAGACTTCAGAGGGTCTATGGCAAGGTGCAGACCACTTTTAAGCCTTAAATACAGTAATGAGAGATGGTTTGTTCATGATAACACTTTTTTTCTGCTACTAACACCCAAAACCTGCTGACCAACACTTCTTTAACTGCTAAGCTTTAAAATGAACTGTTTTTGATTAAGGCACTTTTCATAGGGCCCCTAAAATCAGGTCATATGCATATATATATAAAATGGCTCCCATTACCTAGTATTTGTTTAGAGTTATCTGTAGTTCTCTTTTTTCTGAGTTGCACAGAAACAAATCATGAATTGCAAACCAACCAAAAACCACAAAACTTTGTGGGTCCTGTAATTCAACAACAATTTTTTCAGAGCCGTAAGTGGAACATGCTCAGGTCACTTTCTGTGTATGCTGGGATTTGTATGCAATTCACTTAGATAGAAATCCACACTGACAATCTGAAGCTGACAATCTGCATTTTAATCATCTGCATTTTAGTCTTTGCTTATTTCTAATACAGCGTACTGAAGGAGCCAAAACATAAAAAATTCACCGGCCATTTCTCTTTAAATGTACAAAGCTGCTACATATAGTGCAAAAGCTCTGACCACTGAGGCTCTGGCCACTGTCTCAATTACAGGGTGTGTTCCCCTCAGACAGCCTCTCAGCACAGCCATGTGCTAAATCGCCAAGTCTAAGGTTAGAACTGTCCAGATTTAGAAGGACAGAGGTTGGTAAGTCTGGTTTGTGGTTAGCCTGAGGGATAGCAAAGCAGCTGTTTGCATCTGTGTGTGAGGATGGCTCTGCATGACAATAGTGTCCTCTGGCTTCGTGGATGTCATTTTAGGAGCGCAAAAAGTGCTTTGTGCAGAATGATCCACACACAGTTTTTTTTTCAACTTAAGCATAATTGAATTGTCACTATGTAAACAGTGTGATGACATGTCTTGTGGTGTGTGAACTTGTATGCAGTGGCTAACACCTACCAAAATGATCTAAATAAAGACATTTCAGAAATGGACACAGGGTCATGGGTGTCCAAGGCTCTTTGATGTGTGTGGGCAGTAAAGGATAGCCCATCTTGTTTTGCCCCACAACGAAGCCGTCGTATAGCACAAATTGTTGAAAAAGGTAATGTTTGCTGTGATAGTAAGGTTTCCAAACACACAGTGTAATACAGCTTGCTGTATATAGGGCTGCAGACCAGTCATAGTGCCCTTACTGACACCCATCCACTACTAAAAGGCAGCTACAACGGGAAAATAATAGTCAGAACTTGACGAATATGCTAAAATGTTGCAAGATGTAGCGCAATGGTAATGCTTATATAATATACTAACAGTAAAAATAGTATTTTGTGTATGTGTGTAATGTGTCTGTGTCTGCACGTGAATCATGATGAAGCAGATAAGACATGAGTGTTTATGTTTGGTCTAACCCAGAGTGTCTTAAAGTACAAATGCAATGTCTGTTGAATTTTAGAGTGACTTTGATTCTGTGGGTATGAGTTAACATTGTTTTTAAAAATCATATGATAGCCCTAAATATTCCATCTTGGAGTGTTTTATCTACCTCAGTCTCTAGGCTTTTGTTTACAGCAGTAACTGACTTTGTATTGTTAGCACAAGATATGCAGAAATTCTGCTATAAGACCAAAACCTCAAGTTTTCTTACTTTCCAGCCTCTGTTGCTGTCATGCAGTACTGTTACTTTATGTAGTTTGGCTCCTACATTGTGTAACATGCTGTAAAATAGCTCTTTTATGAGCTGAATTTATAGATCTGTTGACTGTACCCTGGACTTGTAGTCTTTTTTGCTGTATTTTAAACTGAAATGTGTTTATTGCCTGGGGAACATGTTGAGTAGTTGAACTTAATAGAAATGCAACATATTAATCAGAGATCTGTTTCAAGTTATATGTGACCATATTAATTGTCCAGGAATTGTCTGTAGTTGTCGTTGCACATAATTCCTTATAAAAAAGACCTGGGTGGATGTATACTGTTGCAATTTACATTAACTGTATTACATTTGAAGAGTGTAAGTCTGGAGCATTCCAGATTATTTACAGATGCCCCAGAATATGTAACACTATACTGTTACAGTTGATTTATTGTTAATGAAGTAATCATATAAATGTAATTTACATGCATGTATATTTTTGATTTACTTTGGTTTTGATTTAATTTTACTTTTATGTGATAGTCCTAAATTGAGTCCTAAAGTCCTAAATTAGAACCATATAGAAGTATATATTGAGATCCTGCTGGTGGTTTCCTCTCTTTCAGTGATGCTCACAAAAGCAAATTAAGTACTAATGGCTCCCCCTGGTGGAGACGTTGAACACAGCTGTGTAATGACGTGCAGATTATCTGTCATTCAAAGTTAGTCAGTTAATCAAAAACTGTAATAATAATGACAATCAATAATAATAATGTAATGTAAAATTAAATAAGCTTTTAGTAATAATCTATATAAACTAAATCTGATTTAATATATGTTAATCAATTAAGTAATTGTGACACCGCTAAGCTTGTTTAAATTATTTTACAGAGCAAAATAAAGTGATTTAGATTGTATCAGATGAAGAAAGTCCATCTCAAACATGTCATTTTTCTTCGTAGTGAATTGTTGCTGTCCAAAGAAACACATGCATTTCCATTTGTTTTGTTTTTCTAAATCTCATACATCTATATTGTGGTAAACCTTATTGAAATTACTTGGAATAAAAATACACTGACACTGCATTAAACCTGACTTCTCCTATGAAGTTCTGCTTTTTGGACAGCAGCAATATTCTGACGGATGATAAAGCATTCAGAATGCAGAGACACGTGAAAAATGGATAGACAACAGCAGCTGGTGTGATACACTCACTCTTTAACCAGATCATTCTCTTCCGCTTTTCTTCCTCTGACTTTCTCACAACAACATGTGGTGTTTATCTTTTCTTTCTAGCTGTTTTTCTTAATAGTCTTTGGCTTCCTGGGTTTGGTTCTGTTGTATTGAGTTATGTGTTTGTGTTCCTACAGTGTGCCAGGGTTTTGCAGTGCTGGAGGATGGAGCATTAGCACATAACTTACAGGAGCAGGAAAGTAAGGACTCTGACTAACCCTGTTCTTACACTGCTCACTCACAAGCTCGCTATGCTTTCTTCACCTCAGTTATAGCCATAGCAGTCATTGCTTTGAAGGGCCCTGATCGTGGACTAATGCATTTTTCTTTCTATTTGAATGACTGCAGAGTATCTAAACACTGTTAAAGTTTTAAAACTCAGTCCACATATGAATACTGGGCAGAAAAAGCAATGCCGCTACATATATCCACCTTTTCAGCCTACGGTAGTACAGTCCTGTCCGTTTATTTTGAACCTACAAGCCTGGAGACTCGACACAGGACAGCCAATCAGTCTTAAAGATGCAGTAACAAAATGCCTGAAAGCAGAGGCTGGAAAATGGTAATGTAAAATGCATTAATATTACAACGAACATTGCTTTAGGGAACCTTTATAGCGGAAATAACGTGCAACAAAAATTACAAATAAAACAAACTGTGGGGATTGTATTGTGAAAATAAAAGTAGTATCACATCATTTTTTAGTCACTATGCATATTATGTTATGTTTTCTTAAGTTCCTTAAGCATTATAATCCATACAGAGGAGTATTTCATAAATAAGAATGTTTTAGGACGTGTTTATGTCCCCTGGTCTTGGCATTTACCAAAAGAGTACATGATATGGCTAGATCCTTTTGCTCATTGTTACTTAGACCAAACACTATGCAGTCATAGCATAGACATGTTGAACTTTCCACCTAGATAGCAGAAGCTGCAGCTATCTGCAGTTGTTGATAAGTGAACTGAGCTCATGTCTTACCAGCTCAGTTCAGTAATCTGAGCTCAGTAACATTAGACCCTGAAATCTTGGCTGAAAGGTTCTTTGTTCAACTTCTAATAGTATTTTAGTGTTAATAGTGTATTTAAAAGTCTAAAAAAAAAAACCTCTGTTTCTAGGGACTGTTTTGAAGCTACATTGTGCATACCTTTATGCTGATAAGTAGATCTGCATTTAAAATAATTCACTTTGAAATTCATGAATTAAAATAGTTTCTTAATGAAATCCTTAGAAAATGTTCTAATAGAGCTACCAGTTATGAACCATGTGCTGGAATAATGTATCGATATGGTATTGTTGTAGTAATTTCCTATATTAGTAAAAAGAACTGCAATAATGTAACACCTTTCATGTAATGTACAATAAAGTGGTAAACACTATATAAGCAAACAAATTCAAACAAAAATAGTATCTACTGCAAATCATATTGGGTATTATTATGCATCTGCACTGATATCTTAAATACTGCACTGATTTAAGATATTATTAAATTAACCTTAGTAAGTTTAATAATGTTAACTTGTATTGCTTTTTAATGTGTACTAAGTCCTAATCAGAACACAGACGACGACTGGTATTGAACATGTTCTGATCTTGAAAATTGCCTAATTGTGTTTCAGTTGAACAGTACTACAGCTCCAACATACAGAGGAATCAGCTGGTTCAGAATGACATCCGTGTAGCCAAGAGGCTGCAAGATGAGGAGCAACAAAGAGCTTCCATGCTCCATCAGCAAGCTACGCAGCAACTGTAAGAACACATTTGTGTGATTATTCCCCCCAGTTTGGTAACATTGTGTGATGAAGGAGTTCTGGCTGGCAGGTGAATTCCCTTTAATAAGCTTGTGTAAATATTAGCCTTTTCAAACATAGTGCTTCAAGATCTGTAACTGATGTAGAACTGCAGTGATTTGGCTTAACTAACTCCGTACACACACACATACACATCCACCCACACAGACTGGGTTACATTCCAGACTTCCTTTTTAATTAACTGGAATTAACAACAGACTTAACCGACTTGGATATAAAAAGTAATCCCAATTACTTTACAAAAAAGTGATCTAAGTGCTTTGGTTTCTTATGCTCAGGGAAGAGCAGGACTCAGAATATGCCCGCAGGATTCAGGAGGAGATTCAGCGATGTGCAGAAGAAGCTCAGAGGAGGGAAGAAGAAGATAAGGTATATCAAAGAGTATATTTTCCTTTTAGTTCTTTGAGAGTGCCTCAAAAAGGCTTTTACACTTTTAAGTACTGTTTGATCTGGGGTAGTATTACCAGGGGTAGTTTTACTTCAAATTTCCCTCAGTTACCACAAATTGTCTGGGCTGAAATGTCATAACCTGTATGTATGTCAGCATCATGGGCCCCAGAAGAATTTTTAATGGTGGGGGTGTGCAGGGCTCTACATCTCGGCTGTTGTACGGAGGGCGGGGGGTGGGGAGAAGGTTCCCAGCCCTTTACAGGGCAGATACACAGGCAAACACACTCACAGGGCAATTTAATATCTCCTGTTTGTCTGACATGCATGTCCTTGGACTGTGGGAGGAAACTGGAGTAGAAAGGCCACCTGGCCATGAATCAAACTAGGCAATTCACACTGGATTCATTACTAAAGATAAGAAAAAGAAAACTGCAAACCTTGCAGGATTATACTGGATTAAACTCAAAGATCTTATGTCTCATCAAAATAACAGTTCAGCTCAAATATACTTTATATACTTGCCACAAGCTCAAAATTAATGAGCACCAGTAATGTGATTTATGTAGCTAGCCAGATATAGTGCTGCAGATATAGTGCTGGCATAGGTCTCCGGAGACAACAAGCACACACTCTTAATCACAAGCTGCACAGTCACTACAGGGATTGACTCCTGATAAGCTTGGCTGCACCTCACTGTTAGTAAAATCGAGAATAAGGGAGAGAGAAAAGGTGTACAGGCACACCAAAACATGATCCTTTATTTCCCAGTAAGGGACTTAGTCTAGTCCTTGACTATATTTTCTTTTCAATGCAGAATCTCCATTCAGTGTGCTGTATAGTCCAGGACTAGGGTTAATCCTTATCAAGGAAACTGACTCAATGTCATGTAAGATGGACTGCACTATTTTACTTGTATTATATGATCTAAAGATGCCATGTAATGTAATACGTATTTAAATATGTGAAAATGTTTCAAGCATTTTATATTTGAAGTACACATGATTATGGTGTTTAAAAATATGGTTTGTGAAAGTATCTACTACTTCTCAGTAAATTTGTATGTTTTATTAGTTTATTGTAGCTGTGGTAGCCAAGCCAATGTGGGGGAGACTATCATCTTTAAAATTTATGCACCAGTGCCCTATGGACAGCCTATTAAATTGGCAACACTTTTTATATCCATTTTATATCACCTTATATCTTGTCTCAGTGGTATATATCAGTGTTGAGAACATCATACTGGCGAGTATAAGAAGCTATATTTTTCAGAGATGCTTTGCTGCACTCAGAGCTGCACCCATAAAATCTAATTACTGCACCCAACTGCAGTCTGTGTAATACCTGAGGAAGACTGACTCTAAAACACAAGCTTCACTTCAGTTTATTTTATGTTGAATGGCTACAAAGTCGACATGCTGTCTTTCTTCAATTGAATGTACAAAGTAACATGCAAGTATATCATTTTTAATGAAACAATGACAATGAAATTTTTTGTCTACATTTGTGATTCTAGACATGCAGCCCTTTTCATGGCATGTTTTCCATGTGCAAGAAATATTACATTTGTCCTCTTTTAGATTTTAGTTTTATCCATAAAATGAAGTTATCTTTAAAGCATATCTGAGAAAAGGGAGCATTGTTTCATCACCTATGGAGATGGTCATTGGGTGCCAAGCTGTAAGTCAGTTGGCTGATATCTCTGTGCCATCTGCTTCCAGGAAGATTGAAGAGATTTGGGGGATTTTAGTGTGAATGTTTAGTGGTTTTAAGAGCATGTGCTTATGACACCACTTGTTTTTTCTTTGAATTAGACCTGAAATTTGAATTAGAAACTTACATTGAAAATTGATGTTTAACTGCCAATTATTTAAAAAAATTTTTTTATACCAGCCATGTAGGACAATAAGGTGCCAAAAGGGCTTGTTGGAATTGATTGTTTTTGTGATGTTACAAAACCCAACACCTATAACCTTTGCCTACAGCAGTTTATCCCCATCTCTTCAAGTTAAAGTTATAAGGAGTTTCAGCCTGGAAGTACAATACAGGGAAGCCAGTCAGAACAGAGGTTGTTTACAAATGTCAACAAAAATAACCTATTCATTTATGGTGAAGTATGATTGTTTAGGACACTAGGGGGGAACAGAAAATATGCAAGATATATCCCCTTTAAGTCAAGGTGTTTTCTGTTTTGTAAAGACCTGTTAGTGTAAGTGGGGACTGGCACAATTTGCACTATTGTGTTAAGTCAGCATTTACTATCAAGCACGTAAGCTTTATGCTGCTTATATATATACTGAGGGTGTTCTGCCACTGATAGGCCTCTTTCTTCCACTGTATTAATTATTGATATTTACACCCCAGCTGTCTACTGTTAATTAAAGCTCCAGTACCACCTGGCTGTGTCATCTAAATGCCATCTCACCATGTTCTTGTGCCTGCTGCCCTTTCAGACTGAAGCCATAGCAGGGGAAGGTTGCAGTTTCAGCAAAGTGTGCTCAGCCAGCCTGTCTAAATTGTTGAAAACATTAAACCTCTCTCATTAGAAGTCATGGCTGACTTGGCTTGTAGTGTTCGTAAGCTATGAGTCAGACCCCTTGAGTCGGTGCCCATCACCAGTGTGGGGTAAAGGCTCTAATTGGTATTAATTGGGCTTTAGGGCTGTCTTTGCTGCTGTGCTTTTAGAACGCAGTTCTAATGGGCAGTTCATGGATGAAGTTTAGGCACATACAGAACAAAGCAGCTCCTCTAGCATAGCTCATCACTTTCTTTTGTGCCGGATGACGAGGGGTTTGCCAACTCACCACTGTTTCTCCTCCAGTTTTCCATTGTGTTGGCTCAGACAGACCCCGCTGCTGGCCAGGCTCCCCAAAGTGAGCGTACAGCAAATCTGCCAGTTTTTCCACATCTACTCCATTCACTCTTACTCACAGAGACCTCCTGCATGGTTGCATCTCTCAATCTCCTGCCTGGGCAAAATCATCAGAATTATATAATAAATTATAAGTGTATTGTGTTGTATCATGTTGTTAAATAGTAATAGTCCACATAGGTCAAATTTGTCTGGTATGGGATAATAGGTCTTTATATAATTATTATTATTATTATTATTGTTATTATTATTATTATTATTATTATTATTATTATTATTATTATTATTATTATTATTATTGGCCTTTAATATGATATTTGTATTTATAAGTCGAATAGACTGTTAATGGTCAGTTTTTTTTGTGTGTGCATGTATGTTGTTACTTATTTATACTTAACTTTTCCTTTCTTAAATAGCATCAGGTAAAGCACTCATGTTTTGAAATACAGACATAATCCACACAACCTGGTTGGTATTATTCTCTATGGATGTTGTTCTCTTTTGCTGCATGCAATCTGAAAATCTGTAGAGTGCATCGAGACAAATACTACACTGACATCTTGTGGACATGTGCTGTATAGTTTTATTTTAAAGAAGTCATCAGAATTAAAAAAAACTTACACTTTGACAAATTCCTGAAAAAATGTAGAATTTTTAAATTAAATACTACTTTCACCACTGTAGATGGCCTCTTCCCTTTTTTACACCCCTGTTCTCAACACACAAAAAAGGGGAAAGTTAACTACAGTAGTTAATGAAGGTCTTCCCCTGGCATTCACACACACAATCCCACTGTCAAGCAGTTGAGGAATGACTTAAATGGTTTTAATACTAGTTTAAAGCAAGTTCACCCTAAAACAAGTATTTTTTCACCTTATATTGAGAGGAATCTTGTCAGAGACACCAGTGCCGTTATGCAGTGTTGTTCCATACAGTACTGTGCAAAAGTCTTAGGCACCTGTGCGAATTATTTGAAGTCATTTATATCAGCAGTGGGCTCCTTTCTGCCAGCAAAACACAGCTCAATATTAGAATAAATGCAAACAAACAAGCAGTAAAAAGTATCAAGATTTCTTTTTCTAAAAAGTAGTCAGTATTTTGTGAGCTGGTTAGAAGAACTGCTCAGTGCCTCCAGTCATTGAGTGAATTAATCAAATTTAATAATCAACACATTTAATTTAGTCTATTAAAGTAAAAAGAGCCAAACCAGGTATTTGATGGAGCTGCAAGTAAAACTGGGCTTCCATGAGGAAAGAGGTCTGGAAAGGGTTAAGCAAACATATTGCCACACATAAAACCACCATTTACTGTATTAATGTTGTTTGTATTTGTTGTGTTTTAACACTAACTTAACACTACCGCCCAGTAGTAATTTTTATAGGTGCCTAAGACTTTTGCACAGTACTGTATATATCTACACATCAGCTGATACCAATACGTAAATTTCTAAACATAAGATCTGGGGTTGAGTCATTATAGAGAAAGAACAGTTATCAGTAAAGTAAAAATGTAGAGTGCTAATTTTAGAGCAGTCTCTGAAACTTTCTTCTCTTCCTCAAAGTGTTATTTTTGACACTTCAATCAACTCTAAACATCTGTTAGATGCGTTTTTTTAAAAAGCAGTCCTTCACCAATATAATTTCACCCTGGCTAACGGTAGACTTAATTCTGCGACTTATGTGATGATAATCTCTTGATTGCAAAAGAAGTTCCTTTGAAGTCCACAAAATTAAGTAACAGTAAAATTTCTCAGCACTTTTCTAGGTTTTGTCATAAATGGCAAGAATTTTTTTTTTTTTACTGTAAATGTAAAAGTCGGACGGAAACTTATGGGGGAAATTTCTAGTCATTCAACGTCTCACCTCCCTCACACATTGCCCACTGTGGTGGTATAAGGCTTGCTCGAAGCCTCAGCATGGTGGGCTTGAGATGCAATACTAGCAAAGGTTTTGGCCCTTTCATATTTGAGCATGGAAATTCCACTGCTGACGTCTACTGCAGCAGTGTTCGTCTTGTGGGGGGTGAGAGATTAGGTGTGTGCGTGTGGGTGAGCAATGTTTTTTACAGTAGTTAAACCACAGAGTGTTGCAGTTTAGTGTTTGACTGATTGTTCATAGGCTTGACCTCAAAGCAGCGTCATCTTAAGACTATTTCAGGTTAAGTGCTCTGTGTTTGGTGTATGAGATGGGTAGTCTCCAGTATGCTTTGTTTCTTCAAGCTTTAAATAAAGCTACAGCAGAATTTTCTTTACAGTTTCAATCTTCATATTCACATTTTTGATCATGGTAAGACGGATTGTGACCGGTATTAAGGCTACATATTACAGTGGAATACATCACACAGTTGTTACTAAGATCAAGGTTCCTATTAGGACTGTCACAAATACTTTTAATGCCATTATTTGATTTTTGAAATTATTTCAAGGAATCAAAATACTTTCTCCATGAGTCTATTGAGAAAGTTTGTTTAGCAGAATTGCTGAATTCTCAATGTTCAGTTTGCTATTGTTCAGTAAAGTTTGAATTGTTTAGCCTTTTTAAAACTCTGCTGCCTTAATTAATTGTCAGAATAAAAGTGAGATCACCCAATTATGTAACCATTCTTGAGAGTTTTGGATCATGTATTTCATGATCTACACACTCAGAAAGCATTGGTTTGACTTGCTTAGTTGGCATTATGTGTTTTGTTTTTTTTAAACAGGAAATAGCAAAGCGATTCCAGGAAGAGGAAGAGTTACTTGTCAGACAACGTACAGGCCATCAAAGGAGTGGCAGTGGAGGTATAACATTCTTTTTTTAAATGGTGCTGATCTGCAGTCTTTGAAATTCTGTTGTTTAGCTGCTGACACCACATGTTATCTAAATGTGAGTCAGAAAGGTTTGTGGGACAGGGATGCATATGTCCTCTCGCCTGATGAGCTTTGATGTGGCTATAGCAGTCACCATCTTATCTTATGATCAAATCACAGACATGTGCGTGTGTGTGTTTGTGCAAAATGCCCAAAATTTACTTAGTGTTAGCATTTCCAAACCTTTCCTGTATGTAACACTTCCTCCTTATCCTCTCTGGCTCCCTTTTGTCCAGAGCTCTAGTTCAAATTACGTTTGTAAGGAAAACTTAGACTTTTGTCACAAGTCATGACTTTTTGTTTTCCCCTCAAATGACCATTTGTCATACCGTCATCTGACTTTCCAAGTCTGAGATAAAAATAGTAGTTTGTATAGTTCAGTTGGTGCCCATAAACTCTTTATACAGTAAAATAATTTATTTCATTACAGAATTTTTACATTAATGGTGAAGTATGTTAATTAACCATCTTGAACATTTTAAGCTCTGAGTTTTAGCATAGCTTAGAAAAAGTGACCTTTTTGGCTCGGTTCATCTTTTCACTCATCAGCGGTAGCACTATGTTTACCCACTGCTATTATTATACTTTTATCTGAAATGTGCATGCTTTTAGTTTTTTTTTTTCTTCTGCTTTAGTTTCTAACCCAGCCCACTGAACTTCCTTCTGTAGCAGAAGTTGGTCTTTCAGTGTGACCTTTCACAGAAACTTTCACACAATTTCTGTTGATCTCAATTTTAATGCATGGCATTTTTTTTTATTTGTTTGCTTGTTTGGTTGTCATGCATTTTGATACATTTTGCTCAGTATATGTCCATTCTCACATTGTTAAATTGTGTTTTGCCTGGCACAAATAACAGCATTTGCTTAACCACTAACCCACTCCTCTCCCACCCTCCTGCCTTATGTTTGCATGTTTTTGTTCGGCATAAGAGAACACCAGTGACTCTGGCCCACCTTACACACATCGGCCTGCTCGCCCCCTCCTCAGTGATGAGGAAGAGCAGTATGACCAGACTTCAGACAACAGGGCCTACTACTCTTCTTCCACCTCAGGCTATGCGGAAGACTACTATGACCGTAGGAGACACTTTTCTGAGGAAAACAGGGGCCGTGTAGAGCAGAGACGTAGGCCCATGTGTGATCCACTACACAGAAGCTCTGTGGGACAGGACTGTAGGAGCTCTGTGAGTGAGAGCAGCCATTTGGAACAAGGCAGCAGAAGCTCTGTAAGCCAGAGCAGCCATTCGGGACAGGACAGCAGGAGCTCTGTAAGTCAGAGTAGCAGGACTGTAAACTTTCAGGGTGGATGGGGGGATGTTGTCAGACTCATAAAGAATGACTTGAGTGAGCAAGGGTACCTGAGTTACAGTTCTAATGATGAACTCTTTGAACCGGTCTATAGACTTGAGAGAGTCCTCAGACAGCAGCAGCAGGCCCCAAATCAGCAAGGTGAGCGGGAAAAGAGACTGATTCGCCATAGCAGTGTCAGAGAAGCTTCCACCAGAACATGGCAGGGAGAGCGTCTAGGCAGGGCACAAAGCTTCAGTGTCTCAGAATACAGCGGTAGCCGATGTGTGAGGTCAGAGGACAGGCGAGTGAGGCGTTATAACAGTAGCTGTAGTGACTCCAGATCCGGGGATGGCCAGAGACATGTACATTTCCAGGAGAACGTTAGTCACAGTTGTACAAGCAGTCAAAGAGCATTTACAGAAAGCCATGGTGGAAGCAGAGAGCAAGAAGTTGGAGGTTACCTTGTGAGTTCACATCCAGGAAGGGGTGAAATGGGTCATAGTCTTGTGTATCCCACCACTGTTAATGGTGGCCAGCATCAAACCCACCCTAAATGTTTTAAGCAGAGCACTCAGGTGAGAAACATCCATCAAGGAGATGTTCAGATAGGCAGGAGGGCATTCATGCATGAGGTGAGCAGAAGTTATAGCCATGATCAGGCTAATGCAGTCAGGAGCTTTGACAACCCCTCCTCACGGGACTTCAGAGCAATAGAGGAGGAAGAGCCAGAAAGAGGCAGTTACAGGGTTCAGGGAGAGTACAGGCAAAGAGCTCATTCTCTCCGTGAGGAGAGGAGACGGGAGGTTAGGGAAAGCAGACGTTACCGTGGTAACCATAGGGAAAGGAGAGTTTGGCAGGATAATGAGGAGGAGAGCTCAAGTACTGAAGAGGAGGAGGTGGGAAGGGAGAGGAGGAGGGAGGAGAGAAGAGCCTGGAGGCTCCCTCACCGCAACAACAGTGTGGCCTGTAGAGATCGCTCTTCCAGAGCAGGTAATCAAGTTCTGCCCCTCGCCCAAATATCCGGTTGGGCCTCCGGTCTCCAATGATCTCTCTCATCTGCTCATTCCTCTCAACCATCTCCAATCAAAAAACAAGTTCTGCCTGGTCCTTTTGCTTGTGTTTCCCACTATCTGTTTCAGGAAATGTTAAATTTAATTCAGTTTACTTTTTTAGGACTCTTCTTGGTCATTTCACCTTTTGATTGATTTTTTTTCTCACGCTGGGCTCTTTCCTTTCCCCTGTGTTCAATTTTTCAACATTTCTTATTGGTTTTTAAATCTCTATGATCAAATATTTGTACAGTTTTCTTTTGATATTTAAGATGTCTGTCTTTCTTTATGTGCTGTTCTTTTGGCTAAGGTTCTAACCGAAGAAATCATTCCTGATTTGGTTCCATATATTTGTTCTTTCCTTTGCATTAAATGATAAACTCCAACCACAAAAGGAAAACATTCCATTCCTAGTTTGCTTATGTCTCATGCCAGTCATGTTATGTTCATTACATCAAACATAAAATCTCTCATGACAATGAATGGTATTGGTAACATATATTAATGGTTTGTATTAATTAACCATGATGACTTATGACAATATGCTTATAGCATCTGTTGCAAGTCACACCAATAATGCTTTGCTTTACTGGACAGAAACAGTGACTTTGTAAAGCTGCTGTATAAAATCAATAGACCAGTTAAGGTAATGAATAACACTCTTCCCATTCTAATGACAAATGTTTGTAATTGAAGCAAAAATACACTTAAGTTTAAATACATTTGCACTGAGTCATTTAGCAGATGTTCCTAGAGTGTCTGAGAAAACATGCAAAAGCTAGAAGTCAATTACACACTTCCCACTTCATTTTCATTATGCTGGCATGACCTCATACAGAATCCCCCTTGTTGTGTCTTCAGTGTGACCACCTGTTGGTCTGTAAAAATCCCTTGTTGTTTGTTGTCTCAGAATTAGCTAGCTCCCTCCCCGAACCTCGTACTAACTAAATTAACTCCCCCACAGAGTCTGGGCTGAGGAGGGATGGAGCTTCTTTGGACCTGGGGGAACTGGAACAGGTCCTACTGGATGAAGAGCTGGCTCGCAGGCTACAAGCAGAGGAGGAGAAGTTTCTCAGTGGTGTAAGAGTGTCTCACCAGAATATAGTTACAGAATTCAAAGGATTTGTCCACTTTCTCTTTTGACAACCATTTAATCTCAAACATCACAATTTTTTGTGGTCCACTTTTTTGCTTTGATTGTCACAATGGAGTAAGAGGCTTTTGAGTGTGAACTGTCCATTAAAAGTCCTGCCAAAGCATCTCATGGGGTTCAGATTAGGACTTTGTCTAGGCTGCTCTAAAATCTTAATTTTTCTGTTGACCCTTCAGTAGTGGATTTGCTCTTGTGCTTTGCATCATGGCCTTGCTGCATAACCTATTTGAACTGTGTTTTTGTGTTTTCTTGTGTCTTCCTTGTGTACTGTTACACTTTGACAATGACAATCTCAAACCATTTAGTTCAGGGGTGCCCACATCTGGTCCTGGAGGGCTGGTGTCCAGCATAGTTAGGTAGTTTCCCTCCTCAAACACAATCTGGCAGTTAACGGGTGAGTTGAACCAGGGTCTTTTGAGCAAGGAAATCATCAAACTGTGCTGGACCAAAGCCCTCCAGAACCAGATTTGAGCACCACAGATATTGTGTGTGAAAAATTTTAAAAAATTGAGGAGATCCACATTCAATATGCATTTTGTTTTGTTTAATTGATTTATCCTTAGGCCCCACATTCACCTTCCTTCCAGAGACCTTACCCAGAAGGAGACTTCAGAGTTGCGCAGGTTGCTCAAGATGAAGTAATAAGACTCTTGTGTATTTACATCTTACGTAAATAATTTACTACTAAAACATTAGGCAATATGTTAACATACTGTATATCATTTTATCATCTTGATGTCTTCATTACAGGAGATTGCACGCTTCATGCAGAAGCAAGAGATCAAGGCTAAGCATCAGTCTCATGAACTGGAGGGTTGTGGGACTGTGCAGCAGTACAGAGAGATGATTGAAGAGAGAGCTGTCTTTGATAGACAGGTACCACCATGTTCCTAAACCAAAGAGTTATTAGTAGTAATAAAAAGTGAAAATAAATAGTTGTCCATGTAGTACATGACACAGAATGATAACACAGGACCTAGAAGGATAACCATTGGCAGTATGAGCCATCAGGAAAAAATGGACACGCATAAAGATCGGTGCAACTTTGACACAGGAAAAATTGGGTGGGGGAGACCAGGTATCGGTCCATGAGTCATTTGGTACCGGGCCTGCATAGAAATACAGAATAAAAATATGTTATTGATTATCAGACAGATTTTGAAAAAAATGCTCATCTTGGTCATGTGATACAGTGCATGAAAAATTTAGCCCACAAGTTAGCAGAAATTAGAAGAAAAAAAAACCACACACACTTTGTTTTTAGTTCTATCTATACCAGTCCATGAAAATATTGATCTGCATGAAACTGGTCCATTGCGCAAAAAAGGTTGGGGGCTGCTGGGCAAGAATACTGGATCAAAACAAGGTCTTGGTTAGTTAGTATCAGTGGTTAGTATCTTCCAAAAGGTGTTCCAAGGAAAGAACTAGTAAACTAGTGACAGCATCATGTTCACACCGTGTGCTGTGGTCTGCCCACCACCAAAAGTGCCTACAATGGTCATATGAGCAGAACTGGACAGTGGCGCAACAGAAGAAGGTTGCCTGATGAATTGTGTTTCCCCTTACATCATGTGGACAGACGAGAAGATATGGCAACAGTATGCGCCATGGGAAGCAGACAAGTGTGATGTTTTTGTCAATGCTCTGCTGGAAAACTTGTGTAACTGTATTGGTGGCAACAATATTCTCTAATATTCCTTAATGTGATCTAGTTTCTGTAGGTTTGCTGAACAAACAAGTCTGATCCATGTGGGAGTCACCTTGTAAATTATAGGAATTAAAGAATTAACAGCCCCAGACACTTTAGAAGTTAGAGTCAGAGGCAGGTGGTTCAATTACTGAAATACTAAAATCATGTATTCATATTTGCCATTTATAGTCAGGTATGTTTTTGCAGCTATACCTTTATTCCTTATATTAACATGTTCTTAAATAATTAAATAAGAATAATGTCCTGCTTCTATTGCACATACAGAGAGAGAGACTGGACTCAGAGGGTCTTCTGTCTCCAACTGAGGAATGCTCCCCAGAGGATCAGCCCATGGCCCTGTAAGTCATAGTCCTCCAATTAGTGATAAATGATCTACCCACAGACTACACTCAATATACTAATATCGTCTTAGGCAGCACCACTTCAGGAATATTGCTGAGGAACTAGATCCCACTTTTCAAAGGACAGGGACCATGCATAAAGCAAGGAACATTGCAGGTAAGATGTTATGTTCCTTCATGTATACATATATAAATATCATCTACATTCATTTAAAAATGTACTGTCTTCATTATTTATTAGCTGCTCTTTCTCTACCAGCTGATAACGGGCACATTTCATTTGTAGAACGTAAGTGTACCTAATGAGGCGCTTTGTCAGTCTGCATAAATGAGCTGTTGTGTGTTTACAGTGACCTGCCAAATCCAACCCAGTCCATGTGATCTCGCAGAGGAGCCTACGTTTGTGTCGCCTACCAAACGGCAAAGCGACAAACCAGCACCAAAGACCAAAGACAAAAAGGAGAACACTAAACCAAAAGAAAACTGTAAGCAGCAGTGACATTAGCAGGCCAACATCTATTTGCAGTAGCACAGTTATTTAGACAGTTAAATAACAAGGGCGTATTCCAGAGAGACTAAGGGGATTCCCAGTCCTTTAGTTCCATTTTCTCTGGTAGCTGTGGGGAGAGTTGACCCTCAAGATAACATTGTAATTGACTTTGTGAGCAGGTCACGATAACACAAAGGGGATACTCCACAGGGCCGTAAATCTGTTGAATAATTCATCTTTGATGTCAGTCAAATTCTGTTGTACTTTTTGTATTAGTCATTTGTTTTGTTTCATTTTATCTGTCATGCTTTGCACAACTGGCAGCGTGAATGCCCTGATTCCACTGGGAATGCTCTGATTAGTTTTGGTTTTTGCTAAAAGGTTACTGCTGTCTTTGCCTGAGCAAAGCTGAGTTTCACAAAGCCACAGCTCGCTGGCATTCCTAGAAAATCTGCTTCTTCATTATTACTGAGAAACACATAAATAGTTTGTATTACATAATCTCCCTTTAAATTCCACATATTACAGCAATGTCCTGGCACCACCTTCTCATTATTTCCTCCCGTGTTTCCGCTGGGTGCTTATCTAAATGGTTTAAGCAAACTTTATTAACCTTAAATATTAGGTATTAAGTATACGCCCAATGTACGTGAATCATGGTCCATATTCATCAAGCCTGTCTGGGTAGATAAATTTATTGTAAATGAGAGAGAAAGCTGATCCCAGATCAGCATGACTATGTAGAGAAGCTTAATGAACACAGACACATATTTCACCATATTGTATAGTTTGTACAAAAGTGCATCTTGTGTTTCACATATTGTGTTTTTGATTATATTTGCTTATTTATACTATAAAATTGAACAAAGTACCAAACTGTGGCATTTGTGGTAATTGCAGCTTTTGTAAGAATGTTGTCCTGACCTGAACTTCAAGAACATTTCATCTTAGTAAAAAGACCCATGTGTACTTGGATTAGCAGAGTTTTATGTTTTATTAATACATTTTCAGAACTATTTGTGGGCTTTATCATAACACAAGCAGATTCAGGGAAAGCGTATATAAGCATATGCCTAAAGTGACCTAATTTAGTTTGTACATAATATTTTGCTTATGCCTGTATATTATACTACAACCAGAAGGATTGTTTTTGTACTTCTTTTATTAACTTTATTTGCTAAGATAAAAGGGGAATATTTTTGTTCTTTAAGTTCTTTCCTGTGACAGCTGTGGTGGGAAACGCATCTATAAAAACGAACAAAATGGAACTTCTGCTTACACCACAAAATGGAAGGATTAGATTAGTTTATAGTAACTTATTGAGATTTTGCTATTATGGGGCTGTTTCTTTTAGCAGGCTCCCACACCACCTTAAACATTCAATAAAATTCAAGGACAAAAGGTTTCCAGGAACCAGCGCGGCATCATTTCAGACGCTCCTCAAGGTTATTTACTTATTCGTTTGCAGCTATTGAACCAGCATCATTTGACTTCAGTCACTGATGCATGTACTTTCCATCACACTTTCTCCAGGCAGGTGGTGCATAAAACAAGGATACACAGGTGGCAGGAGACGTGGAGATTTGTTGCTGCACATGAATATAAGCACTTTCAAATATGTGTGTTTGTTCATCATTTTCAAGGCCTAAAGATTTCAAGAACCTGTGGGAACAGTTTTATAAATGATTTTAATGTAGTCTCTTGTTTGGATCATGATATATACAAGTTGTATTTTACATTTGGTTGGTCATGGGTAATATTGCACAAACAAGGTAAACGGACTGTAGAAGTTTACAGCATTATCTGTGCACATCTATTCAAACTGCTTGGACCAATGTTCAGCTATGAGGTTGACACATTTAGGCCACTGTAACAGTAATCATTAACATGATACAGCATGTTTGTGCCCTGGCTACCAACATTTCCTTTTATTTGTTGTAAAGGTATTTTTGTCCTTGTGTGACAAGCGATAAGTGGACAGTCCCTTTTTTGCCATGACTCCTTTTGGTCTGCTTGCTGTCAAGCAAGGAATTCTCTGGATTTTTCCCAAGTGGTGGCTGCCCATACTTCCCCTACTTCCATCTGGCCTGCAAATATGTAATATTAGGATAAGCAATCAGTGCTTTGTGTCCTTCCTACTACAGGTGAACAGTGCTTTGTGTGAAAACAAAAAACAAATAGTTTATGTTCTTACTCTGGAAGAACCCGTGTAAAACCAGCTAGAGGAGGCCTTTCCAAAGCCTAACCAGTTATTATCTTTGAACCAACAAAGGAATGTTGTTTCAGGTGATACACGTGCACAAGTGAGACTAGAAGTATGTTCCTTATAACAGATGATCTGGAGATGTTTTATCTTCTGAATGAGTCACGCAACTTTAAATTTCTAAGTGTATGGGTCACCTTCTGGGTAAACTCCCTCTGAGTCACTGGAAAGTCAAAACTGCTGAGTGTCCTGTCCTTTGACATGTTTTTACTGCGTGTCATTAGGAATTATTTTCCTTAAAGACTGAGGATGACTCATCCATTTGACATTGTTTAAGATCAACAGTACCTTGTAGTGCCTGGCCTAACTCTTCTGAAACCCTTTCAGCTATATGCTTCCCTGCAACCTAGAGAGGAAGTCTGTTCAGGGGAAACCCTGTAAAGAACTCCCTCAAGGCTCCCCGTGGATAGTTACAGGAAATATTAACTTCCCTTTTGCTCTGCCACACACTATTACAGCACAATAGATCATATTTAGTACTTCTACAATCAGTATCATATTTACATAAGCTACTCTTACTTGTATGTAAAGCAAGTGCCTGGATTATTCCCCATTATATTTCACAAGAAGTGTCTGGGTTTTTTTGTAAAGGAGTGCAAAATTTCGGAGTTAATAAAGTATTTTTCAATCTTCCTCCCCCAGAGATGGTCCAACTCTCGAACGAGACATTCAAAATAGGGCCGTTTCAAGCAGGAAACAGGGGGAAGCCCACCCGGGTATTTCACAACCCTGCGACCTGTAAATATGACGTAGTACGTTGTAGGTGTCGCCCACTCTGAAGTGAGCTGTCTGAAGTTTGTGTTTCGTGTTCTTCACTCCTACACGGCTGAGAAGCGAGTTTGTTTATGGCTCTTGTCTATGCACTTTACTTCTGCAAACATTAGTAAAGTCATAGCATTCACCATATCTCTTGTAGGTGCCCTGCTCTGTTCTGTTGACTGTAAATGTTGTTGTTCTTAACCAGGTGTTGCTGCTGTGATCATGGAACTTCAAAGTTTGTTGGTTTTGTTACCCATATCCACTTCAAAACGTTGTCCACTGTGTCACTTTGAAGTGATTTCAAGTAAATTCAGTGACTGCTCCAAGAGCTGTTGTCCAACAGTGGCAGCATGTCTTAACTCTTGTCTGGGCAGTGCGTCTTTATCCTAAAAACCCAGACAGTAGAGAAACACTGTAAAAAGGTTCCAACCCTCTTCACTCCAACAGATAAAAAGCCCAGCTCCAGGAGCCAGGTTTTTATCACCCGAGCATTAGTGAGAAATCGAGAAGTTGTCAGTGAAGTTCACACTATGAGCTTCGTCTCTGAGTCCTGCGTGCTGATAGACTCTGAACTGCCTCCTTGCTCCTGTTCAGGTTGCCGGAAACTCCACGAATCGTCCTGCTCTTCTGTGAACACACATTTAGCATGAGCAAAATTTAGCATGCTAGCTGCTAACAGTCCACGCGCTGAAGAGTGATGTGAGTCATGGGTATTTACTGAGTGCAGAGGTGTAATGTAGATGTGTGATAAGTAAGGAGGTGAAGATATATTGCTTCACCAGAAAAAAGGTCATATACTTCAATCTACCTTGTGGAAGCATGACTGACGTCGGATCCTCAGTCTGTACTTTTGTCTTGTCTTTTGTTCTTCGATGAGCAAACGCCAGGATGCCAATGACGAACATGGTTACTACAAAAATGCCCACAGCAGTTCCAACTATTGGCCAGACCATGTCTTCTGCAAAAAAACATAATTATT
Source organism: Hemigrammopetersius urotaenia (assembly GCA_037974485.1). Classification (NCBI taxonomy): domain Eukaryota; kingdom Metazoa; phylum Chordata; class Actinopteri; order Characiformes; family Alestidae; genus Hemigrammopetersius; species Hemigrammopetersius urotaenia. The sequence goes on from JBBPDC010000135.1 coordinate 23,977,287, forward strand.
TCTACTTTAGACATGAAAATGGTAATTGCAGTTCCTGTAAAACAACTAGAATGACAGCATTGTATTTTCACTCTTAGCCTAGTTTTCTTTTACCTTTTTTCTTGCTTTTTGCTGGTAAGATTTCCACTGTGTTGAATGCTGCCACAAACAAATGCATGATAAATGTACTTTATGGCTGAACTAGAATGACAGCATTGTATTTTTACTCTTAGGCCTATTTGATTTTACATTTTTTCTTGCTTTTTGTTGGTAAGATTTCCACTGTGTTGAATGTTGCCACAAACAAAGGCGTGATAAATGGACTTTACGGCTATTCATGTATGGGTACTTAAAATACAGTGTAATGTATGTAAATTTTTAATACTTTTCTCTTACCGGTTGCTGAGGGCACCCCCCCTCGGCACTCATTGTCCCTGGAAATATTTCCTGTAACCACTAGTTTCTCTCCTTCTGGGCAACTGAACACAACAGAGAAGAATAATTACAATAAGCAAGGAAGTTAAATCTCAGATAAAATAAAACTATTCCTTTGCCTTCACTGCAAGAAAGGTCTACCTCGTTCTCCTACGCTGACATTTGCTGTGGATTTTGTCATTGAAGGTTCCCTCAGGACATTCCTTGCAAGTCCCTGCAAATACCAAAAAAAAGCGTGAACCCATCTGTGTGTTTTCGCGGCAGTGGGCTTTTGTTAGTTAATAAGAAGCATTTGAAAGCACCCCCGCAGGATGAATAAGAAAAATGAGCTCACATATCAAGTCCTGCTTTGTAGTCTCAGGTTGTGGTTTGGTTTAGGATTACTCAGCTATGGTATTAATTTCAATAGAAGGTCCTTACGAATAGACGAATAGAAGGGGGATTCTTACGTTCTTCTGTTGGCTCTTTGCCTTTTCCACACTCTTCTACACAGTAGGAACATTGCAGGTTTCCACATCTGTATCCATCTTTGCAGCCACACACAATGTCCGAGCTGGCAGTGCAGGGTTCCTTTACAACCTGTGGATCTGTAGGAATATCCATGAACAAAAAAGTAAATGTTTTTTTTCCTGATGTCCAGACATTAAGCTTTAGATATTGTAGATGGCATTAATGACTAAAGCTTCTCTGTAATTGTCACATTTTAGTATTTGCATCTGTTGCATTCCTTAGTGTTACATACCTATGCATTGATCACATCTGCTACAGAAGAACGTTGTAGGGTTGGTCACAAAGGTACCAGCATCACAAGGCGTACAAAGCTTGGTTGGGTCTTCTCCACAGCTTTTCAGCAAGCGGTTCCCTATAACCACACATCAAAATGCACAATATTCTCACACACGTACAGCACATGCAGTACTACCTGATGGGGGTTCCCTTTAAACACCTTTGTTAAATGACTGTCTGATTGTCTTGTTTTTCTGGCTTAAACAGCAACAAAGAAGAGCATTCACACTTTATGGTGTATCACATTTCTGAAAACCATTTGCAGCCATATGCACTTGCATATTAAGATAAAGACAGTTTAAGGGGTCTTGGGGACCAAATCCTCTTCCCCACATATTCTCTATGTTGAGACTTAAATGTAAAGTCTCTGATTCCCGTTTCTATCAAAGTTTGAGCATTAAGTGAACATAATCATACCTAACCACAGCATGTTCATGAAACAAGTATATTAACATTAAGTCCCATCAGTTGTGCATTTGTCTTGTGATCTACCTGGATAACACTTTTTACAGCATACTCCACGAGCAGACAGATCCCAATTTTCACAGCCCTCCATTATTCCCACACTGGTGTAAAACAGACTGGAGATGAGCAGGACATGACACAGGATGAGATGCATGTCTGTCAATAAAGTTCAAAAAAGGTCCATTAAAAGCTAATGTTGTTATTCATTAAACCAAATTCTTATTCTCTTCTGAAAATCCTTTGATGTGCAGTTGCCTGGTGTAGATAATGTACAAATATGAAAAAGTTTCTGAAATCTCCACATTTGTTTCTCTTTAAAAGTAAATATCTTGTAATAATCTTGTCAATATTAAACATCTATTGGAATGGCTTACAGCCTTAAATTTAGATACAAATAGTAAAAATCATCAAAAAAAATAGTCAAAATACTGAAATATCTTACTTGTAGTATGGGGTCTTGGCTGAAGGTGAAACTGCAGTGCAGCAGTGACACGAGATGAAGATTAGTGCAACAGCTGGGGAGGGAGCTTTTAAACAAAGGCGGAGCTTCTGAACCTGACTCATATGCTGACATAACTATATTCTTCATCTGAAATCAGCCCAACCTACAACGAATCAAAAATCATCAGACATGGAGTGAAGAGTCCTATATTCATTTGTAACAATTTGGATTTGTTTTACAGATGTATTCAACCCTCAAAGAGTAATCAGATTAGCCTACATTACAAATTACATTTTATTCTCATAAGTCATGATACTAAACTTTTCTGGATCATGGACCCACTCCCAATGGTCAGAATCTGAAGGAAATCTATGAAAATTAAGACCAAAGACCAGTTAGAAATTAACTCTGTATGAGAAAGAGAAATGAAAGTGACTTGAGAGGGAAGCCACAGAGTAGTCAACAATGGCTTTGAAGGAGCTACAGACTCCAGTGGGCTAGGGAGGCATCACACAAAGATATTAAGACCTCTGTATACAACTGGCCTGTAGGAGGATGACCACTAGATTGACCGAAAAAAAGGTAAATGTTCTACAATGGCCAAGTCAAAGTGCAGATTTCGGGTCAATCAAGAACCTGGGCCGCTATTCAAAACAGAAATCAGCCAACCAACCAGAATAACTTGGAGCATGTCTGCCTGGAGCAACAGCCAGAAATCCCACCCAAACAATGTACAAATGTGATAGAAACATAGCAAACAAACTTACAAACATAGCAAACAAACCCAAAGCTACTAGTACAGTGAAAGAAATGTGCCACAGATCAAACCGCACTCAGCAGTTAACTTCAGCCATTTAGTGCGACATACAGTCTGGTGCATTCATTTTTTACTAACCAGTAAACTCAACTTTACAACAAGTTTACAACCAAATAATTATCTGAATGTATTGTTTGTATATATAGTAGCTCTAGTTTGGAGGCAATAAGTTCAGCAACGATCTAGCCATAATATTAAAAATTGTGTTCTCAAAAAATGGTAAATGGTAAACAAAAATGTTCCCAAAATATTATATATTTTGATCTATGTGGGATGCATTTTTCCATTGGACTGGATCTAAATGCTCATGTTCTTAAGTAGTGAACATATGAAAATTACTACATCCAAGGAAAGTCCTGAACTGTACTAAACAAAATACCCCAAACTTGCAGGAGAAGTCTGAGTAGCCAGTGGTGTTGACCACACAGCGTGATGGAAGTGATTTTTGAAAGTGTTGTTTGTAGATCCACATGCTTGTGGCCGTTTAAGGAGTTGCCCCTGTGATCAGAAAGATGTGGTTTTGAATCCCAGGACTGCTAGTGGCACCTCTGAGGTACTTTTGAGCAGTGTACTGCCAGCTGCTTCACATGGTACATGGGTTAAATACGGAGGAAGAATTTCATGCTATTGACACTGTGTGCTGTGGTATGACAAACTGTTTGCAAACAGAGTAAACACAGAGAGATGCCTTTTTATTTGCGCAGACATCTAATCAGCTCTCCAAGCATTTAGTTAGGCCATAATTAAAAGTTAAGCAATCTCTGTTTGTTCCCCTTTATACTGTACATTCAAATTCTGGGCTGTAATTTCCCTTGTGGTCCCCGTCAGAAGTTATCACAATATCAGCCAAATGTGGGATTCGCAATACTACTCATATGAAAGTGTCCCATATAGTTTCTGTTTCATATCACAACAGACATGAAGTCATTTGTATGTATACATTCATTATTTCTTTAGAAAGGGCCAGCTGCCTCAAGAACGATAAAATCAAATTATAGCACCAATCATTTTATTTTGAAAATTGGCAGGCTATGATTCTGCTATTTTTTTTACTGGTACTTAAAAGACAGGTGGGACATATTAATTCTGGGAAATATTCTAGTTTTAATAGAAAGAATTTCTATTAAATGAATAGAAGCTTATTCAGTTAATGATACGGTCAAATAGAATACATATTTATATACAAAATGACAGCTCTACCACATGTTTTAAAACTGCTGCTAATGATACATCACTGGACAGCTTAATACGTTTTGAGGAGAGCACTAACCGTCAGCTCTTCTACTTCTTCTAAAGTTCTTCTAAAATAAAGTGTCCCCTTATAGTCATGTGAACACACAGTGTGAACTTCTTTCTCAGCATTTGTCCCATTCACCAAGTGAAGCCGCGTGCTACCACCAGCACAGTGCCCAGGGAGCAGTATTTGGGGACAGTACTTTGAGGGTACCTCAATGGTGCCACTAATGGTTCCAATATTTGAACCTACAACCTTCTGATCTTAGGGGGAACTCCCTAACCATTAGACCACCAGCTGTCCCAATGAAGCATATTTATGAGAAAATAATTTTATTTTAGTGCAAATATTTCAAAATGTAAAAACCCCCAAAAAGGCAGCTCTTAATTTGGTAGGTGATGGATATATGGAACAGTGTACAAGGATGTCTGTTTTTCTCTCTCTACCATCATGACTAACTGTCACGGCTCGGTCAGTGGCCGTTAGGGGGCACTGCTTTTTTGTTTGGTTTTGAGGACTTTTATTTTGACGTTCTTGTCTGTTTGGTTCTGTGGTCACGTGTTTTTGTTGTCACCTGTTTTATTTCGGTTCTTGTCTGTTTGGTTCTGTTGTCACGTTTTTTTGTTATCACCTGTTTGTGTTTTGGCTCATGATTGCTGGCAGTATTTAAGTTCTGTTTTGTATGTTTCTCACCATCAGTCAATCACCTCATTTTCATGCTTTTCACGGTCCTGTTCATGCAGTGGCCCTTGAGCCAGGTTTGTTTTCATTTTGTTTTCTGTTTAAATAAAGAGCACTGAAATGGATGCCAGCTTGTCCTGTCCCTGCTGCCCTCGAGGTAAATCACAGAGGCCGGTTTACCCGGCCCCTCGTGACACTAACCACTGGAAATAATTCCCCAAACCTTACAAGCAGTTTGGAGTTTTCCACTTTTTAATAAATATTATACAAGTCAGTCAGCTGGTGAGTACTGAATCAACACCTGAGTTCTGAAAGATTTCACTCCTGAATGTAGGATTTTCTATGCGGAAAGTAAACATTGAAGGTAAACATTGTTTAAAAAAAATTGTTTGGCATGTATTCTGAAAAGCATCCTCTGTATTAATTTCAAGGTCAAGTGAAAGTAAATATCGGGTTATGATTTCATTTTCTTCTCTTGCTTAGTGGCTGAGGATTTAACAGAAGAGTAAAGAGGTTTTTTTTGGGTTTTTTTTGCATAATGTGTAACTGACTGAGATGTCCCGTATCTTTCCCCAGACGTTATCAGTTTTGCTGGTGAGAAACACAGACTTGGAGGAAGTGTCAAAATGACACTTTTCATGGGAAATGATTTTGCTGGAGGAACGACAAATCCAAATTGTAGCGACCCCGTGTCCAGGACAAGGATCAAGCCTTGTCTTAAGTTTGATATCAGTGCCACTATATAATCACTATAAGAGGTGGTAAAGTGATTCGAAGCATTAAATCAGGAAAGGCAAGACTAGGTTGCCAAGCATAAAAAGTAGTTTGGCAGTGAGTTCAACAGATAGCATGTGTTGTCCAATGGATATATGTTGAAAACTCATCAAAGGGCAAACTGAACTTAGTTTTATAAGATGCTTTGAGCGTGAGTTTAATCACTGCCAGAAACGACACATCTAGTTCATCAAACATTAGAACTCTCAGTTTAGACCTCCATTTGGATGAATCTGACTCGCCTGATGTAACCCCAGACACTGTTATGCAGGATCTGCACTGCTCATACCCTGATCACCCCTACATGATGTCATGGTGTTGCCTTTGTGTCTTCACACGTGGTCCTGACCGCCCATTGCCTTGAGGCTTAATGTAAAGAATGTAAAGTCTGAAAAAGTTCCATAAATTAAGACCTAGTCTCATAACAGTTAGTTATGTTATAAGTCAGTAAGTTATAAGACTATGGCTAAATTTATAGGTGGAATAAAGCCTTGGAAGGAAGCACTGTAGCAGCAAACAGTTCAGCTTTGCCTCAATGTGGGACTTTTTCAGACTTTACAAAGAGTGTCTTATAAAGGAACAAAGAAAGTTGTGTACTCTGCAGTGTCATGCTTGGTCAGTCTTCCTTCTGTCTCAGAGCTGATTCAAATTCTAAACAGTTTAGATCACTTTGGTATTCACCAGGTTTTCCACCTCTGATGAAGGTCAGCTGGCAATGAGTAAACGCAAACAGCTGTTAAAACTCCCAAACAGCTGGTATTCTAAAGCAGGTTCCAGTCCCCACGAAGTCACATGAATGCTGCCCGTCGGGTTCTTCAAACATCCTTAATGTGGTTACAAACCATCTTTCATTTTTATTTTAAAAAAAACTTTGTTCCTGACACCTTTTTGTGCCACCTATCCTTAAGAGCAAAGGCTCTTCTAATGTTCCCTCAGTAGGCTGTGGGTAACACTGCCACTGTGAGTACAGTGACGCGGTGTCACTCAAAGACTTTCACGAAGAATGCCATGTTTGAAGAATTTGACATTCCAATTACTGATGAACACTGTACTATCTTCTGCATCTCTCTCTCATCTCAGCTCAACATGTAACAGTTAACAGTTGTCGTTTTGTTCTTTGGGCCCTCTCTGTCCAATCAGTTTTTCAAAGATACTTTTCTTGTCTATGATCTCCATTTTAAAGCACACAGTTGGCCCTCCATCTATCAGAGCATCACTTTGTTCTTGACCTATTCGAACATGTACAGTTCAACACGTACTGCACTAGTGCTCTTTTCATGAATGTGTCACTCGAGAGATCACTTGCATAGCTTTCGTGGTCTACCACCCACTTCTTCACGCACTACACACTCCCACTCAAGACCTGCCCTGAACTTTCACGTCAATCTGTCATAGTCATTTTACTTCACTTGTGATGTTTTTGACGTTCGCATCTCTACATGTCATAGTGAAACTACCATTGTCCCATTTTTAATAATCATTCGCTGTTTCTGCCTCTTTTAACTATGAGATCATGTTTTTTTCTTATCTTCAGGCAGCTAAGCTTGAGGTTTGAATCGCTGTGCTCGCTTCCTGCTGCACATGCAGATCATACACACTTATGGTTGGGTGGGGGGTTTGATACATTTGCCAGAAATGGTACAAAGCTGTGGGCTCGACTTTCCATCAAACGATAGACTTACCATCTCAGAAAGCAGTGTGCAGCTATCTAAGGTGACTGCCGCTTCATTGCCTGGTGTAGAACATCTAAAATAACCAGTAGGCTGCAATATGACTTTTCAACTCACATACCCATAAATTAAACTCCATAAGCTGCTATTCAAGAAAGTAAACCCATGAATGATTTACGAATACCTTTCGAATATTTCACACATATACACATCGCACTCTTCAACCACATCTTTAGTCATATATTTTATTGTTTTTAATTATATATATATATTCTTTTTCATATGTACAATTTGTGATTCCTCTTTTTTTTGAAGAAATAAAGCAAATAGCTTCCATTATGAACAGTGTTTTATACTAAAGGGCCAAACAGGTACATTTCAAAAGTGCTTCAAGAGTTGAAAGAACGTTGTCATTCTTTCCCACTGCAATTAGGGTGAATGAGTTCAGCAAGAGGACATTTTAAAACAAGCACAATGCATGTTTTTATGGACTTTTCACTACTTAGTTTTTTTTTGTTGGTTGGTTTAGTTTAGTTTTTTTTTTTACCAGAAAACTACCACGATGTCTTTTTTCCACATCAAAACAAATGTCCCTTTAAAAAAAAGCAAGACACAGCTCAATGTCTGCCAAATACCTTTGGTTGTTCTGTCGATTCCATTCGCTTTATTCCATTTAACCTCTAGCCTGCTACCATCTGTCTTGTCTGTAACTTAGTCATTGCCAGGACATTAATGTAACAGATTTACACAACAAGACAATCGGTGGTGATGCTGTACAGTACATGTAGGCACCTGTCTGTTACTGTTCAAAGTCATATAGCATTGCTTTATTGCACATATGGCAACTACTGTATTTTTTTTTTTAATTCATGACAACCATCTTATCACCAGGGGTACAAAAACGAATACTGAGTTTCAGTGTGTGACACGGAAACTCATGCGTGGTCATCTTTGCTCGATGCCACACTCTGCAACATGTAAGACATACAGTGGTCATTAGTGTACTTAAATGGCATGACTGATTGTCACTGGAAAAGTGGTGATGACTCCATGAGTGCATCATCACAGTCAAATAAAGACTAACTTCCAGCACATAAAGCACTTATTCCAAACAGCATTTACAACATAGACTTCTAAGGAAACCGTATCAGCCATGCAATTCGTGCTGCCAAAGGCCATCTTAACAGGCCAAAAAAATATGGATTCTGACTCTGACTCATAAAACTCAGAAACAGAGTGTTCACTGTTTGGCAATTTTTTATATGTTTGTGTGGCTTGTCATCTAATTCTTTTTTGCAGGGCTTTATACCTTCTGATTAGTTTCATAGATCCAGCTGTATGTCCTATGCTTAGCTTTTTCTTTTTTAGTTCCCCCTCCTTTTCTACCGTTAACCGTGTAAATTAAACCACCCATAATGTTTTTCTGACACTGCATTTTGAACGTACAGTATGTGGCTATAATGTGCAGCCACTGCAGTTTTTTTTAAGAGTCAACGTCAACTCTAGAGCAGGTGCTTTTTTTTTTAGTGTCCTACATATTGGAAGGACAAAACAGGTGTGTATCAAATTGCTTGTCAATTTGTACACTCTCAGTGCTGGGATAGTCAGTAGCAAGAACTTAAAGGTGGGGTTGTTAGGGAGAGGTCAGGGGTCTTGTGCTCTGAAAGTGTAAAGGCACTGTCCTGTCACATAATATCAACAAAGAATTCACAAGGATTGCCCATAGCATGTTGAAAAGACTGCCGGCTAGCGGTGAGTTCAGGAGGTACGTTCCTTAAGTCACGTACAGGGGGTGCTCCAGGAGGACCGGAGTGGCTCACTGAGGCTTTAGGGGCCAAGCGAGCCATGCAGTATGGAGGGGGCAGGCCTGGTGGTCCATATGAGGAGGCGTGGCTCCTCTCACTTTGAGCGCAGGACACGTGAGCAGGCTGGATGAAGGGGGAGTGGCTATATGAGAAAGGGGTGTGGCTGTGCTGGGACAAGCCATGACTCAGGTGGGACTGGGCATGGCTGTGGCTGGAGCAGGCTTGACTGCCGCAGGAGCGAGTATGGCTGTGATGGCTCAGCTGGCTAGGCACTCTCTGGCCCTGAAGAACTGCCCATGTGCCCAGCTCTGATTCACAGCACGTCGACTTGTGGTCCTTCTCTCGAGGAGAGGGCCTTCGTCCTTTCCCTGCACTGGGGTTGGAGCCACTACTTCTGCTGCCTGAAGAGAAGAGAATAGGAAAAGTTTTAAAGGCTTTGAAGTGCACATATCATACCTCAAGCCCTGAACACGAACCCAGCATGTCTGACCCAAGCCCCTTGTGCTCACATGGCCCTTCAACATATGAAAAGGATGATTTTTCTTGATATCAACCCCCTGTCTACTAAAACTGAATATTTTAATGTACAATTACTGTTTATTTTCTGAATTTTACATACTGGAAGCACAACATAAAATGTGGCCCGTACAAAAGTTATAGCACATTTTATATTTTTTTCAATATGTTAAACTACATAGCAGTTGTGCACTAAAATTAGCAGTGGTGACATGTACTCAAAGTGGCACTAACATAGACAGCAAATCAACAAAACGTAATTTGAGCACTTTTTCATGCGCTGTATCTAACAATGGTTGGTCGCTAAGGTTACAATCAATCATGTAATAATGTATGTTGTGCCCAATAGAGTGAAATAAGATCAGTATGCCAATGCTGTAAATAACTGTAAATTGTCCTGTTTTTAAGAGTTATTTATGGTGTTTGCTAGGCTTGTGGGCGAAGCTGCTTGTGGTTCATTGTTTTGAGCTTTTTACAGTCCTCACAGCATGATAAAAAAAAAAAAACAATGGACAAAGTGAATCACTTTTATACTGGTATACCCATCCCCATCACAAATGAATTAATTTGCGGTTGACCATAGAAATGATGGTTTGATCCACTAATTGGTTTGATCCACTGTCATGCACACCATAAATGGCACCATGATGAGAGTACAGCACACCAGCACGCATGCCCAGAGAGCACAGAGACACATGAGCAGTACCACCAGTCATAGGCTGATGAGCCATTCAGAATATTTCACAGTGACCAACCGCATATGAAAGGATGGGTAGAAAAAGGAAGGACAGAGATACAAAAAACAAAACATAAGGAAGCAGGTTTGAGGGTGCGTGGCTTACCATGTCCCCCAGTCCTGGGAGCAATCCTTCATCAGTCTACCATTGCCCAGCAGAAACAAAGGGAACAACACAATTACCACAGACAGCCCTGCCAAGCAGCCAGCCATCAAAGCATGAGCCCACACAACTCACACTCACCCTATACACATCCAAGGCCAAATATCCCGCACTCCAAATCCTCAAAGGATAACACACATACACACACGCACACAAAGGTATCACGATGTCTGTAAAAAGTGATTTCATCAGTGCTAAATTATCACTACTTTTTCATAAAACCAGTGAACACTCATTAATGTGCATTCTCAACTCCATCCTCATCCTCCATGCTCACAAGTGCACGTTCACAAAGGTGATGTGAACCTGGAAATTCCGAGTGCAATTTAAAACACCAGGTGCGCTAAAACTGGCCGTACCACATATATGGAATATCCAAGCGAATGCAGCGACAAAGACGAACCCCTGAAACTGAATGATCGTAAAGAAAGATCGTAAAGAAAGATGACTGCCTGATATGCACACTGAGGGTAATGGTAATCGTCCGGCACAAGGAAGCATCAGATACACTTACAGATTACAACAGGATTTTCAAGCTTGAAAAATAATCAACAGCTGATATAATCAGACACACACATACATTGGTTCAACTCTTACAAAGATCACCTTACTGGTTGGTTTTTTTTTTATTTATATTTTTGGTTAGAGGATAATAAAAGCACTAAATGTGGGTGCCTACCTGCTAACAGGAGTTTTGCCATTTTTACTTAAAAAGTAAAAAACAAACATTCTTTGTTTTTTACTTTTTGTCAAATGATTAATCACATGTCCTGAAATGAAATTGCTGTTTCTCTTTAGCATACCACTTTATAGGACATAATCATAACAATACCTAACAAATACGAAAATAGGCAGCATGTGTGAATCCCTTCCTTCATGTGTAATGAAGTTCCTTGTCATTACAGCAAAGAGAAAGCAAAAGTAAAAGGAGGAGACTGTAGACAGGGACAGTTGCTCCTCTATGACATATAGGTTTCTATTGCTGTAAGGCTTTCTGTTCTCGCATAACATACACATACTCTCTCACCTTCACTCTGTTGGCTTCCAGCACTGCCGCTGTGGAAACTGTGGCAGGGGTCCGAGTATCCGGGAGGAAAGCTGGGGGGTGGGTTCGGGTAGCCTGGGTAGGGATATGGCTGCCCTCCGAGGGGCCAGGGGTTGGTGCCTGGTGGAGGGAGTGGTGCTAAAGTGTCTTGCTCAGAACCACCACCACTAGAGCCCTCATTGAGATTTAGAGATGCCATGTCTAGAAGTTAAAGAAGAACAAAGCAGGTTGTACTCCAGAACTGGTTGTGGAACCACTAAATAAGAATGTAACACCACAAATATACCAATGACTTTCAAAGAAATACTTTGATAACATATCTGAAAGTGAAAGCCACAACCAATATGCATGATATATTGTTGGCAACACCGGTTTTTCTAACCCAACAATTTCTTTAAATGTATACAAGACAGAAGAGCAGATGTAACATACTTTGGCACAGGTCTCCAAAAGTGTAGTAGCACTGCTCTGAGAAGGTGATCTTATTAACAGTGTGTCTCAGGTAGCCATGTTTCAGCAAACTGCTGGCATATTTCCGGGCATCACGGCGGTCCTTAAAACCCTCCACTCGCGAATACAACCAGTCCACCACGTCGGCACCTAAAACATACACAAAATAAAAATGAATTTGTCACAAAAAACAATTATACACACAGTAGAGATTCGTATCACGGATTGCACAACACATTTAGTTATTAACTGATTAAGCTCTCAAGGTACAGTAGAGACAGTGAAACAACTCCCCCTAGTGGTAATAAATGTATGCAGCGCTCTTTTTGGGATTCTCATTACAAATTCATTCTAAAGAGGTAAACAAGTTTAGTTTCTCTCCCCAAATGACCCTACTCACCAATGACAGCATTCGCTATTGTAATCTTAAGCCACATCCGGTCTCTGATCTCCAGGCCTGAATCAGGCAACCGCATAACCTTAACTATTGTGGCCATGTCAGTCTTACTGGCAGAGAGAGGTAAGTCATCACATTCTGCAAACCAAAAATGAAGGCATTAAAAACATTCAGCATGCAGGGCAGAAAATACATAAAGGGTGACTCCACCAACTTCTCAATCAGATTAATTTAATGTGAAATAGTATATTACAGAGAAACTCAATGACTCGTATTTCTTGACAAAATTTCCTTGTGACAGAAAACAGGGTTCAAGAGTTTGAAGAATTTGAAATTTTTGTCCAGACTCGAAGGAACTTGACTGCTGTCTTAGTTTCCGAATATTTTGGGATCAGGTTTAAATTTCACGCTCACGATTTCACAACCCGCTACTATTTCGAACAGCTTTTACACTTGTTGTCTGTTTTAATCTTTTCCTTTAAAATTTGTAAGTGTTAAGTAGCATGTTCTCTGTAAAGAAATAGCTTTCCAGTTTTCTTTCTATCAGTACCACATAGCATGAGCACTACACAATATCTAGATGATCTAGATTAAACAAATATTGTATAAAAAGAACTGCTTCATAATTACATTCTTTAAAGCAGAATTTCATTTGAACTGATCATTTAATTATATCATTGTGTTTATTTTATTTGTATTGTATTTTCTAGCATTTTTCATTTTATTTATCCATGATCTACCAATGGTTATATTTTTTGATATGCAGTAATTTATCTGGTGCCATCTTATCTATCTTACCTTGCTTGATTTATTTATTTTAGGCCCAATTAAAGCAATTAAATATAGCCAGTTTATTTGTTATTCATGATCAAAGTCTACATACACCTTCTGAGCCTTTACTAAAATTACAGATGGGCTTACACACGTTTTAAACAGTAGAATTTCCATTTAAGGCTTATGAGTAAAATTCAGAAAGGGATTAAACCCCTACCATAGTGTGGGTAAGTTCCAGTCAGTGCTGTAGTGTGAGAGATCCAAGCAGCAGGGTCAATGGGTCTTACAGGCTCCGCTGAGGAAAAAACAGGAAAAGGGCATTACAACACAATGCATCACTCAGCACACAAGGGAACAGCTGAGCAGAGCATGATGAAGATGCTATTAAAGCACAAGTGTATGACATGCTGTACCTCTGGGGATGGTAAAGTAACTACGAGGAGATGGGTCCCAACACTTGGCCACAGTGAGACTTATCGGCCTGAAGAGAAGTAACAGTCAGTGCCATTATATAAGTGTATCCAGTTTTTGCAGTGCTTCTCAAAAAAGCCCCCAGGCACACCCAGGTGGTGCACATTTTTGCCCTTTTCCTTTGTGCTGCAATTTGGGCTGAAACAAAATTGTGGACCATCTGGGGGTCTCAGACCACTGGTGGTTGGCTACATCTGCTAGGTGAAGTAACTCTGCTTACCCAGGCTTAGACACAATTTCCCGTAGAATCCTCACTGCATCATCATTGCTCATATTTTCAAAGTTCACATCATTCACCTGTAAAAGCAGTACAGTAGCATCAATATGAAATTCCATAATGTCCAAAACTGAAACACCAAAATTTGTTTAAATAATCTTACATGAACTGAACTGTGAAGCAATATGTTGCTAATATTGTTGCCACCACTTTATGATAAATTATGAAAGAAAGTATTCATTCTGAAACCTTATTATTAATTTGAGCTGAATGGCAAATAAAAAATCAAATAAAATTAAATATGATGAAATACTGCTACAAACATTCATTCTCATGTTACAATGGCACCCGTCAACCTCATGTATTAGGCAGTAAGTGAATAGTCACTTATTCGTGTTGATGTGTTGGAAGCAGGAAAAGTGTAAAGATCTTAAAGTGATTTTGACCAGGGCCAAAATGCAACAAGTTCAAAATGCTAATTTAGTTTGGGTAACTATCTTGGGTAACAGCTTGGATATGATTTTTATTGAACAAAAGAAAAAACACATAACACATGGTATAACAAATCGAAACATTCAGACTCTTATAATAACTCTCGCAAATGTTTATTTTAGAACAATAAAACGATGAAGCATCAATTCAAACACGATTCAGCTTTACTAGTCTGGCATTATTTCGGTCCCCAGACGATTCCACAGAACTTGACAGTGACGAAAACTCACGGTGACGAAACCGCTAAATTCACACTAGGAAAACATCATTGCAATAACGGAAACTTCATTGCAAAAACAAGTGTTGACTGAGTAAGAGTCTGAGCAAGTGAGACACAGACTGGTCACTGAGGTTAGTAAACCTTTGGTGCAAAATAAAATCAAAAGGTCTTGTATCAGGAAGGAAAAGGAGAGGCAGCAAAATAAACCTACAGCGTGGGACCCAGGGGGGGCGTTAACATAAACAAATCGTTAAACAGCCATGAAAACGTGAAAGGCTTAGTGTGAGATCCTGTAAAGAGTCATTTCAGCTGATCGTGTGAAAAACACTGCTTAAAGCTCGCCTTCAGGATCTCCACTGACCCTGGATATTAGAGACTTTGATCAGGACCACTGCCATCATGTGGTAATCTAGATAACACCAGTCAACAAAAAAAATCATCAGAAACCACAAGTCACATCAATGTTTTGAATTTTGAGTAATATTAGATTTGCAATAGACTTGCATGTGTTTTTTATTAAACCGCAGGCACCAATCAAGTAACTGTTTCATTATTTTCTGTGCAAAGTCAGACAGGCCACACTGTGGCATAGATATAGTGATCAGTGTCAGTCAGCTACCACTGTTTCTTCAAAAATGCTTAGCATATGTCGGGGGGGGCAGAAAATCAGTCAGTATCTGGTTTGGCCACCATTTCCCTCAACACATTTCCGTTAGGTGCACAACAGGTTGTGCCTGATCAGGTTGTTGATCGTGGGCTGTGGAATGTTGGTCCACTCCTCTTCAATAGCTGTGCAAAGTTGCTGAATATTGGCAGGAACTGGAACACGCTGTCGTATATGCCGATCCAGAGCGTAACATGCTCAATGGGTGACATGTCCGGTGAGTATACTGGCCATGCAAGAACTGGGATGTTTTCAACTTCCAGGAATTAGATCCTTGCAATATGGGGCCGTGCATTATTATGCTGCAACATGAGGTGATGGTCGTGGATAAAATGGCACAACAATGGGCCTCAGGATCTCGTCTCTGTACATTCAATAAAAAACGCCTGTGTTCGTTGTCCATAACATACGCCTGTCCACACCATAACCCCACCGCCACCATGGGACACTCGATCCACAACGTTGACATCAGCAAACCGCTCACCCACACAACGCCACACACACTGTCTGCCATCTGCCCTGACAAGTGAAAACCGGGACTCATACGTGAACAGAACGCCTCTCCAACGTGCCAGATGCCATTGAATGTGAGCATTTGCCCACTCAAGTCGGTTACGACGACGAACTGCAGCCAGGTCCAGACCCTGATGAGGACGACGAGCATGTAGATGAGCTTCCCTGTTTCTGACAGTTTGTGCAGAAATTCTTTGGTTATGCAAACCGATTGTTGCTGCAGCTGTCCGAGTGGCGGGTCTCAGGCGATCATGGAGGTGAACATGCTGGATGTGGAGGTCCTGGGCTGGTGTGGTTACACGTGGTCTGCGGTTGTGAGGCTGGGTGGATGTACTGCCAAATTCTCTGAAATGCCTTTGGAGATGGCTTATGGTAGAGAATGGTAGACATTCCTGCAGTCAGCATGCCAATTGCACGCTCCCTCAAAAGTTGCATTGTGCTGTGTGATCAAAGTGGCCTTTTATTGTGGGCAGTCTACAGCACACCTGTGCAATATTCATGCTGTCTAATCAGCACCTTGATATGCCATTGGGATTTATTATCTCGGCAAAGGAGAAGTGCTCACTAACACAGATTTAGACAGATTTGTTAATATTTGAAAGTAATGAGTCTTTTGTGTATGTAGAAAATGTTTCAGATATTTGAGTTCAGCTCGTGAAAAATGGGAGCAAAAACAAAAGTGCTGCGTTTATATTTTTGTTCAGAGTATGTAAAGTATAAAATATATAATGCAGTGTATTCATCTGTCCTCAAAAACCAAACTCAAATTAGAACAAAAATATCAGAGAAATGGTCCTTTTATAGTATAAAAGAATCCTGCTGTTCTATATTGTATAAAAAAATTACTACATAATTTCTCATTTCTAATTTTGTTCTGATGAAGTGGTTTACTGGTTCCTCTTACATGGTGCCATATCAGGCACCAGAGAAACGGCATCATTTGCCTAATGATTTATAATTACCATAGAATTTATACACTAGAAATATGATAATACAAATCATGTGAAGCATTACTCTGTGTAGTAAGAGTCGATGCACCAGTTTAAGGAGAATCTGTTGCACACGTTGATCCGAGCAGTGAAACTGATCACGTACTTGTAACAGCATGTCTCCAGGTTCAATTCGGCCATCGGCTGCCACGGCTCCACCTTTCATGATGGAGCCGATGTAGATACCTCCATCTCCCCGGTCATTACTCTGCCCCACTATACTGATGCCCAGGAAGTTATACTTTTCTGTGAGAAAAAGGGATGGAAAAGACTTCAGTGTCAACTAGAGGTGCATATTGTCTATTAGTTCTTTGAAATACTGATACAGCAAACTCAAAACAATCATATAACATGTCATGTAACAATCATACAGCAATGCCGTGAAGTGAAAAAAGTTCTTACCCATGTTGAGGGTGACTGTAATAATGTTGAGGCTCATAGTGGAATCTGTTATGCTGCTGAAGGAGGACGACTGTCAGGAAAGGACACAAAAAACTTGAACGTTCCTATATGTCCATTTGGCTTTAATGCATACACCCAATAAAAAAAAACATACTCTGTCCATTTTGGCTACTTTCTGTCTCCGTCGCCGGCGTTTATGTCTGCGCATGAGTTGAGAAGAGGAGCTCTGCTCAGTGGAGCTGCTGAGTCTGCACAACCAAGCAAAAGGGAAACCAAGTCACCAGAGAGGTGTATTTAACTACTTACCCTTTTTCCACATTTCTACAGTAGGGGCATAACAATGATATCACAACGCAAAAAAATGTGACAAAATGCATTGTGGACATGTGGCAGTGCATTATGTAATATATGTATTCTCTTATGATATTTGATGTGTCGCGTATAGTGTTAAACGGGTGCCAATTTGCAATACATCGCCCTCAGCCTTCCAGCTCTAGTTTCATTGTGCCTAAACTGAATACATGTTATTTTAAATTGTATTCTAAATATTCTGAGAAAACTAAACTGTAAAGTTACATTCCAACTAACTGTGTGTAGGTTTTATGTACACTAAAGCCATGCACAGATGAGTAAATTAGATAAATTAACCATCCGTGTTCAAATTATTATACCACCGGTGTATAGGTAGGTGCTAAATGTTTGTAACCATCAAACACATGTAAAATATGTGAATATGCAGTACTGTGTAAAGTACCAAAGTAACAAAGTTGTATGAAGTTGGTTAGAAGAATATAGTCCGAGAAATACAGGTTTGGTTCCTGACTTCTCAGTGCACTTTAGCCATCATATGTACGTTTAATTAGATCAGTATCACCTGATTTCATTTAATGAAGCTCTTATTGGTGAAATTACTATGTATTGTTCTGTTGTTTACTGTGTTCCTTTATTTTGAATTTATTATAACATTAGTAGACAAACAAACAAATGCTCCCTGCACAAAAAAAACAGCTTTAGTCTATACTTATTTAATGATTTCTGTATAATGTTTATACTTATTTAATGATTTTTGTATAATGTTGCCAGAGACAGAAGAATCTGACCTGCTGGCATCCTCGTCTTCCTCACTGTCGATGAAGGAGCTAGACTCCAGCTCACTGCTCATCATGGAGGCGCTGTCGTAGCCCATGGCTGAGTCCCGATTAACTCGCTCGGCTTTAGAGTGTCCGTTCACCCGGGGGACTGACAGGCGAATATGAAAGCATTTAGTCACAGAACAGAAGGCACACATGAGCCACAGACACAGTTTCACTCACTCATAGCTTCGGGATATACTTTAGACCATTAAAAAAATTGTAAAAAAAGATTGTGCTTTGTGACTGAAACACCAGGGGATCAACAAGCATCCAAGGACAGGCATCTCTTAAAAGGGACAAATGCTCTGTTCACAGCTGTTTTCAACCAGATCCTCTTGAACCTCGCAAATGCAAGATCTTCACTTACTACAATATAACACAGTCTGACCAATGAGAGGGTCAGGCTGTGGAGGGTGTACAGGTCGATATCATTTTACTGTTCTATCTTGTATTTTAACTTCATACTTTTTTATACTCTCTTCTTATAATAACATATGAGAATATGATTTATACTGAGAGGTATGACTGTCAGTTCTCAGTTTTCACATTTGCTGGCCCTGAGGGTGAAACTACCCAGATTACTTTACATTTAGGTTTCTGGTAATCACAGTTTTTTCTCTCAATTATCTCATTATTGTGTTTAGATGTTTGATATGTTTTATGCTTACCATCATTTTGTTTTATTCAGACTCACCAGTACAATATTGTTATCAAATAGCTAAAGAGACAGTGACTTCCATTTCGGTTTGATAGTCTTCACCAACCACCAATCTACAGCAGCTAGTGAGAAGTCTTACATCCAAAGATTAACTGGATAATTAGCCTAGGATTCGATGGTTTGTCTTTTCACAATGTGCTGGAGTGTCAGAAAAAGCCTAAGACGACCTATATAGGCTTCAAAATTCTTCCTTATCTCCCAAGTCTCATTGTTGTAAACCATTACAGCAGGGGCTACCAGTCTTATCTGCAAAACGCTGGTGTGGCTGCAGGTTTTTATTTCAGAAAATCTCATACACAAACCCTTTCCGGATAAGCTTGGTGGTTCTTGAAATACAAGGTATACATACAGAGACACACTCGCGGCTGAGATTCAGGGTGACATCGAACACGCTGGAAGGGTCTGACCATGCGGTGAGTACGCTGCAATCGACCAAAACACTCCAGCACTGCCGGTGTGGCCATTACTCCCCTGTGTTTCTTCAGAGAGCTAGCACATCCAATCACAATCACAAACACACACACACACACACATACAAACACATACACACCCAGAGGCAAATGTGCTGCGACTGTGTGCTGCAGATCTAATTGCTCACAAACATTTCAATCTTTCACACTTCAGAGCTAAAAGGCCAGCGGTGCAAAGAAAACCATTCCTTCTACGATGTGTGTGGGCCAGCCAGACAATCTTATCACCTAAGCATAGAGGCGGCAGGTTAAAGCCTGCATATACAGCAGCAATAGGTTTTCAGCTATGTGAATAAACCTGTCACCACACTCCCATAGTCTGAGGATGAAAGGATGGGCCACTTGCTCCGTTACTGCCTCGGTTAAGCGGAGCTACTGAAAGTCCTTTCATTCTCACTGGCCATAAATGTGTTCTGAGCAGTCGGCTCCACACCTTATTTGTAACTGAGGTGGCGCGAAAAGAAAGAGGCAGAAATGCAGAAACCAGATGTAATCAATCTTCCATGCATGTGAGGAGATATGGCCTGCTTCAGTGCTGCCAAAGGCAGATGGGACATGATCCCTCAAAGATTGGCCTCAGCATGGCTATTTGGAAGCTTCAGACTTGATCTTATAACAGGAGTTTACTGTGATAGGCAAAATTATTGTCATTATTTTTTAAATCACAATCCAAATCAGTTGCCTCTTGTTCACATGGCAAGCTGGTGACATGCTCAGACATGAGTCCTGACTTTGATTAACCACAGAAATGCAGAAATTAGACTTGATTAAAACTAGTTTAGCAGCACTAAATGTGAGTTGGTATATTTCACATTCAAATATTCAAAATGTCCTATTCTTTAGAACAGCTTTGTACTGCACCCTACAGAAGTTAGTCCAAGCAAAACAGGCATGGGTCTTTCCTTATGCAAAATGTTACAAATTTTATAGAGCACATTTTAAAAAAATACATTTTCAGTAATTAATAGGTAATTAAAAAGGTTTAGGAACCTTTTTAATTACCTATTAGGTACAGGAAGGTACAGGAATTTCTACAAATTTGTAAAAACCAGAGGATTGCTACAGTTAACCACCAAATATATAAATATATAATTATTAAATATATAAATATAATTATTATTATATATATATATAAAATATCATAGGAGATATCATGTTATTTAAAAGTGTCACACAGCATATCATTTCTTACAGCATTGCAACAGTCCTCCATGGCAAGGTATCTTTCAGAATCAAAGCCTACAATAACTGAGTTTAAAACAAATTTGATGTTGTTACAAACATCTTTCAGTGCATTATTTTTTTCTGTTGCAATCTAACCCTAGTAAATTGTTAGCTGAGTCATTGCCTAAAACAGCTGCGTCTTACCTGTGGAGCTACAGCGCCAGCATGTGCACATCTTTCTCCCTGAGACTGAACAGTGAACTGTCTCTGCTTACAGGGCGCTCACACCAGACTCTCCCCCTAGAGGAACTGATTCTAACTGATATTCAGCCTTCTCTGTTCACCTTATTGCAGTGGAGGGGAATTCTGGTCCTACAGGGCACAGCACAGCTTGATGATCAGGTGAAGTGATTTGCAGCTGGTGTGTTAAAGTAGGGAAATCACCAAAATATGCTACACTTCCAGCTCAATACACTGACCATATAAAACCTGTACACAAGTCACAGTGTCAGTCTGTGAAAGAACTCTGGACAGCACGATCCACAATGTTCTGTCACAGCAACATCGAAATTAGCATTAACAGCAGCAAAATACACTTGTGTAATGTCATGGTGCTGCATAATACAAAAGTCTTGGCACCTCTGGTCAAAATACATGTTCTGTTGAGAACAAGAAGCAAATTATATTCACAATTCATTCAAACTACTGGTTGTTTTTTCTGTTAAATTCTTTTTTGATGACCAACTCAGCAAAAAAATGGATATTGTGCATTAAAATGATAGACCACTTTTGTTTATGACTGAAAAAGAAAACCTGACCCTATTGATATTTTTCAAATAAAATTCAGGGTGTGTGTCATTGACAGTGAGCTATGAGTTTACTGCTGAGAACAACACTATTAAAATATGTTTTAAACACTACTTAGTGCACTCTTTCCTTAAAAAGAAGCAATCCTGAACAAAGCCTTCCTTGCTATCCTATATAACACTTATTATACCTTCACTTTTAACCCTGCCGAAAACAACTCCTGCTGACTGATTCAAAGCTAAATAAGGCTACAAAAAAGCCAAGGTAGGGCTTACATATGAAGATATAAAGAGAACAAATGAAACGATTAAGCAAGTTAAACTCCATTAACACTGAGTGTAAACACTCAGTTTCAGAAAAAAACTCGCTCCATCTCACCTTACAAGTCTACATGGAGGCAAGAATACCTCAGACTGAAATATGATCAGAAATGCTTGAAAATAAAGCTGCATGCTCACATTTTACAACAATTATCCTGTCAAGTCTAAGCAATAAAACAAAGTATATAACAAAGTATATAATAAATATATATATATATATAAATTCTAAAAAACAATCTGTGTTCTGTCTCTGTGTCTCTCTTTCTATAGCGATCTTTGCCTTTGGTTCCCAAAGGGACTAAAGAGGTAAGTGTGTTTATTGAGTGCTGATGGTTCAGCAAGGTTAACGAATGAGTGCCCTAGGCTGGAAAACAGATACACACTCATACACTCCCCTTGGCCCCGGGCCTCACACCTGTCCAGTCCTAACACTAACCAACCCTGCATTATTCACAATCATTTATCACTCACACACACACAGACACCGGTGAAGCCTTGAGTTCTAAACCTGTCACTAGCAAGAAGAATGAATGCAACATTTAGATCAAGTGGATGCGACTCTACAATTCCTTACTCAGCATCTATTTTACATATCCAGTACATGGGTGAATGTTTTCTTTTATTTGGTATGAAGCAGAGAATCACTCCTAGTAAATGACACAGAATCAGAAAGAAAGGGAGAAAAAGACCAAATGTACACAGTGATGGAGGATCAGTAGCACTATTTCTGGAAATAGTCAGAGAGCACAGGGACCTGACCTGACACATATCTCACATGTTCTACATCCATACACTCTGGGGACTCTGCTTAGCCCACAGTTATACAAATCCAGCCTGGATGTCCACCATGTTCCACCCACAAATACATTTTTTCTAGAGATGCAAGATCAGGATTATTCAACATCAGAACCTTCCAAGTTCTGATTCAACTGATTTTTGCTCCAAACAAACTATCTTTCTGTTTTATTTTGATTTAAGAAGATCCATCATATAACTTTATGACCTAATTAGCCATTTAGGTATTTATCTAGTCAGTTGCATGTCATTGACCAGTTTGAACAACTAAGAGAAAATAATGTTATTTGTATATAACATAGACTAACAGAAATACACTGGTGTGTGTGTGTGTGTGTGTGTGTGTGTGTGTGTGTGTGTGTGTGTGTGTGTGTGTGTGTGTGTGTGTGT
>JBBPDC010000135.1:24000320-24013858 GCA_037974485.1 Hemigrammopetersius urotaenia
GTGTGTGTGTGTGTGTGTGTGTGTGTGTGTGTGTGTGTGTGTGTGTGTGTGTGTGTGTGTGTGTGTGTGTGTGCACTACTGTGTTCAGAGGGCCACAAAAATGTACAAATTTACAAAACACATCTCCTACTTTTATGATAACTACTGGAAGGTTGGGGAAGCTTCAAACAAATGGGAAAAATGCCTTTGACTTAATACTGAAGCTTATATTCATATTAATGAAATACTTTGCTTTGCTTTAGTAATACATTACGTTGATTATATCCAGTGTATCCTGACAACCTATTATACAAAATAAATCAATGAAATTTTTTACATTATTACATCAGGAATATGCAAAAAACCAATATTGGTTAAATAACATTAATCTGGTACAGGAAAATATCAATAGTACATGTTTAAATGTATTTTTTTTTTTTCATTCTTATTCATTTTAACTGGCACCATATTAAATGCAATTAAACAAGTCAAATTACACTCTCTTCTCTGTTCATCAGTATGAAAAGCATAAAAGCGTAATGTGACAAAGCTTGTAAATGATCATATATGATCATATTCCAAACCCACACCTTAAATAGTCATCTGCTCTAGTAAAAAGGCAGCCACCACAAACAGTTATATATATAAACAGCTATATGCCTCATGTGTCTAACATTTGCAGATTTAAAGTGTGCAGGGACACTGGACGGGGTATCTGTCTAAAACAAGGTTGAGAACTTCTTTAAGAAATGCATATATATCATATTTGCAGGCTTGAAATGAACAGCTGGGTTTTCTCTGCTAGTTCTTCCTTTCCTCATTTCTTTTTGCTCACACACACACACACGCACACACACGAACACATACTTCCTCCATCATTATCTGCTGCTGCTAATGAAGCCACACTAATGAATATCTCACTAATGAGGTTCCGGCAGAAGGAATGGAGAGGGAGATGAAAACAGTACAGGTTATGTAGTTGGGTCAGGCAGGCTACAGGAGCTCTTTAATGAGTGAAAGAGCACACGCTGCTCTGACTGTCACAGTGAATTCAGACTAGCCGCTGCTGGACACGGTGAGAAAAGGAGGGAGGAATGTCTAATTGGACATTCAAGACACAGGTGGAAAATGGTTATGCCAAAAAAACAAACACGTCTTGCATTGTTTCACATGAGCAGAGATTCTAAACGGCCAGGACATTCTTTAGTCATGAGAGAATTTTCTAGCGCTCCTGAAGAAGCTCTTTCATCTTTACCCGTGGCCTCTTTTTAAACCTGAACTGACCATGTGCTCTGCCGAGAAAACAAACATCCCACAAACTCCCAGACAGGAAACAAATACTACAGCAAGCTGAGATCATAAAAACACCCAGCGTCCCTCAGCCCTCGTGTTCACATAAGATGAAATGTCACGAGTAAAACTCAGCTATCTGCTTTAAAAGCAGAACTGATCGTTTCAGAGGCTGCGCCCAGCCAGGAAACAAGAAAAGCTTTCCTGGATAGAAAGCAATCTAGGCTACATGTCCAAACGACTGTAAGGTCTCTGAGCTATGAGTTCTGTTAACAGTCAACTAGAGGTGAGCAACATTGCAAAAAAAAAAATACTTAACTAGAGGTGAGCAACGTGGAAAAACAATACAGCCTTGCATGTAAACTCGCATGTATACATCAAATATATGTGTGTGTGTAGATATTCTCTTATATTTTAAATCTGTTTCAAATAAACAATACACTCTAAATATCTGTATTTTGACAGATATGTCCTTTACACAATAACTTAAATTTATGCCATTCGGGCATACAACTGTAAGTGAACATGACTGTGTGCTCAACTATTAAACAGTTTTTATGGATGACTGTCACGGTCTGGTCAGTGGCCGTTTGGGCCACTGCTTTTTTGTTGTTTCTGGTCTTTTCTGTTCATGTTTTTTGGAGCTTGTATTTTGATATTTGTTCTTGGTTACTGCTTTTGTCACGTGTTGTGTTTTCACCTGTTCTGTGTTCAGTTCCTCATTATCCTTTGTATTTAAGTCTTGTTTTCTGTTACGTGCACCATGAGTCCATCACACTTGAGTTATCCTGTTTAAAGCGTTCTGTTTATGTTCCTGGTGGCCATTGTGCCCTTTTTCTGTTCTGTTTAATAAACTTCACGTTGGCATGGATCCGAGCCTGTATTCACATTCCTGCGCGCTTCCAGGTAGCTCCGGGTCTGGGCTTCGCGGCCCGACCCGTAACAATGACTCAACATACAGTTACACCATGCAGTGCAGTATAATTTACTTTATAGGTTTGCAGGATTCCTCTAACAGGTACACATATAGATAATATTCATAGACTTACAATGCCCTGATTTTCCGGGTAGACTTGCTTTTTGAATGAAAGGCAATCTAGGTCATTTGACTGGCAGGTCTCTGACCTCTGAGCTCTATCAGCAGCCAATCTTCTTTTCTTTTGAGTCTGGAGTCTGAACAATCTTACAACCTGCAGTTATTGTCCCTTCGAAAGTATGCCTGTCCTTGATGGTCCTTCCCCCAAATGTTCCTGAGCTCTGTGGTATGTATAGAGCTCTGCCATAGGATATATGATATGTAGCATATTGTGTGAGGACGGATTTTTTGCTGTGTACAGAGAGTCACTTACATTTGCTGTCCCGTGCCCTGCGGGCTCGCTCTCTGCGCTGGCTCAGAAGAGACTCTGTTCCCGTCTCCGTGTCCAGACCATCCCGACTGCTCAACGCATTGGCGCTGAGATAAAAACACACATAGAGGTCTCAGTGAATCTGAGTCTCTGCAAAAACTCTATCGTGTCTTTCCATAGCGCACATTTACCATGTCCTAATAAACCATAGGAAACATTCTAAGAAGGTTAGCCAACACAGTGGGTTAAAAAAAGGCTAATAAAATGGGCCAGTCTAGATTAACCCATTACATTCATCTCCCATTGCAAAATTACACGAATAAGAGCATCTGCATGTAATATGTGGATGTTCACAAAACCTGTCATGCCATAAATAGTCAAGAAAGTGTTGTGGCTATGCAATATTATTCCATCATCTACCCATACGGATTTCCTGTTTTACAATAATTAAACTTTATATATGAATAAAGTAAAACACAATACGTTCTATAATTTACAGTTAACCTTGTAGATTTACAGATAACTATGCACTTGATACTTTATACACTTAAAATCAAATAATCTGTTATCACTGGTCCCAATAGGCCTCAACAAGGCGTTATATATTACGTGTACTGATATGGAATATCAGCACAGCCCTATTTTAAATCCCTGCTGAGGGGCAGTGAGAATCACAGGGGGTTCAGCCTCAGGTCCTGCTTCTCTGGTGCTGAACTGGGGGACCTGACAAAGGGATGATCACAGCTGCAGCACAGTGTAGAGGAGTCGTGTGTGCGGGGGTGTGTTTGAGGATGTGCCGTGGGGCCGGTTATTCTATCAGAGCTGGTGGAATGCTTTGGCTTGGGGCAGGGGAGAAACCTGAGGCTGGTGAGAACTGTCTCTGAGTCTCTGCAAAAACTCAAAGAGTTTGAAACCTGCTGATGATCTTACAGAAACTTCAAATTATGAGTCTCTTTGGATAAAAGCATCTGCCAAATGTAATGTTAATGTAATGTAAACGTAAACTGAACACCATCAAGCAGTCAAGATATAAATGTTGTAAGATTGCTAAAATATCTCAATTCATGTGACTTTAGATGAATACTTCATTTCTTGTCGGTATCTATTCACAATCGACTGCTATAATATAGAGATATTAGCTATCAATTAGTCCCTCCATATAAGCAGATGTATTCTAGTTCTAGTTTGTTGACAGAATATGAGAGGGCTGGAAGTGTGCAAAGCAAATAAAAGAGATGGAGGCGCCGAGAGACTAATGTATAGGAAGAGGAAACTCTGAACTGGGAACTCTGAGGTGTGGTGATGTCTCTCTCTGGTGGATGGAAGCTGTCATTTCACCCGATTATAACTACAAATAATTAAAGAAACCTCTATAGGCGCTAATCCTCAGTCTGAAACGCGGAACAGAAATCATATTGATTTTTAACCAAGCAGAATGAGCAGCACAAAGCCTTCCCGGGTTCCTGAGGGGGAATCCTCCCCCCCCCTCCCCCCCCCCCCCGCGCTTTCTGTAAAGCTCGTTGCTCACACTGTGTATGCACAGTATTCAAGTTATTGTGCTCCCAAATCTACTGAGCTCCATGAAGGCAGGGGGCAGCAGGCAGGCAGGTGGGGAGTACGGTGTGGAGGGGTGGGGGAGCAGACAGGCAGCCTGATGCTGGGGGAGATTAAGTCAGCTGTAGCACCCTGCTGAGACCTCAGGGTAATGGAGATGGGTGCTTTTATTGTCGGCTAATCCGGCTTAGCCATTCAGTGACGACCAAACACCTATTCTCCTCATCCCACCAAATGTATTCACCAGCACCAATGAATAATACACGCCACAAAAGAGAGTGAGCCAGAGATAACATTAGGTTATTTACTGATGCTCACTGTGTGGTTTTGTAATGGAAATCAGGGAGATTTACTGTGGGAGGAATGCACAACTGGGAATCCACAGAATTAAGCTCCAGGAAAATTGGCTGGTGGCTTCTTGGAGTGATGAAAGAAATGGAAAAAGAGAGAATGTCTGAGGGTAGTAATTACAAATCAAGTCACTAGATGGCAGTGAACACTACAGGAAAGCTCCAGCTCTATGGTTGACAAAGTTAGGGCACTAACTGGCCCACAGAGGGCAAAAAAGAGTAAGAAAGTTCAACTCAGTGAGGCTCTACTCCTATTTTCCCTGCCATCCCCCAAAAAACAACCATAATCCATTTTTTTCCCACTCTTTATCTCTTAGAATAACACAGATGGGACTGCGCATTAGAGACAAACACATGTAAATGAGCCCTGTTGTGTTAGGCTGCCCTGTACTGTGCCTTATTCTAAAAGCAGTCCAGGCTGAAACACTAAAATGTCTCGATGTCAGCTCCTGTTCACACTGTGTCAAAAGTTCATGATAAACGTACCAATAGAATTGGTTCAGCAGGGTAAAAAACCATACACATTAAGATGAACTTAATCTGTATAGAACATGAATACAGAGTGCTTTTGCAGTTTAGTTTCCATAAATGAGCCAGAAAAACATTTAGTGATTTTTTTGACACCTTTAATATAATTTTCCAATGAAATAGACTCTTTAACAGACCATATAAGCCCAGCATAGATCCCAGACTCACAGATACACACATGCACAGCTGAAAAACACAAACTATCCTAGGGCACTCCTGTCTAAATTAACTTTGCATTTATTCAAGTATAAAGAGAATGCCTAATGTGTGTGTGCTGCTAAAATCAATGGTTTATGCTGAAACAAACAAGCTCCACTGCTTTGAACTAGTGATGTAAAACTGGGCTCCTATTGACTGCTGCTGTCTTCACATTTAACGCATCATGGTCCGAGTGATGGCTTTGGCCAAAAACACAAAGGGAGGACTTAACCACCCTGCAGATATTTACATTACTAGGACTATTTCTAGCCTCGGCCTGGGGACACCTGGACTGCGCAGACAGTTACACAGATGAGAGGACTTGCATTATGGTGTGTGCATTTGGGCAAATTAGCACATGAGTGCTAGCAGACACACACGCACACACACACAGACCCGTGTGGCAGTAACATGCTCTGACTATCAGAGGCCCCTGAGACAAGAGCAGCATTTGAGCTCTGATTCATACACATGGCTCCGAGCCGGACGATAACTAGATCTAGCCCCCAGCTGGCCAGCGGACATCTGCTACTGCAGTGACTTCTGCGGTCATGAGTTCAAAGAGGGCAACGCTAAATCAGCTGTTTTGGGATGCTTATCAATGTGCTCATGGCTGCGATTGTTATAAGTTGCTATTAAAAAACCATAGCTAATCACGAATTAAAGACTCAGAAAAGTTTCTGTAAGTGTAGACAAAGATCACTGTCATGAAGCTGAACTTAAGTACCACTAGATCTATGCAGAAACGTATCTTTAATCTACAGTTTGAACAGGTCAGACAATATCCTTTCATGAGGAGGTGGGGTAATGTAATTATACCACAGGCTGTCTGTAATGGTTATAACTGATTTGCATGGGACATGAAGTATACATGACATAGATGAGAGTCACTATTGGATTTACACAAAACATGTTTAATTTTACCATCATTTCATTTACCCATACCACTTACCATGCAGTGTTACGTGAATACCGAGAGTCCTTAGCATTGTCATTAGTTTGGGAATCTAAGTCAATGTAAAATGGCGTAAAATCTTACTGTTATTTATATTCTTGAATGTTCGTACACCTAAGCTTAGTGGCTTGATTCAGTGCATAGTGGCTTGATTCAAGCCCCAGAGAACACAAGTAAATGCTTGATGCAGTGTTTCCATGCTCACAAAACCTCTTTTCACACAACAGATGGCATTTTTTAACAACACGCCAATTCCCATTTAAACAACCTGGGGTTATTTCTGTGGTTCGTTTTATAGATGGTAAAGCTCTACAGCATCTGTCATCAAGTGAGAGTGCACAGTCAATAAAAATGACTGACAAGGATAAGATCACTGAGATGCAAAACAAAAATGCCATTCCCTCACCTACCCATGTAAAACTAACCCTGACTAAACACTGCTTCAAACTTGTCTGGATCTCAAGGTTTTGTGTTTGAATAAGCTGTGTTTTAATGCACTGATGTACAAAAATGCACAAACGTATACAAAAAGTGTACAAAAATGCACTTATGCCTCACGGTGCTTTGTTCTGAGGCTGATTCAACAATACTGACTTAAAATGATTCAGCTACAATCATACCAATTATATACGATAAATATAATCAATTCACTTAGAAACATATTCTATTGCACCCAGGTTTCCCCATGGAATCAATAAAATACACCTCCTTGTCCTTTGAGGAGTCAAACGAGATCCAATTGTTATGAGTTCAGGGATCACAGACAGACATCCACAACAGTTTGTTTATGGCATAATGTTTTATTCCCATCGATTGATAGGTGTAATAAGACTACAATAAAGTTTACAAGCTATGACTGAATCTGCTGTGATTATGGAGAACACTTACTGAAAGGAGGGGGGTCGGGAGTCTCCGATGCCTCCTGTTCTCTCCAGTGGGGGTGGGAGCTCCGGTTGGCTCTCTGGGCACTGAGATCCGCCATCTGAGTGTGTGCTTTCAGTCAGCACCAACTACAGCAAGACACAAAGACACACACACACACACACACACACATACATACACACAAGACAAAGTTTTCAGGAAGAGTCTCTCCACAGTGCCTGTGTACTAACTCGTGGCTATGCATAAATAATCAATGCAGGAAGAGCGACGAGAACAGAATGCATTTATTGAGCTGGGAAGACTGTGAGCCGCAAGAGCTTATGCAAAACAACCTGCAAACACAGGCACTGTTATGTGCTTTCATGAGCTAAATAATAAGACTTAAATGGGCAGGCTTTGGGCTACTTTACACACTCGGCCATGTCTACTTGCCTCAACCTACTTATGGCAAAGGCCACTGGACATGGCCAGAATGTGGTCGAAACAAGTACAACACTGTTAAAAAAAATTGGAATCACTTTAATTAGTTTGTTATTTCACACTACATGCCCAAATGTATATCGACACCTGATCATTATATCTATACCTATCCCAAAACAATCAGGGTTAATATGGAGTTACCCCACAACATCCTTGCTCTAGTGTGACTTTGTGCCCAAAAGTCTTCTTTATGTACTTTAATTCAAGGTTAGAATGTTTTTCCCTTCTCCTGTAAAGTTACCATTTTGGAGGTTTTGTCCCAACCAGAGCATGTGTGTAGAATGGAGCAGCAGAAATGTCCATTTCTCACTCAGAGCATTGTGTAATGACTTTTCTCTAGCTCTGGGATTTTTTATTTCTCTGCCTTGTTCACTCCCTGCTCACACATCAGAAAAACCTCGCTCCACATTACCCATTTTTGCTACATTTATTTTATAGTTTATAAGACATAACATACCTCACTTCATGAATTTATATAATTCATGGCTGTTGTTAAACAAAAAACCATACACAGATTCTGACCTATGCATGTATTTTATGTACAGGCTTGAAGTGAGGTGTTCAAATGGCAGTGTGGACAGGCAGCAGCAACATCTCACAGGACTACATGAGTGTAAAAAACAGAGAACACAAAGTGATCTTTGAGCAGGAGAACACACACCGCACACCTAATGTCTCTATTTACAAAACTGTTTTATCTCAAGACTTACCCGCCAGTTTAGAAATTCAAGAAATACTGGATTTCATTCTTGATGTTCTGGCAATATTAACAATTTCTGAAATATGTATGGGGTTGTTCATCAATGTAATTGCACATTGCACAAGAACACCTTTAAAATGATGGAAATGACCAATTCTACATTTCTGTATGGTGATTCCACACTTTTGAACTTTTGGACCTTTAGTCATGTTGCAAAACATGTGCAACTGTTTTCAGTCCCTGTGAATATCACACAGACTAGCATGACAGCTCCGTCCACCTGTGTGTGTCCACTACAGTGCTTTATTTTCACACTTTGCAGCTCAACACAGACACGGCATAGGTCAAGTGCAGCATAAGTCAAGTGTGTGTGCGTGTGTGTATGTGTGTGTGTAAAAACTGGGGTGGGGGTTAGCACTGTGTTACACTATTCTGAATAGAACACCACACGTCTGTCGCGAGGGGGCAGGATGCCATCCATCTTACTTACCCAGGATACCACTCTACCGTTGAAGCAGGGCAGCTTGGCATTATCGTCAGATATCTCCTCTTTGACAACCCTGCATAGAGAGACACACACACACACACACTGCAGTTAGGAAACCCGTGAGAACCGTGCACCCTGCACTCCAAGCCTATGTTCACATCTATTTGCAAAAGCTGAGGCATACTGAAAGCATGTCACGCTCAAACAGTGGAATTTTCCACTTAGCGCACAACTGCTAGCAGCCCACGGTGGGAATGCTGAACACCCCTGTTGAATACACTGAAAACTAGTCTTACAGTGTGCAATATTATCACTTAATGCACATTCTAGTTTATCTACAAAAACTACAGTTGTTGGAGGTCACACTCTCTCTCCCTAGCCTGTGAACGGAATGCTTTTTCATCACGTAGGCTTCATCAGGCGTCAAATGAATTTAAAAGCATTTACTGAAAAATAAAACTGTTGTTATAAATACTCCAGGACATATGCATGACACCACATCTTTACTAGGTATAAAAACAAACTTGCATGTGTGGGTACTAGAGAGAAAGAGAGAGAGAGAGGGTGTCAGGACCCAGGGGGTTATTAATAGAGTGATCGAGTGTGTTAGCATGGGTCCTCCAGTGTTCGTCCCAGGCTGTAAATTCCCTACAGAAATACCACACAGTTACCCTTTAACCCCCTGAGACACAGTTCAACAGTCACACACCTGCTAGACTCCCGTCACACTGTACAGGTCAAATCCACACACACATACAAACAGATCCCCACTGCAAACAAAATAAATGTGTGCAAACAGCAGATCATGGCATGTGAAGCTTTCATCGTCACGTCTTGAGAAATTCCATCGGAGTACTGAAATTAGGGCCTTTTCCTCTGAGCTCCTCCAAAACTTCCAGGTCACATGACCCAAAGGGAGGTGAATGAGCTGGGACTACAATATGATGATACATGGGCTGGTGGTGAGAGCTGATGACAAAAAACACAGCGGTATGTCTCCTGCCCCAGCGCTCTCGGCGCTCCAGAGGAAGCTGAGTTGTGGTCAGGAAGTGTTTGTGTCCTCTCGAGAGAGCGCCATAATATACGACTGCTTGTGGGGAAGCTCATGAGGGCGACCTCAAGGAAGTGTGGTCTGCACAAACATACATGGAAGAGGAAATGCCTTCAGACATATAGCATACAGAGAGAAAATATCAAGACACACACACACACACACACACATCTGCCTATCAATCTGTCTCTCACACTCTCGCTCTCTCTCCCTCTCTCTGTGTCTGTGTGCATGTACATATATAAATATTTTATGTTTTTACATAACCATCCCCTCAATAGGCTCAGTTACTTTAACAGGATACGCTCCTCTAGGCTTTAATTAGTTCCTTTATTATAAATGATTAATTAAAAACAGAAAACTGGCAGTTTTTACAAAACCCATGTCTCAGCGAATGTGTTACCTGCTTTATTTTATTGACAGTTATGTAGTTGCCTGATAAAAACATTCATTTTCTGGACCACAATATGATAATGACTAAATAATTGCGATTAAATAACTGTGATCAGGTATCTATATTGTATTAATGACAAGCCTTATCTTTCAATGTTAGTTAATGAGCCAAGATATTACTTCAACTCATTTCCAAGCCTTTCTATTTATCTTTTTGGCATTTTTTATGTAAAGAAAAAAGAATAACAAAAATTTTGATTTTACTCCAAAAGCACCTATATGATTTTAGCTTTTTTCTTACAGAGAAAAATGAAAAAATGTATTTAAATTGCTGTTTTGTCCAGAAATGACAACCAGCTGGTCTCACAGCATTGTCGTTTTTATTGCTAATGTATTCAGAATATGCGACTGGGAATCGCAGGGTGTTGAGATCAATATCTGGGATTTTTTTTAATTATAATTAAATTATAATTATATTTAAAAGTAAATTAAACGATTTTAAAGTAAATGTTTTTTTAATTAGCAGGAATGACTATAACTTTATAATATGACTATTCATATACATATAACTATAACGCGCAGTGAGGTGTGTATTAGAGGAGTTGTAATGACACCCCTGTCCTGTCGATGTCCTTGCTTATCTTTTTGAGGGATTTACTGTGATATGGACCTCTCCAGCTGGGAGGCTGAATTAAAACAGATGCTGCCCAACCCACATGGGATTCCCTCAGCAATGAAAACAAATGCACACACCAGGCTCTGTCATATTACTGCTGTGTTGATTAGTGTGACCAGAGAGCTGCTCTCTGTTTTCCTAAACTGTGCAGGCCTGCAGCTGTATTAACATCTAATTCAGTCCACCTACGAGCTTGCAGGTGTAGAGGGACTTTAACACTCTTATGAGCCCCATGACACATGACTTTGAAAGGTCTTTACTTTTTTAGTTTTTTCACTATTTCTCAATTGCAGCTCAGTAAAATTCAGAACTTCTGTTCTAGCAGAACAGAAGTTTAAAAACTGATAAAACATTTCTGCTGTGAATCCAAAAACGGAATGAAAAAAAAAAGGAAAAAAAAGGGCTCCTTTTGATGCAGACTGGAATATAACTATGTAGTTTATGGATACATTATGGCATCATAATCATACCAGTATTTACAGATAATTGCTTTTCAAAAATATCAACATTGGACATATGTTTAGATTTGACTGGTATCTCTGTACTTCAGCACAATCTCTTTACGTAATGCTGGGCAACCCAGCTAAAATATCTGTTTTTTGTTAATTTTACTACTATTGTAACTCTCTGGGGAAAATGTTATATATCTCTGTAATCTACATTTCATGAATATTATAACATAGTATAATATGTATCTGGGTTACTGAGTGACACCGCCGCCCTTGCGATACCACAGCCATCTGTAGATGAGAGCACTTGTCACCAGCGTAATGCCAGCTTACACAGCTCTGCGAGTTATTTCTGTAAATAGTTTGGCTACCCCTACTGGCAAAATGGTAAGCTCGACAAAAAGCTTGACAAAAAGAGGAATGTTGTCTGTAGGTTGCGAGATTTCAGAGAGGTAAAAGGATGCTGATGCTGACTTGCTAGCAAAGTTGTGTTTAATCTGCACTTGCTAAGTGTGTTCTGGTTGCCATCTATACAACACCAGTATATGTTTTACGTGGAATCTCCTGGCACTTTAGTAAGCTAAGAGAATGTTATTTTTGTATTACTTAAGCCATGAATCAGTTTTAAGTCATGCATACGAGAAATGCCACACCACAGTCCTGACACTGTATGGACAGGGGGGTTAACATACCAGATAACTGGATAGAAAAGCCAGTGAGGCCAGTACAAGCACCAAGCTACAAATATTAGAGACTATGTGACACTGTGCAGCACACTCACACCAGTGACAGAGTGTCAAGTATAAACCCAGCTTTCATGCCAATTTAAAAGATTAGTGTCAGAGTAATCACATACTAGCCTTCACACTCCCAGTGTGTGTAACGGGGGTGAGACCAGGGTAGAATTGGAAATTACTAAGATGGGGAGTTAACTGGGGAGAAAACTGGGCAATACAACCCCCTGACAAAAACTAAAGCTGTGTCCGAAAAGTGCACTTGTTCACTCGTTCACTATATAGTGTTTTCTATATAGAGGGCTAACTAGTGAACAGGTGAGGTGACGTTTAGTTAATTTCGGACACTCTGGATTTTACGTTTTTACTAACTGTTGCTTAAATAGTGCGCCGGATCTTGGCAATTTATCTGTCGCATAAACACACGTCTCGTTTCTCTAGTTCAGACACAGCCCGCACAGGGGGTGGGGTCTGGTGTGTGGGCTGTACGCGATCCGGGCTGACAGACGGGATTCCGCACCGGGCCAAAATTACCTGTCCGGTCCAAACTTCACATCAGCCCACCGGGCAAATGCCCAGTCCGTCCAGGTAATTACATTTTTGTGCGGCGCGGAATCCCGTCTTCTGGCCCGGATCACGTCCCACACCCACCCCCGGACCGCGGCTCAAAATTTTTCTGTGGCTTAGTGAAAAACCATTATTGTTTTTCTATTGTGATGTGGTAAAAAAATGCGGTAGAATAAACCATAAACCATGCCCCCAAATATGCTCCCAAACACTTTAAATTCATTTTAAACTCAGCTTAATACATTACCATTAAAGAAAATGTATAGGTAAACCCATATTCGTACTCTACAGTTTATACTCCTGCAGTGCTGGAATTTAAATACCGATGTTACCTCTGTAAAGACGGCACATTAATTCATGCATGCCCATTTAATTTGGTATGTGCTGTGATTTTCTTTAACATAAGCAGGGAAAAAAAAGTAATTTTTTATATGGAATTTTATCTGAATTTACGTTTATATTTATGTTACAAAATTAGTCAATTATATTTTTGTTAATGTTTGGGCGCGGTGCTTAGCAATCCAGCACAAGGACAAAGGGCTGGGGAGGACGAGGCCCAGACGTCACAAAAGCAAAAAAAATGCGGATGATATCTGCAGTTTCCACATTAGTGCAGGGGTTTCAGCAAATTATTAGTTTGGTTCTCCAAAAAAATCTGCATGGGGGAAACCACGACTGCAGATCCGCATTAAAATGGAGTTTACTGTATATACACACACACACACACACACACACACATATATACATATATATACATATATATATACATATATATATACATATATGTATTAGTGCTGGGCCGTTAACAGCGTTAACATGCGTTAACGGCGCGAGATTTTTATCGCGCGATAAAAAAAATATCTCCGTTAACTGCCACCCCCCCCCCACCCCCACCCCCGGACAGAGTGAGCTGTGTCTA
>JBBPDC010000135.1:24022655-24038196 GCA_037974485.1 Hemigrammopetersius urotaenia
CTTGAAAAGGTGGGTCTTCAGGCGACGCTTGAAGACCGTGAAGGACTCTGCCGATCGGACCAGAAGAGGGAGTTCATCCAGAAGAGGGAGCACAGGACTGTTTATAATGAACCCTCTACTGCACACATTTTGATGGTGCATGATACAAATTATTCTGCATCATTTCCTGGTTCCAAATTAATTGACAAATACTTCATTTTTTCATTGCCCAATGCAAATATTGTACGACAATAATAAAGAACCACAAAGAAAAGTATGACTTCAGAGATCATGCAATAACAGCCATGTCAAAATAACATAAAGCAATAAATGTAAAAACATAGTTTCATGTTTGATTTTGATACTGGTGCACGTTTGTATAATGTTATTTATTGTGGCATGTCATGTGTGGATTTGACTCTGTGAAACGTCAAAAAGCAGCTCTTTTGTGCTCCAGTGTCAAAAACAGAATTCCCCCAAAAAATAATGCTTGATAATGACTCCCACACCTTACTGGACTGTGCTTTGCCACTTACTTGAACATTCTGATTGGTTACAATCATTAATAAAAAACCTTTCTGTTGCCTGAGGGCCACATTGTGCAGTAGAGGATTACCACCACAAAGCCAGAACAGAAAAAATGAATTGCAATGAAAGAGGAATTAGCTGTTCAAACGTGTCTTCCTTCTGGTGCCACTATTTTTCATAGATAATTTTGATTTTTTCTTCCATGATTTTGCCATTCTAGCTCGTACTGATGACATAAGCATTTGCATTTTGTGGTAAACACATGATCGCATGCTAGTCTTTTCTTATCTCTGTGTTTTATGGTGGTCATAGATTATTCATGCTCATATCATCGACCCCTGAGTTGACATACAAAAGTATCAAAAGTGTAAAAAAATATATATAAGCATTGAATAACTGCAATAGAGCCTATTAGTGTATCCAGCATCTCTTGGCAGAGGAACTTACCTTTGTTAGTACAAATGCTGTCACCAAATCAAAAAATTGCACAGAATGGGAAATTAATAAATAAATCTCAACAACAGCAGATTACTTCCTTTACATAAAAAATGTAATACAGAGTAGAAAAAAGAGTGTCTACTGCCATTTAAAAATAGTCAAAACATTATACTCTCATCAAATATTTATTTTTCATTGGTCCTCAGGCTGAGAGGACAACACACTCCAGATCCAAAGGTCAAATCTAGAATCAACTCTGTAAAGACACTAATCAGATAAAACAATTAAACCACGTGTTTAATATTGTGTAAGTCTCCCTCATACCACCAAGAATTGAGTATTGAGACTTCTGAAGGTGGCGCTGTGGTGTCTGGCACAGTTAGCAGCAGATATTTGGTTTGATTTTGATTTGATCGTCCTTCAAACCATTCCTGAGTAACCTGCATTCCTCACATGCATCAGTGTTGCCAGTTCGGTTGCCAGTTCACTGACTGTCCTTAATTGAACTACTTTTGGTAGTTACCCACAATACCTGCTGTTTTGGAAATGCTCATCTACCCATCACAATTTTTCATTGTCAAAACCACTCAGGCCCTCATCCTTGCATTATTATTACAATAAATTATGTAACCATTCAGCCCTCATAGTGTTGTGCTTACACTCAACAGCTACGCGCTCATTAAAGCAGGGTCATCAGAAGATAAATATAACTGTGATCTCATCGCAAATGTCTGAAACACAAATCTAGACGAACCAGACATTTTGGAATCAAATGTTGTATTACAATGATGGTTACAATCACCAAATATATAAAGAATATGAGGACAAATATTGCAGTGAAAGAACATCTTGTCAGCTGTTTGGCATGGACTTATGTTAGGAGGATAGAGAGAAAAAAGGGCATTGTTAGATATCTAGAAATCCTGAATGCCTGGAATCGTGGTGTGTGTGTGTGTATGTGTTTGTTAGTTGGTAGTATGGGAGCAGGAAGATGCTCTCATTTAAGAATAACAAATCACCTATTACCTACTATAGCTGTAAATACTTATGTTATGTCTGACCTTCCTCACTCACCTCACTCCCCAGTGTACAGAACAGATATAGTAACAAAAAAGCCCAACTGAACAACCGGCCAGTATCAGATATGTTTTATGTGTAAGTCTACACACAATCAACTAACTAAATTCCAACTTAATCTCTTTTAAAAAGTTGACTCTTAGATTATAACTGATCAATAGCATTGTACTAAAAGTTCCTGAAGGTATGCAGACCAATGTTTGTAATATTGCTGGACAACAGCATTGGGCAAGTATGTATTTAGGTAATAATGACGTGTGCATAACAACCACCCTGTTGTTTATTCTGCCGCTAAATAGCAAGTTATGCCTACTACTTAAAAAGCACTGACAGTGCATTGAGACTCTGTATTTATATTTGCTGGTAAAATCTAACTGAAATTGAACCTTTGTTCAACTGAGGTTGGAATAGTTTTGAGCCACTACCTGTATTCAAACACTAGGGGGCAGCGCTTCACTATTACAGTGGTGTAATGTTAGTGTCATCTCACACAGGCTTTTGCCATGCAATCATCTGGCTGTGATGGAAAAGTGTTACAACACAGTGCATTGCTCCATATAGGGTTGTGTATTTGTACACCAGTCAGAGTGCCCATGCTGACCCCTGTCCACTGCCAAATATACCTCACGGACCATGGAGCAATAGGATAAAGCGATGTGGTCTGATTAATTGAGTTTCATGCCATGTGGACAGCCTGGTAGGTGTTCATGGCTTACATGGAGAGAAGATGGCATCAGGATGGAAAAATGCAAGCTGGCAGAGGCAGTTTGATGCTCTGGGAAATGGTCTACTGGGAAACACTGGGTTCTGACACTCACATGTCTGCCACTTTGACACATACGCTTACCACATACCAGAAAGTTGTTACAGACCTTTATGGCAAAGGTATAGTCTAATGGTAGTGATGAGAAGAGATAAAAAAATAAAAAAAAAACACTTGTGTGGCATTTTTAATTTAAAAGCAATTACAGTTCTGCTTAATAACATAATCTGCATTGAAAGGCACAAAGACCAGGTTGAGCTGATTTTATCAAAATATATTTTATTAAATTTGAATGCTTGCCACATTTGTACAAGCCAGCTTCCTAAAAGCATTGCTGCACAAATAAAACTGTGTTGTTTCCCACAACCCTCACAGTCACCATCATGTTGAAATACTCCTGTTGTAAAGATATGGGGTAAATGAGTTCATTGTTTAGAAAACATGGTCATATTGCGATATAATAAATGATGGGATAAAACAAAAAGCAAAACTAGATGTACATCATCTGGACATTCTCCAGTCTAAGCAGCGTATAAGCTTCTAGGCTTAATCATATACTTGAGCACTAATGAGTAGGGAATTATCAGTTACAGATGACACCAGAACCAGTTCCAGGGTCTGGTTTGTGTGGAAGGACTGATAAACTGCAAACTGTTGCCTGCTAGAAACACTGAATATTTATGTACATGTATGAAGATAGTAGTTCATACCGCCTACATAAGTAGATATCACTAAGTTGTTGAGGTTCGTAGGCCTGGAATCACAAATACATTTTAATTTCCTGAGCTTTAAACACACTCAATTTGTTTTCAGAAATGCATTAAGCAAATTTCTAGTGTGATTCAGTAAATGCCCACCATCAGATTGGTATATGTTTACATATCCTCTGATATGTCTTATTGCTTTATGTGGATTACCTCATATACAATTCAACTACTGACCCCATCAGTGACACATTAGTATTAGGGAAAAAAGCAGAGAAATTTAAGCTTACAACATTGCATCTCAAACATTTCCAACGACAAAATACCAAAAAAATGTAGAAAATGTGTGCAGATGAGTGTTTGGATTATGACAGTCACTCATCTTCCTTTCTGAAGGTACAGTAAAGATTCCACATGGACATCTGCAGTCTTCATGAATGCCATAAAGCACGCCCTGGACCAGCCAGCAGCTCCTGTTCTCTCACTTCCGTGCCAGCTTCTCCATTTCTGACACCAAAAGAAACACAGAACGCAAGAAACAGAATGAAATTAAGAGGAATATGGAGAAAAATAGAGTGCATACTTTAGATTGCCCTCAAGGGACACCTGCAGTGCCACTTTAAGTCTGAGTCTTATTGAAATGAAATGAATCACCTCTGTTCAGATCTATTGTCTTTGGGGCAGGATAGTTGTTCATCCCAGCCCTCTCTTTCATTATGTTGTTCTTGTATTCTGAAAAAAGAGTAAAAAAATGAATTTGTAAATGTTTTGGTTAAGCATTAAATCCCCTTTTTGGAGTCAGGTTGGGTGGACACTTTTTGTTTACCAAGTCGAAGGTCTTCCTGATGGTAGGGTCTCAGCTCAGTGGGTTGCAATTCCAACTCAATTTCTGTCTTCTGGCTCCTATTCAAAAGGGCAACAGTGGCACACATTGGGTATACAATCCATCTTGTATGTTATACAAACATAATTCTGAAATAAGCTTTATCATACAATTCAGCCCAATTCAAGCACACTGATAAACATTTGTGTTGTTTTATGTAATCCAAGCAATTAAAAGTCATTTTACATGGCCATTTACAAAATCTTCATCCCTTAGAATAAATCTTTATATGATGTATGACCCCTATTTCAAAACCTTCATGAGTGAAATGAGACACATTACATTTAAAAAGGGATGAAACTGGCAAAAAAAAAACTTTAAGATACACTCTGGCCAAAATAAAAAAAACCTCATCATGATGGCTGTAAACATTGAGACAGTAGTGTCTCAGCAGTCTGTACAACGAAACGATCTCGTTTAAAGCCTAAAAAGTCCTTCTGCTAAAGTAGCTTAAAGATGGGAAAAACATTTGAAAACCAATTTGTTTGGTGTGGATTTTTGGGGGGTGGGCTGTTTTGAAATGTGTTTTTTTAATGTAGAATGAAGGCTAATAGCTAATGTCATCAGGAAATCATCAAGAATGTAATAATCAAATGACAGAAAGTATGTTTGTGTCTCTGTGTGTGTGTGTGTGTGAGAGAGAGAGAGTACTGTTAAATTATTTTCATCAACAATGCTCTTTTTACAGTATGCTTTGCAATATTTCAAAGAATACCATTCATAATTCTCTCATACTCCATCCAAGTCTTCTTTAAAAAAAATTAAAAAATAAATTAAGTGTTCAACGATACTTTTAACAAAGGAGGTTTCATAATGAGATTTCTTGCCAATAGTAATGAAAGAAATAGACATTTCAGTCCTCAGTGTACAGACCTCCGAATGTCAGATTCCAGTCCTGAAACAAACAATAAGATCTTTTTAAATTATATTTCAACCTGCTAAGGTATTGAACAATTTCATTTGAACAAATCGCTGTTTATACTGAGCATTAGCCTTTTTTATGTAAGCTTCTAAAAAGTGCAAAAAATCTGTCCAATCCCAACACCACATCCTGACCCTACCTTTCCTTCTGCACTGCCTTGTGGCCAAGATGATCCCTATGAGTATTAGCAGCAGTACCAGGAAGAAAGCCAGTATGTAGCCAGCCTGGTGCAAGAAATGGGTTCTGCTCTCGGGCAGGATGACATTTAAGACGTGGGGCGCCTCCACCATATTTGTACCTGCAGCACACAGAAAAGAGAGCGATATTACTGCAGCTTATGTTTTCATAACAACTGAGCTCCAGAAACATGTGACTCTGGATATGTTTTTTTTCCTCAAACGCTTCTGGATAAAGAGAATAAAAACAATCGAACTGGCAGCAGTTCAGTCACATTCTGCATTATCATGTTGCTTTAATGGATAAAAAAGGGCAGGCGGTTTGTTTTTCCCCTTGACACGAATGCCAGCGAGAAAAGCGCAGAGAGGAACAGTGTTCCATGTCAAAATGGTTCAGGCATAATGAGATCCAGACCTGATGTCATGCAGCTGCAATGGAGGAAAAAAAAAAACACACATAAACCAGCAGAACGGGGGAAAAGCAGGAAGATGTTGTTTGTCGTTAGGCGGTCTGAGGAGCGTCTCCATGAACTTCTTGCCTCTAAACTGAAAAAAGTCCCCTGTGATGTCACACTTCTTTCCTCTGCCCCTGATTTTTAGCCATTGCCCTAAACAAACTCAGTGAACATGTATGTTTTATTACGCAACAGACTATGCGGTTTATGGATTGATTGTTTTTCTGGAACTAAAGTGGTGAAAAATGAGGCACAGCAAAATGAATCTCCCTCAAAAGCATTTAGTGTCTTGTCAGCAAGTCTGTAAACGGCAAATGGTGAGGGGATTTACTAGTGAGTCATGAAGAGTCAGCTTCTGGAAGCATGCATCACTATCATTATCTCTATTGCTTTACTCAGGAAGCATACAATTTCTGTAACCCTTAATCACCCAGGAGAATATTCTGGAGCTTTTCCACATGGTACCTTTATACAATGATCAGAATTACAAAACATTATTGAAAAATACTATACTACACTTTGCAAACCTATAACACTGCACTATACTATACTTGGATATATTAAACTATATAGTGGGGTGCTACTGGGGTGGATTTTATGACATTTATTATTAATGTAATAAACTGCAATGTCAAAATATGCTGCTCTGTGCATATCAGAGATCAGCAGTGTTTCTTCTACACTGACCATCTGCATGTTTCATTACAAAGAGAGCATAATTTGTCTGTTTAATTGGGTTTAGTGCAGTGCAGTGAACAAAAAAAATCATTTGCATTCAAAGCTTTTGATAGACATATACATTTAGTGTCTTTTATTTTGGAAAATTTCTCACAGGTACTACTATAATTCCTGCCATGTTGTCTACCTCTATGTTAGATTATATGCAGCGTGTAATACAAAACCTATGGTTAAAAGGTACTAAAACCTTCAAAAAACATTCACCTTAGATAGGAATGCAGTAACAAGTTTTACAGACAAGAGTAGAAGTGAATCTAATGAAAACAACCAGCTCCTTTGCTGTCACTGTGAGCCAGATGTTGTACAGATGTAGCAAACTTCCTTTTCACACCAAAGAACAATCCACACTAGCCAGCACAAGACTGAGGGGTACTGTCATAGGCCCAAAAGACTAAACATCCTGAGCAAAACTCCCTCACAAACCGAACTTTACTGTCTCTCTTTCTGGAGCAAAGGTTTTGAAAGTGAGCTATGTCATTAGTTGAAGAATGTTTTTATGAACCATTTAAAATATATTTGTCTTAGTACAAGGTATGCAATCTATGAGAGATAATTAACAGCAGAAAACATAGCTATGGCAGTAAAATGTAAATGGGGGAAACCAACCCAAACTACAGTGCAAACCTAATTGCTGGCCTGCATTCCTACAGAAAAGCCAGATATGTGGGGAGTGGATTAACAGCGTTGAGAAATAAAACACAGGAAATACTCGGGCAAGGAAATGACCAAAGACACAGCGAGTCTACATTGTGAGACAGCTAATATGTTTTACTGGAAAGATTGTGACTAGCAGTAAATTCAAATGTTTTGAGATTTTTAAAAAGGTGCTGAGTGTAAAACCATCAATAAGAATTTACCAGGGTCCTCGTCCTGTTCTGATGGGATCTGTTTTGGACTTTGTGGAACAGAAGGCTGTGGCTCAGTGGGTACGATTACGGGTGGCAGGCCAGGCACAGGAGACTCAATAATGACCCGGAAGATGCGTCTCTCGTGCAGGCCGCAGTAGTGGTGGTGCAGGTGGCAGGAGTACAGGCCTTTATCGACAGGCTGCATGTCGGCAATACTGAGAGAGAAATCACCCATCGAGAAGGCGTCGGTTGAGATGTTCATCTTGTTACGGAGGAAAAGGGGCCCGTATTTTCGCTTCTCCCCGGAGGCATACAGGT
The DNA here is from genome assembly GCA_037974485.1 of Hemigrammopetersius urotaenia. Taxonomy (NCBI): domain Eukaryota; kingdom Metazoa; phylum Chordata; class Actinopteri; order Characiformes; family Alestidae; genus Hemigrammopetersius; species Hemigrammopetersius urotaenia. Next base: position 24,030,485 of record JBBPDC010000135.1, read on the forward strand.
CGACGAGACGGTCAGCGCGGTCGCGGGTCACCCCCGGAGCCTGAAAGTCCCAGTGCACAACCTGCTGCTGCCCCTCCTCTCGAACACCCTCCCTCCAGAGTGGGCGACGGTTCACACAGGGCAACACCACACTGCTTCCCACTAACACCACAAACACAGTCTTCTCCCCATCCCACACACGCTTCTCCTTACGAGCTGCACGGAGAACAAACAGTTAAAGGCCATGAGTTTAAAAAAACCCGTCTTACAATTTGAGGGTTTTTATGTGGAAGCCCTTCAGTGACAGATTCATTTAACCCATAGAATATGCAGTCAGTGATAACAAAATCATGTAGTTGAGGTAGTAGGTAGTTGACAAACTGCTAGAAATATTCAGTTGCAAGAGGAGACTTCTGAACTTTCTGACAGTGCTTTAATCTCTGATTAAATATAGTCATAGAATAAACTGTTTTATGTAAATGTTAGATGGCCCTGGTCTAATATTATGTGAAAATAAGTGTATAAAAACACTCTGCAGAGAACAGATTTCTGTACATTTAATTCAAAGTGCAAAAAAATAAATCATAAAGTATGGCTTGTGCAAAATTGTGTATCATGTGTACTCAGTGGCTACACTTTATGTTTACATTTTTTCCAGTATATTAAACTCAATGAAATGTACTAACATTTGCAGACAAAAAGGCATATTTCAGTCAAGGACGAGTTCTTATTGTCACTTAGAAAAAAAATAAAATGTCATTTTACTGGTGTTGTTCAAATTATGTACTATGAAATTATAATACTATATGATTACTATATAATTAAATGATTACAGCAGTAGCACTTCTAGACATGCAAGGGTTATGTAGTAAAGACATCTTTCAGCATATTCACAACAAATAAATTCATACGTGACTTGGTGACGTTCAGCTGGATCTGGATGGACTGGTGAATCTTGCAGTAGTGGTGATGCAGATTGCAAGTATATATACCTTTGTCATTCATGTCCACATCTGTGGAAAGAAAATTGCAACAAATCAGTGAGAATAAAAGCAGTTTTCATTTGTAAACCACGGTTCGTGTTTAGAGGGATCTTACTATGGATGGTAAGAGAGAAGTTGCCATCACTGAAGGCATCTTTGGAGATGGTGACACGCCCCTTGTTGTAGGCGTTGTACACACGCTCAGTGCCTCCTGAGTACATGTCTAGAACTCGTTCTGTTGAGTAATCGGGCCGGTTTCGGTTCAGGTCCCAGTGCACCACTCGCTGCCGGTCCCGGAGATGGTCCTGCCTCCAGACCATGTGCTGGTTGTGGCATGGCAGAACAGCCTTCGACCCTGCCGGAACACTGATGTTCCTGGCCTCCACCACTACACTCTGCACACTGACCTGGGTCCACACTAAACACACACACACACACACACACACACACACACACACACACACACACACACACACGCTCAGAGCAAGATCCGACACACCCAGCTATAATACCGAGACACCCCGAAAGCCTCCATTACCTGGATTAGGTGTATTAGTTTAGGGTGGGAGCTAAAGTCTACAGGTTGTTAGATTTCAAGGACCAGCTGCTCTACAGGCACATAGTGGTGAAACAATACACATATTTTCACAGTTACGACTATCTATTGCATCATCTTGTAAGCCTCTACAGAAAAGTAACCAGCTGCTTGTTTCAATACCAGTTTTTTCCAAGCTTTTACATACTTGGCCTCTGCATTTCCCCTCTGGCGAATGCATCTAAAAGGCCATTCCATTACTTTATTAGCACAAGTGAAATATATTATATGAGTGGAGTGACAAGGGACTAAGTGAACAGAAATGTTGACCTCAGTGGCAGAATTTGCCCAGGAATCATTGTGACCTGGCGCATTTCTCTTTTTTTTTTTATAAAGCCCTAACAAACGGTGAACCAAGTTGTTTATAAACTATGGAAGAGCATGTAAACTACTTAAAGGCTTAGGTATTTCAAAAGCATGACATTTGATTGGCTGGGCTTTCACTCAAATTTTATTTACATTATATTCAAATGTTATGTATGTTCGCTTCTCCAAGGAACACTGAGTCTGCCATCCCTATACACAAGGCAAACTCCTTTGGACTCATCTATTCACAGGGCATATCCTCTCTTGATCCACCGTCCATCGTTTTGCACTAGTCCCTATTTAAAGAATTTAAGACTTAAAACTCTCCTCTGGCTCTCACACTGTCCTGAAACTTGAGTGCCTCCTCAAAGTCACTTTGTATAAAAGCATCCAAATGTAATGTAATTAATTGTATGTTACATTATGCGCTTTTTGTATTGCACTGCAAGTTTGCACGGCTAGCTAATTACCAAACTGAAGCTAATTTATGTGTCTTTATCTGATCCTGTACTAAAATTCATACACCGTTTATTGTGTATTATAGCACCACTACTTTTATAATGGTTTACTTACCACAGGGTGTGAGAAGAATGGCAGCAACTGAAATGCAATGAAAAGTCAAATTATTAGCATTGTTCAAATATGCAATAATATTGTTATGTGGTAGTTTGTATTAGAGATGATGAAATATTACTGAAGCCACATCATGCATTTTTGCTGATATATTCCACCTTAAAGTTAAAATACAGTTGAAAGACAGGATGCCATGGAAAAAAAATCAGTACAATCCAGTCCTATGACTGTTTACCGCTTTTTGGACCTTTAGTGTTTGTGTATACGCATTTGGGGTCTCAAGGGGTGCACTTTATTTCTACCACAGTGTAAGCACTGTCGCGTCTGCTGTTTGTGGTGGGCCAACACATTACACAGCACAGAGGCCCTATTCATGCTTGGCTTGCTTCAGTCAGAATCTTTTGACCCAGGACCTAAACATAAATTCCCCAGACTAAAGCTAAAGTCTGTCTGCTTTAAGTAAAGGCTATCAGCTGTACTAAGCAGCAGCCTTTTAACAAAACCTATAATGTCCTATGTTCAGCCGTATGCACACAAGTTCAAATTAGTCATCCAAAAAGTAGTTCAGCAAAGCGAGGACACAAACTACCTCCGAGTCTGTTAGACCAGGTGGTTTCGCAATCACAGATAGCTTCAAAACAGCTCACAGCTGGGAGATTTTAATCCTGTGGGGAAGATCCTGGTGTTTTGGAAATGGCCAAAACACTGGACTGTAGCCCCTTCAAATGAGAGTACAAGACACTTCACCAAAACACAGTCAACTGACCAGAACATCGTTATTTTAGGCATCATTAGAGCAAGGGCAATAAGCAATTTTGAAAATGTAAAACTGATTAAAAAATGTATTTGTTTAAAAACACAGATTTGCTGTGACATTCAGTATGTCTAGGATAGGTTATTACAACTATAGGTTATTATTACATTTGACTGAGTATTAAACCAAAATATCCAACAAATGTCTGCTACCACATGTAGGCTAATATTAGCAGCTAAGGCAAATTAACGTAAGGCCAGTAAATAATGAGGGGAATAAGAAACCTCCCTCTAAACTTAAACTCAGAGTGCCATGCCGTCAGGAAGAAAGTGTGGTTCTCGTAAAAGAGAGGGTTTTGGTAACCGCCGAGCCTGAGGACTGGACCAGGCTTAAAAGCAAAGCAAGGCCACTCTGCAGAGAGGAAAAACAGACTCCATAGCCTGTAATTTTCTGACAAAATATTCCACAATGAAACAGCGTCTCACAAAGAAGGCATGGGCAGGACTAACTACTTAACAATGTGTCTGAAAATTGTCTAATAGGAGCTTAGAATTAAGGCGATTGAGTCAGAAAACTGGCGAGGAACTTACACAGGAGTCTTTTTCAGGTGCATCAGTCTTAATGGGGAAAATATTTTTTTAAAAACATGGGTTCAGGTTTGATATGATTTCTGAAGTCAATATTCTATTCAATTTTCAATAGCCCTGGTGAAAAATTTCCTGGTCCTACAAAGCTGTAATAAAATACAAAGACTAAAAGAGTAACTCACCCTCATTTAAGGGTGGAAAATACATGAGCAATTGTTCTTCATTAACATATTATTTGGGGAGATTTGTTTACTTGAATATTAGTAGAATTAAATACTTTTAAATATTTTTCTCAATTAAATTTCCAAGAGAAAAAAAATATTCTTTACATTTGAACCTTGTACTAGTTACAAATGTCAAAGGCCAGAATGTGGTTCTCTTGCCAATTAGATTTCCTGGAAATCTGAATCAAATTGAGACAGCATATTTTTATTTTTGCCTATTTAAAAAAAAATTATATTTTTGTTACTTTCACTGAAGTATATTTGATGATATACTTAAACTTTTAACATGAGATTTTAGCAAAGTACTTATACTCCCACTTAAGAGTCTTAATACTGTCAATTGTCCTCCCACCTGTGCCCCTTGCAAAATGGTGACCTGACCTACTGACCTTGTAAAACAGTGCATCTGGGCCATAAACAGTAAAACATACAAGATTCACCCAGACGCCTAGTCAGTGGTTTTCACAAAGGACAAATCTGTTTCAAACATTCTTTTTTTTTTTTTTTATCCGTTATTGACACTTTTGCACCTTTAGTAACAAGTCACATGAAAGTTCTTCTATAAGCTTTTCACCGTAGGAAAAAAAAAATCAACAACCAAAGCCAATGTCTGAATACAAACTCTCTCTTTAAGATAAAACTAAGCCCAGGAGTATCTGTGACTCTGAGAGCAAAGCCAGGGGCTGCTGGTGTAAGTAGACAGTGAGATAAAGCACATATATCAGGCTCTCAGACTTTCCAGAGAAAAGATCTGCTGTGATGAGCAGGCCTGGGATCAGCCTCTACTTCTACAGTAAACTCTAAGCAGCAGACCTGCTGACGCTGCACAGTTTTTACCTCAAAAGCCAACATTCTCCCAAAATCAGGCTGGATAGGCTCCAGTGTCCACTAATGGGAGATGAATTTTGTCCCTTGCCTAGATGTTGTGATTCACAGTGAACTCACACATAATGACAGGCTTGGACCCAGAACTAGTAAAAGTCTGACCAAGAGCAGAGTCACACTAGACCTACACTGGAGAACATTAACACAAAGAAAAATGTGTAAAAGGAAGTTTCTGAAGACCTTTCTTCATAATGAAGTTTAGTCTGGCATGAAAATGGGCTGAAATGAAAAAGACGGTCTTAAAAACACTATCCCACTCTAGTGTAGGCTACATTTTGCTGCATAAATAAATGAAGTATTAACCCATTAGCATCCAGCAACTACATTTACTATGTTTTAGCACAGTATAATCAGGGTACTTCTCTTAACGATTCCTGTATGCTTTGATTATGACTTTATGCCTATGTATAACAAATGGACTATAATTTGATACGTCTAATTACATTGCATGTATGTATTATGATATAAAACAACATTGGTATTGTTTTATCCAGAACCAATCAGTATTGTCATGTGATCAAAAGGGTAAAAATGGGTAAATTCGTATAAGCTACATGTTTATCTGGAAATATAGGTTTTCAAAACATGGACGTTGGTGACTTGAAAGGTCATTGGTATTACAAATAGACTGCCATAATAACTCAGCTAAATAAGAGATAATTGGCACTGAAGACTCATAAGCAGAAATAAGAAGAATCTGAGCTGTAGAAACAGTCTGAAAGTAGAAAGCATGGCGGGTAGAGGGGTAAAAACAGCCCTCTGGAGGAATCTGGGTTGGTGTTGGACCAAAGCAGAGAAGAAAAGTGTTCAACAACAACAACAAAAAAGAGCTACTTACTGCAGAACACAAGAGCCATCTCAGACCAAGGGAGCCCTGACATGATCTCCTCTGCTGGAGTTGATGGAGCTACAGCTGGACAGAAATCATCACCTGAGAAGTTTGCCGACCGGCGACAACAAAAATTCTTCTACTGTGTGGACCACCAAATACCCCACTCCTCCTCCTCCTGACTCCGACCATGAAATACTAAACTCTCCCTGCCCCCACTTTTCTGTCCGTTTTCACTCGAATTTATTCTCTACAATTAGAAGTTTATCACTTAATTTTAAGAACGCAGAGTTTTATCATAACAGAGCATGCTTTATAATAACAATAAAAATAAACAAACTGAACTAGCTTATTTCGGCGTTTCAGCCCGCTCTTGTGTTAAATAAACATAATCGTGCTGCCCCCTACTGGTGAGTCGTGGAACATCTCACAGAACACAGGCCTTATTTTATTATTGAGCTAAAAAGAACACTATAAAGTTTTGAAGACACATTGGGACGAGTAATTATTCAACACAGGTGGGTCCCTTGCTTTCAGTGAAGGGCAATATTAATGCTTTGGCATAACGAGACATTTTGAACAACACCATGCTTCCAACTTTATGGAAGAACTTTTTCTATTCCAGCACAGAGCACAGAGGGCCCACACAGAGCTCCGACCTCAACCACATTCAACACCTTTGTGATGAACTGAAACGGAGGCTGTGGGGGGGACTCCACATTCAAGTCTGCATATCAAGTCCTTGTTGGTGTTATGCTCAGCGTATTTAGTACTGTACTTCTACTTAAGCACAATTTTCCATATTTATCGTCCCTGCAAAAGTGTCCTGACCTAGTAAAACCGTGCATCTGGATAGAACAATAGTAAAGCGTTAAAGGTGCACTAAGATGTTCATACACTGTTTCAAATATTTACAGCAACTTTTTTTTTTTTCTCCCCCTAGAACCAACATTTGAGTGGTTTTATAATCTGTGTATGATTCGTTTATTCATTTTTCCATGCAAAACCAAAAACAAGTTTTTTTTCAATACTGGTTTTGAACACCACAATCAAAAAATGAATAATAAGTTGAATTGTACACTGATTTTTTTTAAAGACAGCCGAGTTTCCAACTTCCATCATACAAAGCTTAGTTGTTTTTGGGGGGCTTTTCTACTGTCATTTATGTAAATCTTATATGTAAACGATATCTGTTCTGATAGGCTGGCCTGTACTGGGCATTATTCAGAATGTAGTCTGGGATAAAACAATCCTTATAATATCAATGGGTGGCGCTCTACTGCTGTAAACTGAATAGATGGAATATGTACATATTATACAGACTGAAGTAAACAGTACAATTTGAAAATTAACCATATTTACACTGTACATGTACTTTTTGCAAGCAATTTAAAGAGCTGTAAAATAGCTCTAATTTTAAACACAACACAACAATGTACTTCAGTGAGGTAATGAAAGGTCTGTTTATTTTTGTTATAACATTATGTAAAGATGGTAGAGTTGATGAGTCCATTCACACATTTCTGATCCAGATGCAGCCTGGGCAAAATGAAGGATTAAAAATAAACACCAGTTCCAAACAAATAATTTCACACCTTAGAGCTTTTGTCTGCCCAATCAACTCTTAGGTTGCTGATGTTTGACATAGATTTTGGGAGCGGTCCAACCATCCGGGGCTTTTTTCAGTCCAGCACGTCTCCATACTCTTGCAAGGTCCCTCTCAAACCGAACCTGAAAATGACGGAAACAATTGAGAAAGGTCATAGATACTGTGAGATGCTATAGATTGTAGACTGCAGGACTGGAGCATGTGCCCTTGGCATGGCCAATAAGGTACTTCCAAAGGGTCAAACAATGATTAATTACTGTGCAAGTATGTTCTGAATTATTATCATTGTAATCTTGGAAGATAGAAATTTTGATCTAGATTAATCTAGTTTAAAATGGCTCATTTGCATTCTGCCGAAGGCCTGAAGTATCAAAAAAAAAAAAAAAAA
>JBBPDC010000135.1:24040993-24091891 GCA_037974485.1 Hemigrammopetersius urotaenia
GTTTTACAATATTTGGATGGGGTATATATATATATATAAAGAGAGAGAGAGAGATATACTTAATCCAATACCAATGAAAACATTTCAGTTATGTTTAACACATTGTTTTGATTGTACACTGTTGTCTCACATGTAAAGTCTAATAGCAGTAACATTGTACAGATTGCCCAAATGGTTACTGACCTGTTTTCTCTTCAGCTTGCTTTCCTTCAGTCTCCTCCTTTGGAATTTAGTTCGTTTCAGCAGCTTCTTGTATTTGTGTCTGTTCATTTTCCTTCGCCGGATCTCAAGCACATTCTTGCAGCTCAGCGGGGTAGACCCCTCTCCGTCCTCCAGGAAGGGCACAGCAGAAGGGGGCAGCACCACAGCTTCTATCACCTCCCCTCCCTCCAGAGGTAAAGGGGCCTCCAGAAGTGGAGGGAGTGAATAGCGTAGTGAAAGCCAACTTTCTAAAGGTGAAACTGCAAGTTTCCGGGGAATAAGGGCCTCCTCCAGTTCAGGCTCTAGCGCTGTCCATAGTTTAGGGGGCTGTTTATTATCAGCAGCTGATGTAGAGTACCTCTGTGTATTATTAGTGACAAACCTGGCAGAACAGCAGTACTGCACAGCACTGCATAACACCTTGCACTGGTACTGAGGGGAACCTGGTGAAACAAAAGCATACGGTCCCTCAAACAAGTTCAAAAAGTTTTCTATGGGGCGAGTAAACACAGATGACCAATGTAAAGGCATTTAACTAATAATTGTTTTTTATTTAAATTGTCTAGTATTTAAAGAGATGTTTAAATATTAGTGCATCTGTGGTAAGAGTACTTTTTTTCTAGATTTTACTGTTCCATGAAAATGTAATAACTTAACACTTTACCTATGTAAACTAACAAGTTGTGTTTATCCTGACCATATTCATGCTGAGAAAAAAAATTAGGTAAGGTAAAGTGATAACCTTTTTCTGAGCTTTTCCATTGAAGTGTTTGGATATTATAAAAGATACATACATATAAAGGGCAGAAATATCTTGCATTCAAAACATACACACATGCACACATATACACACATGCACCGTTTGAAAACTCCTGTATACACACACACACACCCCTACAACACTTACCAGACACCCTGCAGAACACACCGAGCCGGGGGAGAAGTCTTGACGCGATCATGACCAGGTCCTGCGGCTGGTGCTCTCTTTCTCCCTGAAATGTAAATATGAATATAAGCTGATTGTAATTCCAGTACAAAGTGGTTAAAGGCCTCACTGACTGATCAGGGTCTGATTGTCTGTTCTGCAGATTCCAATAAACCAATACAGAGAGGAAACAAACTATCTAACAAACAAATAAACAAACCCTATGGTTAGTCACTTTATAACTCCGTTTATTTCGCAGCCATTAGCGTAGCTTATCTTAGCCTAGCCTCTTCTAAATGATTAGGGTCCGTAGCTCATCACAGACTACCGAGGCGAGTTAAACGATACATTTACAATAATATACCATTCCGTACGCACACAGTTCTGACAGGCACTCGTTAAAATAATAATAAACCAACCAGCCAGCCAGACTCTCAACTCTCAATGTGACTCCGACCCGGACCTGTCCTCCTCTAAACCCTTCCCCCGTGGTGTGACAAGCCTGCGCTTGGTTCCTAGTGAGTATCGAGCATAACAGAATAAGGGAAACACATGGCAGTCAGAATGAGTGAAAATTTAATAGGTATTAAGTATATATTATATATTCAACATTGTGAAATATACATAATCTATAACATATGGTTTAAAAACATGGTTTTATAAAAGATTACATACTTAATATCACTTATTATATATTGAATGAAAATCAAAACATGAAAATATATGCAAGAGGTGTAGTGTGTCAGCGGACCGGGGTCTAGAACGATGTAAAATACCGCCCCCAGGTGGAGATACCTGGTACTAGCCCTGAGACAGAACACTGCTCATGAGCTCATGCTCATGTGCTTTATTGCGAAAGAACTGTAGATGGCTCAATTTCGACACGAATAAAACATAAAACATATTAATTTATCTTTTTTCATGAACCTACTTTAGCAAGATATTAAAGGACAAAAACTATTTATAATAATACGGCAATAATGGCAATTTCCCCTGGGATCTATAACGTTTTCTGATTCTGATAATGTTTTTAATAGGTTTTTGTCTTGCGCAAATGCATGGAAAGAATGTGCATATTTGAATCACTTTGTTGCATAACCTTTTTAAGTGTAAATAAAAAAATAAATATGATTGGGTTGATTGAACTAAAACAGTGAAATTAAATTGGGTTTTATGTCATATCAATTATTTTTACAGACAAACAAGGTTCTTTTTCATTAGTTTTAATTGTTTTAATTTTTGTCATTTTCCTCAAACAGTTTCACACCACAGTCTATATATTTCTTCCCTATTGACCCTGATAAATTCTTAATTTGCTTAATTCTTACACTAGGAATATGCATTCGCATTTCAAATGAATTTTAGATATATGTTGAATTGTAAAAAAACAAAAAACAGTTTTATAGTGTACATTTAAGCACAAGCTCATTAGCTGCTAGTGTCTTTTTATTTATTACAGCATTACCACATCAGTTGGCGTCTCTGTTTGTTCATTAAAACAGGAATAAACCTGCCACCAGCTGTGAAAGAGGTTTGACAGGTTATCGTAATTACTTTTATAATGCTTTTATAACAGTGTTAGAGGTGCTGCTACCCTTGACAGGATGGTTTGTTTTATATATCATAGATTTCCATACACACGGATCGCATTATTTTACAATCATTTTTAAGATTTATGGTGGGTTTTTTGTGTAAAAATAATTTTGACAACCTTCTTTGACGCTCCCATTAAGGTGACCGCTGGTTCCTGTCAAATCTGTAAAATCAGAAAAGAACTTCACCTTTACGCAAAAAGTGTAAATTGAAAGACTGAACATAAAGTAATAAGATCTATTTGAATTGAAATATATGATGTTCTGTGAATGGTACAACACAATAAAATAAGAGTTTAACTTTAAAGCTGGACTGTGGCCTGTGAGCAGCATGAAGATGGATTAGAGCAGATGTGGGCTTACAGTGATAAAAAGTTTTGGGGGGAAACAATAATAAAATAAGGTGCCAGAAAAAAAACACAGAGAAAAATCTCCTTACACTTGAGAAGTAAAACAGATACTTTGAAGATATGAATATTAAATATAAATGGAAATGTAATACCAAACCTCCAAAATAATACTGTAGTCACAAAAATAGCTTCCACCCCTGGTCAACTTACCTAAGAAATTAGTCAATAAAACAATGAATAAAGTGATAAATTAATACAAGGAATTGATCATATGATGATAAATTAGAGTTAAATGTCTTTTTCCATTTGATCAGTTTCTGACCACAGGACCGCTGAAGGCTGGATTTTTTTGTGTGAAAAAATTATTCTAATTATTTAAGCTATTTAAACACATTGTGACCCTCCTACTTATTGAGGTCAGTGACTCTAGAGTTTAGTGACTTTAAAAGGGGCACGATTATGTTGTCACCTTTGTCAGCTGTTAGTGCTGGTATTGTGAAATAGAAGCATCTAGGAACAACAACAACTCAGCCACAATGCTGTGACATCAACACACAAGCTGCACATGAGAAGCTTCATGAAATGAGTGTCCATTAACAAAAGGTTGCACACAGGCATAAGATCAGCATGGACAGGAGCACTGAATGCGAATAAGACCTTCTCGACCAGTGCCTGACCTCATAAAGACTGAATAGGTGATTTACAATCATTAGTAACCGGTTCAGGTCTCCTGGTGCAAGTGAGGGTTAAGTGTCTTGCTCAGGTGCATAATTGTAGTAAGTGTATGAACCTGTAACTTTATGGTCATTGTGCTTATAAGCAAGTGTGTTACCTAGTAGACTACTACTACTCCAAAACTAAGCGTGCATTAATTATTCATTTATATATCAATTATTAATTGACCAATCACACGCATGCAGAGAAACACTCCAAAGTCTTGTAAAGAGCCTCACCAGAAGAGTGGAGCCAGTTATTGCTGCAAGGGGTGGAGGGCAACTTCATGTCACTGCCCATGGTTTGGCATGGCGTGTCCAGTAAAGTCATATTATAAACTTTCAAAAATAACTTTTGACATGATGCCATACACCTTTAGAGGGCAGTGGTGAGCATGGCTGTTCGTGTGAGCTCAAGCTGGGTCTGTCATTAGTTGGAGCAGGTAAACATCAGCAGTAAGGATACAGTGGTGTGAGAGTTGTAGGCCTTTGCAAAATTCTACTGCCGCTGATGCATGATGCATGATTATTTATAATATGTTTAAAATAGGACTAAATCTGCCTCGATTATTATTACAAAGAAAAACAATTTATTTATTTAATAATATTTATATTTAATTATATTTCTTTTTGTAGAGTTACAAATGTAGAAAAATGAATAAAACACATTTTTGTATAATAGCCCATAAGTTCTCAGCCTTGGTCCTGGAACTCCTGCCCTGCACATTTTAATGCGTTTCTGCTAACACACCCACTTCAACCCAGGAGAGGCTTATTAATGTGCTTATTATTTAGAACTGGTGTGTTTGGAGCAGGGAAAAATAGCTTAAATGTTCAGCAGGGGGGCTAAAGCTTCACGGTCAAGAACCTGTGCAAAAGACCAGTGGCGCCTGAAGATAATTCAATCATTATTTGCAGTTATTTATAAATCATAATTGTGACAGGCCTATCCAGTATTGATACTGAAATGTTTAAAACCACCAACCCAATACCCATTTACCTGCACCACAAACTCTCACATGCCTCTGTCGTGTTGGTTTCACAGGTCCATCAACTATTTAACATCATGCTGGGGTGGTTCTATGGTGGTCTATGGTTGGGACAGTTCTGCATGGTACAACCTGACAGTGAGTGTCACTACAAGGTGTGTATGTTATAAACTCACAACTCAGTACATATGTCCTGATTTCTGTCATATGGTAGATATCATAACAATACCAACCATATCTTTTTGTGAGTAAGGAAGATTACTCTACAGTTTCAGTCCTTAAGCCTGTTGTATGCATTGCTGAAGCCATTCAAGTGAATGCAGCTCTAGGAATGGACAATCCATGCGTGCAACATTATATAAAAACATGACCTCCACTGTCTGGGGACATTTTTACACCCTGATAACGTTTGTTGCCTGGAGAGATCCCATTATATAGAAATGCACCCAGCTGTGCCAAACACAGCCATTTGGAGCGTGCCCAAGTTAGCATGCAAATGTTAATGCACACCTGTGCCAACTGGTCTTTCATAAGAAGTCTCACCAAGAACCTTTTGTTTTTGAAGCTTAGTGTGTATTCAAAAAGCTCCTCTAATTATAACTTGCCGAAACACACGTGAACATGTGAGGAATGCCCTGGGAGCGTTTATAAAAGCATGATGATCATTATTATTAAGTTTAGACTGTGATTTTTTTTACCAAACATGTCTCCTGTCTTGTGTTACTGGTTAACTGCAGTCGTGTAGAGCCTAAATTTAGTGCATTGAATAAATGGCGCAAACAATGTGCACCTGTCTCCTGCACCTGTATTATCTAAAACATTGCAGGGCTGTCTCACATAACCTGTCCTGGCAGGCCAGCATGTTGAAGACTTTGGAGTAAACAAGTCAACACAGATGTGATTAGACAATCTACTTATCAGTCCATGGTTCTTGTATGTGAAGCAATACGCGTCTCAACTTTCAACCCTCCCACCACCACACACACCCCCTCTTCCTATAGGCTGCAGTCTTCACACACTGCTGTCCATCCCTCTTTTGCATGTAAGGCTAGCTTGTGATAGTGTCACTTTCACAGCTTGCTTAGCAGCATAAACACAGCAGGATTTTCCTGCAGGGTTCTGCCAGTTCATGGGAATTATTTGACTCCTAAGGCCTCAAATGTCCTTATGAATCCGTGAGAGTGCAGCTTCCCCTTTGCAAAACCTCTCTTGATTTGGATTGAGATAATGTTTTGTTTACATTATATTATATATTACATTATATATAATATAACGATCATTAGAATCTGATTTTTTCAATCAAATTTAGATTTTCTGTTGCTTTGTAAAAATGAGAAATGGAATGCAATCAAAATACTACATTTAATAGGATCTGTTAAATGATAAAAATCTTTTTTGTGCCCAAAAAAATTATTCAGATTTGCTAATTTAAGATATGAACATTAATGGGTTAAGCTAAGTGCAACCTGGGGGTAAACTTTTTGTGCATTAGGTGAAAATGATGAAGATCTGAAACACATGTGAATCAACCTGGCAGATCAGAATCAGAATCAGAAAACTTTACTGATCTCGGACGGGAAAAAAATCTATGCGAAACACACTGTGTTATATACTACAGTATACTATATATTGGGGTACCTGGTGGCCTAGTGATTAAGGAGTTGTGCCTGCGATCAGAAGGCTGTGGATTTAAATCCCAGGTCTGCTACTATCCCCACACACTACTGATTAATGGATTAAATGCAATGAAAAAATGTCACACTGTTCACACTGTGTGTTGTGCTGTGCTGTGCTGTGTTCTATGACTATAAGGAACCACTTTACTTTTACTCTATTATATAACATGCTATAATAAACCAGACATGGAACAGCAGCCCAAAATGTTCCGCCTTTGTCCATGAATAAAATATGAGAACACAAGTGAGACTGATCATATGATGCTTAAAAGGTTGTGATGAATGTCAGTAGTCTGCATATTTTGCTGCAGTGCTGCTTGGACTTGCCTGACCTGTGTACGTCATGGACAACACCCCCCTCCTGCCCCCTGAAATCTGATGGCTTCTATTTATACGGGCCGGCCCCTCGTGACGTCAGACTGCACCGGTTCTGCCTGATCACACGCTGCCCAGCAGTTATAAAGCAGAAACCGACTGGAGGAGCTGTTTGAGACATCTAGAGATCAGAGACTAGCTCGCCATTAATCGGAACCTTGTTTTTATTACTGGCCTGTATGATGACGGTTTAAAATGGCACAGAAGGACACACTATTACATCTCTTCGCTGGGGGGTAAGTTTACTTTCTTTTACACCCGTTCACAGCTGTTTCCTACACGAATACAATTCCTTTCTTAACCTAACTTAGCCTCGACATCTCGGCAGACTAAAATTAAAATCGTTTGTCAATACATTTTGAAATGTGTACACTCTTGATGGACTAACTGGCAAAGCTAGAAGAAACAGGAGCTGTGACTAGCGCACACCGGTTGCTAGGGAGCTAATGTCCGTTGCCATGCTAGGTTTTCTACTGTCATTCATGTTTTGGCTATAAATATTCTCGCTCTTGTGTGTTTTCTGTCGATTTCAGAATAATATTTTTAATATATAGTTAATATACATACATCTGTATTGTGGCACAATGTGAGTTACAGCTGTTTAGTTTCGGTATTAAACGACCGACTTGCTGGCTAGCCAACAAGCTAACTAGAAACTAGAGTCTCGGACGTGTTCTCTGGACAATAAAAACGTTTCTGAAATAAGAATGTGATCAACTCGATATCCAAATTGTTTGTTTTTGGTCAGAGAGTTTTAAAAATGCTTATTCTGCTTAACCCGGCCGGCTCGACCTTTACTGTCCCATGTTACGTAAGGGTTCCTGTGTCTTCTGCCTGCTCGTCTCATGACCGAGCAGCTCCGTTTTTTATATTTGATGCAAAAACGACTCGCGACATTACAACGCCACGTTTCATTTTGATTCATTTCAGTCTACCGATATTGTAATGTTTTAATTCTGACTTCATCAAGAGTATTTGGTGTTAAGAGGAGTCGGAACATTGTGTGTTACACATCCACGTGTGCTTTATATAGCCGAAGAGAGAGGCACATTCACGTGTCTGGCACTGTCGGCTTTTAGCCACATTGCTACCTCTCGTTAACCTCTTAAAATGGCGTATTAACGAGAATATAAACACGAATCCATAACGTTTATTAAACAATACAGATTTCAAATGTGTTCCTCACTGTTGGGAGACCCCTGATCACAGGTTTTCTCCAAGGTCATCGTCCTCGTTGACCTCCCTGGACACCCCACCCTCTTCTGGAGATAATTAAATAAAAACACTACAGATGCAGAATTTCATCTGCGAGTTTGTTTTTAAATGTCCAGTTGAAAATGTATTGGCCAAAAATATTGTACTTTAAAACAGTTTGGAAAATTAGTGCTTTTAAAAATAAACCTAAATAGACGTCTCCTTTACAAACTTTTAGTAAAACATATTTCATGATCATAAATATAATATGCTATAGAAAGTCATTATACATATACACACAAATATATAGTTATGTAATTTAAGCCACAACCTATAGTGTGCATCTCTTCCTTTGCGTCATAAGTTTGAAAAATCAGTCTTATAAACAACAAAACCCTGTCTAATACAGTGTAACTGTTATTTCAATAACAATACATTTTTTTTTTTTTTTTTGAGGTGAATCATTTGGTGGCTAAATGTAGGACAAAAGTTCACTGACTGCAAGAAAATATATGTATTTATTTTGTCGATTTCCCTTGACATATTATTTACTACTTATCACATTTTAATGTTTTGAATCACCTTGAGGGTCTGGAGTTGGTCTTACTAAATGACTAGCATTGTTTTGAAGACTTGTTTTAATGTCATTTACTTTGATTACTGACTAAATTAACCAATAAAACTAGTTGTGAATTAGTGGCTGAGTGTTTGACACACTGGTAGTGTTTCTTTGTATTTGTATTAATATTGTATGGTGCATTAAACCTGCTCCAGACATCCCTAATATGATGATAAAATACAACATGCAGCCTCTGTGTATAATTACCTAAAGAGTAGCCACACATTATAGAGGTTGCATCAGATCAGTTTAGCATCTGTTTTCTGGAAAGCTTTGCTGATATCTCTCAGCCTGGCAGTTCAGAAATTGCTAGTTATTAAAGTAGTTCTCAAATTTGATAACATTTTTTTAATAACCCATGCTCGTGTTAATACTAGTAATTATTGTTGTTTTGTTTGACAAGCTTATGTTCTTTATTTGTCTTCATTTGTTTATTTCTGGACTTTTATCACTCAAAAGAACCACGAATTCTTCAAGAAGTTTGTTTTGTATCATGTAAGGTTGAGCAGCTCTTGTGATTAAGCCTTTAATCTTTTGCCAAGGTGTCTTCCTGCAATAATTTGTCCCTCTCAGAGATTTGGGATTAAGCCGTTTCTCTCCCGAGGCGTGACGTACAAAAAGGTTGTGTTCCCATTTGAAAGCATGACATAGTTGCAGAACTCCCAGAGCTCAGCGCTCAGCCTAACGCTAATGAAAGGCTAATAGTGTTTTGGAAATCAGTAAGTATGTGTGTGTTGCCATGTTTTTTTTTGTTTTGTTTTTTTTATTGATGATCTAGGACAGTATGGTACCTGACGTCACTGTTTCACATCCCATTGTCTGTGACAGAACGCTCTGGGGTGTGTGATAATCCGAAATGAGCCACGAGCTTGTCTTTTGTCAGAATCACACATACCAAAGTGTTGTAGATATTATTAATGAGACGTAGTACATGTGTTTTGGGCTAAAATTAATTAAATAAATCCTGCCAAAGATACATGAAACTCCTGAACTATGGCCTGCTATCTTTAGAGTGGGGGATGATGAAAGCCTGATGAAATGTTGCGCTTTGAAATCTGTTTCTTTCACTCATGTCAATTAATCTGACTTGCCTCTTGGGCTGCTTTTGTTTTATTTAGGCTATTTAGCTAGCCTATTTTGTACCTATAATATAAAGTGCATATGTAAAACACTTGTGTACATGTTTTTGTGGGGTTGAGTTCTGATGTAGTTTAGATCGTTGCTCCTTAGATGTTCAATCGATACCACTTACGTCATGAATTTTGCAAGAGTTCAGTTTGTTCTACCTGTCCTGCGTGACTCTCAAAACAGCAAAGATTGAATGATGGCACAATGTGCAGTGACCCTCATACTGCAGTATATGCATTTCGGCACACATTTTTTAAGTGAAGTGAAAGTGACCGTTCTGTCATATGTGAACACACCACGGCACACGGTGTGAACAGCACAAAATTCTTCCTCTGCATTTAAGCCATTCACCAAGTGAAGCAGCGGGCAGCCACGAACACAGCACCCGGGAGCAGTGTGTGGGGACGGTAACTTGCTCAGGGTACATCAGAGTTGCTTAGCAGTCTTGGGAATCGAATCCGTGACTTTTAGAGAATCTTTAGTTTCTCTAAAAGGCAACATTATTAGTGAAGCCAGCTTGTTGTTTGTCAGTTTTTCTTAGCTTTACTGTATGTACATGATTTGCCTTTTTAATATTTGCCTTACTTTTTATTGACACATTACACTTTTACAGATATCAGTTTCCACTGGATCAGAACATATGATGTGGGAGCACTGTGATGGGGGAGGGGTAGTTGGGTCTTTTCCATTTGTATGTTGTGACGGGAGTCGATTTGTCTGTGGGGAGGGAGTTAGTTTTATTGACTGTTGCAGGCATGCTCATTTTGGGGGTGGAGGTTCATCTTGTTGCTCTTTGCTTAATTGGTATGTAATGCTTGCTTAATTGACCGTTGCTTAATTGGTATGTTTTTAAATGATTACAGATGTGGCGGTACAGTGGGTGCCATCATGACCTGCCCCCTGGAGGTGTTGAAGACCAGGTTACAGTCGTCAGGCCTAGCCCTCAGACCGGTGTTCCAGGTTCAGCTGGGCACGGTCAACGGAGCTGGTGTTATTAGGCCAGGTACAGTCACACCTGGTCTACTGCAGGTCCTACGGTAAGCTGGGTCTCTTAAACTTGAACATAAGCATATTTGTATATATGTGCATGCATATATATGTCCACTTTAAGTACACCTACCTTGTATCTGTGCCAATCTGTGTCCACTTACCATACAGCTGCCACATGTAGTTTACAATTACAGATCTGCAATTCATTACCCCCCTTTATCCTGTTCATTGATGGTCAGGACCCCAATGACGAGGTATTATTTTGATGATGGGTCATTCTCAACGAAATAGTTATACTTTCATTGTTGTGTGCAGACAGAGTACTGCTTGCACTCAGTCCACTGTTGAACAGAGTATAGTCTACCAAGCAAAACTATCCAGTCAACGGTGATACTGAGGTGTTTTGAAACTTCATGACCATTACTGACCAGGGTAAAGGTAGTTAAAAAATGATGCAGAAAAACAGATTAACTACAGTCTGTAAACTTACATTGCACCTGTAAGTGGTACTGATAATAGTGAACAATGAATTGTGTGTGTGTGTCTGTGTATGTCTGTGTGTGTCTGTGTAAGACTGAAGACTTCACACTTCACACAAAAATCATGTCTTGTTCCCTTAAGAACAGTTTCTTATAGTAAGACAGTCCGCTGTATCGTTCTATAAGGGGTGTGGCCTGAAGTGTTATATTAAAGTCAAATAGGTCCCAGTAAGGGGCGAAGCGGTTGTACCCTTTTGTGGCAGGGCAGCCATGGCACACGAGCCGGCCAGCGCGCACACTCTGAAGAACCAGGCAGATGGCCCCTTCTAGCTGGATAGTATTACTCCTAGTCAGCCCAGGGAGCCCTCATTAATGTCTATGCGAGGGGTGTGACTTCATTTTCAGCACAATCTTGCTTTTTATGAGGGTAATTGCGCACATTTATCTTGTTACAGCCAGGCTATTCCAGGGAATGCAAACACACTATGAGAACAAACAATAACACTGCCTTCCTTGAGATTGCAAGCATGTTACATTTTTATCATTCTGGGTAATGCTTTTTTTTTTTCTTCAGGGAAAACCTTTTACATGGAGCCTGCTTTAGGGACTTTGTCACCATTTGTCACTATTTAGCCTATCTAACACATAGGCCATGTCTGGCTCAGGTTTCTGATGAACTTTAGACACAATGTTTGTCCTTCCAGATAAAATAGTGACTGTTTGTGTAATGAATATAGATTAAGCCTCATCTTTTCTCATTTGGAGACTATAACAAAGTAAGAGACTAAAAGTAAGAAAAGGTTAATGTGGGGAGATTTAGGTCATACAGGAACTTTAAGGACACATGAATAATTTTAAATAGATTAGGTTGCTCTGTTCAATACATTTTCCTCCTTGTATTTTCTTTTCTGGAAAGTAAGATTTTTATGTTCGTCCAGTAATGGCTTCGAGGCATGTATGCTAAAAGACATTTCTAGGAAGACGTGCCATTCAGACCACCCTATGGCACTGCCTTCAAACAGTACTGTATGCCAAGTCATTAACTTGGGTTAATACCTGCAAACTCTTGTAGATGTGGGCATTATTACATTTAATATTTGCCCAGGCTTGGTGCAATGTTGTAAAATAACTTGGTATAGGACATATGTAACTAATACACACAGTGAGCTCTTTTGAACAATGTCCTACAAGTTCCCTGAAGAACCAAGTTTGTAAATTAGATGTGTGATGAACCTTTTAAGAGTAAAGAACCTATACATGATTCTTCTTTACCAACTCAGGATTTTTTCCCCCCAAATACTTGTTTCATGTGGCTTTTTTTTTTTTTTTAAAAGTTATTTTAAATACATGCCATTTTAGATAAACATGTTGTTCTGCTGAGAAGAACCCTTTCTGGCACCTTTTATTTTTTAAGAATGGACACTCATGTTGACACTTGCCATATCCCACTTGTAGATACACAATGACTAAACGGTGTAAAGATGAACACAGGCTTGCCACATGAAGGTTAACCATTAAAGGCAACTGATTTCAAGGACTTAAGATGTTTTCTAAAGAAACTGAACCAGTTGTCCACTGTCCTGAAAATAGGATCAACCAGGAAAAAAAACACTAAATAGCTAACAGTTATGTCACCTGAATGCCAAGCATTGCTGGTTTGCAATCTGATCTGACTCAACCCTGTTTTCTGTTTTCATTAACTCTTTGTTTCTTGTTTCCTTGACCAGGTCAATTTTGGAAAAAGAAGGACCAAGTTCACTCTTCCGAGGACTGGGTCCAAATCTTGTTGGCGTTGCACCCTCACGGTAACTATTGATTCTAACTATTGAACTGTAGCAGAATCAAGGTCATAGCATAATGGTCAGCCCAATAGGATTAACCTTAAATGTTCCTGACAGTGTTGGGCCCTGTTCACACCTGGCATTGACATCTGAGCACTAATCAACCGCTCTAAGTACAGCAGTTCACACCCCGCATTTGAATTCATCTCCAAGAGGTGTCTTTAGTGACCACTTGGGGGGTATTTCGTGAAACAGGATTAAGGGAATGTCGGGCTTATTTCAAGTGAAAGTAAGTCAGACTTTAATCCTGTTTCATGGAATACCCCTTTGGTCTTATCTCATTTCTCTGCTCTATATGTAAATAAACATACACACTGTTTGCAAAGACCAAATGCATCATTGTTTTTAATTGGCGAGAGGTGATTCACCACCTGTAGGGAAGGAAGAACCAGTTCCAAATTGTCTGATTGGAGGTTATCAGTGCTGGTGTATTTTTCTGATTGCTGTGCACTTCAAAAATGTGTCATGGTGCCAGACTCTGCATAAATTCTGCTGGACACCAGTGGTGTGAAGGAGGAGGTCCATCCTGTCAAAGAAAAATGACCCCAGCGCTTCTTTAGTGTGGAATATAATTGATCAATACAAGTGTGGAAACACTAGCAATATGTGAAACATGAATTGTGAAACAGCATGTGCCATTGATTCTCAACTGAGCAACATGTGCATTAAATATCCTTTATTATAACGTTAACCACATTTGTTAAGCCAGAAAACCTAAATGAAAACAAATGCTGTACATTTTCTCATGCTTATTTCTCTGCAGAAGAATTGTCTATTGCCAGTTTTATATTTGCTTCACACTTATTACCTTTTAAAAAGGTAATTAATTCAAATTTTATTGCCATATATGTCTCATTTGTATCATAATTGTATCAGTAGGCAGGTGAAATAGGGATCAGTAAAGTCTGTATTCTTGCACCTATGTTTCCGTGACAAGTCTGCTGGAAATTTGAATAATAATCTGAATATACAAAACATTTTGCCTTTCACTTTATAATGCTGTTGGTCCAGAATGGGTATGCATGCCTGCTTATGCAGAGGATGTAAGATTGTCCTTCAGTGCGGCCCAGGACACATTCCTGTACTAACTGCTAAAAGATTGAGGCCTAACAATCACCTTCAAATATGGACTGAGCGATTGGACCACACTGTGTCCTCCAAAGCATCTTGGGAGCATTCACACCTGTCCTAAGAGCTGTCCATCACTAAAGACTCATGTTGGTGCCATTTGTAAAGAAGAACTTGTTCAAATGAATATTCTTCTGAAAAGCTTTCGAGAAGCCTGGAAATGTAGGTCTTAACAGAAAATAAATTAGTAGATTCAACCAGAAAAACATTGTGCAAGATTGAAACAGTTGATTTTCTGAAAGTGCAGATGACCACGGTTTTTCTAAGAGGTCCCTTAAAAACAATTGAATAATTGTGTTAAAATATTAATCTTGTTGCAACTGATCTTTTCTGTAGCATTTTTGTGCTTGTTAAATTCAAATATCAGGCATGTTGAGTTTTGTTTTTGCTGCCTAAGGATCATGTCTCTGAGCTTCCATAGCCTGATAATTCTTAATATTCTGAATAAGTAGCTTTAGCTCCAGCTACATATTCAGCCTGTTGTAGTGACCTGGCACAGCCTGTTCCAGAAGCTCATCAAAGAGAACAACTAGTGTGGAAACTGACAGTTCTGTGCTTTGTCAGGAACTTGTGCTGTGTGACTATAAACACAGCAGCCTTTCATTATGCCTCACTCTGCACAGCAAGGCAGGGGCCACAAGTGTTCTTTCTTTATCTCAAGTTCTTTCTCAATTTGTTGTTTCAGGGCAATTTATTTTGCAGCCTACTCAAAGTCAAAAGAGACCTTCAATGGGATCTTTGTCCCCAACAGTGGATTGGTGCACATGTCTTCAGCAGGGTTTGCAGGTGAGTCAGTGCACTGTAATACAGTGAATTTTGTTCTATTTTGGAAGTACATTTAATTGGTTAAATATTTATAAATATGATTCTCATTTATTTTGTGCTGCACCTTTTTTCAGCTTTTGTTACAAATTCCTTGATGAACCCCATCTGGATGGTCAAAACCAGAATGCAGCTTGAAAAGAAGTATGTTCCTGCATTTTTATTTTTTTTCTATTTTCAAATGTCATTTCTCATAGATGGCCTGTTTACAACTACACCCAACTTAAAACATATAAACTGCAGAGACATTTACGGCATTTATCAGACGTTTTTATCCAAAGCAACTTTCATTCTCTAACTACAGGGGACATTCTCCCTGGAGCAATTTAGGGTTAAGGGTCTTTCTCAGGGACCCAGTGGTGGTCTGCTGAAGGTAGGATTCGAACCCATGACCTCTTGGTCTGGAGGCAAGTAGCCTACCCACTGAGCTACCTCCACCCCAGACATGTGAATATATTTATTACAAGTATCCCTGTGTTACGAAACCATCACAGCAATTAACATGTGACCAATGAAGGCCACAGTATAAATATCCACCTTAACGTGACAGCCATGGCTTAGAGGGCCCAATCTATATTTACCGCCGCAAAGAGCACCAGCAAGTAGACTCTCGCGAGGTCACTTGTGAAAAGTATGTCAGTTGCTTTGCACTGAATATAGTCCTGCAGCCCAAACCTTTGCCCACTATATGCCCCAGCCTAATTGCATTGCATCTAATGTGTAATAAGGCAATTACGGTGTGAAACACACACATTTAAGTGCAATAAGGCATTGACAATATGAAGCAGTGCCCACACACATTTTAACCATTGTTTAAGCAGCTTGCTTAATAGGGACTAAAGCTTCTTCCTTCATTACGAAGTCCTTAAATATTTCAAATAGTGGTGGGCCGTTATCGGCGTTAGTGTGCTGCGTTAATGTGAGACTCTTATCGTGCGATAAAAATATCGCCTTTATTCTATTCACAAAGTTGGGTTGGGAGCTGGGTCTATACTACGCAAGCTATGATGACTTTCACCTTGATATTTTAGTGCGGATTTACTCTGTCTGTCTGTCTCTCTCTCTCGCTTTCTCTCGCTCTCTCTCTCGTTCGTAACTTTTCGGGAACGCGCCCTTTTTAAACCTGTCTCGCTCTCTCTGTGCCCCTCTCTATCTCTCTCGCTCACTCTTTCTCTCTCGTTCGTGACTTTTCCGGAGCGTGCGGATCATCTCTGTCTCTCGCTCTCTGTCTCTGTCTCTCGCACGCTCTCTCTGTCTCTCGCACTCTCGTTCGTGACTTTTCCGGAGTGTGCGGATAATCTCTTTCTTGCTCTCTCTGTCTCTTGTCTCTCTCTCGCTCTCTTACTCTCTCTGTCTCTCTCTCCTTCCTGACTTTTCTGTATTTAAACCTTTATATTTACATTTTCTTTAAGGGAAATGTATTAAACGGAGTTCAAAATGAAATTAAAGTGATCTGGGAGAACATTTGGAGGCATATTTATGGTTGACACTATAAATGGGCATTGGGATCATTGGGGGGGAGCTTCAGACCATCGGCAGATTTCAAATGAGCCATTTTAATTTAGATTAATCTAGATAAAAATTTCTATCTAGATTAATCTAAATTAATTCCAAGATTACAACGAGATTAATCTAGATTTAAAAAAAAAATCTTATTTGAAATGGCGCAGCTGAGCACTCACTAACTGACAAAAACGTTTCGTCCCCAGGGCAAGAGGAGAGAAGAAGATGAACGCACTACAATGTGCACGTTATGTGTACAGGACAGAGGGCGTGCGTGGTTTTTACCGAGGCCTTACTGCATCATACGCTGGAATCTCAGAGACTATGATTTGCTTTCTTATCTATGAGACGCTGAAGAAGCATCTAGCGGAGAGCCGACTCACGACACCAAACACCGCCAGAGAAAAAGGAGCATCCGATTTCCTGAGCCTAATGGTAGTTGCTGCTTTTGCCAAGGGCTGTGCCTCCTGCATAGCTTATCCACACGGTATGTACACTATTTGAGTGAAAATATGTATGAGGAAAGTCCTTGTTGTAGTTCCATGAGTAATTACAATTTTTATGAGTGAAAATATGTATAAGGAAAGTCCTCGTTGTAGTTCCATGAGTTTAAAATGTTGGTTAAATTATATTTCCGCAGAACATATTTATTTCTCCTCTCTCTAACTTGAATGTGGCCCTCGTGTCTTATGTAGCTGTACCTCTAGTCATGCATTCTATGCCCTCAGTTAATCAGGACATTTTCCTGATTTGATGTGACGGGCAAATCTTTCTCTGTCTCCCTCCAGAGGTCATACGGACAAGACTCCGAGAAGAGGGCAGCAAATACAAGTACTTCTTCCAGACAGCGCGCCTGGTAGCGGTTGAGGAGGGCTACGCAGCGTTTTATAGAGGACTCATTCCGCAGCTTATTAGGCAGATCCCCAACACGGCCATAGTGCTCTCCACCTATGAGCTCATTGTCCATCTGCTGGGTCAGCCCTCCAAATAAAGCCCAGAAAACCAGGCACAAAAAGACTCTTGGAACTGTTGTTGAACGAAATGAATCCGGCTGTTACATGGCTGTTTCTGTTTGAAGGATGAGTTGCTGGTTTGCAATATCCAAAGACTTTAAAAAGATTTTTTTTTATTTGGATGCATATACATACTATCAGATGTAATGCCTAAGTTAATTCTGCACCCAAATTGACACTTTTTAAAAAAAATATCAAACATGAAGTTATGATTACACATTTAAGGGTCAACTCCAACTGTTTGTTAATATTGCATCACTGTACATAAAGAGGTCCTCTGAGGATGCATAGTGCTATTAAGTTAACTAAATTATTCTCTATGTATTTGTTTATTTTTTAGTTTGTTTTAGTATTTGTTCAGATTTAGTTATGAGTAACTAAAAATACTGATGCTGAAGTTTCCAGTGGAGTTTTTATTGAGTGGGAAGCTAATGCTGATATGGCATTAAGCTGGAGCATGGCTCTCTGGGACCTCATGCATACTTACATGCTCACACTGCATTATGTTGCAGTAGTTTTGAGTTCTGCATTTTGTAGTGATCCGGAGTTCGACCAAGTCTCTGTTTGTTGTTAGTTATGTCTGTTTACTGTGTGACTGTGAAGTGTCATCTTTTACAGAAAAGGAAACTAAAATGCATATGCGACCAATGGTACAATAAAATGCATAGTGATAAACTCTTAACTTTTGTGGTGTTTTAAGATCTATATAAAATTTCATCACCTGGTTGAAATTGGGTGACCAGGTGTCCCTGTTTTTTAAGGACAGTCCTCATATGTAGTGGTTTGTCCCTGTTTTAAACTGTGAGTTAAATAGACCGGAGCTTAAGATCACTCCTCTAACCTTGCTAGCCTGGACTTTAGAGACAACTGCTGTTTAAAACCATTGTTCACAACAGTACAGTTTTCAGAAGCCTGGTCACTCGGGGATAAAACCAAGGGGAGGCCGATAGCTAACGTTACTGTTAGAAAGCTGAATGTGTTCTAAATTACAAGGTACAATGTATTAATGTTTTACTGTAGGAACTGGTTTTAAATCATCATAATAGTGGGGGATGCATTACTCAAATGACTTCAGATAATGATGATTAGATGGAGGATTAATTTCACAAGGTTGCTTGCGTACTTATCTAGATGCCTCAGTTTTGCTTTCCTTTCCCTGGATGAAAGGGTTTTAAAAACGTCCTTATTTTTTTTTTAGGTGTTCGAAGTAACTAGAGCTGCTTTAATTGAAGATAATCTCTGTGTGAATGTTGTTTGTAAAAAAAAATAGAATGCCGTCAAGAGTTAGAAGTAGTTGAGCCTTAAATAATTTACAGTGGTTTTATGGTGTATTTGTGTAGTATTAGGAGAACTATGGAGTAATTATAAAATAATACTGGTGATTCCGATGAGGCTAAAACGTATAATACTCCATTTAACACAACAAACTCATAATTCTGAATTGCCCTTTAGGTATGATTATCTTTTAGACCAGCACATTATACGAATCGGAACATGCATCAGGAATGTTCTTGCATTTTTGCTATGAAAACCTGCAGCCATGCTAACCTTTTGCAGAAAAAAAACTGGACATCCCTGCTGTGATAAAAGCTAATGTTTGAGAAAACTCTACTTTCTACCCAGTTTTTTTTTGTGAAATGTTCAAAGGTCACACATTGATGTCATTAGAAAGAGTAAGTAATGTGAACATTTATAAATGTATTGAGTTACATATGTATTTCCTTTTGTGGAAAAGGGGATAAAATCATAACCCTTAATTCTCTTACATACGGCTATGGAGAAATCTACATTTATATGGACAAAAGTATAGGGTCGCCTGACCATTATACCAACAGAGACTTTAATGACACTGCAATAAAATACATATACTTTAATAGGGAGTCGATCCCCCCCTTTGCAGCTCTATAATCTTCCACTTTTCTTGGAAGGCTTTCCACAATATTTTTGAATGTTTCTGTGGGGAATGTGTGCCCATTCATTCTGTGGACCATTTATAATGTCAGGAACGGATGTTGAATGAGGCATGGCTGGTAATCTCCGTTCCAGTTCATCGCAAAGGTGCTGGGTGGGGTTGAGGTCAGGGCTCTGTGCCGGTCATTCAGGTTATTCCACACCAAACTCATCCAACCATGTCTTTATGGAGCTTGATTTGTTCACTGGGGCACAGTCATGTCAGAAAGAAAAGGGTCTTCCCCAAACTCTGTCCTCAAAGTTGGAAGCATGGCGTTGTCCAAAATGTCTTGGTGTGCTAAAACGTTAAGATTGACCTTCCCTGGAAATTAGGGGGCTAGCCCAAACCCTGAAAAACATGTAAAAAGTGTCCCAATATTTTTTTACATGCCGTGGAGCATAATGGTGTTAGCACTCCCTCTCGTGTTGAATGAATGAAATGACAGAGGGAAACTTTTATTTTGAAAATTGGCGTCATGTACTGTTGATTGACGCGCGCTCCTGTTACCGCGTGCACGAACCAGATGTGTTGCTAGCTACAAAATAAATCTACTAAAACTTAATCTAAAACACTAAATCTGCAAATTCTGCAATGGAGCACATAAACCAGATGATGCTGCAGTACCCACAGCTCCTGTACGCTGGGGCCGGAGCGACAGCCGTGGTGACGGGAGGAGCTCTGGTGTATAAAGCCTTGAACAGGTAGGGAGACTGTTAGCGAGGCCTAGCATCACAGAGCTAGCCTAGCAGCTAACAGGGCACAGACTAAAATTGATAAACAGGATAATTTACCCTCTTCTAGTTTATCCTTTCGAATGTCGAGTGTAATGTGTGAAGACTGACAGGGTTGAATCCAGCACTGGGCGTTATAATAGATGTTAATCCAGGCTTGAGCTTGTAGCAGCTCGTGACTGCCTGCTGCACCGGGTCAGTTAATACGGTAATACATTTTTACACTGTGTAAAGATCCCAGCTGCACGCTCGAATACAGTTTAGATATATTTAAGCATTTTAATTGAGAGTACTTATACATATCTGACGAAAGTACTTCATTGTTTTATCAGTTGCCTTTCAGTGGTTGACATTTAGCCACTAATTAATGTTATCCAGACACTTCTTTAGATAAGATGATTCAGTTCCATCCCTCTCTCACTCACACACACGCGCGCGCAAACACATAATCTCCATAGAAAACAATGTATCGAAGAAAGTAATTTACTTTTTTTATCCGTTGCATTCCAGTTTTTGACATTTAGTTTATCACTGTATGTCCAAAAGGATCCCGACACATCTTCAGACAAGTTCATTCAGTTAACATACACGCATGCACAGAACGCACACAAACACAAGCGTAAGTACATAGTTTGTTCTGATTCCACAGAAACACTGGGGAGAATTAATTTAGAAGTGCAGTAATCTCGTTTTTCCATCTGTTGCATTTTAGTTGTTGACATTTTGTAACACAGGCACCTCTGTTTAAATTTTTTAATACAGTATACTGTATGTCCAAACACCTGGTCTAAAAACTAAACTCCACAAATACAGAGCAATGTGAACGTAATTTCATGCAAGGCCATTCAATAGTGTTTACTTTGTCTTACTTATTTATTCTGAAAACTGTCTTGCTGCTATTGGTACCTATGCTGTTAGTTCTGGTTATTTGTCCATGTATTCCTCACATCCACATCCAATTTGTAGGTATTTGTTTATTCGAACTATCACCTTAAATACTGATCTTGTCTGGTACAGCTGATACATTCTCCACTTCATATCACACTGTGTTATCTCCTTATCTTAAATATATATAAACCAAATAAGTATATTTGAAAGAAAATAGTTTCTACAGAGCTGCAAATCTTATCTCATCGCACTGTACATTCCTGTGTATTGAAACAACCAAGATATTCTATTCTAAATATGAAAACACAGTTTGTATAATCTCCTTAGAAAAAAATGTAACAATCTCATTTTTTCATCAGTTGCATTTCTGTTGTTGACATTTAGCTACTAATTAGCTGTGTTTGGTTTTCTATACACTGTATGTCCCAAAGTATCCAGACACTTCTTCAGATCAGTTAATTCAGTTACTACTACTATGAAATAAGGTAAACACAAAGTTTATATAAACAGCGTAGCGAAAAAATTTACCACTATAGAGAATGAGTCTAAACTAATACTAAAGTTGCTACAGGGGTATAAAGCATCATTTCCTGACCTCCCTAGTGCCTTTTTTGCAATCAGATCCTCACAGGACCCCCCCCCCCCATTACATTTTAAAATCTGAATTAGAAAACTTTGATCCCGAAGGAAATTGCTTATGCTACAGTTGCACAAAGATAAAAACAATATAAAATATAGTATTAAGTGAAAATAGGGAAATACTTAAATACGTGTGTGAACTTGTTAATGACCAGTTGCTTTGTGTATTGCTGTTACTACAGATTATTACCACTGTTCCGTGGATTCTGGAAGTCTTTAAAAATATGCATCTATTCCATAGGAAGAAACCAACACATGTTAATGTGAACTGCTGGTTCTGTAATCAAGACACAGAGGTTCCATATGGGAACAGGAACTGCTGGGATTGTCCTTACTGTGAGCAGTACAATGGCTTCCAGGAGGTATTACCTTTTTAAAGATATATGTCTTGTTGATAGAAAACATGAACATTCAGAAAGTATGCCTTATTTCTACTGTACGTATTTGTTTTTTACAGAATGGTGATTATAACAAACCAATACCTGCACAGTATATGGAGCATCTTAACCACGGAGTGTCTGCTGGTGTTCCTGTGTCTGAGACACCCAAGACTCTACAGTGGGTCAACTGCCAAATGCTGCTGTGCAAGAAATGCAACAACCACCAAACCCTTAAGATTAAGCAATTGGCTTCATTCACCCCTAGAGAGGAAGTAGGTTTTACTTTTCTTTCTTTTTTTAATTATGGGTGAACTGATATGAAAATACTCTAGGACTGCTGCAGATTTGAGTATAATATTTATTCCTCAAGGACACTCACCACTACAGCTAAGCTTGTCAGTTCTAACACTCAGCTCATTTAACACAAGCATCTGCTTTTCACTGAGTTTGAATTCAGACAGTGGTGGATTCCTAATTATCACCACCTGATATCATAGTTCCTCTGTGAAAGCTCTAAGAAAATTTTGAGGGCTCGTATTCTACTTCTCATCATGTTTTCTCTTTTCCCTTGTGATCTACGTTTTATATACCAAGCACTGCCATTTATTTGAGATCATTTACTAGTCTCTTGTTATCCCCCAGTGGTTGCTGTCTTTAAGGGTGGTATATGTAAATGAGCTCTGTTCTGTTTGTCTGCCATGTATTGTCATAAAAGCAGTTTGAGCTGAATTGATTTGAAATGGGTAAAGCTAGGCTTAATAGTAGAAGCACATGCTTTGGTTTTCCTGACATCATTCAACAGTGAATTTAAAGTGGTTCCATCTATGGGGTAGTGTACAGAGTAAGGAGCACTTTATTGTATTAAACTCTGATTTTAGTGGGAAATTTGGTTTTCTGTCATTTGGGCTCTTTAGTGCACAGTGTTTTAAAGAGCTACAGAAGTTCTCAATAAAACTTTGTGGTTCAACAGTTCTTCAGAAAGACAAAGTTGTTTTTCCAGAAATGTGTCTTTTGCCCATACATGTTCACTGCTGTGTTGGAAACTCTTGATAAAAATCTTGAAGGTTAATCAAATCAATCAAATCATCATGGATGACTGATTCACACTGTGTGTGTGTGTATACGCATTTTTACTCTTATTATTCAATTACATATGGTTTTGCATAATTCTTCTGTTTCTTGCCTCTACAGGACAACTATGATGAAGAAATTGAGGTGTACAAACATCACCTTGAGCAGACCTACAAGTTGTGCAGACCCTGTCAGACTGCAGTGGAGTACTACATCAAGCACCAGAACCGGCAGCTTAGAGCTCTGCTCTTCAATCACCAACTCAGACGCAGCCGTGATTCAGACAAAGCCTTTGTTAAGGTGATTAAAGCATAGTACATCTGCAGAATGCTAAATTACTCCCAGTAGTGCGTGGATCATAGTCAACATAGTCCCAGCTACGCCACAGTTACCCATGGCTAGTTAACTACAACAGAACAGTTTTTTTTTCCCGAGTAGTTCCTCTCCCTGTTCACACAGAGTAATTCCCAAGCAGCCATTAGGTAATGTACACAGAACTGGCAGTTAGCACTCCACTGCAAATGAATACAGCTCATCTGTGACCTTGATTTATGCCAACAGCACATCAGAAATGTTGCAGCATTCGGTTACATGGACATGTTAACTCTTATTCTCCCCTATTGGGCCATGTATTCATAGTGGGAGGAACTTTAAAGAAAGTGTACTTGTCTATTAATAAAAATAAAGTTTTTGCCATGGAGTAAATATATAGTATGATGTATTTTTTTAAAATAAAGAATATGAAGTAGTGATTAATCCCACACTTCTCTTTAAGCTGTTTATTATGAAAATAGATGCATATAACTAATGGATGCATCTGGAGCCTCTTATACTGAATGTTCTGATGTTTCACCTAGGTAATAACATTATTCCCACGCTTTTATCTTTAACATGAGTGAATGAATGTTTGTGCTGTTGAATAACCTGTTCCCTTTTGCACACAGTTCATGTCAGGCTAAGCTTTTTTTTCTGTTTTAAGGCTTGTCGTACCAGCTTTTAAGCATTTCTGTCCACGTGCATACCAACTAATCAGCTATGTTTCTCTATGGCACAGAGCACCCACTCTCTCTCCACACCTGGCTGGCTGATAACCCTGCGGGCCCTGGCCTTCCTCACCTGTGCTTTTCTGCTCACGGTGGCTGTATATGGATCTGGGGACTTTTCCTCTCTCCCCAGCAGCTCTCAAACGCTGAGTGGGGGTGTTGCCCCACCCAAACATGTTCTGCAAAATGAAACTGAAGCCAAAACCAGCAACAGCACTAAAACCGTGCAAATGTGGAATGAGCTGATGGACCTTCTTCCAGAGCAAGCTGTAGAGAATGTCAAACTGATCTGGCAGTCTGGGAGCAACCACCAGATGGCTGTTGCCTCTGTTGGCCTTTTAACTTGCGTAACTGGTGTCTTAATGGCCGGCCCTGTAAGGTGAAGTACATTTGTTTCCTCCACATGCATTATTATTTTTTATTGCAGATTATTCTTTTGTTGGAAATCCTTCTTATGCTATATGTTATTCTCTTGTGAAGGTTGAGGAGAATTGATGCTGTCGCCTCTTTTCTGTGGATCCTGGTGTTATGTCTGTACATGGTTGAGTGCTACCTGAAGACAGACACACCTGATTGGCTGGACACGGTCAAGTTTGGCACCACCTCCTTGTGCTGCTTGGTCGGATTCGCTGCTGCTGTGGCCACACGCAAGGCTATGGGTCCGAGAAGAACCAGAGGCCGCAGGTCAGAATCCGAACAGTGACACTTCACTAAGCTATTTTTGATGAATAGTGAGCAGATAGCCACTTGAATCCTAATTCTTGAGTGAGTTTTTGTTTCATCGGCTCATTTCCTTTTCTGTCCTCCTTTAACATATTTGTAATTCATTCGTCCCCATTCATTGTGGATCCATCTTGTAAGAAATACCACAATCAGAAAAAAATGGTGAATGCATTATTTCACAAGCATTGGAAGGTCATACTTTTCACCGAATGATGGCGAGGGCATAATTTTCCAGTGAATTTTGTTTTTCCTCTTTGTATCTTCTGCTTTACTTAATCAAAGCAAATAATTAGGTAAGTGTTACCTCACTAGTTACTTCACTACAGGAAAAATACCAGAAATTTAGTTTCCAAACACTTGAAGTCCACTTGGTGCTGCTTTGCTGGATTTGCTACCAAAGTTGCATTAGTTTGTGGTTTTCCTGCTAACGGAACCTGCACTGGACCGTAATGACTCCAAATAACTCCACACTCTGTCTGTGTTTTGCTAGAAAGACTTAAACACTTGCCAAATGCAAAAACACGAAGTAATGAATGGCTTGTTTGATTTAGAAAGTGAAGTTAGTTGGATGAGGTGCTGGATTTACGTGACAAGTTACTTTCTGCCAGCGTTTTCAATTAAACGTATTCTGCATATTTATACATTAGCTTGTGTGTTGATTATGCTAAAATAACATTGTTGTTAAAAAGCTCAATGGCTCATATGAGTGTATTTTTAAGTGTATACATTTAATACTGATAGTATCATGGGAGAGTAAACTGTTTAACCTCTAAGGCAAGCATTTATATAAGCATCTAAATGTCATCTGACTTATAGTGTCAGATAATACATTATAGGTCTGAAAAGTATGACTGTAAACTGTAGATGTTTGTAGTTTCTACATTACTATATTGCCCTCAAATAATCAATTTGAGCATTTGTAGTTTGTTGCTGTGAATTAAAGGTCCAATAAGTAAGGAATGGTAAAAAGGTCCTGATGCCAAAAGCGGTCACTGGATTACTGCTTGAGTTACTCCGAGTATTGAGTACGCCATGTAGCAATTATTTTTCATTAATCACTACATGTATTTATATATTAAGGTGCATTACTTATTGGACTTTGTATTATTTTTATTTTGAAAGTATCTACTGTGTTTGACAAAAGGCATCCATTGTCTGCAGATAGTTTGTCACTTTATACAGCCTTTGTGAGTAAGAGCTTCTGAAATCTTTTACTCTGTAAAATAACTTTAGCACGACATTCTCAAAGATTCTCAAACTTTTAGGTCATTATAGCCTTAATATATTGCCATGTGAATCTTTGACATAAAATCTTAACTAAATTGGAAAATT
The DNA here is from genome assembly GCA_037974485.1 of Hemigrammopetersius urotaenia. NCBI lineage: Eukaryota > Metazoa > Chordata > Actinopteri > Characiformes > Alestidae > Hemigrammopetersius > Hemigrammopetersius urotaenia. The sequence continues at coordinate 24,067,290 of JBBPDC010000135.1, forward strand.
TTTACAGCTCTTACCCTCAAAAGGTTGTTCCATCCCTTTACGTATTGTAAAATAACTTGAAATACAGTATACTGCCTGATTTAGTCCAGTTAAGCCTTTACCAGCATAATGGCATGTGTGGCTAACTTGTGATTGTGATACATTATACATGTGACTGTAGATCTTTTCCTTTTGATACCAAGTAGTGTGATTTTTACGTTCATACTTTTGTAGTATTGTGCCAGACTGTATTTATAATTGCAATTCACTAGTAGACGGTTGTAATCTTGCACTTAGATTCCATGACTATTTATAACATTCTTTCAATAATAATGATGTAACCAAAAATTAGCATTTTTGGTCATTATACCATGGGAGAATTTCTGTTGATTTTATATTTAAATGACATTTCCAACCACATATATGCTGATAAATTCACTGTTGCAGACTTTAAAAAGAAACGTCCATATAAGCTGAAATGACAGGTTGACACTGATACTGAAAGTGATTTCTGTGTGTAATGTGAAGAAAAATGATTGTCAAAAAAAATAAATAGCCGTCCTAAGATGAATGCTCCTTTTTATTTTTATTTTCATATTATATTTCTAACCGTGTTTTTGAGTGTTGAAGCAAAGAAGCATGTTGGTATAAACCATGTTTGTTTATTGTTTGTATTTTAATAATGCTCTTGTACGTTCTACTGCTAATGCAAATAAAGCGCTGTGAAACGGGAATTGTGTATTTAATGCCTTTGTTTTAGACCTTCCTTATGAACGTTTTCCACCTTAGTTGACCTGCAAGCAAGTTTGTTCAACTTCAATATGGATCAGAAATCAGATTGTTGTGAGGAAGTATAATATCTAAGGTGGTGCACTGCTCTGCCACAGTGATGTAACGAGTAACAAATATCTCTTACTGTTAAGAATCAAAGTTGAACAATATATTTGCTGTAGATTTTCATCTTAAGCACGTAAGACTAAGTAAACAACCTTTTGCTGTCCATGTATTAAGGCTTCTATAAAGCAGTCCTCTGTGTAGAGATGTTATCATCTCATGCTGTACAAATATCTATTGCCTTAACCTTTAGGTTTCAGAATGTGAACGGAGAGAGACACAACTACAGAAGGTGTGGAATCTACTCATGTCTTCATTTGTTTCAGGTATCTGTCTGGCACTTCTGTTGGGATGTACTACAGTAGTCAGTCTTCCTTGCTGTCTGGATCCTCCACTTTCATCCCCACACCTCCCCCAAACCTGCCACAACTCCTCGCCCACCAACAAAGCCACAAAGCCCGCAAAGCCTCCCCTTCCTCCCTGCCGGGCCGTCTCAACAGAGCCCTCTCCCTGGGGACCATCCCCTCTCTTGCCCGAACAGGTGAGAGTGCTTTTTGCTTTTTTTCTTTTGGCTGGTGTATGTACGGTTGACTTTTTCAGTGTATGTGCTGTCTGTTTTTATTTTGGGAATACACTTACCAGGTTGACCCTGCTGTTTTTTTGGTAGAGGTCTAACATTTCAGTGTATAAACATGTAACAAGGCACGAAATGGAGTGTCCAGTGTGCTTAACACGCACCAGCATATTCTGTAGTGTATGTTGCACTGCCAGTAATGTTACCTGGCTTGTCTTGAAAGCCAGTTGTATGTCACAGAAACTGCCATTATTCACTTTATTATGAGAGGAAGAGGGCTTGTGGTGAAGAAGACGTAAAAAGTTTCATACAATGTTTTTTACATGGCCCTTTTGGCCAGGCTGCAAAAGGAGGGGCCCCATGTCTCTTGTGCAGAACCTGTGAAGACATGATGGGTAGAGTATGGGTCATTGGTGGTATGAAAGGAACAGGGAACCTGCTTCAGTCATCACTTCAGGTGTAGCCGCACCTTGCAGAGGAATTTTGCCATCTGCGAGAGATCAGTATGAAGTGATTGTGTGAAATGGTCTTCCTGGATGTACCCCATTGGTTATGGCCTTCGAGTTTCAGGGAGATGCCCGTCGTCGTATGTTTTTGTGGAGAAAATGTTGTCCTCTCAACAGCTTTGTTGGAACGAGAATGCAGTGTGAGCAGATTCATTGGTAAACTCCACTGATGCATTTAACAACAATCAGGTTTCTTCTTCAGTTGCAGTGGCTGCCTTGGTTGGTTTTTCAATTGAGCAGAAAGAGCTGCAGTGCATTTAGGTTATTTTAAAGCCATTAAAAGCCAAGGATGGGACTAGTCTTAGGGAGTGGTATTGAAATGACTGTTATGCCTTGCCTGAGAGTATGGTCTGTTTCATGTTGGGATCTTCAGATGAGACCATGGCAAACTACACTCTCCTGTAATCAGAGCCAGGCCCAGCAGGTGTGTCCAAGGCTCAAAGATCTTTTAGTTCATAATCTAAAAGGACACAGTCGGTGCTGTTCTTAATTGTCAGGTAAGGGTATCACAACGCAAAGCTCGCTCCACCTTCACATAACTGCGAGTGATGTTAGTTGCAGTACACGTAAATAAGAATACCACAAGTATTTACATGATTGTAGTACTAAGTCATTTTAAAATACATATTTAAAATACTAGCATGAAATTACATCTTGTACATTTTGTGAAAAAAGACATCACTTGAGTTCTATGTGAAAGTGTTGATCTATTTTTAATATGACTTACTTTGAGATATTCAGGACAACCTGAGTAAACACAAACAGTGTCTAGCACCAAAAAAACCATATGCATCACCTTCTGACATCACTGCTTACCAGGTAAACAAATTATCCTGGAAGTTGCCTGCCTGCCTGTGGCCAGAGTGATTCCACAGCATAAATTCTTCTCACATTTATCAGAAAACAGCTTTATAATTTTTTAATGAGTCTAAAATTGAACAGGTGACCCATTACATCTGACTTGAAAACATGGCGATCCAGTAACCACCCCATGCTGGTAGTATGATGGTGTTGGCATTCTTCGCATGCTCTTTGCATGTAACAAAAAAAAACCAATTCTGCTTCAGGGCCTGGATGACTTGCCATAATTGACTGAGCCACAAATTCTGCTCTCTCTTAAGAAACACTGCTTAAACCCTGTTCATTCTTCTGTATTGAACTAATTCTAAAGATTTATGATTGGGTGACACTTAGCTTAACCATTTCCCACTAATTACAATATGTTCAAGGATGAACCTGAAAGAACATTTCTCTATCACTCCTGTCTGTTCAGGAGGCATAGTTTTCACAAGGTCGTTGAAACAAGTCCTACTCTAGTCCTCACTCATCATGTGCCTATCCACAGTCTGTCTCCAGCAATGTTTTTCTCTGATTTCTTTGCTGTACACCTGAATCACTGCTGGCACCTGTTTGAGTGTAAGATATTTCTGGAATGGGTGTTCAGAACAGATATTGTCAATGGTGGGGCTAGCCATGCTAAGACTCTTAAGTAGCTCATGCATTCATGGCAAATTGCATGGAAGATATTTCAGACTAGTGCTTTTTAAGAGCCCGCCAGGTGTTTCACGCTCTTTATGCAGCTGTGGTGACCTCTTGACAAGCTACCCTCTCTATTAATACCCCAAAATTCCAGCTTCTGCACTGTTCTGTCTCATCAAATCCAAGACCTTTACATTGAAGCTCCAGTGAAACAGGACTCGTATCATGGCCAGAACTGTGGTTGGTGGTCATGCGTTTGTTTTGTAAAGTTCTGTTTTATTGTCTTTGCTCACTGTGCTTACAGATTCTGGTTTCCTGTTCAGTGGGAGTAGACCATCATCACTGTGCAAAGACTCTCCACCTTCAGGTAACTAGTGGTGATGATCAAGCTGTTATCATGTAAATAAGTATGTATTATTTACATGAATGTAAATTTGCGTGCAGTACATATTTAAATGATCAGCATGTAATACATACATACATTCCTCTCCCCTTTTTTTTGCTTTGGATAGCAAAGCGTACCCTACTCATTATTAAAATCTCATTATCAACTTTTTTTTTGCCTTTAATATTTTTTTCCCCCACATGTTTAGATTACTTTTCTCTGAAGTCAGGAAGTCGGCCTTCCTCACCCGGCCCCTCCCCCACCCCTTCAGTGGCAGGCTCAGTCACGTCCACATCCAGCTCGGCCAGGCAGCGTCGGCCTCTGATCAGTCCAGCCCGACTAAACATCAGTGGGCAAAAGCTCCAGCTTTTCGCCTCTCCTTTGGACTCCATGAACCTGGCTCCCCCACCCGCCAGTTTGGTAGAACCTAGTCCCTTTCACAGCAGAGCCTTCGTGCCTGATGTTCCTCACTTTCCATCACACAATCAAGGTACAAAAAAATGTTTTTACATACTAGGAAAACAGATTGTTTGGTTGTTTTTTTTTTTTTTAAATAAAGGTGTACATTTACTTATGTACACATTAAAATATACTCTCAAGATATGTATAAACTGAAAAAAGGCCTGTTTTGTGGTAATTTTGTCCTTGAGGTCACAAGAACTAACCAATTTACAAATATTCATCTGTTGTAGCAGTAGCAGCTCTACCCATTCTCTGAGTGTTTCTGCTTGCACTGCCTTGTAAATACTGGCCAACCAATCAGAACAGAGATCATTTACATTTCAGTCATAAGTTACAATAACAGCTTGTTTCAGTCCACAGTGTCAAGACAGATTGGGAAAATAGTTGCGTGCTGTGTACAATTAAAAAAAATGCATATCTCTATAATTTACATATCCATGCCTAGCCTATCCATTATGAGATTCACTGTGTGAAACAATGTGTTGGACTAAACTGCTTCCGTTTGTCTGTATAAGAGTAGTCCGGTGTAGGTCTGCATGTTCAAAGAGGGCGTTTTTTCCCAAATGTAGGTTCATTCTGTGATGATGGTAGTGTTTTTGACCATGCAGAGAAGAAAACGGACAGCTCTTCATCTAATTGCCATGTGGACACAACCACAGGGAACGAAACTGACACCAAATCTAACTGGAAAGGTAGGAACTATGTGGAGTAGGTGAAACCCAGTCAGAGAATGTTTTTGCGTCCATTTGTCCTCTCCTTGTACTGTACCACATGCTTAAATAATAACACTGCTTCACTAATGATCTGGTTTTATTGGTCTGTCCTCTTCTGATTGTAGGTTGTTTCCATCAGTCTCTATGGCCTGGTCTTCTCTTCGCCAGCTTGACTGCCAACCTCACCTTTATCTCGTTCTATCTGTATTATAACTGGACATGAAAATGAGTTCAAGGGCCGCAGGCTTCTTGATGGTCACCTAAGAGGATGCACTCTGGTATTGAACTTTTTAGCTTCTTTAGGCAGGAAACACCTGGGGAGCACTTAACCTACTGGTAGCTGTTTTTGCTGCTTGTCTCTGCAGAATCTGATCCACAAGGTTCATATTTGTACCGAATTAGGTTTTGTGAACTCTTTCATATTAACTGGTATCAGGTACCACCTTTGCTCACAAATAGGAGTGACCATCCCTGTATGTAACAAACCATGACCAATTTGTGAACTGCTTATCTTGATGTATCAGTTTTTTCAATGTTCTTTAAAGTTAAGAAGCATGTTGTGTTGACCTGCAGAGAATTAGGATATCTGATTTATTTTTGTGCATTCTTTTTGATCTGGTGTATAATTAGATTTGTTTTAACATTTCCCATTAAGAGTAAAATGGGAGTGTTATGAGACACGGTGCTATGGTCTATGATTGTGCTTATGCTTTTCTTTTGTCAGCATTGTGCCAGAGTAAAGTAAAACTGGATTAGTCCTTTCAGTATCAGTCATGATAAATAGATTTAACAGACCATAATGTGAAACTCTGGCTGTGCCCCCTGCACCCTCTCATGAATGCCAGTGTATTCAGAGCTATGTTAACTGTTTTGTACATGATACTTTGTACCTGGCTAGAATATACATACACTAATTTAATATAAAAGCCTGAAAGATGTGAATGGGTGCAGTGTTTAAGAATACAGCCCCTTCTGTTTCCATGAAACAGATGCACACAATTGTTTGTGGTTATTTACCTGTAAAAGTCACAAACATGTCTGAAATTTTTAGATACCAAAAATCCACTTTGATTTCATTTTGTGTTTCATATCTTGCCTGGTTGTTTAGATTTTTTTGGTTTTATGATTTCTGGTTGTACTAAGCTGAAAATGTCATTAAGTATTAATGAAGAATGAGCTGCTTGATTAGCTTTCATTATTTTACATTAAAAAGTACTTGAGCAGTGCAATAATGAAAGCCCATTCAGGCTCCGAATGCTGTGTTGAACTGCAGAAAGTATTTTTCTAAGGAGTATGCTAATGTATTTTTAAACTGAGCATTTTCTCTTTTTTCCACTGCAAACAACCTCTCCATGTGTAAAGAAAATGTCTGAATAAGGACCTAAACCCGTAACTTTCAGAGTGTACATATTTGTAAAATGTGAATGTGTATTTATTATCGTGTTGTGAAAACACTGGCAGTGTATAAATGACTATGGGTCGGGTATACAAATGTAAATACACTCCATCTTTTTCAATAAAAAAATCCCACAAAGCCTGTACAGTAAACTGTCTGTTAATGGGATGCTTTCTTATTTTTGCATGTAACAAAAAACTTTGATCTGCTGTATTTGATCTATTAATTTGGATGGTGATTTTTGCTGCCTACCGTAGATGATGATACAATCAGTGCATTCAGTCGAATTAAACGTATGCCAAAAAATGGTATGCCTTCAGTTTCAAAATGGCATGAGTTAATCAGTACATTTGAAGTTTTTTCTGGGGGTGTGAAATATACAGCTGCTACTGAAGCACATGGATGTGTCCTTTGCAAATCCTGGAAACTGTCACTCCTTTGTATTAATTAAAATCTGGTAACTGCTTTCCTTTCCTGGAAATGAGTGGGTGGATCAAATCATTACAGCCATGTTAAAACATTTCACATGAAGCCCTCCTAGAGGAAAGGGGAGGCGAACTGCCTATTAAAAACCATTTATTTCTTAAGAAAAGTTCTGTCGATTGGTCAGTGTCCAATTCCTGAAACAGAAAATCCGCTCCTTGGAAGTTTGGTGTCTTTGTTGTTAATTAGCGCACAGTGAAAATGGGAGAGAAATCTAACCCTTAATTGAAGTAAATTTGAGAAATTTTGTTTTTACAAAACCATATGTCACATTTTTTTAATTCCCTGCTTGAAATAAATCCTTACTCCATTCCTTTGTCAACATAAAATAACAAGTCTCCTATAATGCTTGATGAGGCTGGAGAATGCAGAGCAAGCAGTCTGAGACTGCTCCTCAATATCATTCATGTTTCTGGTTCCACTCTTTTTTGCAGATCAAGGGACCTGGATGAATACATCAAAAGCGTGATTCTGAGGTTTTGAACCATTTCCGTGAGGATTTTGGATGTTTGTTTCTGATCATTGTTCTGGTGGAAGAACCAGCCATGATTTTAGCTGTCTTTGGCAGTGGAAGCCAGATCATTTAAAATATACTGGAATTTCATGGAGTCCCTAAAGCCGTTCGTTCTAACAATGTCTCTATGGAATTTGGAGGAAAAATGTTCCATAAACATGACTTTCTCCTCCATACTTAATAGTGGGGATTAGGTTTCTTTTTACCCCAAACTCACCTTTTGAGTTTGCCACCTGACCATAGTCAAAGTTCCAGTAACATCCGTTGATCTCCAGACACTTAGAATTGTGTTTATATGAAAGGAAACAGACATGCTTCCCCCTCTGGGTACATTCACTACAGGTCTGCTTGCATTAATCTTCCTAATTAGTGTCCTAAGAGTGCACGTGGGCATTTTCAGGTTTGTTGCCATTTTTTATAGCCACATATGAAGGTCAATATACCTTTGTCTAATTTTGTTGGCCTTTAAAATGAAGGACCAAAGATGATCACTAAAGAGTTATTGAAACACATAATGAGAAATATGAATGGGAATGTGCTGCAGATTGAGCTAATTAACCACAAAAAATTTTTTTCATTCATTTTTAGTCATCATTACCATGGGTATCAATAATTTATGACAATTATGGAGCTGATTAAACCTCTTGGGCTGGAGGAACTTGGGAGTTATGAGTAATATGCTGGTTCTACTAATCAAATAGCTGCTAAATGTCCATCCATCATGGTGAATGTGTACGTTTTCACAGATAAGTCATTTGCATGCACGTAAGTCGCTTACAAGGCAAATGCTCCCAGTGTCTCCACATAAAACACTGTGATACTTTATCATTATGCTTTGGTGAATTAAAAAACAACCTTGCACAAATATTGTGTTCCACACTGAAATACGTTTGTGGCTCTGAACTCAAGTTATTTCCCTATAGCTGCTCCAGAGCAGACACTGTGTCTCCCAAGCCCGGGTGATAGATATCTCTTTCCCCCTAACCTGGTTTTCTTCATGCACTGCTGCAGAAAGTGTGGGTGGTTCTTCCAGTCCAAGCACAGGCCAACAGTAGCCACAATATGTCCCTTAAAAACACAGACAACTCTGAGAATACTCATTCAAATAACACCCATGTATCTATTCTGTTTTCCTAAGTGACTAATGTTCCATACCTTTCAGTCAATAATAGCCGAGCAGCTTAGCAACTATCTTGTGCTGAATTGTGCGTTGGCTACAGGCTACAATACTTAAAATGTTTAAATATATAGATACATAGATTTTTTTTAAAAAGTTGATTTTTAGGATGCATGCCACTCTGACAAAATAAAGTGAACAGAGTGAAAAGGAATGTCCTTTATTTTGAGTCCATATAGGTATCACCTGACCATGACCTCTGGACAGCATTGCATTTTAGTGATTTTGCACAGCTATAGTGCTGATTATTCAAGTGGAATTGAAACATTCCTATATTCTAAATCCTCCAACATAGATACACACACGTTTGTATCTAAATATATGACAGATGTGAGCATCATCTTAGTAATCCAGGACTTGAAAGAGCAGTACATGAATTAATATATGATATACATTAATTGAATTTATATACATGACATTAAACTTGGTGGATTTTTGCCCACCATCTATAATGGTTAATCACATGCAACGGTGACTTGGAGCACTGACTACAGTTGCTCTGTAAAATGAAGGACGCAGACAAGTAAGCGTTGCTTGGCCCAGTGAGTGGAAAGTTCGCGTTTAAAACTGACAGATGGAACGGTTGATATGAGTATCATTGTCTGCAACTCATGCAATAAAGAATTTTTGTATCATCGGAGTACTGTCAAGTCTAAAATATCAACCCAACGCAAAGCATTTAGGAGCGAAACCGCCGGTCCGATCCACAACAGCCCCTGATACCTCTCTGTTGCTGAGTTTATTTTGTCACATACAGTAGCTACTGGACAAATAGAATGAAGGGAGTGTCATTTTTACTTTTACATTTATAGTTACTTTTAGGTTATGCGTGGGCTTCGGAACCATTATATTTGGGGGCGAGACGCCGAGTGCAGCGCGCTCCTAAATATATACTGTAAGTTTAATATATTGATTTTCCCGCCAGACTCTAAGGAGCAGACACAACAGGCGGGTCGCGCGAGGGCCACTCATTAACGTCCCGTGTTTGAACTGTATCTTTTTAGTGTTTGTTCTATTCGGCCTGTTTGAAGTTTGGAATCAGCATCCATTCATGTTGTTTTTAGTCCAAACTCGCCAACTTTTGACCTGGTAGAGGTTTGCGTGGGAATGGTGAAGCACTCATTTCAGGGGGGGTGGAGTTTTTGAAAAAAATCCCTTTCTCTCTCTCTCTCTCTCTCTCTCTCTCTCTCACACACACACACACACACACCTGGACGGCTGCCTCCAGATCATTAACACACTCTAACCCTGTCAGCCCTGGGAAGATCCAGCAGAAGAGGAGCACCATGGAGGATCCAAGCAAGAATGGAGACCCTGAAGACCTCCAGCAGTCCAAGCCTGACCTGGAGGTCTCCCTGGACACCGTATCGACCACCAGCAGTAGTGGGGGCAGTAGTAGCAGCAGGGCCGAGAAGCCCCCTTACTCGTACGTGGCCCTGATTGCCATGGCCATCCGCGAGAGCGCGGAAAGGAAGCTGACCCTCAGTGGAATCTACCACTTCATCGTGTCCAGGTTCCCCTACTACCAGCACAACAAGAAGGGCTGGCAGAACAGCATCCGCCACAACCTGAGCCTCAACGAGTGCTTCGTGAAGGTAGCTCGAGACAGAGGAGGAGGAGGTGGTGGTGGTGGAGGGAGCGAGAGGAAGGGCAACTTCTGGACCCTGGATCCAGCCTTCGAGGACATGTTCGAGCAGGGAAACTACAGACGCAGAAAAAGGGTCCGGAGGGCCAGCCGACCCCCAGCGTCTCCCTGCTGGCCCCAGCCCTGCGCCCTCCCACCCTACGACCCCCAGCAGCAACAGCAGCAGGTGCACGCGTGTGCTGACACCCCTCTCTGTTATTACCCAAACGGAGGACCACTCTATCAGCTCTACCCCATGCACGCTCTGCACCCCCTCCACTCCCCCTACGCCCCCTTTCAGCGACCTCAGTGCGCGACCTACCTGCAGCACGAATACAGCATGGACCACTCGTTCGAGTGACACTGAAAACGAACATTTGGATGTTTAACACACTGTGGTAATGTGGAGTTGTAGATTTTTTTTCACTTTTCTTTCTTTCTTTCTTTAGGCTGCAGAGGTGGAATGTGATGTCTTAAAGTGTAGTCCTATTGGATTTGAATGAAATGAATGAATGAATACTGATAAAGAAGACACTTAAATGAATTACATATATGTATGTATTGAGAGCGAGATTTGTGTGTGTTTATGTATAAACACAATGGACCCCCTTTCCTAAAACAGCTGATCAGGTAATGTATGTCTGGTGTCTGAAGTTTTCTTGGCCCTATGAGGCTGAGGTACCCTCCAAATAATTGAATTCTCATCGCCAGTCTTTTTGGGGGCATATATTATATATTTCTAATAATATTTCTATGTTATTATCACTAAAGTATCTAGACACCAAATAAGCCATGGCTGATTCACTGTAGGGAATTAGGTTTATTGTGAACTGTCCCTCAAATGACTGAACTAAGAGCATGACTTAATAACAAAGAGTAACAAAGGAGGTCTGAGTGTGGAACAGACTTGTAGCAAATGAGTAATCTGGAAATATGTTTTTCCAACTTAATGATCATTCATTTAATGATTCCATGGCTGGGTAAAGAGATCTAATGTGGAGGTTTTGTGAGAATACTAAGAAAAGATTCCTAATGACTGAGAGGAGCGGGATTTAGGATCATAGGCCTGCCTGAGTCTCTCAGCCTGCTGGTCAGATCAGTTCCAACACACGAAATGAAGCACTGCACTATAATGTAAACCACTAAACTGTTATAAACTGCTAGTCACGTACAGTCAGACTGTTCTGTTTCACTGGGATCTGGTTTGATGTTAAAAGTTTACTTTCGGGCAGTTGAGATGTGTCCTGTTCTGTTTTCCTTTAGTCCATGACAAATATTGGAAAGCCAGTTATTTTTCTATTGATATTTATTTTGATATATTTTATATGTTTTATAAGATTTGTGCTTTGATGGCATAATTTTGTGTGTTTGGTATTAAGTGAACAATGTTGAATAATATACAGTTTTTTTTTATTGAAATGGTTTTTTTTTTCATTCACAGTTCGGAGTCACTGTGCAAATAAAAGGTTCAGTTTTATAATAAAACTGTTTGACTGAGGGTTTGACTGGTTAGTGGAAAAACAAAAATGCACTTCATCAAGAACAGCAAAAGCTTTTTTATTCCTAAAGTGTATTAGTTTACTAAGAACAGCATTTTTTTTACTATTAATGCATATGTGATATTTAATACACACATTGGTCCATTTTCGATGTTTAAATGCGTAAAAGCACATTGGAAAGCATTTAAGTGGGTAAACAGCGACCTCTTCAGGTGTTATTTGTGAAGTGCCAGTTCCAGGGGTAACACATTTTGTTAGATGCACCTGCTTTGCAACAGTACCCAGCATGCTGTTTTGTCCCAATATCAGGTTACAACTGTAAGTAATTGCATTTATAATAATGGCCCTTTATGGAAACTTTCACACACACACACACACACACAGCTAAAGCACAAACTAAGTGTGCTTTTTAATAATTAGTCTTCCTTGTTTTGGAAGTCACAATAAGTCAGTAGTGCCCCAAAGGCACTGCTTGTTTTTAAGCAGGCAGGTTTGTGCCTAAGGGTTGAACAATTAAACATAATAATAGTTCATTCATTCAGAGTTTTACAGTCCTGTCTTGCTTGTTTAACAACAGCTCTTATATTGTATGATAGACCAAATTCATGTTCTAGCTGTGCATATAGATTCATACACACACACACACACACACATACATACAGAGACAATGAATCTGACTGGACAGCTTCATGTACACTGAGAAGAATTGTCACCGAAGATCTTAAATGCGTAAATGTCTCTGATTTGTCTTATGCTTCTCTTGGATTACGTTTTCCTAAAAGAGCAAAATACTCAGTTTGTCCAACAAGCTCAGCACGGTGAGAAAGACTCACCAGGAGCCTTTAAATAATAAGGATAAACCGACGTCACTGAAAACAAACCTGACACATCTTTTTCTCCAGACTTGGACTCAAGGACACACCAGGTACTGAAAGTGTTGCCATGGTGAAAAGAGGCCGTGAATTAAAAGAGGACACATTAAAATTGGCAAATTAATATTTATATTGTTTAAAATATATAACCTTAATATTGATTTTCATTAAATACAATTGTTACTGTTTTCCTATATTGCTTGGATTGCTGTCAGCGGTAAGGCCTTGGGAAATCATGTTTTTAACTCCAACATTCACACTCTGTACAGGACGTGCTCTATATCATTCCTCCTGAAACCTCACCCTTTTTTAAGCTTTAGTTTAGCTAAATCAGCATAAGCGGAATGTCAGACAGAGCATTTCTGTCCTTACTGTGCTCTCCAACTGGAAAAGGCTAACTTCTTTGTGGTGCTGATTTGGCTGTGTGCCTCGGTGCCCTGCAGTAACTGGTGAGGGGGCGGGAGGATGCGGGTGTGGGGGTCTTGAGCTTTATTTGACTCTGAGTTTCTGTTCTGCACACACACTTCCTGTTTTCACCAGCTGCGTGCTGTTGCTCGCTCAAGAGTAGTGCACAGTTTAAAGATGGGGTCTTTGGTCTGCACTGTATCACCACTGTGTCTGCATTTTAGTGTACCTTTTAGCTGTATCTGCGAAACAATTTACAGGCCGTGCATCTGTATTCTAAACTACATTTGTACATTTACTGTTATAACCTGTTATAACTGGTTTCCACTAGTGAAACAAATATTTTAAAGGGTTCTAGTGGTTCAGATTAAAAAATGAACCATATTGTATAAAAGCTATTAGGAAACACACATATTTTAGGGAGGGACATTACTAAATGGGCCTAATTCAATTTTGTCAGTCCACCATGCATAATGTGGCATTTTTAGTACCTACACGGACAATAACACAGGAAATAAAGTTATTATTAAAGGAATTTCTCTTCATAAACGCATGCCTTTCCCATTACCATTAATCTGCAAGGTCCTGCTCTTAATTTTGTTGCTTATCGACGTCTGCTTTGAGGTTGACACTGGAATCTCACGGCAGGAGTAAAAAATGGTCACTGTTGTTTTTCTGAATGACAAGTGAACTGGGCCGACTTCCCCATAGACCCATAATCGTAAAACTGCAAGCAGTGGTGTCCAGAAATAGAGCTTCCTTCATTCGCCCACAGGAACGCACTTCTGTCCAATTTGTCATATAAACAGAGGAAACGTGAGAAACCTGAGACTGATAAGTTATTGACCAACCTACCCTCCAGTTTTCCATAAGGGGCCCAGCACCCCGGATGACCTGCTGCTGTGAACTGATGAGAGGGTGGGGGTAGGGAGTAAAAAAACATTGCATGGCAAAATAATTGCTTCCAGTATAAAAGTTGAATTAGAATCACATTCAGACAATAATGAAATTATAATATAATACATTGCATGTCCAGAGTGAGGCAGGCAGATGATAGCAGTTTCAACTGAATCTTACTAAGCAAGAAAATCATGGTCCTCCTAAAATAAAAATGACTTATTATAATATAAGGATTAGAAATGACTGAATGGAAATCCTAGGTTTTGAAACAGGCCGTTGTGAGAGTCTGTGGGATTTGGGGGAAAAAGTGAGACGCTGTAACCAGACGTTGGCGTTCACCATTCAGATACCTGGAGGGACCGTCACTGTTTATATGAACTTGATGAAAAACGTAAACAGGATGATGCTTAAGAAAGTAAGACTATTCTGATTAAGTCTGGTTCACAAATGTTAAAAATCGGTCAATTACAACGGTATTTGATATACACGGGGGGAAAAATAGGGATCCAATGTGAAGCGTGAGATGGCATTTTAGTGATGATCCCTAGCCGGCAGTAACGCTTGTTGAGGGCTCATCGCGTGGTGCTACTGTCACTTCCCCAGTAACTGAAGCAGCGAGGATCATCAAGAGTGCTGGCTGACACAAATCGGCGCTACGACGCGCACATATTTGGAGAATCCCTAAAATCTGTGGCCTGTAAGGACCGGTCTGGCCGTCCTACGTGGAAGATCCCACAGTATTTGCGTTTTGACGGCGAGGAGCATCGCTGGCTCTCCTTCAGCATGGACTAACGAACACCCGGCGAGGCTTGCAGGCAAGTTCACGCTGCTGCGTTTTCCACATTTTCGTCTCGTTTCTGGCCCTGCAGGCCGGCTTGTTTTTCATCATACTCTCCGGATGATACCTGGCGTATGGAGAAACACCATGATTAGCGGTTCAGAATGAATATTGAAAGCAATCACTTGTGTTAAACGCAGCCAACTATTTAAAATATGGCAATACCCTTATATTGCTCCACTGTTGTGGTGTGTAAAACAGGCCACGCGTGACTCTGTGTGTGTGTGTGTGTGTGTGTGTGTGTGTGTGTGTTTGTGTGTGATGGTGGCTCACACTGGCAGGGCTGCTTTGGTTGTAACCTTATACACAAACAGTCTACAGCGCAGCCTCGCACAGAGAGATGGGAATGGCAGCCAGTGGCACTGGGTTCATGCACCAGCACACTGGGCTGCATGGATGCTGTCTGCCATTAAATACAAATGACGTTAAAATCATGTTGCATACAATTTCCCTGGTTGGTTCACGTTCAAGGCACAGGAGAAATGCCAGTGTAGATGTCTGAAATGCTCAGTAGATGCTTACAGACAATTGCCTGCTGTTTATTATAGGGTAATAGTTTGCAAACGTTTAGGAAATTGTATCTACGTAGTGTTTCCTGTGTGTTTAATTTGACTTGTTTGGATATTAGGCAAACCTTATTTTGGAAATTTGGTCATTGCTTATTGTATGTCTTTGCCTGCAAAGTTTTTGTTTTTGCCCAGCAGAGAGGCTGCCGGTAGATGAGCGACCTACGCCATGCCGCCGGGGGTCTACTACGGCATGCAGGATATGTGGGAGAAGGAGGGTCGGGAGCAGGTCACCATGGAGTTCCTCCTCCCCACGGGGATCTACCTCAGTTTTCCCGTGGGGCGCAGTGACACCATTGGTACAATTAAAAAGGTAAACAAAGAAAAGGTCTTTGCTGCAACATGTGACCCATGTTTGAAATGTGATGCCCCACAGCTCTGATAAACACTACTGAGAATTGGATGCATTGCACAGAAATGTGAGAGTATTTGAATGCATTTAGTATGTGTATGTCATCAAGTGCAATGTTTCTCACTTCACTTTCATTTCTCTGTAAAAAAAAAACTTTGTCATGTGTGTTGTGCACTCAAAGCCTCACAGACAGGTGCTAGGCCAAAAACAGAAGTAAAGAAAAATAATGCCCACCAGCCAGTGCCTACACACTGTTCTAAATGGATCAGAACATTATTTACTTTAAAAATAATAGTCCAGTTTGGTCAGATGTTGATGCTCTTCTGTGGGCCACATTAAACCCATTAACTCTTCAAGTCAAGTTCCTCAAACCATTCCTGCACAATGTTTACCAACTGGCAGTGCCACTGCCAACAGGAAATACTGCTGCCATGAAAGGGTGTACCTGTTCTGCAACAATGTTTAGTTAATTGGGTGGAGGTAGCTCAGTGGGTAGGATACTTGCCTCTGGACCAAGAGGTCATGGGTTCGAATCCTACCTTCAGTATACCACCACTGGGTCCCTGAGCAAGACCCTTAACCCCAAGTTGCTCCAGGGAGACTGTCCCCTGTAGTTAGAGAATGGAAGTCGCTTTGGATAAAAGCGTCTGATAAATGCCGTAAATGTAATTGGTACACTATTTCTCTGTGGTCCAGTTCTGATGCCCATGTGCCCATAGTAGGCACTTTTGGTGAAGGACAGGAATCAACATGTGCACTCTAACCAGTTTGCGGCTACGCACCCCCTAATACTCAGCAAGTTTACTGTGCACTGTGTGTTCTGACACCTTTCTGTCATAGACAGCACAAATTATGCATATTACACTACAGTATGCACTACAGTAACTCAACTGTGGGATCAGACCAGACTGGCTAGCCTTTGCTCACCACATGCATCAGAGAGCCTTGGGCTCAAGGACCCTGGGGGCCAGTCCGTCTTGTCCTGTACCTCTATTGGTAGGGACTGACCATTACATACCAAGAACACTTCACAAGCCCTGCTGGTTTGAAGATTCACTAATACACTCATCATAATTTGACCATTGTAAAAATCACTCAGATCCTTACAAGCAAATTCCCACACCTCAACTTCCAACTGGTCCAGTACCATTGTAACATGGTCATCAATGTTATTCACCTCACCTGTCATTGATTTTAATGTTATGGTATGATGTTAAAACTTACGTTTGTGTGAGTCTAAACTTATTTTTCAACCGTTAATCTTAGTTTTTATGCAGTAACTACTGTTTTTTACACGAACTGCTGTGAAGCTAATGAAGTAGTGAGGAGCTGAAATGTGGGCTCAGTATGAAACTTTGTCACTAATGATTTGTCAGGAATCATTATTACGGAATTGAGATGTGGAAAACTTCATTCTAACTTGTGTGTGTCACAGATGGTGTGGAAGAATGCCAGGAGTGAGCCTCTCTTTAATGTCCTGAGCGACCCCGATGCCTATGTGTTCACCTGCATCAACCGCACAGCGGAGCGGGAGGAGCTGGAAGATGAACATAGGCGCCTGTGTGATGTCCAGCCCTTCATGCCTGTGCTCAGGCTGGTGGCCCGAGAGGGAGACCGGGTGGAGAAGATCATTAACACCCAGATCAGCCTGCTCATTGGGAAAGGTCCGTTAACTCTTCATCTGTAGGCCTACCTCTCTATGCGAACTCACGATCACTCCAGTGTATCACTAGCTCAGCACATCAGTGCGGCCAAGATTTTCTGATTGTGTGGACAGCTGTCAGACATAGCTTTGAAACTTACAAACATGGAAAGGGGCCAAATGTAGGAAACTGCCTGAGCATCGTCTGTTTTTACTCTCCTCTCAAGCAGCTTGAGCGAATAAGGCTTTGCGGGTGATCCTCTTGCTCCTTGTCAGCGATTGAAGTCTTATTTGTGTCTCGTACTTCTAGGTCTGCATGAGTTTGACGCCCAGAAGAGCCATGAGGTGAACGAATTCCGGACAAAGATGCGCTCCTTCTGCGAGGAGAAGGCTCAGGACCGGCAGCGGTTGCCATGGCGTCAGTGGATGGAGTACAACTTTCACTGCGACTTAGAGCCGTTCTCCATCGTGGCACAGAGTGGGAAGTCGCGGGTTAAAAAGATCTTCATCAACGTCAAGTTCGAGGCCAGTGAGGTGAGCCATCTTGTGCCGTGTGCCCATCTGTTTATGTTTCGCATTACATCCCTCGCTGTGGTTAAATTATTTAAAGATTCATACCTTTGACACGGTGGCTCGTCAGCTCTGTCTGCGGTGCCGCGTCTGCAATGTGTTTGTCTCACTTCTGTTACTTTGAATATTCTGATGCTAAACAACTAATTTTAGACTGACATACTTTTGAGTGGATTTGACATCACAGTTTGAGCACTTAAAAGACATTTGAGACAGTGGTAATGTCACGGTGAGACACCAGCACTTACATGCTGGGGCTTAGTGACCCAGATTTCCTGAGAAAGGGATTGTGTAAGATAGTATATTTATACAACAACATGCTGTCTGTGAATCCCCCACCTACACAGCCATGCTCCTCGAACTTTGTTTTCCTACTGTACAATAAGACTGAGAGAGCCTCAGAAGAGAGTGCTTGTGTGCTAGTCAAAGGAAAAAGTCCAGCACATGTTCGCATGCTGTTTTAAATGCCAGCTAATATCACTAGAAGCGTATCGCACTCCTCACGCTCGTTTTGTAGGTGAAAACATAGTGTGAAAAAAACATCATGGGCTCTCAGTACCTAATCTGCTCTCTTGCCTGTACAATGCAACGTATTGGTGCCTGGGAAAAAAATGATTGATTGATTGTATGGGTAGAATGTCACTGTTGCATGTTCAGTTTTGGAATTACCACCAGTAATTATGAGCAGCAATTTTGTGTGTTATTTTTATCTTGTGTTCATGCTGACATGTAAGTAATTACTACTTCTGGGCATTTCCATTCTTTCCAACTCGCTCAGACAGATAGTGTTGTAAATAACACCCCCACCCCCTCACAAGGACAAACAGAGGTTCACTTCTTCATCACAAGCAGAACGCCAGTGCTGTATTACAATACTCTGTACATTATCTGTCCATACAACCCATATATATACGACTTAGCTGATCTGTGCTGTTTTTCTGTCAAATCCATTTTATATTTAGTGTTTTTGTGATGTCACAACATATTTACACATTTTTTTATTCAGCCTACGACAGTTTAGCTGTGCTCATTCACAGTGAAGCTTTAAGGAGTGTTTCAGCTTCAACTGCTTTCTTAATGAGGCACAATAGGGGATAGCCAATTAGAATAGAGCTAATTCACATGTAGTGGTTTTAAAGTAACATAACTATTAACAGACTATTATTCTGAAGGACAAATAGAAATGGAAAAATGTTCAATACAAAATTACTTTCTTGGTGAATAAAATCACACAATTGTCATAAGAGGACTTCAGAGAAAAAAATTAAATGCCAAAAAAATGTAGGATATGGACCCCACAACCCCTTAGATTATTATTATTCTAAGATTGTCTTAAAATCATATTATTCAGCAACTTGGGTGAATTGTTCGTTAGATTGTAGCTAATATATAAGTTATAGAATAGTTTTAGATGTGGTCACACAGATGGGTCTTTTGTGTTTAAGTAGCTAAAGCTGCACTCACAAGCATTTTTCACATATAAACTCTCGCTGACCCTCAGGAGAGCTTCATGCTGCAGTTGGACCCACAGGACCTTCCTACAGTTCTGATGCAGAGCGCGCTCAGGAAAAAGGCAACAGTTTTTCGTCCAGTGAAACAGGAGAAACCAGAGGACTATACTCTGCAGGTCAACGGGAGGTGGGAGTTCATCTATGGGAAATTCCCCCTGTGTCAATTTAAAGTGAGTAGGCTGATAGTTTTTTTGGAATTCTTTTTATCCATTTGAGTTGTGTCTGAGGTTTGTTAAGGAGTGTCCGCACGTGATGAGGTTTTGGAGAGGTGTGCTGGAGAAAAAAGTTCATAGTCTAATAAAAGTAATGCAGTGGGTTTGAGCTCATTTCATAACGTCTCCCCCTGAAACCCCCCCTCTGCTCTCTCACCAGTATTTTTTTTTGTTTGTCGCTGAGGTGACAGCCTTTCAAGATCCTGTCAGTCTTGACTTTTTTTCTGGCGTGCAGTAGCAGGGGTTATGACAGTGCTGAGACAGTTGTTGACATAGAAACTGCCAGTACCTGCACAGATGAGTCATGCGCCTGTACTAGGCTTTTAAAAGTGAACTACACAGAGCATAATGCAATTTGAGCTGCATTACACTAACGAAATGAACAGGCTGCAGGGCTTGATGCTGATGAGCCTGGTCCTGGGCCTGCTTTCGGTCTGAGAGTGTGTTTAAAACGGGAGCAAGGAAACCCCTCAGCCTCTGCTTTTACCATCATCTCTACTGCACTGTCTGATCACAGCACTTTCAATGGCAAAAAAAATTCACAGTCAAAAACACCTTTTAGCCAGAACGTAATACTGAGTATAGCAGTACAATAAGCATGTTATGTAACAATTAGGGAAGGGTAGCATAAAGATTTTACACAACGAATTCTATCACAATGGAAGCCAAGTGTTATGTTGGTGAAATAGATTTCATTCATGTGGAACTAATGCACACATTTGAGTCAAGTAAATTTAAAGCACCTTTTTCAGTTCTGAGAACTAATATTAAATGTAATATTGGAATATATATATTAATAATATTTTACTATACTAACAAAAACTAATTATATCCAATGTACAGTAACTGCGTAAAATACTTGTGGTTTAATGGCCTTTTTAAAGTGGTGGGTGCATTGTGTTCCAGATCGCTCGCAAACATCAAAATGTGGTGATTTACATTGTCTATTTAAAAAGTATACTTTCTATCCGTTTCTGTGTCTTTTTCAGTACATTTTCTCATGTTTGCACGGAGGCCAGACCCCACATTTGACCATGGTGCATCACTCCACCATCATCAAGTACCAGGAGGAGCAGGGCAGCCTGAGCAGCCAAGTCTCCAAGAGCCGCTCTCTGTCTAAACCTCCGCCTTTGCCTCTAAAGAAGGTGAGACATGGTTATCACACAAAAAAAAAACCCTGATCTGTTATTAACAAGAATCACACATCTTCTTCCCCATCTAGCTGATCTGACACGCACTGACCTTCTGATAATTCACTTTGCAGAACATAACGTTTAGAGCCTTTTACCTCATTTATTTTTGGTCGGCTCTTGAAGACCAAATCCAATATGATTTTTAAATTTGTTTTAACCCCTTAAACTCTGGTACTGGGAAAAAAAGTCTTATCTGAAACAAGTTACGTTCAAATTTAGCAGTAATTGAACTTTTTAAAGTAAAAAAAAAAACCCCACGAGATTATGAAAAAATGAGAATGAGGCATTCAATTGGTTGGAAATGAATTGTTTTCCCTGAGTGAGCTTATTCAATTATGTAGCAGTTGCTCAGCAGTATAATGCTCATAACGTTCAGTCACCAAATACTTCCCTTTAGAAAAAGTGATTGAATGGGTTTTATTGTTGTGGAACATTGGAGTTGGAACCAAATATAAATATCAGTTAATATGGTCTATGAAATATCATGGCTTTCTCTTTGGTTGCTGATGGATAGAATAGAAAAGACTGAAGCCCTGGTTCTGTCCTATGTTGGTTCCTCTTTTTTGACTTCTTTAGTTTTGTTTTATCTGTAATTGAGAAAAAGAAGCATTCTCAGTACCCGCTTCTTTTTATGGCTGGTCCGTCAAAAAGGAAACGACTAAGCAGCTAAGGAACATATTCACAACGTCAGGAAGATGTTTTCTGGTCATTTATTAAAGCGCGAGCTAAAATTCACTCTCTATTGTCCCAACAGCAAAACACAACATCGCTGTGGTCCATCCACGAGCCCTTCTACATACACCTGCTGCAGGGCTCTCGGGTCAATGCGGACGAAGGCATGAAGGTAGGCCTAGAGCTTTCTTCCCCTGTTTATTAGTGTTGGTTGTAGCTACAGTTCAGATGCGGTTGTTTACTATGCTTCCAACTGTAGCAGGCACTGAGGGGTGAACTCTTGAAGTGTGGTCATGTGACCCTGACCACATATTTCCCATAATTCATCAGAAGCGGTTGAGTAAAACATCAAAACAGGAAGTGGGGAGTGACTATCTGGCTTTCAACGCTCTCTTGGGCCTAGATTCTTAGAAAAGGACAGCAGTGTTGCTCACACTCACCACTAGCATCTCTCTTTTTTGCTCGTTGGAGAAGTGAAAAGTCATGGGGGGGCGTTGGTTGAAAGAAAAAAGTGAGGTTTATTCATTCTTCCTATTCGCTGAAGGGATCTGTGAAAGAACTGAATTGAAGTGAAGAGAATTGAGACCTTTCATCAGAAAATCATGAATAAAATATAGAAACGGTGAAGCGCTGCAGGTAGAAAAGCTTGTGCCTTATTTGAGATGTGTGCAGATTTGTGTTAGGACCATAAAATGGCTTGTAAATGGCTGGAGAGGATAAATGATTCTCTTCTGTTCATTATGCTATTCTTCACTTTCTTATGCCTCGAGTGCCTGTTCATTTCCGGCCGTTCCTGTCATGACTACAGATAAATTTGGCTTGTCATACAATTACCAGTTGCGTCTGCCGCTGCTGGCAGACGGAGGTTCTTCATGATAGCCTTGGGGGAAACACTCACTTAAATATTTCCGATTTCCTATCAGGGAGGGTGTTGTAGTCTGGCTAATGATAAAACTGGGCCATGTGGCTAAAAGTTCTGCACTGTGTTGGTCCATAGAGTTAATGCAATCTCATTCACTAGTTGGTTCATTGAACTCATTCATTCATCCTTTTATTTCGAGAGCCAGCCGAACATTTCTGAAACCTACATTTCACTTCCTGAATTTGCATAAAGACCTGAAATCTCAAAGTCTTATTCTGAGCTAATGTTGAAGGTAATCTTGCAGGGCTGCATAATATGTTAATTTTTTCGGCCCTTACAGTGCTTTTATAACTTCAGTGCTCAATCTATAAATGAGCCTCTAAACAAAGTTTTATTGCATGCTGTGAGCATCCTGACCAATCACAGATATTCTCTGGATGAATCGAGGCATTCGCATGATCCAACAAAACAAACGTTGGTCAAAAACAACAAATTTTGAATCATTTACGTAGACTTTCTTAATATTCTGGCAGTTACTCTACAATCACAATATGTAGCAATATCATTGTAATTTGGTATTTTGGTTTAATCCAGAATATTGATTGCTCTAGTTCCTCTACTAAACATGGCCTCTCTGTTGCTAGAGTGGTAACCACAGCTATTTGGTAAGAGTAGATCCAGATCAGGGTTTTTTCCCCCATAAATGTCCAAAAAACTAAAACCTTTTCCCAGTTGTGTTTATCCCTAACATGTTGTTTTTGTTTTAGCTGGTAGTGCAGGCAGGCCTCTTTCATGGAAGTGAGCTCCTCTGCAAGGTAGCAACCAGCAGCGAGATCAGCGTGTGTTCAGACCCTCTGTGGGACCAGAAACTTGTGTTCGACATCCACCTGTGCGACCTTCCTCGCATGAGTCGTGTCTGTTTTGCTCTCTATGGTGTCTTAGAGAAGACCAAGAAGCAGCGCTCCACCAAGAAGAAGAACAAAAAGGCTGTAAGTCCTCTTTTACCAAAGCATAGATGCCCAATACCCCTTATACTGACCACTGAAAAAGGAGATCTCATATAAATTTTTATGGATGCTGTACTTTAGCTTTATTTGCACAGTTTGCAAATGTGTTGTGTGCCGGGAAGCGCACAGTGATAGTCAAATCTAAACCCCCTCAACCCTGCTCATCACAAAGGACCACTCATTTTCCTATAAGAAACAGGGGCGTGTGTGTGTGTGTGTGTGTGTGTGTGTGTGTGTGCGCGTCCGTGCGTGCGTGCGTTTGTGCGCGCGCGTGTGTGAGCGCGCGTGTGTGAGAGCGAGCATGTTTGTTTATAGTGTGTGTAGTGGTTCCGACCGACCAACCAACTCAACTTCTGCTTTCTTCGCCACTTCCCCTTTCTAGAATGGCTAGAGAAGTCTGCCTGGGCCAGCGGCAAGGAAATGAGAGTTGTCTTTCTGTCTGTCTCTTTACTTCTCTCTCTTTAAACTCTTATTTTAAGCGATGCTGGGAATAGCTGTTCCACATTTACAGTGAATCTGCTGTACTCACAAAACATGATGGGATCTGTGAACATTTGGTCAAATTTGATCAAAGTAACATCACAGTAACAGAGTTATTGGTATTTTAAGCTGCTATCCACTAGATTATGAAATTAAATTGCAGACCAAAATTACATAATAGATTGTAAATCACAGACTTTGAATAGGGTGATAGGACAAAAAAGTAACGGTAAATGATTTTAAAATGATTGTAAAAAGTATGAACATAGTCATGTTTCACATCACTTCATCCATTATTAGACTGTTTGTGATGTAGTGTACTTTAGTCACTGCAAAACCAAGCACCTTAATTTTACCTCATTAAATTACCTTAATTTTAACCTTAATACCCATTATGGGAACAAGCACACAGATTGGCTGATTAAGGGGTAAAACTACAGATTTTTTTTGCCCCTTAAACAATAGAACCTCGTGAATGAATGCCTTACATTTAAGATGAAGGGGTTTCACACTCGTACCTTAATTTTAAGATACAATTAAGGGGTTGATTTCACAAATTAACGGCTACTTAATTCAAATGAAGGGGTTTGGTGTATTTTCAGGGGTATATTAAGGTAGGGTTAAGCTCATTTTAAGTACATTGTGTGTGGTGGTGAGTATTGTTCTATATTGTGGCTTATTTTGTCAATATAATGAAAAATGATTCAGTTAGACCCAGGAATTTATAGGAATTGATTCAGTACATCATAAATATATTAATAATATTATTAGGTTTGATTACCTTGGTATAATTCAGATTTGGTTTTAAAAATGACACAATAGATTAGATTAGATTCAACTTTATTGTCATTACACATGTACAAGTACAAGGCAACGAAATGCAGTTTAGGTCTAA
>JBBPDC010000135.1:24114439-24134901 GCA_037974485.1 Hemigrammopetersius urotaenia
GTGTGTGTGTGTGTGTGTGTGTGTGTGTGTGTGTGTGTGTGTGTGTGTGTGTGTGTGTGTGTGTGTGTGTGTGTCGCCCCCTGGTGGAGAGGCGGTTCTATCCTCACGCCCCGCTCCCTCTGCAGCTCCACACAGTGTCGGGATGTGACCCCGGAACAGGACGCTTCCTTAGAAACAACTCGGCATTCAAACCAAACACGGGAGAAAAAAACCGAGAGAGAAAACCCTGGACCAGGAGAGGTGAGTGTGAGCAGTGGATATGTATGAGTGTGCTTTGTTTAGAAGACCACTCCGGTCTGTGTGTCTCTGAGTTAGCTGCTGTGGCTAGGTTAGCCTGAGCCTGGATGGTGGAACTTCATTCAGGGCTTTGTTAGAAACCCCGGCTCCTCCAGCCCATCTGTTAATGACACTCTTTCCTTTTTCCTTCATACTTTTAACTGTCCTCTCTGGACTCCCCTTACTCCCCAGGTTTTGTCACAGCTGATCTTTTTTGTGTATTAAGAGTTTTGTCTGGACGAGTTTGCGTGGAGCTCCTTGTGCTGCAGAGACTGGAGCTGCTCCTGCCTCTCCAGCCTGTGTTAGCACCCAGCTAGCTGCTACTGGAGACCAGCATGAGCACGGTTTTCATCTCCTTTTCCTTTTAGCACACGTGTTCTCAGAGGTGTATCTGTCTGTTAAATGAGCTTCTCCTGTCCTGGAAGCTCAGCCCTCCACAGCCAATGTGTTTAAGATAACCCTTAAACAGGTTTGGGTTAGGTTGGAGGTCTTTATGCATGAGGCATACCTGGTCCTGATCACTTACTCCAACGCTATTCTTTCTCTGTTTTCTCTCTGATTCTTTATTTTGTTCTAGACGTGGTCAGAGGTCAGACCCAGATGGTCCAGCCTCTATGGAGAGCAGTGTAGGTTGTGTGAATATAGTGGTTATTGTGCCTGGGGTTTAGTCTTATGTATGAGTCAAGAGTGTGATAAGCACAAGGCAGCAAGTTCAGAATCTTGCAATATTGTGTCTATGTGGTGATCAAGGTCTATTTTTGGCCCTCCACACCCTTTAACTCATTAGGAATACAACATGCCTCAGTCCACCAACTGTCAGCCCAGTCTAGTTCACATTCTGCTATGAATCTGATAGCAGCGGGCAGCCTGCCCGTTTCAGGGCACACTCACTGGGAGTATGCCGGTCACTTCAGGGCCCACCAGGCAGAGCCGAGTGCGCCACTTGTGTGAACTGTATCTGTAACACTCCCCTGAGAAAGGGTGGGCGATGTGGCTATTTGTTATCGGTATCATGATAACTTCCTGATATTGATATCACAGATATTCTAGAACAGTAGAAGGCCACTTACATGGATTTGTGACAATTGCATAGCTTCTAAACAACCACAAACTTTTAACAGCAATACAATATGAGCAGTTATCATATATAAAGTCACAGCTGTGTAATGGCATGTTTGTGCAACTGTTTAAAAAGTGAAGCAAAGAAGCTCTAAACAGTGGATCAAATCTGCCAAATCTTTCAGCCCCCAAAAAATAACATAAACAAGCAACAACTTTTTCCAATATGGTTCGGCTTACCAGATTTAGCTGTCTGTCTTGTTTGATAGTGTACATTTCTGTTTAAGTCCAGCTTTTAGCCCAGTGGCAACTTGCATCTAACCAAAGGCTGCAAATTATATTTCATCTTATAGAAATGGTCAGATTAGTGATTTATTGTTTTGTTGTTTTTGAATGGATTAAAAATAGAAAATTGTTACAATTAATATGCAACAAATTGCTTTATGCAACATATCTCAGAGGAATGCTACAGTCATCGTGAATAAATTGTGCTGTTTTTTGTCATCATAGGGAGAATGTTTCTCAACCAATCAGATTGCCCTGTTGTAAATATCACTCTCCCGTTACAGCAACAAATAAGATCAGACGGAGAACAGCAGCAGTGCTGCAATGGCACTACAAGAATTTCTGTGCAATTTTTACTAAGGGAAAAAAACCTTTCTGTGATTATGATTAAATATTAATATGCTCAGATCATGTGTTCTTCTAAAATAAAGTAAGTTACTCTTGTTGACATGAACAAACCAGGGTGCTAGTAAAGTTGTCCAAGGGGCTGTTAAATAGTATTTTCTAGCGTGATGCTATTTTGCGATTGTAGAAGACTTACCTATACATTGCTGAGTATGATTTTTATTAGGGATTGGGAAAATGTCTTCAGGGTTTATATTGTTAGATTTTTGACTAGGAGTGTGACAATGCAACATTTTGTACTTTTTCAAGCTGCATCACAGTATATCATATAATTGAGTCAAGATAAGCATGTTTGCTTGGGATAATATATTGGCTTGTGGTGAGAGCATTAGTGCTGTCCTGAAACACAATTTCAGGCACTCCTTATTTGTGTTGTAAATAAATTATGCTATAGAATCATGGTACTATGCCATTGTACCACGGTAATCAAATTTTGATTAAATAATAGTTTTATTCGTATCG
Source organism: Hemigrammopetersius urotaenia (assembly GCA_037974485.1). Classification (NCBI taxonomy): domain Eukaryota; kingdom Metazoa; phylum Chordata; class Actinopteri; order Characiformes; family Alestidae; genus Hemigrammopetersius; species Hemigrammopetersius urotaenia. The sequence goes on from JBBPDC010000135.1 coordinate 24,116,927, forward strand.
TCAGAACTTACCAGTGAGGGTTTCTGAACCATTAAGTCAGGCTAAGTTTTAGACTGGAGCAGGTGCAAGGGCTTCAGCCTCCATGTCCCAAGGGTGGATCATCAGTTGCCTCTGAGCAGGGGGCTTAGGCCTGGTTCAGACCCCCTGCTAGGGTTCGACACATTTTGTGTGCTGGGGGTTGAGCCCCCCCTTCTGTGGCGCTCAGTCTGCTCCACCCTATTTTCTATCAGTCAGACACAGCTTGGGTGCTTTTAATGCCTTTAGGGGTGCAGCGTCATGATCAAGGCATGGACGTAGCCTGGCCCTTTTGAGGGGACTAGCTTATTGGAAGCTAAATATAGGTTAATGTGTTTGTTTGTGTGTGTGTATGTCAGTTTAGCTTGTGTGTGTGAGTATGTCATTGTGTGTATGCTTTGAGGACTGTGCCTAGATTCACACATATTTTCAGGCTACTTTTTTTCTTAAATTTCAATTGGGGTTGCTCTAATGCACTGGCTGATCGGATTGTATTGCACTGCTAGTCCTCTGATCTGAAACAGAGGCTGTGGCAGTGTGTGTGATCCAATCCCCACAGTAGACAAGTAGAAAGCAGATTGCAGCAGTTGGCTTAGACCAAAGAGACTGTGAAAAGGTTTATGTTGTTCTGGAAGGGTCTTATTTACCGCAGCCGGTTCAAGTAAGAAATGCTAAATTACCACAACCCTCATTATAATTCATTCTAATTTCATTATATATCTTTTAAATGAAAAATGTTATAAACATATTTTAAATAATATACTAAATAATATGTTGCTTGATATTTTAGTGTTTTTTTTTGTAATTGGCTCTTTATTTTTCATGACTTTTCACATGAGATTTTAGTGTCCTACTACAGGTGGCTAATATGATAGTTATTCCATGAAAACACAAATTAACAAACGAGTAGATATTAGAGCCCGACCGATATATTGGCTGGCCAATATTATCGGCCGATATCAGGCATTTTCCAAACTATCGGTATCGGCTTTAACCGAATATTCCAAAACTAAAACCAAAACGGACGAAACGCCCCTTCGACTGTGTCGTGAGTGTTGGCGTCGTATAGTTTGTCCACCAGAGGGCACTCTACACCGTCCCTGTTGGCAACGCAATATATACATATCGGCCGGTATATCGGAATATCGGATTTTAAAACCGACAAATATTTGTATCGGTATCGGCCTTCGAAATCCTTTATCAGTCGGGCTCTAATATATATACATATATATATATCGGCCGATATATCGGAATATCGGATTTTAAAACCGACAAATATTTGTATCGGTATCGGCCTTCGAAATCCTTTATCGGTCGGGCTCTAGTAGATATATATGGACACAGAATGAGGGGAAGCATCAGTGGGATCTCACCAATGCTCATGTGATTATAGTATTCATGAATGTGAAGTAAATTAAAATGTTTGTTGTAGGTATAATTTCACCAGTTCGCATATTGTACTCAGGTATTGGCATAATTCACTTACTGGCATATTTCACCCAAATATTTGCGTATTTCACTTAGAAATGGGCATATTTCACTGAAAAAGAGAGAGTCCCACATACTGTGTGTGAAAAGACACAGTATGTGTCTTTTCTGTTGAGTTATGTTTTTTTGTTGAGTTATTTCTGTCTCCAGACAGAATTGTACACGGCACAGTTTTATTGTGAAGCGGCGCTGTAGCGTTCTCAGTCTCGGCGGTGTAATCCCAAGGGAACCAACCCACCGCAGTAGCTTTTGTAATTCATGACAAGCACTCCAGTGCGAGACGGGCAGTCATGTATAGCACTTACTCCCAATGATTTTTAATTTCTGCTTCTAAATAACCCTGGCGTGGATATATAGTGCAGAACCTGCTCTAGCCTGTCGAACTATTGATCCACCCAAACACAGTGCAGGTTTGATTCATGATACGTTTGCGAAGTCTAAGTGGTGAGCTGGTGCTAAACAAGGAGCAAATCCTGTTGAACTTATGCACAACGTTATTTGAGCAGTGAATAGATTATAATTGATTTTGAGCATGATCCAGTGGTTTAAATAAGTGTTTTAATATGATTAGAAAGTCAGTGTCAGGTGTAGTCTGGTGGTTCATGTAATATTGGCCAATTAAATGAGATTTAGTAAATCCCTTTTAATGGGTCATGCCTCACATACTGCATGACCTACTTATCAATCAAACTTTCACCATCCGCTTCTTGGCCATTGTTTCCAAATACAGCAGCCATTGTTTTCATCCTGTAAATATGAAGTGGAAGCTTAACTGTAAAATCCATCAGCAAACATGACACAGTTAGAGTGGAGCTCACTCCAGCTGGTGCTGGCTTTGCATAGTCTTACCTCAGTACTCGGGGGGGGGGGGGAATAGAACGAGAGCAGATTTTCCATTGACTTTATTTTGATAGTCTTCTGCCCACTTATTTTCACATTTATTTCCAAGATGAGCTCTTTCTTAAATGAATTTGGAAGTGTTTTGTATTTGAAACATAATGTGTCAGTTAATTATATATATTCTATGCATTTTCTCTCTGTTATGAATAATCAAGAAAATGCCAGTTTATGTAATTTGTGCTTTAGTTTCTTCTTGAAGACTAGCCATTGAGACTATTCTTCCCATCATGCCGTCCAGCTCAGCCCATCCCTGCTTCTCCCCAGCTGTTCCAGGAGGACAGGAGGGGCGGAAATACTGGCAGGGATGGGAGAGCTGCTGACAGATTCGTTTTGAGGATATGATTAGCTTTTCTGGATATGTGGTCGTTATTTTCGTCTCATAACATTTTCTTACTGAATGTGCAGGCTGCATGCTTTGGAACCAAGCCCAATACAGTGGCAGGGGAACATTTCTGCTGTTCAGAGCCTCACCCCTCATTGAGCTGGGGTCATTTAACAACATAGTTTAAGTTTCTGTGGCTTATGTGCTGACTATATAGTTTTGATTTAACTGTTAAATATTAAACAGTAATTGAATTTAGTACATGCCTTTTTCACTTATCTCTTGATCTTTTGAGAAAGTCTATTAGTCAGCAAAAACAAGTGATAAATTATAACACTAATATAATCGGTACTAACAATCTAATCCAAGATTATAGAAATAATCGTCGATAGTGATGACCCTTACATTGTTGCCGACATAATGATTTAAGCTGACCTGAGCCTTAATTGACTAATGTTGTCTGCTTTTGACACATGTTCCACTGAATGCACTGCTGGACTGGTGGTCTGTGACCCCCATGACCCTGTCATATGCGAGGGCCTATCACATTGCACTGACTGTAATCCCGCACATTCCTGATGCCACAGCGCAGTGAATGAGTGCAGCCCTGTGCTCAACAAGCAGCAGCAGCACCCATATTTAGATAATCATGTGTCTCTCCAGAAATTGACCTGCTCTCATAAAGATATGAATATTATTGTTTGTCAACAGCTTAAACTCACTGAACAAACACCATGGTGAGTAGAACTGTGTGTCTGAATGAACAGATAGTTGTTAATGATATGCTTGAAATAAAAAAACAGCAGTGTTTGTTTATTTTAGGCCCAGGATGTCAAACTTCACTGACTGTAATATCTATAGTATATCTAGATGTTTTACAAGAAGAACATGACTCAAAAACATCATCCCAATTAAACTAGTACTGGGTTAAAATAATATGGATTCATTATTTACATCTCTTGTTATATTTTATGGTAAGAGCCTTGATTGACACTTAGTTTAGGCATTTTGGCCACATAATGGCTGGAAATGCAAAAATATAGCATTCCAAAAATTCAAGACATTTTGTCGATGCCTGATTGGCGTCATGGTAAGTTGGACAAAGATGAACAAGAAGTGCTGCATTTACAATATACTGCCCGTATCAGAATGAGTAAAGTTAATCAGGCCTGATTGTGCTCTTTTTTATATAATGAAACCAGCAGTTTGCAATATACTGGCAATATACACAGGATACTCCTAGATTAATTGTCTGATGTTTTTTAGTAGCACACTCTTTGTTAGTTTTATTTAAATATTATAAAATATCTGAATAATAAGTAGATTACATAAATCATTAAAATACCATTGGCATCAGCAAATCCTGGGCTATTCATTTTGAAATGCCCAGCACTCCTTGTGGTTGGTTGTTCAGAATGCAGTGACTTTTGTAAATTGCGGTCAGCTCCTCATGCACATAAATACATAACTGATTTATAGATTGCTACAAAATAATCCATGAATTTATTGAATAAATGAGTCCAGGGTTAAAGGGGTCCGAAGGTTTTGGTGGCACATTGTGTGTGTGATTTTGCGAAGGGCATGCTGAGATTTAAGTCCCCCTCCTGTCCCATAGGCTGAAGGGGCTAGACCTCAGCTGCCAATGAAAACACATGCAGGACCACAGCCAAGGATGTGGAGGGATTAGAGTCCGCCTGTGCTGGGAGTTTGCATGCTTTTAAGATGCTAACGTCACTGTTCACTCATGGATTCCTCATTTCTAAGGTTTAGGCCTAGGTGGTCTCAGTTGGATAAATATTTTATCAGGTTTATATTGGGTTCAGATACTGTACATAATTCTGATAGGTGGCCTGTTCTGAGCCCAGCCGTGATACAGCTGCATGTGATCCACTCTCTGCCATGTCAGTGTGCTGGGAATATTCCTCTACTTAAACAATGCCTACTTAAACTACTTAAACAATGCCTGCTCACTGATGGGGGCTAACAAATGATGGAGAGAAACAAATAAACTACAGTCTGTAAACTTCAAAGTGCGCCTGTATAGCCTTTGGAATTAATTAAGTTGACAGTGGGTGTAGATAATGTAGGCGTACCAAATTAAGTGGCTGAGCTGTGTTCATTACACACACACACACACATACAGTTTTTAATGTTCTCAGATTAATTCTCAGATACTAAAATTTAGTATCGAGTTTAATATCAATTAGCACTGGTATCGATACTTAAATGCCAGTTTTGCTTCTGCCGGTTCACAGAAATCACCGGCAGACTACAACAATTTTCAGCAGTCATTGCAACGGGCAGCCCCTCCTCTGGCTACCTGGAGGACCCAGTGTTTACATGACAGCCAGCTCGGGATTCATTTAAAGGTGCATGCCACTTTTTTCTGGTGCATGCATTTTGCCCTGTAGCTCTGTCGGGGAACAACCTATCGTTGTTCGCCATTGTTTGCCCCCCTAGCCCACGAGGATCCAGAATTATTAGCCCGAAACCTTCCCCAATTGTTCTGTAAAGCGTTGTGTCCTCCTCAGAGAACCGGCATGACGGTCCCAAGAGCACACTTTAAATTATTATTAAAAAGTTCCTGTGTTTGTTTTTCTCCCTCTGTAATATCGAAAATAGTATCAAGTATCAAGCACCATCCTTAGTATCGGTATCGAGTTTGAAATTTCAGTATCGTGACGAGCCTAATATAGTCCTGCTATTTTTGGTGTCTGCTCATCATTCGTGCGGTTTTCTGTGGAAACGGATAAAAAAATGTTGCTGTGAGATCATATTCCCTTTTTGTCTTGGTTTTTATTTTAGGTCTGTCTTCCAGCTAAAACCTACAGGAGGCTATTGCAGTCATTTAGTAGAATAATACTTCTGCGTGTATAGGAAAACATTTTTTTCCATGTAGTACTAAAAGTATAACAAAATATACATTTTAGTCTTTATTAAACCACATTGAAAGCCCTGCTGCAACAATGCTGTAATAAAGAATATAATCATTTAGCACCATATTCTTGTGGGACAACTGCAGATTAATTAGAATAGCACCCATGAAAATAACCTGTTCTGAAATCCACCTTTTAATCATTTGGATGCTTCTGTATATCGATAGTACTTTTGCCATGTGTATTGTGTACATTACTGTGTGATTGTTTACAAATTACGGCATTTATCAGACGCTTTAATCCAAAGCGACTACCATTCCCTACCTACAAGGGACAGTCTTCCTGGAGCAACTTGGGGTTAAGGGTCTTGCTCAGGAACCCAGTGGTGGTGCTGAAGGTAGGTTTCGAACCCACAACCTCGGTCCAGAGGCCAGTATCCTACCGACTAGGCCACCACTACCCTGTTTACGACTAGTTGTTTTTAGACAGTAATAATTAATACTTGCACAAAAGGTCGGTTTGGTATGAGGTTCTGGTTGTAGCACAAGGTTTTTCTGGGTGTGAAATTGGAGCGAGTTCTTGCTGTGGCTCCTGTCTCCGCTGTCTCACACAACTACTGTGCCGAGCCCTAACATGATCAAATGAGTAGGAGGGGGAGGAGAGGGAGAGAAAATCTCTCTGAAGAGATGCCTTCCCCTGAAGGTGTGTGCCCAGTGTCACAGCACTACACAGCTGACATGCTGATCTCTCTCTCCTTCTTTCTCCCTCTCTTGCCTGTCCCCTCACTATCTCTCTCTCTGTGTATATATATATATATATACCTCTCTTTTTTTTCTCTCTGTCCTTCCTTTTTTCTCTCTCACTTTCTCCTTTCTCTTTTTATCTATCTTTCTCCCTCTCCCCCCTGTCCCCTCACTCTCTCTCTCTCTCTGTCTCTCCCTCTTCATCATCCCCCATTCCTGCCTCTGAAATGCCAGAGATGAGTGTGATTTTTTTTAATGCGATGAAGTCCTTTTGACGCTCTGCCCTTTGGTGACTTCTCCATGAGGAGTCTCAGAAGGAGCCTGTTATTTTTCAGGGGATTCGGGAGATTTTAAATTTGGCTGCGTCTCGTTTTTGATCATATATTTATATCTCGAGTGCAAGCACAAGTACAAACGAGCCCAGTTTTGACGGGCAGCTACATGTTAACGCCTCAAGGACCGAAAACAGACTAGAGCCATCAAAATATCCAGCCTAAACTCTCTGATTAGGACGGTGCGACAGAGTGTCATTCAGTGGCCAGGCGAGCTGTGTCTCAGCGCCTTTGTGTTTTATGTCATGAAATTGGGTGGGGGATGTGCCAGCTTTTCAATTAAACATAACCCCACATCAAACATGCTGTCAACGTGCATTAGAGGGCCTTTGTACAGATAAGAGTGCGCGAGACATCACAGGCTGTGGGGCCTCCACAGGGATTCACTCGAACAGATTTTCCATAAAACCAAAATAAAGAAATTTGGCGCTTTGTAGTTTTCTCCCCGTCCTTCCATCTTCTGTTATTTCTCCTGTAACCAAGCTGTTGTTGTATGGTTGTGTTGTTATAGTGCGAGTTGTCAGGAGCTTTGCTGTCGGCTGCCTCTTTGTTTGGCATGCCATTATTTTATTAACTGGAAAATATGTTTTGCTGCTTTGGCCCAGGAGTGCGATGTGGGGAAATCTACTGTGTACTGTAAATAAAAGCTGACAAGGACATTGGCTGTGGAACGTATCGCCTGTCACGCGGAAACCAATCCCCTTTTCTGTAATTTGCGTCCTTCCCTGCACTTCGCTCTGCATCTGTCCTTAAAAGTGCTGCGCAGGGAGCCTGGCCGTAGAAATAGGTCATTAGCGAGTGAACGAGAGCAGCCAAGGCAAAGAGCTCAGAGAACCCTAGCATTAAATATGTATGAGGCCGATTTATATTGCTCTGCCAACCTGCACCATGACTTGAAGTGCACCACCGCTTCTATCACGATTGCACCCTGCCCACCCTGCGTGTGCGCACGCGCACGCCTGCCTCCGTCTGAGGGGAGACAATGATCAAGGGCTTCATATGATTAGAAGAGTTGTGCTGCAGCATCCATCTTCGTGCAACGATTTGATGCGCCATGCATTCATTTTAGGGTGGTGCTTGTTTACAGCTAGTTTTTGTAGGCAGCGCCGGCCTGAATGCGGCTAAATTATTAGACGGGACAAGGCTCAGTAGTAGGCTTTTTATTTTTCTTCAACACCACGAGCCATATGAGTAGGCAAGTCAGTATATTTTAAATAGACATGTTCTGTTGTTTGGATGAAAATGGACAGGAGAATCGTTTTTGTTTAAGTTATTTGGGCTCTACAGTGTAAAGATTTTTTTTATCACAGTATTGTCCTCTGTGAGGATGATATTGCTTAAGGCTGCCATAAGAAATAATCCCTCTAAATATCTACATTATATATTGCTGCTGTGAGATCACTGTACAGTAGATGCAATTCCTTGGTTTTGGAGTTAACAAACTGGATTTGATATGTCAGCTGGTGTAAACAATGAAAGAAAAATGATTGTGGTGTGGGTGTATTTATGTATCTGTATATAAGTGTGTGTGTGCTATTCTGTTCTAAGGTTAATTGTGCTTGACTCTTTATGAAATTCTAAGCATTTCAGTAATGAATGAATAATCAGTACAAAACTTTAAGGCTCATCGGTTTATTACAGTTGCACTGGATTGCCAGCTGGTCTTCTTGAGTAACAATACATGGAGGATACATAGGAAGTTTACAAGCACAAAAGAAACATGGTCACTGCAGTGCACACAGCTGGACTTTCACTTTTGACAAATGTTTAATAAAATGAGGAAAAATATTGAAATTAATTTTTTTTGAGATATGACCCTAATACATCAGCAGCTGAAGACCAACTGTGTGTTGTGTAATATATTGCAAGGCAAATTTTAACAGGCAAATTGTATTCTATTTTGTTCTTGCACCCTAATTTATGTGTTTGTGTGTGTCAGCGGTGCTTCAGGAGCGGGGGGGATGAACCGTGAGGAGGCCCCTGGGAAGTCTCCTGAGGAGATGTATATTCAGCAGAAGGTGCGGGTGCTCCTCATGTTGAAGAAGATGGGATCAAACGTAAGTGCTTACAGTCTGTAACATGACTATCCATCATTTACACACACGTCTAACACGTCATCAGAAAGAACTTCACGTCCCCTAAAAGCTAAGCGTCTGTATTAAGCCTCACTCACGGTTCTTCATTTGGCCGTGTTGTGTATTTGTTTTTATTATTTTTTCTGTCCCCACCCTCGCAGCTGACGCCGAATGAGGAAGCGTTCCTACGGAACTATGCAGGCGTGGTCCACAGTCAGATGAGCCAGCTCCCACAGCACAATATTGACCAGGGTAAGAGAGCGTTCCCAAGGGCAAATGAATTAACAGCTTTGTCTTTCAAAAAGGGTAACACATGAACAGAAAATCGCATCCAGCAGTTATTATAATAGGTTTGGCACTGAACTAACACACAAGCGGAAACATGACAAATAATTGCTAAGAGTTTAGATGAACTAATCATGTATAATCTTTGGCATTTTATGTGCTATATAAAAGACTAATCAATTGCAATAAAAGTGTAATACATTGGTATTAGTTTATTTAGATACTAAACAATATATTTTGAGATTTTTTAAATAAGAGGCTGTTTGGATATTACCTTTTTTGGTCCAGATATTGAATTTGAGATAGAAACTCAATGCAATTATGAGTAATTGATTATATTATATTCAATATATTATGTACAAAAGCAGCTATGTAAATTTGTACATACAAACATATATGTTTTAAAACTGTGATTTTAAAGGTAATGTATAGTACTGTTTAAAAGTCGTTGGCACCTTTTGAAAATTGTTTAAAGCCATTTTTCTCAGTGTGAAATAATGCGTCTCTCTGACAGCAAAGTTAACAGAATAAATTCAATGCTGTGAAAAGAATTGAGATTTTTGTTGGAAAAAAACGTAGTGGATAATTTGTGAGCTGGTAAGGAGAACATATGTTTAGTGCCAGATTTCTTCCCGATGGCTCCAGTTGTCACTTTGATTTGTGAAATTCCATCAGCAGCACCTGATTGAGTCAAACCAGGTGTCTGATGGGAACCTGAAAAAACTGTTTTTGCAAGGAACACGTTAAACATACTGTACATAAAATCACTTTTACTTTATAATGTGATTTGTAATTTTTTTTTTTTAAATCAGAAAATATTTAGTAATATTAATGTGGGAACAAAAGGCTCACTGCATCTAACCAGTTTTTAAATATTACTTTTGTAGTGCGATGTGAAAATTAAAATGTACAGCGATATTGCCTTCCCCCTCCATGGTTACTATGCCTAACCAACACCAGGGGGCGCCATAGCAGTAGAAATACCACTTCTGTCAATCAAGTCTAAACATGCAGTACACTGCAGCCACTAGTGCTGTTGTTTTTTTCCAGGCTTATCTGGTGTACTCCACTACCGCTCTGAATCTACAGGAGGCTGTCCGGTCTCTCTTGTTTCTGACCATGAAACACTCTGTCTGTATTATATGTCTCTGTGTCACTCCTTTGAAACCTTTGGGTTAAACAAGCCGAACTGTTTTCACACCTTCATGAAGGTTTTTGTGCTTGAAATGCTTTTATTATTTATTTTTTGTCTTTTTTTTAATGTTTTCTTTGGAGATAAATAGAGTCTTGCGCATGCAGGGACTATGGAGTTAACTGGTAGTGCACGCTTTAAGCTCATGAAATATGCATAAAAGCCTTAGCTGTTCATAAGCAAAGATGTCAACACTGCTCTTTTTGGAAAGATCTTCATAAATAATGCACTGGCATGAGTAAGGTGGATATAAATGTGCATCAGCTTTTGATACTGAGCGTTGCATGAGACAGTATTCTTGTTTTCACAGTGTTTGGTGATGAGAAACTAAGGAAAATTAGTCTAGATTTGGTTTTCTTTTCTAGTCAGTTGTAAGGCAGTATTTTTCCATGTCAGCCAGTATATTGTAGTTAAAATTACTGTTATGAATCACATTTGATAGGTAAAGGTGCACTGCTGCTTCAGTGTCTGTGGATTGAGTGTAAGTAAATAAATGACACATAAAATAATTAAGGATGGTTTATTATGGCCCGTTTTTGTTGGCTAAATTAAGATAAAACACTAGTGTATTTCCAGTGTATTCTATCAGTCAAGGTTGTAATAAATAAAATGATTTGTCATTGATGGACCAAACTGGCAATTTAAATTTGTAAATGAACATTAGTTCCTTTCTTAAATGCCTAGCAGGCTCACATCATATATGAAAAGGTGAAGCAAAAAATCTGCTGATAGGAATCATGCATCATTTAATATATTAAGTAGGTATGGGGGATATCACTGGAACGTTTTACAATACACACTATATAAACCAGTGATGCCACATCTCAAATACTGTCAAACTATGAGTGCACCGATTTTGATTCAGCATTTCATACTCTGCACTGCACAAAATCAAACCATCCTAACCAATGCAGTAATGCTGTATGTCTGTGTTCCCTAAGCACTTGCGATAATCACACTATGCTCAGGTTTTTGGCAGATTTTTAGCAGATTTTATTCCTCTTAAGCTTTGGAAAGTAGTTGAGTCAACCACTATAAATGAAAATATATTGAATAAAACAAATTAAAATTAACATGTAACAGTGCATGTCTGACATCCAGGTAACTGGATTTGTGGTGATGCAGAGTCAAATTCTTGTCCTTTAACTGTTTCATCCCATTGGCTGTCACTTACTAGCTAGCAGTAACAGTAGTTAGTGCTAATAAAGGTACTCAAATGGTGAACATTCTGTAAATGTAGTTAATGAGTACCATGCCAATATAGAAAATCTCAGTGTTTGCCAAAACTTTTTTACCGGTAGTGTATGTTGATGGTAATTAATTTTGTTTTTACTGGGAAATGTTGTCCAGTTAAGCCAGTCACTGATGGGGGAACTTTCAGTTTTCTCCTATGTACAGCTGTCATGCAGAGGTGGACTAATGCAATACAGGATCAGGCAAAGTGTTTACATTCACCTGTTTTAGGAGCAGCACATCAGGCATTAGTCATTAAAAGAAGCCGTCACAAGTCTGCCAGTGTGGAGCTTTAAATAACGCCTGTGCTTAAAATGGCGGAGGACTGCTGAGGTGAGTGTGATTTGCTAATTGGAGCTGTGCTTCATCTCCATACACTTGTGAGTAATAGGATTTGTTGTATAAAGATTTGGTTGTATTGTGGCTTTTGTGCTGTCCAGGTTTATAGTGCCTGAGTTTCAGGCAGTACTCTGGAGCAGAATCTTAACAGCAGGTGGAGATATTATTATATGCAGTGTGTGCTGTTCATTGCAGCCATGACTACCACTGGATCCCTTTGACCTTATTTTAACATCACTGGCCTCTTTAAATGAATTACAGTGGCAAATAGAAGAATGTTGCTTCTATTTGGAAATATCAGTGTCCCACTGTCTTCTTGGCAAACTGAAAGCAGTGTCTCTCTGCTTAATGAGTGCCTCATAAATGCTGGAAGTTCATTTGCAGCGGCACAGTGAGTCGTTTGTATGTGTAGAACAGAATAGGCCAGGACTCCAGAGACAGGCTGCTGGGACTGCCTCTCTCAGGCACTGTTCAGCCATTGTTCTCTCATGTGAACAAACACTTGTGAAAGAGATTTTATTGTCTGTCTGAAAGGGAAATTAGGGTTTTGACATTCTGCGGCTTTGTCGTCTTTTGTGTTGGTCAAATTTGACTCTTCAGATGTTGACAAGTGTGAAATTAGGGAAGTGTTTACCAGCCAAGCCGTCCAGCAGCTCGCTAAAACAGTTCCTCCAATTGACTTAAAAGAGCATTCCAAAAAACTGCTACTTTTGACTGTTTACAAGTATATGGGATGGCAAATTTGCATTTTCTTGCATTTAATTGATTAATTAGCATATATGTGAATTATGTATTTTTTGGCCAGCATATTTAATTCAGTCTGGAGCCTTGAAGTTTCAGAGATTAAACTGTTTAGAGCATTCAGATGGGATGATTAGGGGTGGAGGAGGTGTAAATATTTATAAAGCTCTGCACTGGTGGTTGGGACCTCAAATGACTGGTCAGCTTTTAGACTTACTCTGTTATTAAGCCAATGGGCACATTTGGCCTCTAAGGGTTCTCTAAAGAACAATTCATTGAAATCAAATGAGATGTTTAAGTGTGACGAATATTATCATTATATTATGAACCTCTATTAGCATTAGAGGTTCAGTGCTATCAGACGTGTATTTCAAAGCTAAGGATTTAAGGTAATCTTTTTCCCTGCAGTAAACAAGACCTCTCAAATGCTCTGTTTCAGGCAAATGTTATTTAGATCTGAGAGCACATTAGAGACAGTAATGGAAGAAAAGGGTTGAGTGGCCCTGCTGCACTCAGTGAAGAGCACAAGCTAGAGTGTTAGCGAGCGTCAAGGCTGCGAGTGAACCTGCAGGCCCCTCGCTGGGCTTTGGGGACAGAGCAGCAGAGAGTACAGTGGAGGGTTTCTATGGCAACAGGGTTGGTGATGGGAAGGAGGAGGGGAGGCGGGGCTCTCTGTGGACTGGCTCCATGGTGCTGTGTGACTGGAGGACAGGAGCAGGCCTCATTAGGGTGCCTGAAGGCAGCTGGAGTGTTAATTATGGCAGCATGGTGTGAGGGCCACGTCATTAAACCTTAAAGCGCTCTTCTGTCCAAAACACTGAATGAACACAGGCACAGCCATTTAAATAGCTAACACATTGCTTTATCCAGTGTGAAATCAATACTGCTTCTCATCCGTATACAGTCCTCTGGTGTTCTAATAGGATCTGTCTGTCAATTTATTGCCCAGTATGTTGCACTCCAGTGTCTGAATGCGTTTCTGCAAAATCAAAGGCACAGAACAGTGACTGCACTCCATATTTGGATACTCTTCAGCCACTACCCCAGACATCTACCACATTAAAGTCAACACTCCTTTGTCAGCTTTGCTAGCCTTTATAATCCTTGCAGACAGGATAATCCTAAATCCCCCCACCCTTTCATAACACTGCTGGCACACAAAGGGAGGTCTTAGGACTTTCCGCAGCAAAATACTTCATGACTAAGCGAGTATTGACACATGGTGCCATTAGAATCAGATTGAAATGAACTGAAAGCAGCTGAAATGATCATAGTAATGATGATGGTTATAGCTGAGACCAAATGGCTATATAGGCTAAGTTAAATGAAATCTGCATATAATTTAAATAATCTGCATACGTTGCCAGTGCTTCAGACCTTAATTCTCGTTTGCCTCGAGTTTGGTGAAGCCAGTTGTTTATGGGCAGAAATTGGGTCGTCTTCAACTCGAAAATGACAGCAGTCAAGTAACAAGCGGAGAGTGGGTCCTCTTTCTAGAGTGGCAGGTTTGTGCTTTTTGAGAGGTGAGCTGGGCAACTTCTCCATTCATTGTTTTGTTTAGCGCCCACACTCCATGACAAGCATGTAAACAGAAGCAAATTATTATTGCTACCGGAAGAGATTATTTGCCAGTCTGTCACCTTTTTGAGTGGATGGAGAGATTTGCTGTCCCATGTTCTAAAAAAAAAAACACCATCTGTGTAGCTCGCTGGATCTTATCTGCTTAATTATGAAGAAGTTCTGATGAGTTCTGATTCCTTAGAGAGGAAGCCGATGGTCATGCGTCATTTTGGCAGCTTTAACCCTGTTTAAATGTTTGTGTGTGTGTATAAGAAATATTGTGTGTTAGCTCTACACACTCCCTGAACATGATTTATCACTCCTGTCCCTTCTGTGCTGTGCCTCTGGAAATTACCATCTAATTCTGGCTCTGCCACGTTTATTCAGCCCCACAGCCTTTTTTCCATCCTGCCTCTATCTGCTACCATAGCAATACACTCAACCTGCTATGTCTGTTGAGTCATGATCACTATGCTGTGCAGTGCTGTGCAGTGCTGTGCAGTGCTGTGCAGTGCTGTGTAAAAGTCTGCAATCAATGCAAATAGTTTAAAGACATTTTTCTCAGTGTGTCAAAAAGCACATTTCTGCCATCAAAGTTAACATTGGAGCAAATGCAAACAAACAAGAAAGCTGTAAAAAGTATTGAAAAAGTTATTTTGTGTACTAGTAATGAGAACACGTTCGGTTCCAGCTTTCTCCTCGATGCTTCCAGCCACTGTTTGGATTTGTGAAATTTCATCAGCAGCTCCTGAGTTAATTTAATAAAAGTGTCTGATTAGAACTATAATAAATACTGGACTTCCACAAGGAACACATTGATATGCAGTAAATAATGATTTTATGTAAAGTATAATATTTGTATTTATTGTTTTTGGTTGTATTTAGTTGTATTACAACTAAAATAGTTTTCAGATATAATTTTTGCTGGTGTCCAAGCCTTTTGGACAGTACTTTTAGAATATGAGTGAAATGTACACTGTGTAGGAACACTACATTTAGAGTTATTGGCTTAAGGTAAAGACTGAAGAGAACACTTTCTGTCTGCAAAAACACAAATTAACATTAGAGTAAAGAGAAAGATCCAGGAAAGCAGTAAAATGTATCAAGAGGTTTGTTAAATGTAGTTGATATTTTATGAACTGGCTAGCAGAATGCAGGTTGGTTCCAGATTTCTACTCCAGGCTTTACATTGATTTGAGACATTCTATGAGCAGCACACCAGATTTAATTTAAGGGTGTATTGATTGAGTCAAATCAGGTATTTGGTGGTCAGCGAAACTGGGATGCAACACTGTGCTTCCAGAAGGAGACGTCTGTAAATGGTTAAACAAACACATTAATGCTGTAAACCACTATTTATGGTAATTAACCTGATTGGTATTTATTCTAATATTAATGTTTATTTGAGCTAAGCACCTTTTACATAATAATAATGTTCTCTGGTGTCGACTTCTACACAGTACTCTGTATATACATATATACTTTATATCATCTCTGTCTAAAAGATTTTTACATAATTTTTTTCTTTAAACATGTAACTAAATTTTAAAATGAATGGACTGATAAAAGTTGTCCAAAATTAGTTGTAATTAAGTCGCTTTTCACTGGCTTAGATTGAAATTGAAGTTATTTATTTGTGTTAAGTAGCGGTTTTCTGCAGTGTTCTGACAACATGTTATAGTTAATCTACAATACAAATTTCAAAAATACATCTAATTTATGGTGCTTTGTCAAGAGAAAACATCTATCACCATAATCTGATATTTTGGAAGTTTTTAATTACAGTGGTTGGCTGTTTTCTCATCGCACAGTGTTGTGGTTGGTGAGGGCAAAGAGGTTAAGCAGGCCGAGAGTGCAGAGAGCGAGTGATGGAGTGAAATAGCAGATAGATGGAGCAGGCAGCAGCTGTTTGTTCACAGGCGTTAGCAGCCTCCCGGATGGTGATGCAATCTAATTCGGAACTGTTGCTAGGCAACAGCTCTGTGGAGCCCTGACGTCTGTGCAGTGTTGGGTGGTGTGTTGGCTGGTGCCTGTGTGACATGGGGTACTTTACAGGGAAGGGCACGGACGCAAGAGTCCAAACACACACTGCCTGCTGTATTCATCCCTTACGCCCCTCAGTGGCAGCTGGTCAGGGGGCACTGTTTGACCCACCCCTCTGTACAATGATCAGACCTTTATGCAAGCATGAGCTCTGTTACACAACAGAGATGAGACAGGATAAACAGTAACTGATATTAGACATACTCATCATGATCTGACCTCAAGATGGCTTGGTGGTGATGTGATAATGTTCACAATCCAGAATCTTAAACATTGTTGCAATATTGGCTATATATACATAGAGTGCTGTGCAAAAGTCTCTGGCACCTGAGAAAATTATGCTTAAAAGCTTTTTACTACTGGGCAGTAGTGTTAAGTTAGTGTCAAAACACTTACATTACAACAAATACAAACAACATTAATACAGTAAAGTTGGTTTTATGTGTGGCAAAGTGTTTCCTCGTGGAAGCCCAGTTTTACTTGCAGCTCCATAAAATACCTGGTTTGACTCTTTTTACTTTAGTAGACTAAATTAAATGTGTTGTTATGGAATTTTATTCATTTACCCAATGACTGGCGGCACTGAGCAGAAACTTGGATCCAAACTTCCTACCACCTCACAAAATATTGACTACTTATTACTTTTTACTGCTTACTAGTTTGTTTGCATTTATTCTAATACGTGTTAAAGCTGTGTTCTTGCTGGCAGAAAGAAGCCCACTGCCGTTAACGGCGTGAGATTCTTATCGCGCGATAAAAAAAAAAAATATCGCTGTTAACGCCACCCCCTCATATATACATATGGTTATGAAACTGCATCCCTGTTCTGGTTTGTTCAGACTGATACTGGGTGATCCTCATCCATGCTTTCAATGAAGAAGATGAAAGACAGCAAAACTGTTATGTGCATCATAGTTTACTGCACCACTTCATTCATATGGTTTGTTATAAATGCCAGGCCATTTGGTTTGCTTTCACTCAAGCCCAATAAACAAATAAAATGCATGCACCAGATGGTCATAATTGTAATACATGTATTTCATCTGAAAGTCATGGCATTAGCCATCCGTGGTGATTTGTTAAAAAAAAAAAAAAGTCCAGTTTTGTGCTTTAGGTCATTTACTGATAAACTGTGCATATGTTCAGCTGTTTCACAGGGTATGAAAAGGCCATATCCTCCTGTGCATACAAAGGTCATATCAGATAACATTGCATAGACGTACTGTCTTTAAAGCATTTCTTATGCATCCGTTCTTTCGCCACTTCGCTCTCTTCCCTGTGGACGCAGAGGACAAGGTGTCCTTGAAGTATCCTTTTTTGAGCAGTTGTCTCATTGCTGGCTTGTTTTTTTTTTCCTTCAGGTTGCAATGGATTATGATATTTCTTGAACTGTTTGTATTGTATTGTGAAGTGTATTTTCTCTTAAATGTCACAGCTTGCCCTCAGTGTATATAGGCATATGGTGTTTGTATTGCTCAAGAAGTTTTTTCAACATTTGCGTTATTGTGACGTTCTTTAACTAGTGCTGTCACTATCCGTTATTTCAGACAGCATAAAATATGCTCACCATTTGGAAGATTAAAAACAACTTTAAATAATAAAATAGGTCAAATCATAAAAATAGACTTGACCAACCAAAACAAATAATACATAGATGGAAACATAAGATGCAGAAGATCTCTTTTTTGTCAAAATAAGAGTTACAATCCACCAAAATTCTTTGGCCACATCTGTGCAATAAACCATGCCCTCTTTTACCGTGTGTGTGTGTGTGTGTGTGTGTGTGTGTGTGTGTGTGTGTGTGTGTGTGTGTGTGTGTGTGTGTGTGTGT
>JBBPDC010000135.1:24155922-24172487 GCA_037974485.1 Hemigrammopetersius urotaenia
CCAACATATATTTATTCTGATTTACAAACTTGCTTCAGTTATTTAATTTTAGAAAAGCAGATAATAATATATTAGTAAGAATATATTATACTAAAATATAATATATTAATTATATGGTTCACTGATTGTTAATAATAATGTTGGCATTACTTATTAATGGGTTTTTAATCTATATTATTAATTATTGAATAATTTTGTACAAAATATAATAATCTCTAACAATAATGATATGTTTAGTATGTAATAACAATCCTCATCATTATTGTTATCATGATTGTTGTCGTTATGTTTTCATTACAAAGCAATGCAGCTCAATGTGCTTCACAAAAAGTGTTTAAAGAGAACAGGCATTTATTAGGAAAAGTAAATCAACAAATGTCTTATGTATATGGCCTGAGGTTATGTTCTTGATAAGGCAGTGTTAAGGTGCAGTAAATCTTTTTCCTGCTGTGTCTAATGCCGCCCAACTCAGAAAGTCTGAAGACATCCTGTTCAGAAGTTTATAATATAAAGGTGTGCCTCACTGCAATAATAATGCTCTCTCTCTCTTCTTCTTCTTCTTCTCTCTTCCTCTGCAGAGACAAAACCCCACCCACCACACACACATGAACCAAAATAACCTGACTATTTTGAAGTCTGTTCCTGCAAGTCATGTTCAAAAGACTCTGTATGAAGAACAGTGGAATTAGAGGAACAGCATTAGCTTGGCCTTTACTCTAATAATATGATAAACTCAATCCCTAAATCTAATTGTCTGAATGAAGAACCTCTTAACAGGAGGGACAGGAGACCTCACTGTCACGTTTACAGAGGTGGTGGGTACGGTGAGAAGGTGAACAGGTTGTCTAAGAGTGGAGCAAAACTCCTTAGTAACATTCTGTTCTTGTCTTCCTGAAGACAGAGCTAGGCCTCAATTCCAAAAGCTTAAAATCAATTTCATAAAAGATTATTGGTTCCTCAAAGAACCTTTCAATGGATGATCTTCAAAGAACCACATGAGAGAGAGTAAAGAACTTTTTTTACATGATGCAAACGTTCTATTCTAGTTAACCTTTTCCCTAGAACCATTACTTGAAGCCAAGAACTATTTAAGAACCTTTAGTTTTGGATCTTATGGAAAGATCTTTTGTGAATTTCTGTTGTTCTAAATGTTGTCCTTTCTCACATAGAACATCCACATTGAGCTCAATACTCTACAGAGGAACAGACATCTGGGGGTTCAAGGGGGCTTCCACTCTTTCGAAGCCAGTTTGTCTCTTGGCAGAAGGGAACAAATGCTCTTTGTGTTGAGTTCGAGCCACTGACCAGCCCCAGTTCATAGAGCCAGCTTTCTATTGTTTGCCGTGTTTGTTCAGTTCACGATTAATACTGAGAATGGCCTCACATTTATTTAAGAATTTTTTTGCTGGGTGTGTATGTTTAGTATACTTTTACATCATATTCTGCAGTTTTACTTTTACTATTCGGTTAACTCAGTGAAAACACTCCCCAAAATGATCAGAATAGAACAATGACTGTCAGTCAAGATTATTACCCTTTGACCTCTGTCTTGAATGTGTCTTGATGGTGCAGTGTTCGTTCATATTTTTTTCTAAAATAAATATATATATATTTCTTTCTAATAATATATATATTTTTCTAAGGATTCTTCAAGATTCTGTGAAGCAAATAGGAAATAAAGATATATATATATATATATATATATAAAATATGGCAATATGTGAATTTATCAAAAGGAGAGTCTGACTTAAATTAAACTTATTTTCATTAAACTTAATTTTCATTTGCCATTAACTAGATTATCAGACTGACCCATTCATGTAATTAATTTCGCATAAGGAAGTGACTTATTTTTGTGATGCAATTTTCTCTTTTTCTTTTTTATTATTGACTGTAATTTTCATACTTTTACAATCCAGCCAACCTGCATGTTCTATTGTTTTCTTAAAATCTGCAGGTTCAGGTGATCAAAGGACAAAATTGAATATAGTAAATGAAGTGATAAACACATTTATGGTTTATTTGACATGTTTATATATATTGAGAACACATGGACTAAAAAAAACTTTATGGACAGTATTGGATTAATAGTCTTTGTCAAAATCATCTGAGCTTTGTGTCTCCCAGATGAACCAATCACTGGCCAGCTATTATGTAAGTAAGCACTGAGATCATTACAGCATCAAACCTGGGTGCTGAATTCATGGGTTGCTTTAATGCCACTGGCACTGAAACAGCCCAGATGACAGAGCAGCACTGCAAGGTGAGAATGGATGAGTTCCCACAGTAGAACCAGTGCAAAGGTGAAGGTGACTTCAAGAACCATAAATTATCCAAAAAGCCATGCGAGATATTTTACTGGCCAGCCTTATTTTAGTATCTTCCTTGCGGCCTGGCATGCCTTACATTCTTAAATAGTGTCACAAGTATACTTCTACTACCATGCAACCAAATCTGTTAACGTGACTTTCCTTTTGTCTGGCAGTAAGTATTCACGTGTGGATTTTGGCTGTATGCAATTTCAGCCTTTGCATTTTCACAGAATGCAGTCCTGAAATGAAACTTATACATTTCATACAATACATATAAAAAAGCTAACTGCAGTCAGATTTCAGCTGTTTGGCCTAAAGGCGGTTGAGATGATTTTAAGGTTATGGCTGTGTCTAGCACACTAAACAGTGGAGGTAAAAATAGCACACAACCATTAAAAATGCATTTAGTCATGCAGTATGTAAAGGACAGAGGCATGTGCTTGGGACACATTGCAAAAAAATGACTAGCTTTACACAGTATTGGGACACAGCTGTTTTTCAGGGTTTGGGCCAGACCCCCAACTTTGAGTGAAGAGCAATCTTAATGCTTCGGCAAACAAAGGTGTTTTGGACAACGCCATGCTTCCAACTTTGTGGACACACTTTTGTGGAAGGCTCTTTTGAATTCCAGCATGACTGTGCCCCAGTGCACAAAGCAAGATACATAAAGACATCGCTGGATGAGTTTGGTGTGGAAGAATTTGCCCGCACAGAGCCCTGACCTCAACCCCATCCAACACCTTTGATATGAACTGAAGGGGAGATTGGAACATCAGAACCTGACCTCATAAATGAGAGTGAATGGGCACAAATTCCCACAGAAACACTGCAAAATCTTGTGGAAAGCCTTCCAAGAAGAGTGGAAGCTGTTACAGTAACAGTAACTCAAAGGAGGGACCAACTATGTTAAAGTCTACATGTTTAAAAGCAAAGTCTTAAAAGTATCTTTTGGTGTAATGGTCAGGCGTCCCAATACTTTTGTCCCTACAGTGTATGACTCCAGAGCCATAGAAGAAATAGAAGGTCCCTGGTGAAGGCATCAGTGATGGAACGTTTGGGGGGGGTGGATGGAGGTTTATTAGCAGAGCCGATTCTTTCACGCCGTGCGTTTTAAGAATCGATTCCACTTCCAAGTTCAGTGTTTGCGTGATTGACCTGTCTGATTCACACTCGTGCACTGAACCGATTCATTTCGGTGCCGCTTCTTCAGTTGCCATGGTTACGCAGAGCCGTTTTATTGTGAGGCCCTCGCTCAGCACCACTACTGCTGTTGCAGTTTACTAGGATAACTCCATGTTGACCTCAAGGTCGAGTAAAATGGGGTCTATGAACTTTGTGGTCGTTTTGTCTGACTCTCGTCCAAACATGTAGCCGTGTTTACTTTATGTCCAGTTAGTAAGGGTCGTGTCGCATGTTAACTGAACACTCCCAGTTTAGATAGCATGGGAGCTTTTTTCTTGGTTTGCATCGCTTATTAGAAGTTTCGCCCGTGTGCAGTACTAAATTGTTACAGAACATCGCCACAGATGCAACCTGACAAACAAACTGCCGTCCTCATGCAGCCTTAGACCAGAGAGGATTAGCAAATATCAGTACGCTGCTTTATTCCTACACTGCAACGTCCCTCTATGACTGCCGCTCCCTCTCTCTCTTTCTCAGCTCTGCTCCAATCTCTCTCTCCCAGTGTGAGAGATCAGCCTGTGCCCACAATAACAACAGCCGTGACGTCACAGGGCGCGTAGCTCCCTTTGGACTCAGAGAGGGAGAGAGATTAGTGTTTGTGTGTGTGTGTGAGTGTGAGAGAGAGATTATAGCAGAACGAGAGACATTGGGGCAGAGTTAAGAGAGAGCGAGAGCGGGATTGGAACAGAGCAGAGAGAGAGAGGGATATTGGAACAGAGCAAGGAGAGAGAGAGCGGGAGGGGGAGAGAGAGAGATTGGAGCAGAGAGAGGAGAGAGAGTGCGAGAGATTGGAGCAGAGAGAGAGAGAGGGAGAACAGTACGGTGGCGGCGGCGGCAGCCATCTTAGAGCTAGCGCTGTGAGTGAGCTCATCATCTTCTGGATATTTTCCTCACCGAGCGAAGAAAATCATCGTTACGGGTGGACAGGGAGGGAACAGCGGCCGGTCAGCCCCTTAGGCGTTAGAGAAGAAGCTGGGATGCGGGTGTGCGAGTGTGCGGTCGGGCTGCTGCTGGCTCTGCTCTGCACCGCGGAGGCAGCTAAAGGTAAGAGGAGCTCACCGGAGAACCGAGATTTATCTTCCTCACCCCGGCCTGGGCTCTCCTCCTGCTGTCTTCTTCCAGCACTAGTCACCGACCCTTCAACTGGGAGGGTGGTAATATGTGTGTGTGCGCGCGTGTGTGTTCTCACCATGGGGCATCTCAGGGAGGTGTAGTGCTCCCTTTAAGGATGCCCCGGCTCACAAACCTGACTAATCTCAAACGGGTTGCTGTGTGTCGGTGTTCTCAATGTGTCTGCAGGGTGCTCGGGTGAAAAAACGGCCTAAACGTGCCAGTTTTTCAGCCTGGTAGAGGTGACCATCATGAGCAACTGGGACAACACCCCTCCAGCCATCCTCTGCTGTCTTCTGGCGTTTGTTGCCTTAATCATGCTTTACTATAGCCCCCTATACCCACATCTGCTCAACCTACTGTTTTGCTGCTGGAGAGGTGGGGTCGTCGTGATTGTAGAAGAAAGTCAGATAAGGCTGCCTGTGAGAGGAAAACGCTTATACGCATTGCAGATCTCATGTAGAGCAATCTTTTGAGAGGCATTTTAAAAATGCATGGCCGTCATGATCTCGGGCAGGACAGTGGTGTCCTGGTGGAAGGGCATTGCTGCAGGTGCGTTGAAATGGCTGAGGACTGTGGTTTGGAGGACTTCTCCCCTGGTCTTGTGCATCAGGACATCGCGTCCTGGAACGTTCCAGACCATCCTTTCTCACTTTCAGTTTGTGGAGGAGAACGCAGAGCGGAGGCCAGGTGCTTATGAAACATCACCACCTAGGCTCAGGCTTGCACAGCCATTTTTGTGTGGGTCCCCCTCGGATATATGATATTATAGGCCTCTAAACGTAAGGTTATAGATTGGTTCTACATGTCCCACTTTATGTGAAAACATGCAAAGAAAAGAAACCAAGCATTGAAATGGCTCAGATGGGATGCTTTTACAGGATTTGTGAGTGACTGGATAAAGGGGTGGTGGGTGGCAATAATTGTCAAAGCATAATGTAGTTGCCATGTGAGGCAGCTGGGAATGCATGACCAGAGGCCGCCAGTCAACATATTGGATAATTAACGAATTGTTTTGTGGTCCTCTCATAGCACATGGTGGGGTCTCAATTCAGGCCATGTAGTTCTGTAGTATCCTAGAAACACTAAAGAAAACTGTTTTGCTCTCTAGCCATGAACCAGTACCCTACCCATGAGGCAGTACAGTGTGTTATGATATTGCAATACATTGTATTGATACTAGAGATGGCAGATTGGTAGCATGTTGGCCTACACGGCGATGCCTATTTTAAGTAAAATGCTTCAGTTATAGTTCATACAGTTCATTTTAAAGCTTCATTCTTTATAAAGAATACATATTTTATCAGTGCCAGACAGCTCAATGTTTAAATGTATTGGTGAATGAAAAGTGGTATCATTCCATCATCTCTGTTTTATTTTATGATGCTTCTTGTGATCTGGTGTCTTTGTATTTATTTGTGTTTTTATTTTCCAATTGATTTTGCATGAAAGGTTAAAACTAGTGTGATACAATGTTTTGATTTTGTGGAACTGACTTTCATTAAACTTTCGGTACAATTAAACTTTGGGTACAGTGTGAAACCAGTAGTGCCACATAATGTATAGTATGTTAATCATTTTTGCAATATTTATATTCTCTACACTACTGACTTAGCAGAGTACGGCAATATGCAAATGAGCATCTTACCAATCAGTGTTTTTGACAGGGTCACGAATCACAGCTACAGGTGAGTGTTACTGTGTTTACCTGATATATGAGCATGGTCTGTTTTTGCTGTTTGGCTGCCCTATATTGCAGCTTGGAGCTGAAACGATCCCTAGAACTTCAACATGAATGAATGTGTGTAATATGTAACTGTCCTGGTTTTGTGACATCACAAGCTATGATTTGAAAAGGTTTTTTTTTTTTGCAACTTCGTTATCACATATATACTCTGTATGGCTGGAGGAGTACATTATGTTTTACCAATATTTGCTTACTTCAATTCTTCAAGATCATTCAGGGAAAGTGGTATTATGGGCCCTTTAATTTATTGAATAGACATTACAGTAGCAATATGTAACAGTTTAAGCACAGTACTAATATTTTGTGCATGCTGTGCAGCCCTAGACATCACGGATCTTATTGACTACCCCAGTGAGGAAAAATGTGCATTGAAGAACAGCCACTAATGATTGAGCAGCACAGTCTCTCACGAGTCGTGATAATAATTGTTGTTCCTTATTTGGTTTTTCATGCCTTCTCGGCGTCTGTGCTGGGAGACATTGGAAACGTGATTTATTGCCACCTGTGGTTCTGTGTAAAAGGAGTTGTTCACTACCCTTGATGGTTTTATCAGAGACTGTGTGTTTGAATAAGGCTGTTTGCTGCAGCGCACCTGCTCACTTTCCAACTGTTATCTGTGTGTGAAAGCTCCAGCTTAGACTAGGGCTGTGTCTCAGCTCTCCCGTGTTTTGTTATAGTTGTTTTTCTTGTACGTGCAGGTTTTGTTGCGGTATTATAGCGAAAACAATTATTTAAGGCTATGAAAGGCCACCCATTTTGTGTGTCATTCAGAGTCTTCTCAGCCGTAATGAAAAGCTGATGCTCTGCTCGGTGGTATAATTTTTCACATTCTCAAAAGAGCATTGTTACTCTCACACTTCTGGTTAGCAGGGGACAGGATCAAGAATTGGACGATGTAAAGGTTACGGGATCTACACCCCCATCACTCTGAATTTCTAATGTTTTTTCAGAAGCAGTATTGCTGCAGTGAGTGGTAGTTCAACACGCATGTACAAATGGGTGTTGAATAAAGCTTACAGTTGCATGATCTTTTTTTAGAGGAATAAATCCTTTGGTTGACTCAATTGTACGGTGTAGCATTTCATAATTACGATTAAGGCTTTCACTATCCGTTATACTTGTAATCAACTGACCTAGCCATTGTTTTGGACATTCAGCATTACATTTTGCTTCATGTGCATTAACTAACTTGTAAGGTCCAGCTGGTGTGGGTCTCCTCTCAGTCATGAACATTTGAGTTTGAATAGCTCCTCTTTGAGAAAAATGTTCTGACTGCAAAACACACTTCCTTTTAAATAAATATTTTTAAATTGAGTAAAAAGTGTAAACTTGACAGCCCTAATGCTTCGTCATATATTAAATTTTTAGCTTTATAGCAACAAATATAGAAAAAATAGTGCCTGTCTGCTGGTGATGATTCTAATATAACTGCACATTATTTGTACAAAAATATTATGGACCATATTATGGACCAACATCCACTAACTAATGATTACTTGATTTAAATCCTTACTCAAAAAGAAAACAATTGATTATATTATGTATGCTACACGATTGCAATTGTGTTGTAAAAAGCTCCAACAGGGGGAGCTAAAAGTGATTTTGTGTTCATAACCGAAATGAAGGAATCCTACACCAGAAGTTATATGAATTTGTGTATGTTTCCCAATTAGAAATATGACATTTGTTTGCTGTTTATAAAGTGTGTGTATATGATTGCTGAAAGGCTTGTCAGAATAATTGCTAGATCATTTTATTACTGATATAAGTAAAAGTGACAGCTCTACTATCACATGCACTATTATGCTAAAACTATTATTTCTGTGAAGCATGTAATCCAACATGCTGACTGGTACCCAGTATGAAGAATCCAGCATGAGTCTAATATGTGGTCAGTAGATAGAGCTGCTTCTACAGCATGGCCATTGGTTAGTGGAAGATGGTAGTTACCTGGGAAGCTTTGTATGAATTTTCTTTTCCCCCTGAAACTGGTTAACTTTTATTTTACTGTTGCAAGACTAAACAGCCCTTGACATAAAACTAGACATCACAATAATGTAATTGAATTATCCCAGTTTTTCTCACTCGTAGCTGATATGGTTGTCGTCTTTAGCTTCTCACATGCTCCTTAAGCAGTGCAGAACATTTCAAATTAGGGTGGATTTAGTATACACAGCTGCGTGCTCATAGCTTGTGCCCCCAGCCAGACGCTCTGCTTGTCTCAGCAGGGCTGGCTCACTGGGTAGCCTCGGTTGACACATCTTCACTTTCAGACAGCCTGGTGGATGAACTCAAAGCATGAAATCAACAGGCTAGCTAGCATGCTAGCAAGAAATCATGATGTGGTAATGAGGGCACCCGTAATGGTACCTTTCTGTTTCTGCTGCATCCATTGTGGTTTTAATGTTTTATTAGGTCTCAAAAAACAATGTCAGGAGAATGAACCCTGCCTAGATGCAGGACTGAAATAGCTAACCATGCTTACCCTCAAGGGAAAGATATTGGACTCATTGTTCTTCTCGAAGGGGAACAATGGGTTGTTTCCAGTTTAAGTTCACAGAAGTCAATTTGGAGCTTTGGAGAATGTTAATCAAATGAGGCTCAATACTTCAGAACATCATATTAACATTCTAGAAGTCATATTTAATCACTTTTCTAAAAACTATGCATTGACCGTCATGTCTGCTTTGAGACTCACCCCTGTATATATGTGTGTGCGCGTATGGGTGTGATGGAAATGTGTTCTTGAATTTCATGAGTTTCTGTTGGCAGTTTTTGCAGCAATATTTTAGCATTTATTTATTATTTTACTCCTGCTTCATTCGGAGCCCGTCACCATGCAGTGTGTGTAATTGTTTTAGGCTATATGACCTTTGACTAGGGCTGGTTTCATTTTGATTGATCTCTTCCTCCTCTATAAATGTTTAACTGCTTAATATTGTCCCTCCATATTGCAAGTATAGTGTGGTATTTGCTGCCCTGTTTTTTTGCTCTGTTTTTTTCCCAGGATTTGACTCGAACAAAGGGTTCCTTGGCCTTCGGTTCACGTCCGCATGCCGGAGTGAACACATCACAATGTGTCCACTGTTGCTAGAATATTAACTCGGGCTTTCTGCTTGCCGCATTCTGAGGCAGATTGTGAATTCCATAGATGGAGAAAGCAATTTAGTCACCCTAGCTCAGATCATCTGTTTTTTGAAGCCAGTTTCCTTAGCCGCTTCCATTCTGTGCTGGGCTGGTGTGTGTGTCCCAAAGACAAACGACCTTCGTCTGGGTGGAGCCCAGGTCTAATTTCATTGGGTCCAGCAAGTGCTGAATTGAGTCAGTGATCTGTCACGAATAGGTCATTCAGTGCTGAATATTAAGTTTGCCCACTTGGCTCACACGGTCAGCTGATCGTGCAGTAGATTTGACCTTTTAAAGACAAAACTCAATAATAAACATCAAGGATGATGAGACTTTGCTTCTCTTATTGGATGACTTTTTGCTGTTCTTTATTTTGGAAGTGAACAGAATCAGACCTTGATATTGAAAAGACTTGAGAAACGATTTGAATTCCTTCGAAATTTGAAATCCCTTTTTTCAACAATATAAACTTGTTGCAGGTCCATGTGTAGCATATTTCTTTTAGGATGCTGCAGTTCAGTGATTTGTTGGAGGCTGTTAAAAGTGAAAGCAATTTTTGTGTCCATAGTAAGTAAACAATTTCATAGTAATTGAGTGAACTGTAATGCCTTGTATTTTGAAATGGTGATCAAACCAAGAATTATTAAGAAATTACTGTTTGCTATTTTTGCTCCTAAAACACTGAGTAATTACTGAATAAACAGTTATTATTGTCAAGAAATTTCAAACATTTGAATAGTAGTGCATGATATTGGTCTTGGCAATACCGATACTGCCGAAACGAGATCTTTGCTTTTACAAATTGAAACCTTGGACCTTGTAACAATTTTTCAAGGAAATGAAAAACATCCTGAACCTGCAATTGAAAATTGAAATATTTTTTTAATCTATTTCAATACTTCTGTTCTGTTGATTGGTTGATTCATTCTTTTTTTCATTTTCATGTGTTAGTGTTATCTGTGTGTGAAGTCATTTTGCTAAAAAGATGCAGGCTTGTTGTAAATGAAACCTCAAAGGTTCATTAGTGGGCTTTTAATCGATTGCTGGTTAAACCACTGTCACAGTATGGGAAGATGTAATGGGAGTACGATTATGTTGTCCATAATCTTTTTATAGCTTGAAGAGAAATGCAGAGATGCCATGTCATTAGTAATGGGATTTTAATGATCTCTTTGTTTTGGTCCTGATTTAATGTAAGAATTCCCTTTCCAGTAAAATCGGTGTACTTGCTTGGAGCTCGTGCAGTTCCACTGAGACGTCTCTTTGTGTGCTGGGGAAACGCGGCCCTTTGCTAGTTTGCGTCTGGCTCCATCAGAACCGCCGACTCCATGGGAACAGGTAACCAGAGAGGCCATTACCTGGAGGGAAAAGATGTGTGTATGTGCTTCAGCCACAGGTAGTCAGCTCTGTTTCTGTGGGGCCAAACTTCATTCTCACTGGCTCTTTGTGTGGTGGTCAGAGAGGCCCAGCTTGAACTCCATTCACACACCCTCTTCCCCCCAGCCCCCACCCTCCATGAAAACGACTTTGCCTTGTCGTCTGTGTTGTGATTGCTGTGGTGGACAAACAGACGTTTCCTTGAGTACATAGGGACCCCCTGCCTGGCTGGCAGTGGCCAACAACCCCTTCTGTGTGAAGGGGAGATTTTTGGGCATGGGGCCCCAGGGTTTGCTTACAGGGAATTAAACTTCTGAACAGTCGCTGCTCTGTGATTGTGGATCACTTCAGCAGTTAAGATACCCTTTCACTCGAATGCAAACACTTAGATATGCCTGTCCACTTAGATGCTCGGCAGTCCGAATCCCAGCTCACGTTTGGTCACCCTGCTGTTTTTGTTTGTTTTTCCAAAACAAAAAAAAAAAGGTATACTGATTAGTTAGCCATTCCACAGACCACTGTGACCATTGGACTGTTACATGTGATTGAACAATCATTTTGATAATTTAAAGAAATCTCAAACGTGTTTTCAGATGGACTAGCTGAAGTGTACTTCATTGAGTATAAACACAAAAATTAATGGGTGTGTCTGGCGGTCATGTCCTTTATTTTTTCGGATGATCGCTATAGATTATATCTGTAATTAAATAATCTAGCATTTGTTTTTGAAGATATGTTGCGTAATTGTATATGTGCTATTTAATAAACATCAGATTTAAAATTTTAACTTTAAAGGGATATGCTTTTGTGGGATCCTGCTGATGTGGGTTTTTTCTTTCACCATCATACTTAGTTATTTGAGTTCTAATACTTTCCCTTTTAAAGAATCTTCAGACTAAACATCACATTATAATGAAAAACTTTACTTAGATTGCAAAGTAATTATTAACCCAGTTTATCAAGAACATGCATTGTAATGCATGAAACAGAATTTCAGTAATTACTGTACAGACTAAGAATTACAGCCCAATGAAGCAGACTCAGGATAATAAATGTTTCTGTTTCAGTTTTGTATTTGACTGTGGTGGCTGTAACCTTCTGGGACGTAATCAGGTCGGAAGACCAGGGTTTTTCCGGCTGTTTCTGTTTTACAAGGTCGGGTCTATGTGCTGTTTTCTGTTCCTGTAGTGAAAGCTAGTGCTAGACTTGGCTCACTTGTGTTTTCCCTCAAGTCTATAGGATGCAGTGAAGGGGCTGCTGAAGGTGTGGTGTCACTGAGCTTCCCAGAGTGCTTTGTGCTCAAGTTGGCCTATTGTCATGCTGGATTAGTTTGCCCTATTGTCCTTCACTTATTCTCACGGGAAGGATTTCAAGCCAGTAAAGACATCAAGCCACAGTAACAAATTTAAGATGAGACCTTGAATAGAGGGATGCTTTGTTAAAAGCTGTTTGAAGTCTGGCTACACAGCCATCCAGGTGCAGATACAGGTAGTTTGCCAAGTATGCTAAGATGTTCAAGTTTTTTTGGGGTTTTTTTTAAGTTGTGATTGCTGTATGCGCTTTGTGAGATCTCACACTCCCTTGCACTAGAGGTGTGAACAGGGTGGCGTTGGTGTTAATTGGCAGCACTGTTGTAAGTCACACTACGGGTGTGATTATTTAAACGTCACAGTCTCTGCTATACTGACCGGAAATAGCAGCCCTTAACAATCCTTAACCAAGCCCTTTAAAGCTGCCAGATACAGGATTGTCATGCAGACCATCAAGACTAAATAGAAATGTCAACAAAGTGGTTTTCAAATGGGACTAGTGGTGTAAATAGAATGCAAATTTGGCCTCGGCTAATTTTTTACTTCTGAGTCTGCATACGTACGTCTTCAACACGTTTAGTGAAGGATTGTGTGAAGGCATCTATTCATTATAAGCAGGGATGCACCGATCGATCGGCCAGTGATCGGAAACGACCGATTTTTGGCCTGATCGGCCTGATCGGTGATTGCCGATTTCAAACCGATCTTTTTTTGGGGGGGTTATTTATTTCTTTATGTATTACATTTTATTTATTTAATTCGTAAAGAAAATTTGTTATGAAAAAAAAGCTTTATATTAAAGAAAATTAAAGTTTGTATTTGCTGTAGAGCTGCCACTATCATATGTCACTATTATAAAAGTAAACCGGGAAAGTAACTATTCTCACGTTACATTAAAAAAGTTGAAACCCATTTTTTTGTGTCGTTGTCATTGACTACATGCAGCAGCTCTAATTTTCTGTTATCTGGGGGAAAAAATCAGTATCGGAAAAATTGGTATCGGCCGATCGGAATCAGCCAAGAAAATTGCAATCTGTGCATCCCTAGTGATTACTAGTACATTTTACTGTATTTTTATTACAAAAATACACAAGTTATTACTGACTTTATCCAGCTTATACCAAAGAAAACACTCCGGCATGGATAACTGTGCAGTCTATACAGGGGTAATATCACTATTTATACTCTAGCACTGCAGGCGTTCAGTGTAAACTGTACTGTATGGATACAGGTTTATCTTTACATTTTTGTTAAGGATGTATGTATTAAACCAAGTTTAAATGAAATTAAATTGTTTTGGGAGCATATGCAAGGTTTACACTATAAAATTGAGATTTTTTTTTTTTTTTTAACCACAAGGCAGTTTTTCACTATATGCGGGTGCTATTGGAATGTAACTGTACATACATACTGATATTTTATGTAACAAAATGGGATTTCAGCTGTGTGGTTATCAGGGGTAACCCAAATATATTCAATGTAGAACTACCCCATTAATAAACCAAGAGAAAACCCAGACTGAACCAGACTTTAACAACATACTAGTTCTGCCTTCATATCAGAAGAACACATTCGGCAGAGCTTCCTCAAAGGCCACAACTGTGGCAGACTGACCGCATCAGACTGACACATCTGACATCACTTACTCAAAGCAGACTAAAGGCAACAGCATAAAAAAAGATTACGTTCATAATAGAAGATATACATGTACATGAGTAGATGGTAGCCTTAGGATGCGAGTATATAGGTCCTTTCTGTCTACTAGGATTTAAATATTGCATCCTCAAGTCAAACAATATGCACCATGGTGTATATAGATCCCTATGGTTCTAATCTACAATAGATGCAAAAAAAAAGGTCAAACCTGTCTCTGTGTTCAGTAACTTCACAAAACTCATTTTTCCCCTGCAACCATATCTACCACAGATGTAACGAAGGGTTGGATGTGGGCAAATGTAGCAGAAATAATAGTTAGACTCCTAGTGAAAAACACACTTTATTGCATTTAGACTTGCCCAGGGCTGGGGGGAAATGCCCTAAACACACACTCCCAGTGTGAGACAGGACTGTGTCACTCATTCACATAGAGGTGGTCACTGTTATTATATCTGTCTTAGACAATGAGGAACTCCTCGTTTAGGACAACTTTAATCTCTTACAGCATAAAACACACCCATAGCATGCATTTTCTGTCAAAATTCTTTCAATATGTTCTCTGCTTAATGACCAAGGGAAAAAAGGTGCAGGATTTTCCCCACTTACTCCAGAAGTAATCAATTGACCAAGATATGTTTTGAGTTTTTCTGCCAATTTTGCTTCTTTAGTTTGGCACTGCAGCTATTAGGCAAATATTACTACCAATGGTCCCAGTACTGTACAAACCACAGTACAGTTCACAGTACAGACAAACCTGTGTGGCTTAAATTAAGAGCTCCAAACAGTCTGGGTTGGTGAGGAAAGAGTCTGGGAATGTATTTACAGAAAAAAGTTGGGCGACTTGACTTCAAGTTTGTTAACAAGTGTCACCTTCACAACTACGTGTTATTTACTGAACCTTTGATTTAAGGTTAAGAATTATTAGCACAAGAAAACAGTCCAGCCTTTTCCAGCATCCTTAAAGACACGGACACGGGCAGATTACACAGGAATATGTCCCGCAGACCTGCAGATGAGATGGCATCTTTGCTGTGACCAGAAATAACAACGACAGGAACAAGCAAAAGCCAAAAATACAATCTATCTTTAGAACTGCAGCTACATGCATTATCAAAACACTTCCTTTTTACAAGGGATTTCAAACAAAGTGGCTGAAATTCACCAGAACTCAATCAACACTAAATGAACATTCATGTGTTTCTATAAATTCTTTACATCCTGATAGAGAATTGGAGTAAATAACAGGTTGGACTGGTCTAAAATCATTGTTCTAAATTGTGGTTGTAATTTATTTGTGAAGCAAACACAGTGAGTGTGTGGCAGTTTAAAAATGGTGTGGCTGCAGTATACAGTAACCCCCCAGTTTTACGCAGATTAGGAGTTGCGGATTCAGTCAGATGTAAATTCTTTTGAGAACTGAACTCAGTTTTACAGGAAAATCCCCACAACAACGCTGAAACTGCAAATATCCTCTGCCCATTTTTGCGACAATAAATATATTTTTTCTGGGCGTTTTCACGCAACGGGACGAGGTATCCCAATACTTTTGTCCCGCGACATTCTGAGTTGCATATCTCGCTGGAGAAAGCCCTCAGACACTTCAAACAGATCTCCACGAGACTTTCCAACAAGCCCTCATTTGTATTTTTAGCCCAAGAAGATCAGGTTTTATTCTCAGAAAAGTTGCATATCACAGCAGGTAAATTAAATTAAAAGAGGCGAATACAGGTTTCCCTTTACCTTTTCTTTAAGGGTAATGCATTAAACTTTACAATGACAAAGTGTTCGGGGAGCATATTTAGGGCTTACACTATAAAAACAGGTATTTTTAGGCATTTTTATTTTTACCAAAACACAATAACGCAATTTCAGTCGACGCAGGTACTCTTCCAGCGTAACCCCTGTGAAAAGCAGGAGATTACTTGAATTTGAATTTGGTCACAAAACTATGAATAAAACTTTAATAAATGTAGGAATAAATACATGTCTTATAATCCAGCGTTTCTCAAACTTATTTGTCCTGGGGACCAGTCATGTCAGGCTTTGGGGCTGCAGGGCCCTAAACATATGACCCCCCGCCCCCCTGACCACCACGCCGCGGATGCGTATCCGCATAGATAGAGAGATAGATATTACAGTATTATTAGGGCTTATTATTAGCGTATGTAAGAACAATATTAAACATGACCTAACAGGAATGCTTTGGCTAAATTTGAGATTATTGCCAAATAAATATATTATTGTCAAGTAAATATACAGATATATATTAATTAGGCTGTTATTATTATTATCGTGGTTATTATTTTTTTTTAACTACCCGAGCGAGAGAGACAGAGAGCGAGCGCAAGAGAGAGACAGAGAAAGAGAGAGACACAGAGACAGCGAGACAGGTTTAAAAGGGGCGTGATCCGGAAAAGTCACGAACGAGATCCAGAGAGAGAGACAGAGAGAGAGAAAGAGAGAGAGAGAGAGTGTAAATCCGCGCTAAAATATAAAGTGAAAGTCATCATAGCTTGTGTAGTATAGACCCAGATCCCAACCCAACTTTGTGAATAGATTAACGCCGATATTTTTTTTTATCGCGCGATAACAGTCTCACATTAACGCAGCACGTTGACGCCGATAACGGCCCACCACTACTTTTAACATAGATTAAATTACATGTCTGGTCACCCACAGGAATTATTTGGCAAAATTAAAATCAACATTTTAATGTGATGGGTGTGCCTGCTTTCTCGCCACTAA
>JBBPDC010000135.1:24172587-24206588 GCA_037974485.1 Hemigrammopetersius urotaenia
GTCACTATTATAAAAGTAAACCGGGAAAGTAACTACCACGTTACATTAAAAAAGTTGAAACCCATTTTTTTGCGTCGTTGTCGTTGACTACATGCAGCAGCTCTAATTTTCTGTTATCTGGGGGGAAAATCGGTATCGGAAAAATCTGTATCGGCAGATCACACTTACAAAAAAATCGGTAATTGCAATCGGTGCATCCCTAATTATAAGTATGCAACATTCCAAATAACGCTTGAAGATGTTTTCACAATACATTTTGTGAATTTTTTATTTATTTATTTTTGCTCTAAGATTTGATAAATTCTATTAGACACAATGCACCAATGTGTCCAACTAAGCAGCACCAGTTCTGTTCTCCTGGTCTTCTGACAACAGGACGAAAAAAAGCTACAGCACTTTGGACCCTATTCTACATCAGAAACTTGCAGTTGTTAAGTGTAATTATATAGACAAAACCTGTAATACACATGGCAAAGCTAATCAGGATGTAATTTATAGCACTAACCATATCATATCGTAAAATCACCCCTCTTTGCTGATCGATAGAATTAAACTCCATAGTTTCATTCATTCCAACTGCACACATGAGCAGTGATGCGGATCTCTTATTAACCAGTTCATCAAGAACATGCATTGTAATGCATGACTTTAGTATTTAAACTATGACTTTAGTATTTAAATTCCAATGGAAAATAAATGTTTCTGTTTTAGTTTTGTATTCGACTATGGTGGTCGTAACCTTCTGGGATGCAATCAGGTAGGAAGACCAGGGTTTTTCCAGCTGTTTCTGTTTTACAAAGTTAGTTCTATCTGCTGTTTACGCAAGGCAAAGCTAATCATGATGTCATTTATCGCACTAACCATATCATATCATAAATATCGCCCGTCTTGGCTCATTGATAGAATTAAACTCCATAGTTTCATTATTTCCAACTGCACACATGATCAATGATGCAGATCTCTTTTATTATGGGGCCAAGACAGGTTGGAACAGGCTGACTTACATTTTATCTTACTTCACTGGGCAAAGTTAGGGGTGTACAGTATGATTATTTTACATTTTACCACACTAAGGGTCATACTATGGTGCAGTATTATTTTAAGAGCATATTATAGATATTGTTAGTGGATAAGGAACACTGATCAACTGCATTATACGCTATAAAAATGTGATTACTCTTGTTTAACTTGCTTTCGTGCAGTGCAGCAGGTTTAAAAGCTGGTTAAGATCAGTATATTGGTAGTTAAATAGTTGATGATATTCTTAAATGTGGCACTGCTGGGGCTTTTTCTCTTCTTCAACTGCTGTACATCATGAAAGTGTAATACTCTTCTTTTGCCGCTGCCCAACTATGTCATAGTCATTGTACCCATTCACTTTAATACATAGTTCTTTTTAAAGTAGTATTCACGCTCATGTGAGTCCTGCCCGCGGTCAGGTTCAACAGAAGATCATGTGAAATTGTTCTATGCTTGGCTGCAACAGTTAAGATGTCTCTCGGGTTCCTGCGCCCAAGCCACAGTAATTATGTCCGTTTATTATGACCGCTGATAGCTCTGCCTGAGCCGCCTCACCCATAATTACAGGATAATGCTTAGCGATAAAACTGTATTATCCACAAAATTATCATTTATTTTCCTTCCGAAATGTTTTGACTTTTAACATCAGCGCTACCTCTCAGAGGGGCTTTCTCTAATCAGATAATAAAAGCAACTTGCTTAGAGCTACATGGATTTTTAGTGTTTAGTTTGATGAAAGGAGCTGTAGAGTTTTCTCAAGTGCTTAAGAATGATTTTGTGTTTTTGTGTATATGTTTTATGTAAAATTCATATTTTAGTGTGGTTTGATATAAGCCTGATATAAGTTCTATTATATAAGTCCTTGTCTTTGCCCCTGTTTGACTAAGCCTACCTCTGGCCCACCTCTTCTCCACTCTGAATTAATCTGCTTTACTAATGGCGGATACACGGTGCTTAGTCCAGTGCGGGTAATGTGTTGTTAAAGGCTATATAGATATAGTGATTAATGACTGTTTTGTGTTGGCACATCGCTGTTATGTTCTGGCCTTTAGCCTTAGGGTCTTCGCATACAGGATATGTGATACACCTCTGTTACCACTTAAAATCTTGCTAGTCCATGACCTTGTCTGTGAATGAAATAGGAGTGTCTCGTTATAGGATTAGGTGTCACTGGTTGGGGACCAGTTTAACATGCCTTGTGTAGTGACCTCTTGTGCTCCCCATCAATGTGTGTGACATTGTTTGCCTTGACGTAATGGTTCTGGAAGCCAAAATCACAAAATGTTTTTCAAAGCGTGTTTAAATTTATCTGCTGGATTAAAAGACTGTACCTGGTGATGATAAAATGAGTTGCTTTGGGTAGGGGGGGCTAGGCACCGTGTGCTGCTACGGCAGGGAGATATCATGCCCGTATAAAAAGTGATGAATGTTTTAGAACATTTTCAGACAACAGTATCAGATTTCAGTCATCAGACAGAATGGCCTCAGGTCAGTGCTGCCATGTCTCAGTCCTGGCACTGGCAAAACAGGCCTTTTGTGTAACATGTTCGCATTTCTGTTTTTTCTAACTGGCTATTACAAATACATCACATAGCTCACATTTGTAAAGGCTTCCATTTTCCAGCAAATTGTTTTAAATCTGTGGTGCGTATGTATGATGTCCATTTATATGGTTTGACCTTGAAAAAGTGACATTTTTAAAGCAATTGAATGATTTTTTGATTATTAATAAACTGAATGTTGACCTATCGGCCTACTTCTCATTCTGTTAGGCTAACATTGGAAGCTGGGTCTGAGTGTGTATCTGTGCAGGAGAAAATGTGAAACGGCAGCAACGGGGCCTTTCTCTCTCTGCTAACATCAGTATGCAGCCTGGAATGCTGAGGTTGGCAGTTAGCTGTTGGCTGATGTGCAAGCTTGTTCCGGATACCTTCACTTCCCTGCGGCAGACAGGGCTTATTTACCCCTGCTATCAAACACACACACACACACACTTGCTCGCTCCCTTGCCCTGGTTATCTGGGAGCCCTCTGGGTTCAGTCACTAAATTTGCTCTCTTTCCACTGCACAGCCACAGATTGCTTCAAGCCATGCATGTCTCCATTCTTGTCTCCATCATTAGGTGCTAATTTCAGTCTGCAGACTTCCATAAAGATTTGATGAGGAGTAAGTGGTGCGATGTTGTAGATTTAACTCACATTAAGGCAATCTGGGGAAATCAGTTCAGGCTTTTTTCATGAAAAATGGATCCAAGTTCATTTTGGTTATGAACTGAGACGCTGTAGACCATGTTGTTCT
This sequence comes from Hemigrammopetersius urotaenia, assembly GCA_037974485.1. Taxonomy (NCBI): domain Eukaryota; kingdom Metazoa; phylum Chordata; class Actinopteri; order Characiformes; family Alestidae; genus Hemigrammopetersius; species Hemigrammopetersius urotaenia. Next base: position 24,175,906 of record JBBPDC010000135.1, read on the forward strand.
GGGACGGTCACTGTTAGTGGGTCAGAGTGGGCTTAAGGGAACTCACTGCAAGTGCTGAACTGACAACTGTGTAGAAAAATTAAAAAATAAACATCAATTGACAATACATTCCCATTTTGCTTGAGAACAAAGTATCTGGACTGACATTTGTAGTGTTGCACTGCATAAGATTGTCTGCTTATATAACAGCGACCTATATTAGCAAGCTGAGCGGTCCTGCAATATTTACTACATCTGCAGCAGTGTGAGACCTTTACAGGCCTAATAAAAACAAGATGAACGGCTCTGCATATCTATAGTTGCGCTTCAATGTATAAAATTATGTGTATCAAACACATGAATGTTCATCTGATGTGTCAGCCAGCTGCTGAATATTAGTTCTGCAGACTAAACGGCCTCTGGATCAGTTGTGGATGTGTGAAGAGTCATAAATAAAACTGAGAAAATGACAAAACCTGCTTTTGATTTTTTCCCCCTAAGCTTAAAGAGTAGAACATGCCATCTGCTTTTCTGTGCTTCATAACAGCCTCACTAGTGCACATTTTATCATTGACAGAGACTTTTCGAGTTTGTGTTGTGGTGGGCTTGTCTAATGAGCAGAGAATAATGCCAGCTGTGGATTTTGTCGTGTCTTCTGTTGTGGTCTCTTTATCAACCATCTGAGTGTGTACTGCTGGCTGATGTGGCTTCAGATCTGCACACTTAATGATAATGGTCCGGCATATGACGGAAAATGATTTCCACATGTACTGGTAGTGTGGGCGGCTGGCTGGACGGGTGCCTTGCCACACTGCTGGCACGAGCTAGAACAGCAGCGCCCTCAAACAATGTAGACCACATCAGAACTCCTTCAGTAACCTCATTTACCCACCCAGCCCACAGCCCATCCCTCTGCCAGTGTTTATTTGTCTGCCATTGTTCCCCAGAGTGACTTTTAAATAGCTAATTTGCTGCAACCTCTGGGGCAGCTTGAGGTCAGCTGCCCTTACAGAGTTCACAACAGCAGGATGTGGTCAGCTGGGTCGGAACCTGTGGTCTTTTAATGGCTCAGAGTGGAGTTGCCTTACCGCCTTTGAATTGAGTTAACAGTCTTAAATCCTAAATGGAGGATATCTCGGCCATCAATAGCTGCAAGTCTAGGAGAGAATAATTGGCCTCGCTCTCTCCAGGTGGGTGGGATGCTTGTCCCAACACAATGCAAGCCAAGCCTGGGCTATTAGCTGAAGCAACTGAATTGACTATTACTGTTGACACTTTATTACTGTATGATAGGATTCTGAGTGGTTATCACATTCATGTACCGTAGAATATTTCAGGGAATAAAATGCTATATCTTCTGTTGTTTCAGAGTCTAGGAAACATAGATGCTTGCCAGAACTAATGAGCAGAAGCCCTGCTTTGACATGAGCTAAGCCATGCTCAGTTTCAATCGTTTGGCCTCAGAGGTACAATTAATTGTTGTGCAGACTATATGTCCATCACTGAATTAATCATCTGCCAAATGTTATTGTTTTGATCCTTCTGTTCTTCCTCTCATTTAGCATTTTCCCAGTTACACTTCTTAGGTTGGTGCCATTGGATTTTTTAGTAAAGTGTAGAAGCTTGAAAGACTTGCTATCATTGCCTAAAGCTGATATTGGACCACTCGGATCAAACAGTTTTGACAGAAAGTATCATCCTGTCCTAGTCTGCCCTTTAGGCATGTGATTTAACTGTGTGTCGCCTCTTAAGGTTTTACGAACCTGGGACTCTAAAGGGGATTATCTGGGTAGTCTGGTCTCACAATCTGTCCAAAGACAGCCAGCTGCAGCACCCCTCAGGTCATGTGAGCTTTGCCGTTAAGACGATTTATGAGGGAGATCACAACTGACTTACAGACAATAAAAGCACCTGCCAAATCGCTACTAAACATACTGTTTGAATCAGACTTTTATGTGTGAGAAATCAACATGTGCAAGACAGAATGTTGCAGTCATTTTAGGTACTTACTTATGCCTTTCAAGTGCATCTGAGTTTAAGATTAAAATTATTGAGGCATTGTGGTTATAGGTGTAAGTTTAAATTTACATCCAGGGCATACACAGTACTGTTAACCACAGTGAGAGTGGATATAGTGCGTGCATATGTTTGTATATTTCACTTCTTAAGTAAACTTACTTTACTTCTGTAAACACATGGTTTTATTTCTCTGAAACATTTTATGTAATACAAAAATGAAGAAATATCAGTGGACATTTTAGCAACCATGCAACGATTTAGGCGGAAGAATCTGAACCAAACCCTATATTCAACACAACAGAGCTGATCTTCCAGAGTGATAAATTCCATCACCTTGGATGAGTGACTGGAGGTTATGCTCTTTTGTGCTGCAGACATTTTAGCTGCACTGCAGTAGTCCTGCCAGTGTCTTGTAAAAATTGCTCTTTCACTGTGCACTCAGTGTGTTGTCAAATATCAGTTTCAGATATTGTTCAAATGTAAGCATCGGCCCAATGTTGTTGATAATTTTAGTATGCCCTCTTATTGGAAATGTTGATGCCGTATTCTGATATTCTTAATGCATGTATCTGCCAATGCTATTCATAAAGTGTAAAATTTGACTTCATTTGTCTAGAATAGTTTTGGGGAGGTACTTAATTTTTAAAAATTCTTTATAGTAAATAAGCAGTTACAAATGCTTTCAAGTAAATGTTATGCAGGAATTTTAGAACAGCAACCGAGAACCATAATTTTGTTCTAGCTGACACTTACAAAATTGATGCGAAATATGCTTGGGCATCTTTTAATATTTTTTGCTTTGAGTGGCCTGAATAACCTTTGAACAGTTTGGTGCCCTTACAAAAATGAAGTCAGTTCTATTAGAGCTATCACCCAGTCAGTATGATCTCTGTACTACCCTGTATGAGAGAATTTTTTTTTTTGCTTTAAATATACCATGAAAGAATCAGTGATGTGCTGCCATGGTTGTGTCTAGAACCCTTAAAGAATTTTTCTAGAACCTTTAAAGAATCCCTTTAATGTTCTGTGACAGGCGGGTTGCTATCCGCCCTGAGATTCTTTAGCTTTGGCAGTGTTTCGACTCTGATTGAGCTGTATTCAGTAAAGTGCTGGCCTGTGGTGTGGACAGCTCCCCCAGTTTCCCAGCAGCCTCCTGTTTCCTGCTGCTGTCCTGCTGTCAGTGCTGCCTGTGCACAATGAGTGCGCCACAGTGAGGGCTTTGCATTTCGCTCAGGAGCCGCTGAGGCGTTCACATTTGGGTGTGTATGGCCATTAGCCGTGGAAGCGAGCAGTCTGCCCTTCGCATTCCCCCTCCGTGCTGTGTGTGTGTGGGTCTCCTGTCGGTGTTGTGGCAGCACTTTCTGCAACCTTAAGCCAAAGGCACAGGCCTGTCTGCCTGGCTTTCAGCTCCAGCAGAGCGCGCAGCCCTCTATCAACACTAATGAGCTGGCTGGAGATGTTCCACACTGTTCTCAGGATAAGTAGAGGCATGGTAACCACTGTACCTGGACTGATGGGGGAAGGAGACACGCTGAGGAACCATTAGTTTGTATAACTTTCATCCACACTTATTGCTTATAAGTACTTATTAGTGTCACTCAGAAACATTTTCCAAAAACAAATTAAATGGATTCCCAAGATACCAGTTCAAGCCTTTCTGGTTGTGGTCTGAATTAAGGGTAGTGATAAATTTGTCACATGAGATTTTTAGGGTACTTTGTGGATATTTCCAGTGCATGGACAAAGACTTAGTGATTCTGTAAACAACCGCAACTGCTGTACAATAACTGCAACAAGTAGGGCTGCAAATAAAGAATGGAAATGTTGGTAGTCGATCATTCATGGCTCTTTTATTAATGTTAATTAGTAAAATAGTGACCTATTTTAATGTTTTTAAACAAACACAGAATCACCAGATTCTGTCTTCAGCGTGACCATAATTTTGAACTACTTTAAAGGCATAAAGCATAAATTACTTAGTTTAATGTTTTCTGAGCCATTCTGATGGACGAGCTTTGTGTTACTAGTCATCCAGGATGAGCAATGTTGACAGAATGAGCTGTACTTTAAACTTATTAACCAGTTTTACATCCATTCATCCATTACCTGAGCTGCTTATCCTAACCCGGGTTGGGGGGAGGGGTGTGCTGGAGGCACTCCCAGCAGGATAGGGTGAAAGGCATAGAAATACGCTGGACAAGTCACCAATCCATCACAGGGTGGACACACAGACAAACATGTTCCAAGAATATCCACCCAGACACAAAGAGACCATGCAGACTTAACAGAGAAAGGAGCCTGTCCTCACTACCTCACAGTAACTAAACTGCCATCTGTAATTTATGTCTAAATATGTCAACAGTTACTAGCACACTACACATTACAGTACACAGTATATTCTGTTTACATTTGTGACTTTTTCTCTACACTCTCACAGACATTTCACAACACGTACTATATAACTGTGTATAGGACAAATAAAGAATCTTGAATCTTGAAACCCGGGCTGCTTTGGTGGGGCTTTTTTTTTAATGGACAGAACCGGGACAGCTTTAACTATTCCAGTGGCTAGTATTTGTAATGTCACATGGACAACATTGTTGGCACATTCTGACAACTGCAGCTCCTTAAGAATCAGCTGTAGTTCAGTCTGACATGATGGGAAAACTGCTGTTTAATGACCGTTTTGCTGCACAGCGCTTAGATTCTCTTTTCACTCGGTCAAAGGTAATGTTGTACTTTCATGGAAAGTTAATACAGGCGTTTGGCAGACAGTTAATGCGCTCTCCAGGTCTCCTAGTGAAAAAATGACATATTCAACAAATGGAATTTCTTTTTGCATCATCACCAGTGCCAAGTAAATGTTTGTCATAGCAACAAGCATCTGATCTGGTGTCAGCCCTTTTTTTCATTATTTGTTTTTTCATCATTTGTGTTGCTTTTTCTTCTTAAATGTGTATTTTATAAAAGTGATGGTATTCTCTGTTTTGTAGTATTATTTTCTGGTGCATGTGCTCCCTTGCACTTTTTTTCATATACCACTCAAAACTTGTAATAACCTGTGTATTAAGACATTTATCATGACATTTATTATCAGAGAACTTATTTATCCCGGAGGAAATTGTTCACATTATGATATTTATTGAATTCCCCTATATTGGCCTTAAAAAAGTAAATCTTTCTTTTTTTTTTCTTGACAGTTAATAAGCATAAACCATGGATTGAGACCACGTATCATGGGATCGTAACAGAAAACGACGACAAAGTTCTCCTGGATCCTCCGCTGATAGCCCTGGATAAGGATGCCCCATTGCGCTATGCAGGTAAGAGGACCTTCTCTGAACCTTCTCTATGATTCTCCCTGGTTTTGCAACAGTTGTGTTGCATAGATGAAAAAATCTGCTTATTTTTACTTCTGATGTACCTGGTTGCATTATTAAATTAGCTGTATGGATGAGTTATTCCGACTGAAAAAATAACCCTGACCTTTCTGATCTTTATGAATTGTGTAATATGAAAATCAGTCGCCCAGAGACCAATTTCAAGACTGGATAGATATATTTCAGTTTCTGGTTATTTAGTTTGTACTCAGAGTTTGAACGCTCTTTATTGACCTGATTTTGTTGAATAAGGTTTTGATTATGTGATTAAAAAAAGGTTGGACTGATTTCTGTGTGTATATGCAGTTCAGAGATGCCTCCATGGCAAAGCTTAATCACATTACTCCTTCTCTAATGTCATTACATTGCCATTAGACCTGCAGTTGAAAACTCTAATCGGTGGGGTCAGGTCTCGCGGTCAGTTTTTAGATTTGCAAATGTGCTCTCTGGCTTTGCTCTGGCAGGTTAATGAGGTTTATTTGCCTTTGTAAAACATTCACGCTGGTTGGGTGCTGCAGTACAGGAACACCTGTATTCTTTCATTACAAGATACCGCCTGCGGTTCTTCCTCTAACATATTCCAAATGGAAATTAGTTTTGTTTTAGACAATTTTTCTGTATTAAAAGCTCGTAGTTAACTCCTTAAATCAGTCAGTCACATGGCAGTGGCTGTTTCATCAGTTTGCCTAGTTTGCTTATACAGTATTGTTGCCTCTTGAATGTGTGTGGCACAGTGAAAGAGGACGTCCAGTGCTAGCTTTAGCTCTGGCCTCTTCTAATCATTGGGAGATTTACTTTGGCCTCATTTCAAAGCTCTTTATGCAGTAGGTGCATTGTGAAAGCTGTGCCTCCAGTCTCGGCTCTAGCGCCAGTCCAGAGTTCTCCCAGGCCATCTTTCACATCGCATTTCAGATTCTGTGGAATCATGTCCACCTGCTCTTAATGTCTATTGGCTAAAATCTTGTTTACTGACTTGAGTTGTAAATTTCTTGATTCTTGATTTGCTTATGACTTTTTAGGAAATGAATCAGCACATTATGAAATTTCACAAGGAACTCACACATGGATTTTAATTGATAATTTTGTTATAAATCAGAATTATTTGTCATATTAATGCATTTCAACCTGTTCAGTTGTTTTGTCACTGTCAGATCACCCCTCACTTTTATACTTCTATTAATTAGGAGACCAAGAACCGAAAATAAACTAATACAGGATTCTCACTGGTCATTACCGAAATATTGATAAGCAACTATGCTGCTATCAATATTTATGCCACTTCAGTGCGTTCTAACATAGCTGGCATTTGGAGCAGCTGGATGACCTGGTGGTTAGGGGTTTGCCCCTATGATCAGAAGGTTGTATGTTTGAATCCTAAGACTGCTAGTGTCATCACTGAGGTACCTTTGAGCAAGGTACCCCACACACTGCTCCCAGGGCGCTCCTCATTGGTGGTAGCCCCCTGTTTCACTTGGTGAATGGGTTAAAAGCAAAGAAAGAATTTCACACTTTACACGGTGTTCATGCGTTACACTTTAAGTGGTGCTAGATTGGATTAGTGGGAGGGTTTGTTGTTGACAAGACATTTGTTGCACATTTGTTGACAAAACACTTATAATACACAATTTTTTTTACCTCCAAAAAGAAAAAGTCATTGTTGAATCTTTTCATATCGTTCCAAGCAATGTCCTATTATGGAGAGAGGTATCAATAAGAGTATCGATAATGAGTATCGGTACCATTTGAGCAATATCAGTATCACTGCTGGTATCAGTACAATCAAACTGCTACACATCCCTTTTAATTACATACCACTTTAATAGTCATGCTGAGCATTCTTTATGTAAAATAAATGTTCTGGTAGACTGCAATATTACACTGTGGGTAGACATTTAATCCACTGACACATTCACCAGTCTAAAAGAAACAGGCCAATCGATGGACATGCCTGTGGTAAGCCTGCCGTGGGAGTAAAGAAGCTTGGCTCACTGACTTCACCAGCACTCGTTCTCAGATTGTGTTAGGAGGCATCACGAGGCTGTGTGGGTGACTGGTTGCCAGGCTTGGTTAGTCCAGGACTTTGTGCCATGCTGACTAATGCAACATGGCCATGAGTGTGTTTTCAGGATCACACTTAGTTTCTTTTACTGCTGGGCTCGAGTAACACAGCCCGTTCTAGTTATGTTTGATTGCCCATTACAGCGCACATTATATTCACAATCGTCAGGCAGACCACATAATGTGCTGTTAAACCTTCACTCTGGGAGCTCTGACTCTGAAAATTATCACCAGTATTGCCTTTTTAATACCACACTGGAGATCTTTCAAATTGCTAACATTAGTAGTGTCCGTAGAACATGGTGATTTTAGACCAAAATCGCTTTCTCAGATTTTCTCTGTGGATTTTTATAAAACCATAAGTCTAATTATAAACTCAAACGGTGTTTTTATTCACTGCAGTTCTTTAATTTCCCATGACAGAAAAGAAAATGATTTTTAGGGATGGACTTGGGACCCTTTGTATCTCAAAATCAACAAAAAGACAAGACCAAAGTTATGTTATGTTGCAAACTAAAGAAGCATAAGACGAAGTAAGTTAATTACTTGGATGACATTACTATTATAGTTATATTATTTTTTGCATTTGAAACCTACTGTTCCCTAGTGTTGGACTGATTTGCTTTTCTTTACTGGAAGTGAGTTTTTAAACTTCATTCACAGGGTTCCTATTAGTGATGCACAATTTGAGCTGGAATCAGAACCGGCTATTATACATTAATGATCAGTTCATCCCTAGTTACTATTGAGTACAGCAAAGTTAAAAAGATCCCCCTTTGATGAATCACAAGCAATATTGGAGACATGCAGAGATTTGCCACTGAAGCGGCTCCATATGTCTCGACTGACAGCAGAGAAAAAACCTAGAGTGCACGGCGTCAGCTGCATTAATCAATTACTGCAAATCGTTCATACTTTCCCAGCTGAGAGTTTATCATGCTGAAATATTTCTGCCACGTTATCCATACAGCTCTTCACGGATTTTTATTAAAAATGTAATTCTGTAATACCAGTAAATATTATCATGTCGCCTGGATCTTAACAAGTAGTACTGCACCTTTTAATAGAAAATGAATACATGTTGGATTTTGGAATTTACTAAAACCCCCAACCAAAGCTGCATAGTGTTAAGGGCTGAATCAAAGTGACTGGGTGTTCTTTTTAGTAATAGTAATAATAATGATGGTGGTGGTGGTGATGATTATGTAATTCTAGTTAAAGCAGGGTTAAATGGTAACTGAAAATGCAAGTCCAACAGTCCATTCCATACTGTTAGTGTTACGTGAAAGTGGCTGTAGCTTCAAGCAGAAATGACTGTGAGGTGTCAGAATAGGTATATAACTGACTATGAGAGGTGCACACAGCATTTAATTTTTATGGTGATTCACTTGATGCTTTTCTGAGCGTATTGTGGACAGTACTTGAAGAACACAGACTTTTACAACAAAGATTTGATAATTATTCCTGTTAATATGATTTAGTGCAGCTTGGGTATGTGATTTATGTCTGATCTGAAACATTTGCAATTTGTTTCCAAACTAGAACATTTGATCTGTAGATCATGATAATGTCTTAAGTATCCTATTTTTGTTGCTGACCCCTACTGACTGCAACGAATTGCAGAGATAAATTCTTATAGTAATTACATGCACAGAATGTAATTTAAACAACCAATTAAACAATGTTTAAGACCACATTGATACTAATTTGGTATTGAATGTCACAGAATTGTTCAGTATGATACTTGGTTCTGTGGAAGTGTTGAATGTTTGGTACAGCTTTGATCTCAGCTATATTACTACCCCATGAGGTGCTGTTATCAGTATGGCTGACTGATGAACAGCGAGTAGTGCTCCTTGTGCTTTTTTTGGAATAGGCGTTTGGGTTATAGTGCTTCTTTGTAGTTTAGAAGAGCGTGCAGAGCCAGTCATTAGAGCTAGCGAGTGCACTGAAGAGGCACAAAGCTGCTTCTGCATGACTTGCTCTAAACAGCAGCTTCTAATAGAAAATCCATCTCTAATTGTTGAGGTGAAAACAGGGTGGACAGCTCCACCAGTCTGGGGCCAGGGATGGGGGGCAGACTGGGCCTGATAATGCAATAAAGCACAACCCAAAGGAAATCATCACTAACATTAGTGGGTCTTGTTCAGTAATGTAAAGTTTGTTGACCCCTTTATCATGATCAAGCTCATAGTTTAACCTAATAGCATTGGCTTTGAAGACGCTGTTTACTGCTTTCTGGATTACTTTTGATACCTCAAACAATGTAAAACAAATATGCCCTTTTCTTCTAAAGGTTTTGTTTGTGGTCTCTAAGGAAAACTATGGTCAAACTTTAAAAAAAAAAAAAAAAAAAGAACACAAGCAAAAAATAGAATTCAATCTAAAAATGATTATTTAATGATGGGGGAAACACTGAACATGGTATGGCCGTATCAGAAACGGTGTATTCTACACTATTTAAGTATACTGTTTTGAGTATTTGTTGGCAAGTTATTCGGCAAGTACAAAATGTTTTTTATATTAACTCACAAAAATAAATGATGTATTGATGAGGATGCGATTTAATTAGACGGTTGCCTGACTGAACTGTACTAAAATCTTCTTTCTCTACTGCTGCCAACTTGGCTCTGTGAATGTGAATCGGAAACATACTTTTCTAATAATGTATACACTGTGTTCACTGTATACATACATATCAGAGCTCAAAATAACATCTGAATCTGCGCTGTGCATCTTGCAATTGCTTAAGATTTCCTCCAAGCAGATCTGTGTACAGTTTCAACCTTCGCTAGGCCATCTAAAGTATTTCTAGCTTTACATGTATATATGTGTGTAATGTTCTCTTTTCTGTCGCTTTGCCTTTCTCTCTTTGTGATGTGATCTGAATCTCCTCCTTTCTCTGACTGACCCAGGTTTATCTTGTCTCCCTTCTTGTAGACAGTTTTGAGGTGACCTTCACCAAAGAAGGTGATGCCGGGCTCTTTTCAATGCCTTGTAAATTGTTCAATTAACCCACTAACGCAAAATGCATTGGCACTTCACACAGAAACTCCTGTCATGCTATAATCTCCCACTTCTCTTTATGGTTTGGTTTACTTTTTTTCTCCCTCACCCACAAATTATTTGGCACAAAAATGATCTAATACCTGGATGAAATGTTAGTAGTGGGGTTAAATAAGTCTAGAAATATCTGTGCATGAGACATCCATTGTAGTTTGCAGATCCTAACCGTACTTCAGCTATAAGCTACATGTTATACTAATGGGCACATGCACTGGATGAAGTTTATCAGTTTCTAGAAACTATATATAAACTATGTTGGTTTTTTTTTAGATAGTTTGAATCTGTTTTTGACATTAAGGGGTAGTGATATGATTATTTTTTATATAAAGATAGTACACTTTTAACATACGTTATGCATATGCACATTAGTTTTCCTATTCAGCTCTATGCATTCAGTGAAGTATAATAGTGAATCTGAAGTCCATATTCTGTAGTTGGCATCATGCCCATATTAGGGTGTAAGCTGGTTTTCTCTATGAGGAATGAATGGCATTTATTAATATTATAAACAAAGTTCAAAACATGATGTGATTTGCGGTACAGACATTTTTCCTCCCAGTGTTGCTGGAATTTTTGAGTTAAGAGCCAAAATATACTGCTGCACAAGTGGCATCATAACCTCACCAAATTCTCCATGCAAACCAGTAAGCTTTGTCACATTTGGTAGCTAAGTTGCTTTGCCAGTAGCTGGTGTTCCATAATAATGTATCAGATACGCACTTTAAACAATGCCATTCATTTTTATAGTGGGTTAAACCATTTTAGACCTGGAGTTCCTAATATTGGCAATATGCCGTCTAGAGAATGACACAAAATCAGAGTTCAGTATTAACCCCTGAACACAGAATCAAGACCAAGGTTTGATTATACAAGAAGTTAATGTTCTATTTAATGCTGAACCAAAGTGAAGCTGCACAGATTGTTAAATGTTGCAAGCTCTCTCTGGTCGAGTACGATGTGACACACTCACCTGCTGCTGAGGCCTTTTATTCCTTCTTCGTACCTCTAATCTGAATTGCAGCATTGCAGCTGCTGCTGTTCGATGTGGATGTCAAGCAAGTCGATATTTCTAACCCCAGCTCTCATCCAGTGGTTTAGTTTCACCACTTCTGTTCTGGTCTTTTTTATTATTGTTTCACTCTTTAGTTTCTTAAGGCTGTGAGAGGAACAACATTGCACAGGAAGACTTCCTCCTTGCCAAAAGCTAGAAAGGGAATTCGTTGTAATCCATTTTCATTTGTTCGTTTATTTGTGTTGTCTTTTAATTTGCTTTAGGGCTTTGAAGTGCTATTTCGCAAATGGTGCGGGACCTCTTTATAATAACTCTTCATTTTTTGCATCCTCTATTAACGTATCAGTTTGACTTTGCTTTCTTTTTTGTTTTTTGTTCTCACTAAAACCAACAAGCTGGCCACTGTAATACATATGAAATGTGATCTTCAGATAAAGTGGAAGATTTTGGCTATCCATTCACTGTTTTTGTTTGATTTCCTTTCTGTCCTTTTTTTTGTCTTCTATGACGAGTATTCCTGTGAAATGCCTGTCCACATTCTGGGTTTCTTACTGCATGACTGGATGCAATGTGATCAAGTGGCTTGGACGAGAAACTCAGCCTTTTCCCTTTAACTCCCGCTCCCCAACCCCCCCCCCCCCCCCCCCTTTAAATACTCACCCATTCTACAGTGCTTCTGGCTTCCTCCACAGACCCCAATGTACCAACCCCCTTGGCTGCCAAAAACAACTTTGGCTGTTCTTATTTAAGTGTGGTGTGCCGTTTGTTTTTGTTGTGGGTTTCTTTTGTACCGTGAACAGCAGTTGCTGTTTGTCTTGGTGACAGTCCTGAACTGAACCTCTGTGTTTTGCCGTTTCTCACCGTGTCCAGGGGAGATTTGCGGCTTCCGGATTCATGGGCAGAATGTGCCGTTCGAGGCTGTGATGTTGGATAAATCTACGGGCGAAGGGGTAATCCGTGCCAAAGACAAACTGGACTGCGAGCTTCAGAAGGAGCACACCTTCACCATCCAGGCTTACGACTGTGGAGAGGGTCCTGATGGAACCAACATGAAGAAATCTCACAAGTGTGTAGTTTATTAGCTATATTGAAGCATCTTCCAATAGAAAATCTCCATTCAGAATACTGTGCAATCCAGGACTAGGCTTAATCGCTATCTGGGAAACTGATTCCTAGTGGTCTAGGTTTATTATTGTTTTTTGTTTATTGTTGTTTTGTGGTGTGTGTGTCATTCACATTTAGATCATAATAAAATATCTTCTCTTCTTACTAATGCAAAGGTTATCAGTCTGCAGTTTAAACAGAATTTTTATATTGGTTCATTTCAGTTATTTTTCTCCAACTCATGAGAATAATTAGTGACAAGCACTACTGTGCAAGTGATGAGGAAAGGGTTAGGGGAGCATAGAATAGTACTGATAATCCTGCTGTGCCTCAGTGCTCAAGCGTAGTTTAATAACAATCAATTACCTTCCCTTTAATAAAAGCAGAATCCTCAATTGGCCTGACTGCTCTTTGTTTTATGACTGTTTGATTTTCCCCCAGGGCTACCGTCCATATCCAAGTGAATGACATGAACGAATACTCTCCAGTGTTTAAAGAGAAGTCCTACAAGGCTACAGTCATCGAGGGCAAAAAATATGACAACATCGTGAAAGTAGAGGCGGTGGATGCTGACTGCTCTTTCCAGTTCAGTCAGATCTGCAGCTATGAAATCGTCACACCCGATGTTCCCTTCACCATCGATAAGGATGGTAAGACGCGGCGACTGAACTAAGCTCCTGCCAAAAATGCTGCTCATTCTTAACACATAGCCACACTGACCTCAACCTGACGTGTTTATTCAGGTTGCTGAAGTTGGCTGAATTGATTTGTACAAACAACTGCACAAATTCTGATTCCTTAACCTGGGGTACTTTACCTGGGGTACTTTTAATGGTGTAAAACATGGTGTCTTTCCATTTCTTTAATCAAGTGGAAAAGTGATGGAATGTATGCTTAGAGTCCCTTTTATCTTATAAATTGGCCCTAGATAGACAACGCTTAACTCAGTGAGACGCACAGACATTGACTAATACTTTCATCTTTCATTTTCAACTATTGTAATATTCTTTTTGCTGAATTATTCAAAAGCTGAGATAGGCTTCATCTTTGACAGGAAGCCTTTAACACTTTTTCCAGCATCTCTCTGGAGTATTTTAGGCTAAGATTCAAAGTTTGATGCATCTAGTTTTCCTTTTTCAAAGATTTTTGCTATTGCCAATGTTATTTTAAATAGATTTTGGCCTACTTACCACATATGAAATGTTCTGCATGCATAAAGATGCTTTATTGTTGTTGAAACTGGATATCACTGCTTCCCCCAATGCAGGCAACATCAAGAACACGGAGAAGCTGAACTACAGCAAGGAGCGCATGTACAAGCTGACAGTGACAGCTTATGACTGTGGAAAGAACCGTGCCTCAGAGGACGTCCTCGTCAAAATCAACATCAAACCCACATGCAAGCCAAGCTGGCAAGGTATCAAAGACCCCTTTGTCTTTTGCACCCAGAATCAACAAAGCATTGTTACGTTGGCTTGAGGCTGTCCTTACTTTCTTAACTTTCTTAACCTATTTTATTCACTGGCTTTGGTTTCTTCATTTTTTCACTGGTTACATTTTTTGGATTCAGTCAAACTGATAATAATAATAATAATAACTGCTACTTGCAGCTTAAGTTGGCGTCTATTAAGGGCTGTTGATGGATACGATGTTAATGCACCTCTCATGGCTTTTACTGGGTTTTTATTTTTTTGCCTTTCCTGAGACAGGGTATTGGTTTCTACATAACAAACATGTCTTGTGTGTTTGACTCTGATAGGCTTCAATAAAAGGATTGAGTATGAGCCTGGCACAGGAAGCCTTGCCCTGTTCCCCAGCATTCGTCTGGAGACCTGCGATGAACCCATCACCTCGATTCAGACTAGCATTGAGCTGGAAACCAACCACATTGGCAAAGGGTGTGACCGAGACACATACTCAGAGAAGTCCTTGCACCGGCTGTGTGGTGAGTCACAGCAAACATGTGACAGCAGAGTGGCAGTCTAGACTCCAAGCCTGGATATGCTTTTTATATAGTATTTACTGAGAGAAGATAAATGTCTCGGACTTGTGATTTACCTGTGTGTTGACGTTGACACTGGTAAACAGTGGGAGCACTGATGCAGCTTGCATTAAAAACAAAAATCTTAGTTTAGTTTCCATTTACTTCAAATAATCAGTCAGCCAGTACATGTAGCATGTTCTAAGTTTGTGGCCGCAGGTTGTGTTGAGTTGAATGATGTTTCTGATGCAGTATAACATGATGTTCTATATAGTTAGACAGAGGTACAGACAAAACTCATGCTTCAGCATAACTTCTACTACTGTCTCTAAAGGTAACATTACTGTTATAAAAATGTGTGATCTTTTAATAAAATGCAGCGAGAAGTTTTTTTGGTTTTTTTTACCTAGTAGTATTCTCTGGGCAAAACACTTTTTCAGTTAAAATAGTTTTGTATTGTTTTTTGAGTGTGTTACATTTTTTCTTTTTATGTTAAATGCTGTACGTAATGGTACATTGCAAAATGCAAATTTAGTTTTTGGGAAAAGTAAAAAGTATTTCACTTACAAAGTGAGCATAATGTGACCAGCAGCACCCAAACCTTTGCATTACTGTATGTCATAGCATCTGTATGTCAACTCTCAATGATCTCACTGTTACCTTTTATAAATGCTGGTCTCACTGTTACTGTTTATAAATGCTGCTGTTTTTGTGTTCGTTCAGGTGCCAGCACGGGCACAGTGGAACTGTTGCCTGCTCCCAGCAGTGCAGTTAACTGGACTGTGGGCCTGCCCACTGACAATGGCCATGACAGCGACCAGGTTTTTGAGTTTAATGGCACTCAGGCCATTAAGGTTCCCGAGGGTGTGGTGAGCACCAGCCTGAAGGAACCTTTCACCATCTCTGTGTGGATGAGGCACGGACCTGGCGGCAGGGAGAAAGAAACCGTCCTCTGCAATTCTGATAAGACAGGTAACACCATCAAGTAAAGCAGATACATCATAATTGACACAAATAAATTCCAGCAGTATGTGTGTGTGCGCACATCTCAGTAGCTTAAACTGTATGTGGGCCCATATACTCTCCTAAAACTGTCATAGTAGATGTTTATAGTATCTACTATTATGTATTAGATGCTGAATATTAAACCTGCTGTATAAAGGCTAAGACTGAAATGTGATTTGTAAGTGTACCAGAATCTTGGATTGATAATCTGTCGTGAGTTTTACTCACTAATGTGATCAATGTTTAGAATCAAGTTGTGGTTGCTGGTCCCATGTGGCCATAACAACATCGCTTATGCTTGATTTTAGAACAGTGTGTTGTGGGTATTGAAATCTCTTTGTTGAGTAGTCATTTAAGCCCTTTCTCATGTCCGAGAAAAGCTGGATAGTGTCATCAGCTGGTGTGGGGCTTATGTAAGAGGGATTACATCATGTGGACATCCCTGTGTACTAGAAGCAGTCCTGCTTTGGTCTGAGAGAAAGCAGGATTGCAGCATGCCCATCGCACTCCTGCAGTTTGTCCAAGTCCTTGTTTATATTAGTTGATTAAACACGTGGATTGGACCCAGTGCTGGATGCCTTCATGCCATGCAGGCACGAGGCTGAAACTGATTAGAGAACTGTAAACTAATCCTCACTACAAATGGTGGCCATGTGTGTCACATCCAAAGACCCAGAATTTTTGGGATTTTAAATGTAGTCTTGAGGAACAGTTTTCCAGGCATCCTGAGAGACCTTCGAAGTTTCTCATTTTCAGTCTAGCCCCCGTACGTGACCAGTTTTTTGTTTGTTAATCCACACAGTAATTTACATATGTTCAAGAGTAACAAAGCTATCTAACTTGAACCAGACCTGAGCCAGTAAAGAAACAGGTGCGGAGGATTCCAGATGATCAGGCCGTGATCAGTATACTGGTGGTGGTGAATGCTGTGTGGTTGAAACATCTTTATCTAGACACATTGTATTTTTAGGCACTTTGCAGCTTGTCACAGTAAAATATTTGTTCACATTTCTTTAATCTGTTCAGTGTCTTAGAAGTAAGACAGTTTGATAGATCTAAATTAGTATTTTTGCACAGTACAGTGTATGTGTGTGTGTGTATACAGACACACTAGGATATGCCTAGTTTATTAACCACCTTATAATTTATTATTATTATTCTGCTTTCAAATAAACAAAACATTTCATTCCTATGTTTTCCTTGAATTCCTTGAGATGTTTTAAATCTATCAAGAAACGGTTATTAAAACCATTCATTATTATTCATGAATTAGCTAATTAATGCTATTACCTGAATAATGAGGGGTTACAAACATGACTCTATTGCCTGTGCTGGCATTTTTTTTGTTTTGCAGAAATGAACAGACACCACTACTCACTGTATGTCCACAGCTGCCGCCTGGTGCTGCTCCTGCGTCAGGACCCCACTGAGTCAGAGAACTACAAACCAGCAGAGTTTCACTGGAAACTCGACCAAGTGAGTCAACAAGGGCCTTTTTAGAATGGCAACATTTGCAAGGTGATCTCACCGCGTTCCTATGGCCTGTTTGGGTGTGCATATTGACACAAAGTTGTGAGTGGCAGTAATGAATGGGGCACTTTGTGGAGTATGTAAACCTACTCTCAGCCAAATATAGAGGGCTGAGTATAACCTCCTCCACCTCCCTTACCCTGCATGTATGAGAGAGAAATCTAAAAAAAAATGTTCAAAATGTTAATCACATCAATGTTAAAACAATTTTGTAGACTTTCCAGCATTTAAATGTTGCAAGTTTAATTTGGTATTAAATGTACTATCACATTTGAAGCTACCTATGTTTGCATACTGGGACAGTTCCAGTAGAGTTCTTTCCAAAAAAGATATCCAACTAGAATCTCTAAATCTCTTGGATCCCCTTTAGCAGTCCACAGGCCTTTGTAGGATGTTGGATTTCTCTGAATTGTTATAAACTGTGACATAAAACAGTATTATATTGTGGGAAATGGGATTGTGGATGAGAGGAAATAAAAAGGTCTTCGTGGACTGGAGGTGGACACACACTGCTGTACAGGGGATTATGATATAATAGCACTGGGTAACAATTTTTATGAAAGGTCTGTTCCAATTTTTGATGCATCTTAGTCAGGTTTTGCATGCTGATTCAGAAAATCACATTTTTTTCCTACCTTCAGTTTCCTACCTACATTTCATGTATATTTTTCATTATAAGGTTGTTGTAATGCTTATTCTATTTTCATATTAGTCTCAGTAATGTGTGTGGTTGGCACCCCTGTAATATCTATTTGTACAACAAACAAGCAGCATTAATATGCAAAAAGTTATAGGTATAACAAAAGACCACCGAGTTTCATTTTTTTTCCTAAAAATCACATTTCTAACTAGAAGCTACATGAAAATAAATATCACCACCAAAACAGCGTGCCGAGATTGTATAAGAAGCACTACAAAATGTAATGAAACAAATTTTTGTTGTTTGGTGTAGTAGTCTATCAAAAACAGATTCATTCCTTGTCTGAATCTGTATTTGTAACCATAAGACATTTGTGATCCTGATTGATTTCTGTTTTTGTGTTGGGGTGGCATAATACCAAAATTTGGATTGCATACTAAGTGGAGTTATTACATATTATTTATTTGTATTTATTGACTTTCTTTGCTTGTGATTATGATTCAAATGCAGCTATTTTCGATAAATGTATCAAACATAATTATACATACTATACATGTATTATATTATTAAAAGATTATATTGCAGTTACACATACATTTATTTTAGAATAAAATTGTATTGTAATGAAATAATTTTGTTTGTTATTTTAACATTGCTGTTTATGTTAACAGCAATGCAAGGACATATTAAAAAGTATAAAATATTGAGAATATTTATAACATACAGAATGGGTTGTGCCCTCTGTTAACTATTTCTAGGGGCATAGTCTTACTGAATAAATCATGTCACTGAAAACGACGTATGCTAATAAGGGTGTTTGTATTTGCATGTGCTTATAGACAGAATCCAATATAGCCTTATATGTTGGATTATAAAGTGTTGTAGTGCTAAAAAGGCATTAGATGCAGAGTTTGTAGAGGCAGTCGTATGAACAGAGCTCCTGATGTTCTCTCTCTCTCTACTCAGGTGTGTGACAAAGAGTGGCATCACTATGTGCTGAACATTGAGTTCCCTGCAGTGGCTCTGTTTGTAGACGGAGCCTCTTTTGAGCCCTTCCTGGTCACAGAGGATTACCCTCTCCACGCCTCCAAGATCGAAACCCAGCTCACTATTGGTGCCTGCTGGCAAGGTACTCTTGGCACCAGTGTGTTTTTTCCGCTATTAAAATGATGCAACCCCTCATTTAGAGGTGAAATTTTCCCCTCTAGAGTTGGTCTGTTGCAAATGTAAATGAATCTGAAGCATGAAGCATTTTAGTAATTTTGTTTTCTTTAGTAATATGCTTCACGCTTGTCATGTAGATGTGATTAGTAGACATCATTCTTAGACTGTAGAAGTCATACAGCCAACAGTGTTTGACTGAAGCGTAGTGTAATGCATGATAACGTAAAAAAATTCAGCTTACCTTTTCCTAACTAAAGCAAGGCCTCGTCTTTTTCCACTCTTCTGTCTTACTTCCACAGACCTCTCAGGACATGACAATGACACTGAGACTGTCTCTGAGCCTTTGACAGGTTGCCTAAATCTTTCCCTAATCGCTCCAAAATGACAGTTTGTTCATGAATTAACACTCTGTACATGCGATCCTTGCACGGCTGTCTTTTAGCTGTGTGAGGTCCGGATGTACACTCCGCTTCTACTTGCATAACATGAGCATGAGACAATTCTGACCAGATGTCATAGCACACATTCTGCTTGCTCTTTTTGTACTGTTTGTTTACTTTTGTTCAATGTCTTTATTGTGTTGTTTTCTTTACCAGCCATTTTTACTTTGGGTTTTGCCTGCAAATCAGGAAACATACTGTTCAGTTAATAGGAAGATGCACCAAATTCAGAACAATAACATACCATGCTGCCTGTTTTATTTCATGGGTTCATTTATCTGTATCTTGCAGAGTGAGTCTGATGTAATAGTACAGGAATATCACACAGGACATTCCAGAGCAGGTGCCTCTGCTCACGCCTACCTTCATTCCAAGTGATACGAGAGCACAAGCAACAGATGTATCATTTATGCAGTGGTATTGAAGAGGATTGGAAGATAGTGGAGATATTAGTATTAGGGTCCAGCCAATATTCTGCTTAGGCGATTAGCCAATATTCTGATTAAAAATAATGGCAAATGCAATGAGCAACTCTAATGTTTGTTTCTTATTGCAGCGAAGATTATTGCAACTATTCAGTATGAGAAGAATAATTTGTAAGGATTGAATTCATTGTCTTACTGGCAGTGTTTACACAAGGGATGCCTAGTCTTATGAAAGCCTGCTGCTACGCAGGCCCTTTATTGATAAAAAATAGACATCCCTTGCTAAGGGTTTCATGCCATTTCAACTAAAGATCACTTGCCGCATGAATAATTGATCTGTATTTTTTATTTATTGTATACAACCTGGTCAAAGTGGCCAAATTAGCTGATGAGCTATCTTGCTCCAGGGCTGTTAACCGGCTCCCAACTAATGAAAAAGTTGGGCTCAAATAACCAGACTTTACTTACTCCTTGTCTCTAAAGATATTGACACAAAATAGAAGTTTGTATTTTTATCCCTTTTTTTCCCTCTTCATAAAACCCCTTACGTCTCAACGAATAACAACCCAATGGAAAATACTAAGATTACATAAAAGTGGCAAAACCCTAACCCAAATAAATGCAGTTAATGATTGTTACAAGCCTACAGGCACTAATGGTCATAGTGGATATAATAGCTAATATTATAAACAAAAACACAAATGATAAGAACTGATTATCAATGCCTAAAACTACTGCAGTTTTTGACTATATGAATTAAGTCTTCATTGGCATGTTACATTTTAATAGGAAAGACTGCTTTTTAAACATTAGCTTTACATGAGCAGTAAGTGAGTGTAGTTTTTTCCACCCATTTTCACATTTCGTTCTTCATCACTTTATCTCCATGACAGTGAATTGACTCCACACATGAGGCTGCATGAGGCTGTAAGCCTGTTTATGTTCATCCTTCACTCTCTGTCTCTGGAGCCCCAGCCACACCTGGTCAGGCCAGAGCAGAGCAGCTATACTAACTTGCATGAACATCACACACATAGGCACACATGGATGCAGAGCATGTTTAAGCCCCTGGAGCTAAAAGCTACGGGCCATGCATTATCTGTCTGTCAGCCTCTCTCACTTACACTCTCTGTGGGTTCGTCCAGGTGGCAGTGCCCGCATGACTCAGTACTTCCGGGGTAATTTGGCCGGCCTCATGATCCGCTCTGGGAAGCTGGAGAATAAAAAGGTGATCGACTGCCTGTACACCTGCAAAGAGGGCCTGGATGTTCAGCTCCCAGAGGAGGTGGCTTCTGCTGTGAAGGTATGAGCTGTTTGCGTGTAGGCTCCTTGTAACAAAACGAACACAACAAAGAAAAAAGACTGGACAAGAATTACCTCACATGTATTTTTTTTTTGTTGATAAAAAGCCAGGGCACATATTACTCCAAAGCAAGTGTAAAAACAAACTGAAGGGAAGATACACCGCTAAGGATGAGCTGTGTGTCTTCCCGCCGCTGGGTTCCTGAGCAAGACCCTTAACCCCAGGTTCCTCCAGGGAGATTGTCCCCTGTAGTTATGGAATGGAAGTCGCTTTTGATAATTGCTTAAAATTATGGACATTGAATAACAACTTTAATCTGACTGTATTTCAAAGTAGTATTTGATTGTGTTCATTGTGGAACAGAACAATTGGGCAACATTGGGCTACTGTGTTGTAAATGCATTTATAATCGTACAGACAACCTTCAGTTGCATGTAATTTAGTCATAATTTCTGCATTTTATAAATGTTTGTGTTGGTATCATCAGATATGTACACCCAACACACTGGATTTTGGCTTTAAACCAGAATTGCCAGATTTTAGTACTCATACTGAAAGCATAATTTTTTTGATGTGTTACCGCACTATTACCCATGTGTCTATTTAACTTCAAGCCCTAAATGGCAGAAATCTGTTTTTCACATGAAAGGTTATTAAATAAATGTCATCTGAGCCAGACACAGAGGTATGAGAATGGAGCAATTCTGGGGTTCTGGGGAGCCTGACTCAATTCTGTTTGTGTCTCTGTGCAGGTGGAGTTTAACCCCAATCAGTCCTCTCTGACTCTGGAAGGAGATGATATCGAGAGCTTTGAGAAGGTCATGCAGCACATCTCCTATCTGAACTCCAGGCAGTTTCCCACGCCAGGAATACGCCACCTCCGTGTCACCACCGCCGTCAAGTCAGTATTTCATCATACTCCTTTTCCTTTAAACCACATTTTTCAATAGTAATAGTTAAAGCAATACTACTGTCTCCAGTAAATCTCAAACTGATTATCTTATGTGGTTTTTGACCTGGTATGTACCGCATTACATTGAATAGTTAAAGCCATCTTGAAGCCTGAATTCAGTATCAAAGCATATTTTGACTGATAGGAAAAATTACTGCAAATTACTTAACAAATTACTGCATGAGACCTTAACGTGTTTCTCAGCATGTCCTTCTTATTTGGTATCTGAAATGTGCCTTGGTGGTTTGATGCACAGGTGCTTTAATGAAGAGACCTGCATCTCTGTGCCCGATGCTGAGGGCTATGTGATGGTCCTTCAGCCTGAGGAGCCCAAGATCAGCCTGAGTGGCATCGACCACTTTGCTCGCGGAGCCGCGGAGTTCGAAAGCACCGAGGGGGTGACACTTTTCCCCGAGCTGCGGATTGTCAGCACCATCACACGCGAAGTGGAGGCTGAAGCGGAGGGAGAGGATGACCCCACAGGTATGGACACCACAGCCAGATGCCTAATGACTAGGGAAGGGATAGGAGAAAGAAAAATAAACAGCGTCTGGCTGAGAGGCTGGAAGGCATTAGCGATTTATAGGTGAGGAGGGAATGGCAGAATGACAGCAGTGCCATCTGGTCGATCTGTGCGATGAGAAAGAGAGAAAATGCATTATACAATACTGTCTAGAGAGCAGGCCAAGTTAAACTAGTGGGTTTTTAAGGACATTTCTCAATTACTTCAGTAGGAAAAATGCTACTCTATGAATTAAGCAAATAGTGATGCTGTGGAAATTTCCAGCTAGATATGTTATTCAATATTGAAGGCTCTTTTTGAGATTTACTCATGTGTGATTGTGGTCAAATGAGTACTTTCTAGAGCCCAGAAAGTCGGAGGGGTTTTATTTTTTTTATTTGTTTTTAATATTTGTAGAAATGTATTAATTCATCTGGCTCCATTTTTGAGTAGCAAATATTTTATTCTACAATACTAGGCTACTTTACAATACTAGGGTACTTTAGTATGTTATATGACTATCAAACAGTGGTAAAATGTATTTGTGGATCTGTACTAACATAAGATTTCTGTTTCTGTGGCAGTTCAAGAAACTGTGGTTTCTGAGGAGATCATGCACAACCTGGACATGTGCGAAGTGACCGTAGTGGGAGATGATCTGGATGGAGACCATGAGAGTCTGGAGGTGGATTTGGCTCAGGTCCAGCAGAGAGGCCTGGAGATCAGCTCCTCCAGCGTGGGCATGGTCATCACTGGTGTGTTTCTCTAACAAAAAACATTTCACCTCAAAAAATAACGTATGACTTATTTTAAAAAATTGACTGCTCAAATTCCTTTCCAATCAATAATGCATTCAGTTTAGTTGTCTGCATCATCTTTGATAAGCGAGAGCATTTAGTTTCTGCTTATATTATTTTGCAGGGAATCTTCACACTACTGGAATAGAGATCATGTTTTGTTCTCTGTATGAACAGTGTGAAGATTCTCTCTACAATCATATCAGTAGAAAACTGAGGAATTATCTGGGTTATTAGATTGTCTGCACATAGCATGAAGCACACTAATAAAAATCTGTTCATTCTCAGGTGTGAACACAATGGGTAACTATGAGCAGGTGCTGCACCTGATCCGCTACAGGAACTGGCATACTGAAGCCCTGTTTGACAGGAAATTCAAACTGATCTGCTCAGAACTCAATGGTCGCTACGTCAGCAACGACTTCAAGGTTGAGGTAGGACTGAACACGTGCTCTCCTAAAACACGTTTGGAGTAGAACATGATGTTTGTGACCCAAATGGATTCCTCCTGCCAAATATGTTTTGCTCAATATATGGAAGAACTGTATGGTTACGAAATGGCAGTAATAATTAATGAATCAATAAATGAATTTGAATCTCATCATTAACCACTTAACACCAGTTATAGAGTGAGCCTGAAGCTGGTTTCTAATCCATAAGATTTTGAGTGCTGTTCTTGAAGACTGAGAAAGTACAAAACCTTACTGGGCTGCACATTAATGTGTTGCTCTATGATTGCAGTAACCTATTGCTACCCTGCTGTGTTTTTGCTGTATGATTAGGATTAGCTGTTGTTTCTTGTAGTGTTGTCAAGAATGTCTAATGAGTGTTGTTTTCAGCAGCTCAGCAGCTGCCATTAACATCAACTAAAATCTTCTCTCTGTTGCATAGTAACAAGATTCACAATTGTGGGAGATCACACATCACTCTGAAACATAGCCAGTGTGTTTGGAATGCATTTCACATGTAAAACAAGTATTTTATATAAGCAAGCAGTAAGCATATATGTGTTTGTTTCCAAGGGAATATCCATATCCTAGCTTTAAGTCCATGAATAAGCACCAGCTTCAATTTAAGTAAAATGCTGTGCAGTGTGTCTTAGACTGTGTGTTTCCTCAGGTCAATGTGATCCACACTGCTAACCCGATGGAGCACGCTAACAATGCCATGTGGCAGCCTCAGTTCATCAACCAAGTCAAGCATGCCTCAGTGGACCTGTCTGGACACAACCTGGCCAACACACATCAGGCCTCAGGTACTCCTCCATCATCCCTCCATCCTGCTCTCCTGCAATCCTCCCATCTGTTCAAACGTTCCTCTTTCCTGCCAGCAGAATGATGCTCCATTACTCACAATACAGCTCATAGATTATTTTACTAATCTTTCATTAGAATTAATCCAAGACTTTTAATCAAAGGCGTAATCTGCTTAATTTCTAGCTCAAAATGAATTCGTTTTCTTTTGCTGTGAGCTGTTCTGGAGCTTAAAGTCAATTAAAAATCTGGGACAGATATGGTCTGGGTTCTTTTGTTTATTATTTGTTTTTGGGACTTGCTTTTAATGGTGTAAGTTTGGGGATTATGCATGACATCTGGATAGCCAGCCACGACTCCTAATGTGACCTCTTTTTTCACTGTCCCCAATTGGAATGACTGAATGCTGTGTGTCTTTTCTAAACAATGTCCTCATGAGCTCTCTTCTTTCTGTCCTGCTCCATCTCTCCACTCATCGCAGTCGTCCCCAGTGCCGCCACGATTGTCATCGTGGTCTGTGTGAGCTTCCTGGTGTTCATGATCATCCTAGGAGTGTTCCGGATCCGTGCCGCTCACCAGCGCACCATGAGAGACCAGGAGAATGGCAAAGAGAACGAGATGGACTGGGATGACTCCGCCCTCACCATCACTGTCAATCCTATGGAGGTACTGGAGAAACAGCTGAGACAGACAAAATACGAACCTAGTTTTAATCTGTACTGTTTAATTCATCATTTAATTCATAACTCTTGTATGTTAACAACAAAATACCGTGTACACAGCAGTAATGTTTAAAAAAAAAATAATATTATGATAAAATACCCTCTGCCAAAAACAAATTCAACATCATTTAAAATAATAACATGGCAATATAAATTATAAACTTTCCAACCTTCAAATACCCAACACTGTTGTTTAAAACTGCTAATTTCATCATCAAAATAATTGCCAGACTACACAGGTCAAAGTCATTGGAGATAAATTTTTGTGGGTTTTGTAGTGTTTTTCAAGCTGATTTTAAGTGTTTAGTTTTTCCTAAAGCTTCAATATTGCAAGCATGTGTAACTTCAGTTGTTCCAGATGTTTTCCAGTTGTTTGATCAATTAATGGTGAATAATTCTGGTAAAAATGATACTGGCTGATCTTTAATGTCAGTGTGTTTGCGATATATGACAAGATGCAATTGTAATATATAGCAGTATAACTGAAATATTTTTTGTCCAAATAGTCCTGGATGAAAACAGCATCTATCTAATCTACTTGCTGTAGCATTTGCACTAGAGTTGCCTCATTTTGAAATACTGCAGAGGAGTCCTTAACTGAATCCACTGAAGCGAGTGTACTCATGCATTATGCAGTGTAGAAGGAAAAGAACTCACATTCTCTCTCTTTCTCTCCCTTGTCGTCTTGAGCAGACTTATGAGGACCAGCACAGCAGTGAGGAAGAAGAGGAAGAGGAGGAAGAGAGTGAGGACGGGGAAGAGGAAGATGACATCACCAGCGCAGAGTCGGAGAGCAGCGAGGATGAGGAGGGCGCAGAGCAGGAGGACCAGCAGGGGGCGAGCAGGCAGCAGCAACTAGAGTGGGACGACTCCACTCTTACCTACTGAACACCCCCAAGCTTCTCACACTGCTCCGACAACACACACACATACACACACACACTTTCACCCACCTACCTACTCACTCACTCACTCACTCACTTCTTCACCAGTAGGGAATCCCAGTTTCCCTTGGCAAATTTCCCACCTACGGAGCCATGAGTAAAAAAAAACACAAAAAACAAGTCCTTGAAGCTAAATGCATATATATGAATATAAATACATATATATCTAGTGTCTGTGGTGACAGATGTTGCGGAGTCAACTTAATTTCCACTGGCCAAGGCTTCCCTGGTGTCAGCTTAGTGGTGGTATTCAATGTAGTATATAGGTATTACATAACAGCTGAATGCATTTTTTTAATTTATTTCTTTTTATCCAAGGGAGGCCTGGCCTAGATTTTTGTTTGTTTGTTTGTTTTTTAGCTACGTAAGGATACAACCTTGCACTTTTTTTTACATGTTAAGTCTTTCAAATTGAGAATGATTTTATGTATATTGGACATGCAATTTGTTTGCTGCAGATTTTTTTTAAAAAGAGAAGCTTTGCCTCTTTGCTTTTTCCCTGCTGGGGAGGCAGGAAGGAGACTATGCTTCTTGCTCATGATCGATTTATTTTCTCTCTCTCTCTCTCTCTTTATAGTGCATGGAGAAAAAAAAATTGCAGAGTCATGCTTATAGAAGACGAAAAATTGCTTTTTGATATTTTGTAAATAAGATGAAACCATGTAATTAGTCAATGTGCATCAGTGAGAAGCCTAACCAATGGTGTCCAGGATCTAAAGCGACGCAGTACCTGCTGTAGAATATTATTTGTGTCACAGAGGCAATAGCATGTTGCAGAACAATCTGGCCAAGCTTGTACAAGATCGTCTGCTTTGTGGAGAGAAACCCATGACAGAGGCTGAGGTTTCTGTGGCAGTGTTGTTCATTTTGTCTAGTCTTTTTGAGTCTTTTTTTTTTCTTTCTTCTTCTTTATTTAATCTAGTTGAGTGGGTGAGCGTGGAATTGGTTCAGTGTTCTTGGCTGTACATTTGCTAAATCTAGCTGAGCTTGCAGCTATGACTAACGTTTGATGTTTTTCATTTCCGTGAAGGTCCACTGTTGGACAGCTTTATATTTCGGAGACTCTGAATAATCACGTCCAGGTGATGTTTGTTTTACGAGCGGTACTGTATGGTATGGAGTTTAGGTACACTGCAGGTATTTAAGCCATTTTGAAGTTTTAGCGGTGATTTATATCTTTTGTTTCCCGTGATGCTGTCTGCGCTGTTATAGCCCCTTCTGATCACACCAATCTGACATAACTTAAGACAAAAGGAGCCTCTGGAGTTCAGTGATGGCGTGAGCTTTATGAAATCTGTAGATTGCCGTGGCCTGTTTTGCCATAGGCCAAACTGTACTGCAGAAATATTTTATGGGGATATTTATTTTTTTGTGTCTAAACTTGTTTTATAGCGATATACAAGGTTATACTGCAAGCTTAACTGATAGTGATACAGGCGTTCATGTAAAACAGTGATGAATGCTTGAGAAATTCACCATTTAGGTATTCACTGACCGATACACATAAAACAGCAAAAATATTTTTGCAGTATACCATTAGGTTTTGGTGTACATAGATCTGTACTGTAGCGCTGTTTTAAAGATTTCTGTTTACATTTAGTAAACTTTTTATGCTCCCGTCGATGGTTTTTGAGCTCTACAGACTTGCCTGCGGATCACTCCTCCACAGAGTTCCACTGAGAGCATCGTTTTACTCTTACTTTAACTGGACCTTTGTAGAGGTCATGGCCCTTGAATTATGTCCGTTCAATTATGGCCAGTTAGTGGAGTATGAAACAGAATGTGAGATATTTAGAAGAATGTTGGCTCGAGGAGAGACTGGACATGGGTGAAGCATTACGGTACATGGTACTTGATTTAAAACCATTTCCCCGACTCTATGGATGGACGTTCTCAGTTTGTTGCTCAAACCTAAAAGCTTTCTTAGATTGTTAATAATCTTTTTTTTTTTCTCATCAGGAAGCCTGGTCTATTTTTTTGACCTAGTGTAACTTCAGATTGAGGATGGTTTTTAGAGTTCTAATATAGTTCTTTACTTTGTCCATCTGTCGCTTTCTGGTTCCCCTTCAGAAAGTAAATAAATAAATAAATAAAAATGTAAAAAGCTCGAGCCTGAGCTGAGGTCCAGATTTCAGCTGGTGGAGTTGGGAGTGCCTTTTGCCTATCACTGCGCATTATTAACGTAACTAACGGAAACACTCATCCACGCCATTCTAGCTGTGGCCATTTTCTTCTTTCCTAATTATTTAAAATTAGACTTCGTACAGCTGTAGGGAGGTGATTATTTTATTTTATTTTTTTTTGTTGTCGTTGTTGTAATAGGGGTCAACAGCTAGGTTTATCAGAAGTGGTTGTTTTAATCGTCCTGCCTAGTTGTCCTGTGTTCATGTTGATGTGTAGAGAAAGTAGGTCCATATTGTATCATCAATATTGTACTAAATCATGTTTGAGAACATCCACTTCTACAGAGATGTATATTACTTAAACAATTCTCTAGGCAGCATACATGGGTATGAATTTTAACAATCTGTGTATAGTGAAAGCTCCTTTTTGAAGTGTATTGCCTGATTTCCTGACCAAGAAAAAGAGGGCAGCATGAGATTCACAAGAACCAGTAAAATACTGTTTTTCCTTCCACATACACACAATTATTTTGCACAAGCTGCGTAATGATGTTTCGCCCCCGTGGCATTTTATATTCCCTACTTTTCTGCGAATGCAACACTTCAAAACAATGTTTTGTTTATTTGGTCGAAAGCAAACCATTCCATACCCCATAAGACCAGATCTGAACTAATGGACTTTGCACGGTAGTTGCGTGATCCATTTTTTCCAGCACAAGGTGGGCTACTTTTAACTCGTGTGAATTTTTTTTCCAATGTTATTTTCTGAGCAGGTTTGCCCATTTATTGCCCATCCGGTAATTCACATGAACATTCTGCTGTAGCAGCCATGACCAGCCTAATAAAGCTGCGAACATGGGCGTGTGAACAGGTGGGTGTTTAATGGGCCATTGACTTTGCATGAACAACTGCTATATTTCTTGTGTATTACACTTAGAATAGTGGGTTCGCGGTGTCTGAGGGTAATACGCAAACTACTACTGAATCAAAGATCTCTCAAGTTTCAGACCTTTTCAAAATGTCATTGTCTACCGATTTCCTTTGTTTGTTTTATTGCTCTTACAATATACGGTGGGGAGAGTTCTAGAAAATGTTGGATGCTGCTCTTGTGCTCATTCACTTTTCTACCTTTCGGAAGCAAAATTGTGGTGAAGTTGATGCTTGCTCATGAACAAAATAAAGGATGAGATGGGATTAAATTTCATATGGCGTGGTGTTGTCTTTTTCTGTTGTCTGTTTACATGCTGTAGAATTAAGCTTACTCTGTATGCCCTTAGCATTCAGAGCTATTAATAAAGTGAACACAGCAGCACAACGCACAGTGTGAAATTCTTCTCATTCACCAAGTGAAGCAGTGGGCAGCCGGTGACACGGCACCCGGGGAGGAGCGCATGGGGACGGTACCTTGCTCAGGGGTATCTCGGTGGTGCCACTAGCAGTCCTGGGATTTGAACCCACAGCCCTCTGATCACATAAGCAACTCCCTAACCAAATCCAAAAAGTCGATTTCAGGTGGAACGAATCATTTTTGTGAGCCAGGCCTTCTTGTCCAATATCAGTGCCTGCTCTACAGACAGTCTGTAGGTACCGATAAATGCTCTACAGACTGCATGGGCACGTATTCAGACAGAAACGCGGTCCAAAAAGATTGTAAGCTGCTATAGTTGCAAAGGGGGAACACCTTCATATTAAAGTCATTGTATTTGAATGCAGTGTCATTAAAGTCGCTGTTGGTGTAATAGTCAAGCGTCCCAAAACTTTTGTCCATACAGTATAGCTTGTTATCTACCTACATTGACTTGTCTGACTTTAGCGAGGCATATAAATACACTGGCAATGAGGATCAGCTGAGGTGGGAGCATATTATGTTAATTACTATTTCTTGTCTTTCATACTATATAAATACTTAAAACCATACGACTTCTGTCAGCTCTGTTTTGACTGGTGTGAAATATTATTAGGATTAAACTATTGGAATCTCAATAGATTCCAGTCACTTAGATAGGAATCAACAATTCTGGATTCTGTAACAGCCCTGGATAGAGCATCACAGACAGAATATTTGTTGAAGACTACCATCTAGTGTTCAAAATGTAGACCACTGGAGAATCAGAGCCAGTGATGAGGTTCTGCAGTGGGATTGCTAGTGTTGTGGTAGTCTCGCGTAGCCAGACCTTCAGCCATCAGTCTTTGGAATTCATAGCCATTTTCTTTGGCCAAGGCCCGCCCATAAGGCCGTTTGACTGACATGTCAAACAACCAATCACAGTTCGTTTCGTTCAGC
>JBBPDC010000135.1:24230960-24259587 GCA_037974485.1 Hemigrammopetersius urotaenia
TAAAGGCCGGGCCGTGAAAATAGTTTCTGATATTAAACCGGTCCGTGACGAAATAAAGGTTGGGGACCACTGATCTAGACCAAGCCTGGTCCTGGTTGCCTGATCCTGCTAAATAGTTATAAGATTTTCCTGGTTTATAAATGTGTTGGAGCAGGACAATCACATTTCAAGACTTGTCAGAAACACTCTAGTCATTGTTCGTTATGTCTTTCTTTGTTGTTTTGCTGTAGGGGTGGCGTACCGCAGCCAGAGCAGTGAGGGGGTAAGCTCTCTCTCAAGCTCCCCATCCAACAGCCTTGAGACTCAGTCTCAGTCCCTGTCCCGCTCACAGAGCATGGACATTGACACAGCATCCTGCGAAAAGAGGTGAGGCTTATTTTGGGCCAAAGATGAATTTTTCCTCTAAAAAGCTCTAAAAAGACAAAGTGAACAGGATGAGGTTTGAAGAATTTAGAGGTAAAGTGCAAAAGGGAAGTTTTGAAAATGAATATTTCTCCTAGAAGATAGACTTCTGACAGTTTTTTATGGTGGTCTTTTTTAATTTTATGTCTATTTGTTGCGCTAGTGTGTGCATCGATATTGGTCACATTTTTCTATTAGTATGCAATAGTATAAGTGTAGTGGTCCTCTTCAGAATTCCACTTTGTCAATTCAGTGGTCAGTTTCTCTTCATTTATACGGTGACAGGTAGACATTATTAATACATGGTTAGTGCCTGCTGAACAAATTTCAGTCCACAGTAATGGACATAAATGCTCATGGTGCAACATTAATCATATTGATTTTAAGGGAGATTTTGATGATGATTATTTGGTTGTTTATTTATAACTAGTTTTGAGACCTTCTTAGCAAAAAGATATCCCTTTTGCATTTTGTGACTTGTGTTTGCTTTCTGGGACTGTTTTATGACTGTTGAGATACTCTGAATTATTGCTTAAATTTTGTTGTGTCTTCAGCATGTCCCAGGTGGATGTGGACTCAGGAATTGAGAACATGGAAGTGGAGGACAGTGACCGCAGGGAAAAGCGCAACCTGACTGAGAAGGTAAAAATTGTGTGCTTCTTGTGGAGGAATCTTGCTGTCTTTTGACTGATGTTAAAACCTTAACAATCAAGCTTTTAAAAAGTATGCATTAAGCTAAGAGTCTACTATTCAGTGGTCTATATAAAAATATTCAGAGTTTTGGTGTGTCGGTGGGCAATCGGTTTTGTTTTGTCGTCTTTTGGGGGTTGGGTGGGTGGTTGTCGAGCAATTTCATCAAATTGGGTAAGGTTGAGGATGAGGGGTTGTAGTGAGCAATTAAAATTTTTTTGTTTTCATTTATATTTACTGTGGCAGCTAAGATTTACATGTTGTGGGTTGTCGTAAGAAATGTTAACAGTGCCAACACTGTTTTATACATGCTTGCTTAGGGTGTCAGTAGTAATAAATAAATGAATAAATAAATGAACTATTGCAGGACTCATCGTCTAACCCAGATGTGTCTGAGGAGCAGGCTCTGCAGCTCATCTGCAAGATTCTTCGTGTCTCCTGGAAGGAGCAGGATCGTGATGTCATCTTTCTACCCTCACTTGCTGCCGAGTTCCAGCAGAATCCAAAAGATGGTGAGAGAGAGGAAGAACAGAGGAACTTGCAAGCAGATAATGAATTATGTAATTTTTTGGTCAGTGATGTTACTATTGCAACTGTTTTGCTTCAGCCTGTACTCTCCTGTCTTTTTTCCACCAGTCTATTCTGACTTCAAAGACCTAATTGGCCAGATCCTAATGGAAGTTCTTATGATGTCCACCCAATCGCGTGACTGCAACCCTTTTGCCAGCTTGACCGCCACATCACAGCCAATCACTGCTGCCAAATCTCCAGACCACCACCTGACGCTTGTCCCGCCTTCCAGCCAGGGGAGCAGTCCTATGATGCCTTGTGGAGGCTCGTTTGGTGCCAGCTCTTTGTCCAGGCAAGTATGGGCAAACAATAGTGTGCATTCATCTCTCGCAGACGGATGCACAAGTCAGGCAATTTTTAACCAAAAACTGTTGTGTTGGCATTTCCAATTCTATGTGTAGTCTTGGAGTTCTTCACTCTTGCCATAACATGTTTTTCCACACACACTGCCTTAATGTACACAACCATTCATTAATATTCTGCTGTCATCGCCTGCTGTAATTGTTTTCTGAGTCTGTCACTTTCTATACTTTTCATTCTTTCATGGTCTTTCTAATTCCTGTTGTTTTCAGTTTGTATGGATGTAGCCCAAACCTTTTCACTCAAAACTTCAGGATGAGCACTCCAGCAGTACCTGTGCCTTTAGCTATTAATGCAGCTGCTCCACTAGCAGTTGCCCCACAGGCATTTACACCCCCTGCAGCTGCACCAGCCTCAGTTGCTCCACCTGCAGCGACCCCACCCACAGTAGCCCCACATGCTACTGTCCCACCAACAGTAGTCCCACTTGCCACTGCCCCACCCTCCATTGCTCCACCTGCAGTTTCCCAAACTGCAGGTGCCCCAAACCTACCTCTCAGCTCTCCCTCACAAACCCCTTCTGCTCCTCTGCCCATCTCTCAGAGATACAGGCCCTACTCGCTCAGCCCCTCTCAGTCATCATCTTTCCCCATGAGCCCAAGTCCCAGGACTGGCCATGCAGGGCCCTTGTCTTCCCTGTCCACTGCTACCCAAAGCCCGGCTGTGCCATCTGTTCCCCAGCTTGCTCCACAGCCATCCCCCAGAAACAGAACACGGCACACAGCTGTCCCATTCCCCTTCTTGCCTGCCTCTCCCACTGCTATGGCTAGACAGACTGCCCTGGCTGCCCGGATGCCCTCTAGGTACATCCTTGATCTTTTAGATGTGAAGCTTTGCCCACTAAACCAGTAATAAGCTAATCAGCACCCTGTTGTTGCAGATGTGCATATTTTAATGAAGTAGTAATGATGTATATTTATCTATAAACGAATTTTAATAGCTTCACTGACCTGTAATTCCTAACCTGTAATTCCTATGCAAGTTTCAAAGACTCAGTGTTTCGTCATGTCATGTTGGGTAGGTGTTTGTATTTCACTTTTAACTTTCTGAAAGGTGCTGATGTTTAACAGATTTATTTTATTACTGCTGATTGTCGTGCGTTTCCTGCACAGCACTTGCACATATGCTGGTTTTTAGCCTGTGTGGCCATCTATATAATGACTAGTATTATGGACAGTAGTCCATTTATGTTGTCTCCTTTTTGTGAGAAATCTCATTAAACCATCCCCTGTCCTTCATTTCACATCCTTCCATCATGCGTCTGTCTGCCGTGGCTGTGCCAGTCCTTTCTCTCTCCTCTTCTTTGCCCTGTCTGACATGTCTCAGGACAGCAGTGATGATGAGCTGGAGGAAGACGAGGAGGAGGAGGATTTTTCTGGGGTTCAGTTTGGGTCAAGGTACAGGCGCCAGTGTGTGTTGCATGCTTCAGCGTGCTGCCTGGCCACTAACAGAAACACACTGTGCCATGTGCTGGCACAACAAAGGGGCCGTGCCATAAAAACACATTCCTTGAATAGAATTTAATGTTAATAAAACAATTATTATTCTTGTATGACGTAAACGAAGAGAGACAGGGTGGGCATTATTTTCTCGTCAACAAAAAGTCGCAGGCTGTTGATGGGGGGTGGTTCAAGAATATCAAGGGAATTTCATATTTATCCTGGATTGAGGAATTAAATTGTGATCCATTCGACCTTCTCATCATCTTGTGCATCTATTGTTACCACTTTTTGTTCATTTATCTTACACTGTTTTTCTTCAAGTAAAAAGCGTATTGAATGTTATTATTGAGAATTGCTCAAGCATTAGGATGTGGCTGGTAATGAGCAGTTTAGGTGCTTAATCCGAGCTGGATGAATAAATAACATGACTAATGGGAAAGGCAGAGGTGTGCTGTGGAGTGTGTCTTTTCACCTGGGAATCCCCCACTAATGCATGCTACATCAGTCAATAGGCGCATAGCATTTTCTTAGGGCCGCTGATTTTACGGCCTCTGTGTAAAAGCCTTTAATTAGACTGGGATAAATTGCCCTTGACTAAAGAACATTTGTTTTTTGTTATGGGAGGTTCTTGACAAAAGTATTTTTCTCATTTAAAATCAATGCAATAGCAGTGGCAGTTTCTTGATGGAGTTTCTTGATGACCAAGCACTTGCTGTGTTTTTAACATTGAAAATGTGGTTTAGACGTGCTTTTGAATGCTTTGCATCTACTTAAGAACCTCTTATCATTTTGAATTATGCAGTGTAAACTGTATTCAGTGGATAGTGGATACTGCAACATTTTATTCTAACGCAAAGCCTTCTTTTACAGGATATTATTTCTCTGAAAGGTCTATCTTCTACGAGTCACTTTTTGGGTTGTTTTCTTTCTTGTTTATAATGATATCCGTCTATCTCTCTCCATCTGTCTCTGCCTACTTTTGTAGCCTGGGTGCGTCTGGTGGTGGAATGACCTGTGACTCAGGCAGTGACCGCTTCACCATTGAGGCGTGTAAAGAGACAGAGATGCTGAACTACCTCATCGAGCGCTTTGACAGCGTAGGCATGGAGGAGAGGAAGGCCCCCAAGGTGACACTTCAAGAAAACCTATATTCCTTATAAAAGAAGAAATGTTATTCTAGTGATGTACTGCTTTAGAAGCTCTTTTCACTTGCATTTTCTCATATCACTCTTCTTAGATCAAAGAGATTGCCTGGGAGGAGGATCATGTGCTTTTTCTTAGAATGAAAGTGAAATATATAACTGAGCCGAGGGGAACTCCGTTCATCAGTGTGGTGTTGTTTTTGTGTCTTTGCTGTATTTCCTCATTCTGAGTGACATGTTGTGCTGTTGCAGATGTGCAGCCAGCCAGTGGTCAGTCAGTTGCTGAGCAACATACGCTCCCAGTGTATTTCCCATGCTGCTCTTGTGCTTCAGGGTGCCCTCACTCATCCTAGGTCAGTGTTTATAGCAGTCATATTATCATTGATGTATTTTATTAAATTTTTTTTTAAATCAATGTCATGTAATGAAATCACTAGTAATGCATTCTTTTTTTAAATGGCTTATAAAAGAGATGTTACAACCAGAAGAGACCTGCAGTGATATTTGGAAATAATAATATTTAACTTGATGCAAAAAGGTAACTGCAATAATTAGAACACATCAAAAATTTTGTTTAGAAAAAAGGCCTCACTAAAAGTGTTTCCTCACTAAATGAGCACAAAGATTAATGGTATGCAAGCACGTTTGTTATGTACGGCAGGGATTCTATTTGAAGTGGTGACACCCCTAATTTCCCTTGTACACAGCGGGGGGTGCTTTTCACCATGCTATCTGAATGCTTTACACAATACCTTATCACTTGAGGTTTCCAGTTTGCTAATGAGGTTTAACTCATACTCCAAGTTGCATATGCTTCTGCAGCATTATGCGTAAAATTCTTTTGAATTAAGTCTTTTCATAATGAGACACAATGAGATTGCTTTGCTTATATGTTTTAAATATACAATTTGAGTGTCCCATCTTAAACAGATGTTAGTGTCTAATCCCTAGAAAGGGATCTTTGTTAGGGGTGGTACATTTGAAGCATGTGTAGTGAATATGATAGGCACTCCTCCTCTTTCTAATCCTTCCCAGGGCCCCACTGCAGCCCTCCCTGCTAGTCCCCTACATGCTGTGCCGGAACCTTCCATACGGCTTTATCCAGGAGCTGGCGCGCATGACTCACCAGGAGGAGGAGGTGTTTAAACAGGTGGGAGGTGCAGCGCACACCACATGCTGATTCATTTTGCGCTTGAAGCTGTGGAGGAAGATAATTGATGTGGCATTCTCAATGGCATTAAATGGATTTATTTATTTATTTTAAGTGTTGAAGATGTTTTAGTGGGAAAAACTCTGTCATTCTCAACACCCAATAATCCTCCCTGTTTAAAAGCATTTCCTTGTTTAACCCTTGTCATATCTAACATGTGTTTCGTTGAAACGTTCCTCCTGTTGTCATAATTCAGATGTTCAAAGAGAGCCTGCTGTTTGATAGAAAAATGGAGGTTCTTTAGACATGCTAAGGAATGATAGTGGAGTACTTTCCTCCTTTCAGCGTTATGACCCACTGTCATCAATGTTTTTCCCTTTGCAGATCTTCATCCCCATTCTTCAAGGGCTCGGTTTAGCTGTAAAAGAATGTTCTTTTGACAGTGACAACTTTAAGTACCCCCTGATGGTAAGAGAAGGAAGACCAAGGCTTAATATGCTGCCTCTGATGTAATCCTGTGACAGTCTGCCCTCGTTAAAGCTTTTTGTATGTGGATGAATGCATTTCATTCTGTTTCATTTCCCATTTATGTTCAAAAACTGCTAGACCACATGTGGTTTGTGTCTTAATCAGATGCATCCTAATTGAAAGGTAGTATATTATGTTTTTGGAAAGGGCATGATCTTTATAAATAAAACTATAAAACCATTATGGCTCAGTAACACACTTTAATGTAGACTTTCAAAAGAAAAGCCAGACTAGCCAGTTTCTGTCCTCATGTTGACGTCGTGTTGACTTATCAAATAATGAAGCCTTTGTGGAGATGGAAGATATTGACTACAATCATTACAAATAGAAAGTCAATACAAATAGAACAAAGTCCATTCAGCAGCTATCAATAGACTAATGGAAAAGAATGAAACACACATGTAACATGATATTAAGAGATCATAATAATCTGATGATAATGTGGCATTGTTTAGGTTTTTGTCAGTATGTTTTGTTTTTGCCCTTTAATGGTGTAAAATATAGACATTAGTTTTAACTATGCTGCAAAAAGTTGCCCAATGTCTTTTTAGACTCTCCATTTGAATATCGCGGTATTTTCTTAATGAAAGCTCTGCGTTTTTAAATCACCTGAACTTGGCTGGACAGAAACCTGGCAACTGGGATTAATTTTATTATTTTTATAATTTTTATTTTTTTACAGGCTTTAGCCGAACTTTGTGAAATCAAGTTTGGAAAGACTCACCCTATGTGCAATTTGGTAAGTTTTTGGTGACCATGAGGCTGAATGTGAATTTTTTGCATAAATATGTTGTTGCCATTATAGTATAACCTATTTTTTTATGAAAAGGCAAACCGGCAGTAGAAAAGTTAATGTTCTAATTTATAACGTATGATATTCTAATGAGATTTTACTCCAATAAATCAGTCCATGAAACAGCCACAAAATGTTATTAAATGATGTAAAGAAAACAAAATTCAGGTATAGCTATGGCGGCTACTAACGTGCTGCTAATGTGTGCGTGGATAGATGACGTCTCTGCCATTATGGTGTCCTGATCCTTTGAGTCCTGGAGCAGGCAGAGAGATTCAGAGATTATCTTTCCTCGGAGCCTTCTTCAGTCTGTCTGTCTTTGCGGAGGATGATGTGAGTCGCTTCAACAATTTGCATTGTGCTGTGCTTGTTATTGCCGTGTCGGTACTATAAAGATTATGATTAATGTTCATTGTTAATGTGTTATGTTGCTCAGAAGTAATTTGTAACACATAAAATGCTGTTTTGTTAGACTAAAGTGGGAGACAAATACTTCTCAGGCCCTGCCATTACCATGGAGAACACGCGTGTGGTCAGTCAGTCCCTGCAGCACTATCTGGAGTCTGCCAGGGTAAGTGCTACAGCTCAAGCTCTCATGCATTTTTAATGTGCTGCTCCAATCAATCAGTGGAACACTAGCTAGAAAATTCTTTTTATAGTACGGTGCAGTGCTAGTGCATGGCCCGGTCACCTTTTATTAGCCCTTAAGGCTAAATGATGTTTTACTGTGTCCAGAATGGATTTGTGGCAAATGAGACCTCCATGCTCCAGCTTTTCGCAGTAGCAGTCCCTCAGAGGACCAGTCCCTAATCAGATTCATTTAATTATACCATCACAAATCCATTCATATTTGTGGGTTAAGAGTCTGTGATTATGGGTTTATGGTCTTCAGGGTGACCTGTTTAAAATCCTCCACAACATCTTGCTGAATGGAGAAACGAGGGAGGCTGCGCTGAGCTACATGGGAGCTCTGGTGAATCGTAATGTGAAGAAGGCTCAGATGCAGGTATGACTCATTTCTGTCTAGGATTTATCCTTGTAAAATGAGGGAGAAATCCCTACACAGTTAAACACATCTCATATCAGTGAGTAACAAATGGTACCATTGGTGATAAAATAGTGATATCAGCAAACAAAACTGTAAGAATTCGGTAAATAGTCAGATGGTTACATATTCAATATTTCAGTGTCATTTGAGAATTATCATTAAAAATTCTTTTTAGTCTAGACTTAGGCTTAATCTGGGTCTGGTACAATATTTCCAAATGCTTATAGATATCCATTTTTATTATTGAACAAAGTGAAAATAATACATGGGGTCCACAGATAATTTTCTTCGACAGTGATGTAACCTAAATTTTGGTGCAAGTCACTTACCGATGCTAACACAATTGTAAAATCATAAAAAACTAAGCCACAGAAAAAGGAAAACTCACTCACGTCACGCTACTGCGTATTTTTCTGTGGCGTGCAACCAAACTAGTTCGCCCACGTAGTCCGTAAATACGAGGTTATTGGTGTAAGCCCAGTGGGAGTTAGTGCTGTAAACTCGAAACATCGTATGTCGAGGACCCCCTGTAGTGAATTCATCCACTGCTTGCATAAACTCCATAGAATAGAATTTCCAATATCATCAAGGCACGATGCCTAATGCCACACCATGCAATGGCTAGAGGGAAATAAAGTCCCTTGTCACTGATATGTGGAGCACTGCAACTGTGTTTTCTGAAGTAATGGATAGTAATGGAATCCAGTGCTTTTCGAGATGAGTTGGAGTGGAGCTTGAGATCCAGAACTAATAATCCAACACATCTAACACCTGACCACACTAATGCTCTTGTGGCTAAATACAATCAGATCCTCCCAGCAGTGTTCCAACTTTTTAGAAATGGGTGGAGGCTGATACTTCAGCAAAGGGGTGACAAACTCACTTTTAATTTCAGAAGAAATGTGAGCAGACCCTTGGACATACAGAAATCCCCCAGTTTTACACGGATCAGGGGCCGCGGATTCAGTCACACGCAGATTTTTTTGGAGAACCAAACTCAGTTTTATGCGGAAATCCCCACAATAACGCAGAAACTGCAAATACTCTGCCTTTTTTTACTTTTTTGTAGCAATAAATATCTTTTTTCTGGGTGTTTTCACACAAGTGGACCTGTTCACATCACCTAATCCTTTTGTCCCGCGACCTTCTGAGTTGCATATCTCGGCGGGAAAGCACTCGGACACTTCAAACTCCACAGTTTGATAGATCTCCAGGAGACCTTTCCAGCGAGCCCTCGTTTGTATTTTTAGCCTGAGTAGTTTTATTGTCTGAAAATCGTTCACCAAATACGTTCTTGGAGTGTATTTGGGAACATATTTGGGGTTTACACCATAAAAGTAGGCATTTTTAGGCTTTTTTTTTTTTTTTTTTTTTTTTACAAAAACACTATACTTGAAACGTAATCCCTGCGAAAATTGGGGGATTACTGTGTACAGTTACAGTTGCAGGATATGGACAGAACACTTATTTATTTGTTTATTTAAACTTTTTTATTTATTTATTTTTTTCCCCATTTTCAACAGGAAACAAGACACAATGACACCACAAAAAAGAAGTACTTGAAATACTTAAATAAATTAACTAAATAAAAGGGATAA
Organism: Hemigrammopetersius urotaenia; assembly: GCA_037974485.1. Classification (NCBI taxonomy): domain Eukaryota; kingdom Metazoa; phylum Chordata; class Actinopteri; order Characiformes; family Alestidae; genus Hemigrammopetersius; species Hemigrammopetersius urotaenia. The sequence goes on from JBBPDC010000135.1 coordinate 24,240,684, forward strand.
ATAAAGTAGATAAACAAATAAAAAACATAAATAGAATGGGGGAAAAGGGGGGTCACATATTTAGTTTGAGTGGTCTCCTAACACCTGTAGGACCGATCCTTCCTTCTTTTTATAGTCCGACCATTTAGTCCATAACCTAGTATGAGTTCCAACATTGGTCCTGAGAGAGTATGGACAAAACACTTTTAATACAGTTACATTTATGCATATTGTGATTAGGATATGCCTGAAAATATACTGACAACACAGTGAATCATTATAAAATACTCACTGACCTTATGTTGATTAAAATGAATATTTTTACATTCCAGTGTATCAAGAAAACAGATCAGACTAGTCAAAATGCTCTCGTAGCACACTGTAAAATAGAACATTGTGATTGGCTAATTTGCATGCTGCATCTCTCTGCTTTATCAGTACTTTAAAACAAATGTTGAAATAACAATTAACAAACGGTGCAGATCTTACATAGTTTGTTTTTATTTCACCCGGCACTGGTTCCAGACGGATGATAAGCTAGTGTCCACGGATGGCCTCATGATGAACTTCCTGTGGGTCCTGCAGCAGCTAAGTATGAAGATTAAGCTGGAGACGGTGGATCCCCTCTACATCTTCCATCCCAGGTGTCGGCTGAACGTGAGCCTTGAGGAGACCCGGCTTAAAGCCACCATGGAGGAGCTGAGGAGCTGGCTGTCAGAGCTGCGTGAGTGCATGGCTAACACGAGTCTGTGTTCTGTAATAATACTATTGTCATTGCTTTACTCTACTATTAAAATATAGTTACGCGATGACATGATTATAAATTGGTCGTTAACTCTATTTACAGCCTTCATGAACATGTTTGAGTCAGTTTTTGCTTGTCTGATTTGGTGTCAAGAAATGACATAAGACAAAACAAAAATATCTACATCACTTTCCAGTTGAATTAAATATATCTTTGTGAATCTATAATTTAATACTATAGATTTTAAACAATCAGCTGCTTTATTGGTAGTTATTTGTTGATTGGTTCTCCTGCTTGCAGCACTTTAATATGCAGTCTCCCTCCTCTTTCTGTAGATGAAGATCCATCCAAGTTCTCAGAGCCCAAGTTCCCCACAGAATGTTTTTTTCTAACGCTACACACACACCACCTGTCTATCTTACCTGGGTGCAGACGTTACATCCGCAGACTAAGAGCCATCAGAGATCTAAACAGGTATATGAACAGATGCACACATGACATTCACGTTCAGAAGTATGCTAAAATGTTGAAAATAATTTGCTAGACATTCTTAGTAGGTTGCATACATTGAATGGAGACTACAGAGCTTGGCTGAATGCATATGAAAGGTTTAGCTGTTTGAGGCCAGGAATAAACTCAAAACCCAGATCATTTTGTCCTTTTCTGGCTTCACTGATGTTTTATTGTTTCCAAACACCGCATGAAATAACAACTTAGAAGGGTTAGTGTCGCATTAGTGGCAAACATTCAAGCCCCTCACATTATAAGTAAAGGCCCTTGAGGTGGCTGATCGCCAAACTTTTCTGAATGACTAGTTCCCCCTACTGTTGGTAACTCTCATAGCACTCCGCAATGATTCTTCCTGGCATTATTTGTCTTGAGCGGAGGTTAGCTGAGGTAATGTGTGTTTGTTTGTGTGTGCCTACACACACACTGCAGGACTGTGGAGGAGTTGAAAAACAGTGAGAGTCAGTGGAAAGACTCACCCTTGGCCAGTCGTCACAGAGAGATGCTGAAGAGATGCAAAACCCAGCTAAAGGTCTGTAACGCTAAAAACCCTTCTGCACTTCTCTGTGCAAAATAAAAACAATGTAACTATAGTTGATATATTTAAACTAATTGAGGTTTATAATGAGATCATCAAATGCTACTTGAAGTTAATGCTTTGTCTTGCTGTCACTGATGTCCTGTGGATATTGCTATGCTTGTAGAAACTAGTGCGCTCAAAAGCTTGTGCTGATGCTGGCCTGCTGGATGAGAATTTACTGCGCAGATGTCTCCAGTTCTACAGTATGGTCATTCAGCTCATCCTGCGCATGGTGGATCCTGCCTACCCAAAGTTAGTCACTTCTCATTTACCCCTGACACATCAAATGGACTGACAGTCACTGGTGTCTGTTCATTGCCATTCGACAACCATATCTTATGGAGTGTGCTCTACACTGTTTGCACTAGTTGTTTTTTTGTCAGTGCCCATTTGGCTGATTGAGCATGTTGAATCAGGTGTCACAGGCTGGTGGTGAGAGAGTTTTCTTTGATTGGTTGCTCTGTCTAGTGAGTAAGTTCTCAAAATGCTCAAAAGAGAAAAACATACAAACTATTTAGGACTGGGTCCTTCGGTTTTCATTTTTTTATGACAAATATAGAGGAATTCCACCCACTGGTGAGGAGAGTTCTGTTGAAGCAGGTGCAAATTGTCCAGTTTACCAGTCAACTTTCATGTTTAACAATTGGAGTAGAAACGTTTTACAGAAGACAAGTGTGATGGAAGGCGCTCGTCATTTGGCATTGATTGGTAATAGTTGATTGAAATTGGGTTGGTGTTTCAGGGCCCTAAATCAAAATTTTGCTTGTATTTTTGCCTACACATGACCTCACACATGCTGCTCTGTCAAAACTTGTTACAGTGTCGCTCTGTCTCTGAATCCTGAGATTCCCAAGAGCTTTGCTGCACTGCCTGAGTTTTACATTGAGGACGTTGCAGAGTTCCTGCTTTTCATTGTGCAGTAAGTTGATTGTGGTTTCACTGTGCATATGTTGAATGAAAGACAAAATACCATCTCCATAAAGAATGCTTAATTCAGTAATTTTACATTTGCATAGAGTTTATCCGTTACTAATGATGTTAATGATGTCATTTTTTTTCTAGGTATTCACCTCAGGTTCTGTACGAGCCCTGCACTCAGGACATTGTAACCTTCCTAGTTGTGTTCATCTGCAGTCAGAACTACATCAGAAACCCCTACTTGATTGCTAAGCTGGTGGAAGTATTGTTTGTCACTAATCCAGCCGTTCAACCTCGCACTCAGCGATTCTTTGAGATGATTGAAAACCACCCTCTATCTGTCAACCAGCTGGTCCCTGCTCTTATGAAGTTCTACACAGGTTAGTAGACTTAGTAGAACTGACTCTTTCGCTAAAACGGGAATTGCCAAAAATGTTTGTTTTACAATGCAATACATGATCTGGTGTAATCCCCTAGTGCAGCAAATCTCCAGTAACTGTTCAGTCCTGCACATTGTCTTTAGGGGATATTTATCCTGGTCCTCTGTGCAGAACATCAACTCAGGGATGTTGGTGGGTTTACTCACATGAACTGCTTGCTATGGTTCCTTCCACAACATTTCGCTTAGTTTAAAGTCGAGAGTTTGACTTGGCCATTTCAAAATACTATGCACAATTCTACCAGTAGGCTTTCCTTTTTCCAGACATAATGCTTCACCGTAAACCATAATGCTTCACAGTCTATTCCATCCATTAGACATTTTTCCAGTAGTGTTGTAACTTGTCCACTTCATCTTTAGCAAACTGTAGTCTGACAGGAGTTTTGTTTTTTCGAGAGTATTCTCCTTGCAACACTGCCATGTTCACTATTGTTGTTCAATCTGGCTTCGTTTGTGACCTGCGGACTAATACATGCCTCACTTTTTGACTGTCCACTTCTGGGGAGGATAACGTGAACTTGAATTTCCTCCATTTCTACATAGCATATCTGACTGTTGGTTGGTGGAGTCACAGGTTTTTTAACCTTTTCCAGCCTGATGAGCACAAAGTCTCTTTTCTGAGGTCCCCAGAAATGTCCTTTGTTTGTGCCATGATACTTTAGCACAAATTTGTGTTGTGAAGATCAAACTTTGATAGACTCCATTCTTTAAATAAAACAGGATGCCTGTCTCACACCTTTGTTCCATTGCTTGAGAACACCTGACTCTAATTTCACATTCCAATTAACTGTTAATCCTAGAGGTTTGCATTCTTTTGCTAGACAAACATCTTTTCGCTTAAACAACATTAAGGAAAATTGGATATAGGCAGCTGTAATGGGTTCACATACTTTCAGTCACCACTATATGTATGAAATGTTGCTTTAACAGTATCAGATTTTTTTTCATTCAGATGTTGAGCATACTGGTGCCACTAGTGAGTTCTATGACAAGTTCACCATCCGCTACCACATCAGTACCATCTTTAAGAGCCTTTGGCAAAACATTGGTCACCATGGCACCTTCCTTGAAGAGTTCAAGTAAGTTCTGTGTCACTGTTTTTCTGTTATAAATGCACAGTAATATCACAAAAAATCTGTTACAAATGATTAATTAATTCAAAGTGCAATATTAAATGAATGGTTCCTTCAATTTCTCCCATGTCTTGTCCTGCAGTTCTGGGAAACAGTTTGTACGCTACATCAACATGTTGATCAATGACACAACGTTCCTGTTGGACGAGAGTTTAGAGTCCCTGAAGCGCATCCATGAGATCCAGGAGGAGATGAAGAACAAAGAGCAGTGGGATCAGCTGCCCAGGGTCTGTCTCACAGTTTCTACCTTTTTATGAACCAAACCTTTCAGTGTAGTTGTTTTTATTTTTAAAAGGTCTTACTAATAATGCTGGGCAATATTGATACAATTCAGTTAAACTATTCATTTTTTAATATTGTTGCAACACCATTACTGATACGCCAGTATAATGATATAGAAAGTTCTTTGAATGCAAGTTCTTTCAGTGGGGATTGATTTTTTTTTTTGGTTGTTTTAAACTGATACATCACATGAATGCTTGTGCTGCTGCATTGATCCACTTGCTCTGGACTGAATGATTTTATTTATTACAATGGTGGTCTTCTCAGGAGCAGCAGCAGAGCCGCCAGTCCCAGCTTGCTCAGGACGAGAGGGTTTCGCGATCTTATCTGGCCTTAGCCACAGAGACTGTGGACATGTTCCATATTCTCACCAAGCAGGTCCAGAAGCCTTTCCTCCGGCCTGTGAGTCCTCACTTTTGCCTCTGTGCCATACTTCTTTAAATACAGCCTGTGAATCCCAAAAGAATGCCTGAATATAAGAATTTCTATACAAGCAGGGATAATTGTGTAAGCATTTGAGACAGGCAGAAATATTATCATGAACAGCATAACTCCTTTAAGAGGGGTTAACAGCGAAAACACATGATAATGTTGTTTCATCTGAGTGAGTTTTCTCAGTAAATGGGTCAACACAAATGATCAGTGCACTCCTACTGTTCTGTAAACAAACCTTCTCCACTCTGGTGCCTACAGGTATTTATAGTCTCTTCCGAAAGCTGAGCTGCTGCCAGTCATTGCATGGAGATTATTTAGAGAGTGCAAGCAGAGAATTTTATGTATTCCAATAAGTGAATACAGTATGTGAGGGCTACATATAGTGTGCACTGAAGTGTTAAATTCTTTTCTATAGTGGCTGAGAGGGGTCCTGGCAAATATCAAATTCTTTTTCTAAATTGCTGAGAGATGTGGTGTATTGCAGGAGCTGGGTCCACGTCTGGCAGCCATGCTGAACTACAATCTTCAGCAGCTGTGTGGGCCTAAGTGTCGGGACCTGAAAGTGGAGAACCCAGAAAAGTACGGTTTTGAGCCCAAAAAGCTGTTGGACCAGCTCACTGATATCTACCTTCAGCTGGATTGTGCTCGCTTTGCTAAAGCAATTGCTGATGATCAGGTGGGCATGGATCTCCCTGAATTACAGCATACACTTAGAAGCCCAGAATTATTCATTGACACTACATATTTTTCCTATACCTGTTTTTCAGAGATCATATAGTAGGGAACTCTTTGAGGAAGTTATTTCCAAAATGAGAAAGGCCGGCATCAAGTCCACCATTGCAATTGAGAAGTTTAAGCTACTGTCGGAAAAAGTGGAGGAGATAGTGGCTCGCAACTCTCAGTCAGAGATGGACTATAGTGATGCTCCGGATGAGTTTAAAGGTGAGTGTTACATATCTTTAAGTGCTGTGTTAGCCTTAAGTTCTATTTTGGACAGATTCAAGATTATTCTTTGTCACATACACGGTTATACCCATACACAATTATAACATGTAGTGCCTTTACAATGTCTGTGAGACTAGGTAATGTAGTTACAAAAGGCTAGGGAAAAAAATCAGATAAACATAAGTGTAAACAGAGTAGCTGCTATGAGTGAAAAATCAGGTCATGGCCCCTTAACCGCAGAGTGAACATAATCTACTGACTGAAGGGTGCATGCTTCCTTTGATGACTCCCTGCTTGCCTGCACTCTTAACATATCCATAGAGTTCATGAAGGGCAACATAAGGTTTCTGCTTAACAAGCCTCGCTTACAATTTTCATGCAAAAAAAGCCTCTCATGACTCTTATTTTCATCTAATGCAGTTTTTCTGGCTTTCATTTCTTTATAATTATTGTTCTGAATTGGCATTATATTAATATGTTTATTGGAGTATAAGTATTGAACCTGGTGTCTCAAGGTAGCCAGATGGTGCTGATTATGGTCAGCAGAGATTAACCCTGTGCTTTTTCTGTCATGTGACAGACCCTCTCATGGATACTCTGATGACTGACCCTGTGCAATTGCCTTCTGGAAACATAATGGACCGAGCCATCATTCTACGCCACCTCCTCAACTCGCCCACCGACCCTTTCAACAGACAGCCTCTCACTGAAAGCATGCTGGAGTCAGGTACAGAACATACTGGTCTCTTTTGCACATGCCCTTAATGCATGGGGATCTCCTAGACTGTATCAGTTCATATTTGAATCAACACACAATGTTAAATTCTCTTTTTTTCAGTCCCAGAGCTGAAGGAGCGTATCCATGCTTGGATGAGGGAGAAGCAAGGAGGACGCTTTTCTTAGTGACCCACACTTGCTTGCTCAGTGACCCACGCTTGCAGCCAGTTTAGGATGGTTTCAGTGCTCCAGAACATGGAACAGGTTGAAGGGAAAAAGCAAAGGAAAAAAAAAACTGTCATGAAACCTAATTTGATTTTTCTCCCTTGATCCTTTTTTTTTTTTCTTGGGCCATCATCAAAGGCTTTTGGTTCTAAATTGAAGCATAATAATAAAGTTTAGACTTTTAAAAGGTTTTGCTTATGACTTTGTATGTATTACATATGTATTTAATTGACTGGATGCACACAAGTGTAGAGATGCTGGGTTTCACAGCCTGCAACTGTCAGCAGAGAAAATTGGATGTATTCAAAAAATGCTGCAAATTCATATTGGGCTGTTTTCTAATGTTTTTTTTAAGTTCATATATTTGACTTTAAGAATTCATTTTGGTGATTTTGAGTTGAGGCATAAGACAGGAAGCCATTTTATGCTTTTGTGAATTACAATTTGCAAGCATAGAATTGTACTCAGTGGGTTCAAATTCATAAACTAGTAACAGAAGCAGTCACAGGCATGACGTTTACAAACCCTGGCCTCTGGGAGGAAAAACTTGCTTGAAAATGAATGGTTTATCTCATCTTGTAGGAAATAAAAATATGGGTGTTGATTTGATGGAAAAATATCAGTGGAGCATCAGTTCAGGATGCAGTCCATATTGAAAATCTCATTTTTCTTGCCGTTTACTTTGAATGATCATGTGTGTATGGCTTGCAGTGAAAGGACAACCAAGCAACTCATTTAATATTTCCATCGTGTTAAAGCTGAAACCCAAGCACTGGAGAGTGTGAGCACGATGCAACTGCACCAAATGTATTTTCTTTAAACTTGGAGTTTTATACATTGAGAAGATTCATCAGATCCTCTTGTTTGTATTAGTCCTGGTTGTTGAAGTTCAACATAAATTATGAATGAGTCGTTTTCCTGTGACAAAGGTTTTACTTGATAGAAATTTGCTTCCTTTGCTACGAACCCAGGCCTTCAGAATTGTAATAAATGGTAATACACACCCACACACAAATAGCTGTTGTAATTGCTTTTGTATGCAACAAGTTTGAGCAGGCTTATCAAGACTTAGAGAATCATGGATTAGGCCTGCAGTGCTTAAAACCTGGATGGTGACAATTGTTATGCATATTTGACAAACCTATCAGGAGCTTGTAGTTGTCAGCTGGTAGGGGGCAGCTGTGGGTTAAGGAGTTACCCCTGTGATCAAAGGTTGTAGGTTTGAATCCCAGCACCACCAGTGGCACCTCTGAAGGACCTCCCCACACTGCTCTCCAGATGCTGTGTTCCTGGTCGTGCCCTGCTTCACTTAGTGAATAGGTTAAATTCAGAGATTTCATGCTGTTCACGCTGTGTAGTGTGTTCACATATAACAAAAGGACGCTTCACATCAGCACAACCTAGTCCAAGATATGGTACATTTATATTTAAGGCATTTAGCTGACGCTCTTATTCAGAACGCTGTACATCAGTGCTCAAGTAGTCCACATCTTTATTAAACCTTTTACAAGTTTCTATAACCTGTAAAGCTATGCTTAAATCAACGTCCACTATTCAACCAAGTTACTGGTTGCACGCTAGGTGCACTTAACACCTGTGAAAGAAAAGTGGTACCAGTGAAACAGCCTGCACCTGGAGCTTCCAACATGCAAAAATGAGTCGAGACCGTCTTAAACCACATGATTTTGACGTAAGAAGAATCGAGAGTAATTTTTAAAATGCAGCTTTTGCTCTTGCAAACGCACGTTTTATCTGCTAGGCGGCGTCCCTGTCTTGCAGGCTGCACTGCTGCTGGAGGTTCAGCTGCAGGAGCTCTTAGCCATCCTGCAGTATTGCGTCACACATGCCCCACCTAACGTACGAATCCCCGCCGCTCATTGGTATAACGGCGAATTCCTCAACGGCTCCTGTAATACGATTGGTCCACAGAGCTGTCGGTCAAAGCGGTGACGGGGCAGTTGACGTAATGGTTTCTGTAAATCAAGGCATTCAGCCGTATGGTAGGACAGCAGGAGGACCCTTATCCCCATCAACAGCAACTAAAGAGCAAAAAATAAAGCCGAACCGGTGGTGGATGATGAAAACACTGCTATAATGGGTGTCTGTAGCATAAGAGGAGTTATTAAACGCCTATCCATCGGTTCAACGTTGCTCTAAACGTTGATTAGACATCATTAATTTTTTATTCTCTACCGGTGGAAATTGAAGGGTCACAGAGGTGAGTCAAATAACATTTAATTTTTAGAAAATGGTTAAATAGTACAGCTGTGTTTTTCTCTTTGGCTGTAACGTTGGATGCTGTAATGATTTGAGCTCGCGCCGCTAATGTTGACATTTTTTAATGTCTGTAAGCTCGCTCTCATTGATATAACGGGTTCATTTACCACGACAAGCTTTATTTTTGTTTCATTTTGCCTCTTAGAAAATAAAAGAATCTCAGTAAGGCAAATATATAACAGTTTATGAAGAGTATATGTGTTTTTGGCGTAAAGCTAGTCATCCTTGCTAGTTGGAGGCTAGCCACATCAGACAGCTGAAAGGTCACTTCGGTATAGCTATCTTTTCATTTTAAAAGATAAATTGTGTTCATTTCACCTCCTCAATCCTTAAGGTTGTGTTATTTGGGTGTAATGACAGTTAAATTGCTCAGCTGGACAACTGACTGTGTAGTCAACCTAGGCGTTGGGCTACAACCCAGCAGTCCATCCTGAACTTAGCTTAATCTCCCAGGTTAGGTTTATCTAATCAACAACTGGTTGCTTTGATTTGCTGTTTCGAACCAGATAATAGTGTAAATTGGTGGTCAGGGGGTCATATGAGCACCCACCCTCCTTCCATCACAGGTTAGGTTACTTTTGTTGTCTCGGTCCCAGTCGACATATTTCATGGGCGTATGCCTCTGGAAAAGCTGATTGCAAGTGCGAAAACAGATGCTTTTTACGCAGCCTGAGCTATAGATGTGATTGCAGACATCAAGATCTAAAAATAAATAAGAAGTAGAACGCGCAGGAAGGGGAATAAATAACGGAGTGGAGATCTGTTTTGCAGTCAGACTCCTGCTTAGTGAGATGATGGGCCTGTTTTAGTTCGGCGTCTGAGTTTATTCTCCCGCTAAATGTGTTTATAAGCGTTTTGCTGGTCATAGGCATATATATGTATGATGAAAAGGGTTATGATGAAGAGATAAGTGTGATTCACAGGGAGCTGAGTTGGAAAAGTGGGCCCATCCCTGCTGCAGTTTACTGGCAGCCATGTTTGAAGCTGAGGGGAACCATCTAACGGCGAGGCTCCAAAATGCCATTCTGACTGGCCAAATGTTATTCCTATCTCAGATCTCATGGGTTTAAGATACTTTAAGTCACTATACAGTACATTATAAACCCTTTTACGTGGTTTCTCGGGTGTAATTCCTGACATTTCTATTTTTTTGGTAGCGTTTTGAAGACTGATGTTCATCTAATTGTTTACAAGCAAGTGAATTCCTTATTGCATGTGACTCTGTAAAATTAGATTAGGTCTAACCCAAATCTTAGTTCCAACTCTAAAGTATAAACCTAGCATTGCATCTAAAACTAGCCTTAACCTTGATCATCAAGTGAGTCTTCTCAGATGACTTGTTAAACTGTTTCCATGTATTCTTTAAGGGACTATTGAAATTATGACATTTTTAATGAAAGCATATTTGGGCTTCAAGCTAGAATTGTGGGGTTAATTATTTGCACAGTGTAGGAAGGTTCTTCAGGACATGTTAGAGTATTTGACAGACAATATGTTCAGGAATAATACAATCATTTTTGTATGAACTTTGGGTTTTACTCTGCTGGAATGAATGCATGACAATATTGTCTTTTCCAAAGAATACATCAGTGTAATTATTGAAATTTTGAAAAAAATGTATGTATTTTTTAAAAATCTGTGCAGGGATCAATTCAGTGGGATCGCATTGTGACAAACCGCAGTCCCAAAAATGTCTGGGGCCTCAGTAAAAGTTGCTGTCCGGGTGCGGCCCTTCAACTCAAGGGAGACCAGCAAAGAATCAAAATGTATTATTCAGATGCAAGGGAACTCTACCAGTGAGTATATTTGGCTGCTTCTTTATACTGAATGTATTCTGCCCATTGCTTTTGATGTGATATGTTAACTATGTTATGGGTGACTGATGACATTCTGTCACATACCTGCAGCCCTGAGCATGTGAGTACAGGTTAATGCTAGACTTTGGGGTGAAAAGCTAGCTGGAAAATGGATCCAAATTTCTAGGCACAGTACAAACCAGTAACATGAGCACACCAAATGATAGAGGTGCGGTGAAGAAGATATCAGTTTGAAGAAGGAGAGAAAAATAAAGATCTCTTGGTGTGAATTCCTCAGTGAGAAGGGATGGAATTTGTGCCTGAGGTCAGATAACCTGAGAAGTGCTAAGCTGGTGCATTATAAAGTCACTACATGGCTCTGTACTGGGACCTGCCTGTTCATTTGTATAAGCACATAGAAACTGAATGTTGGTGGACTGCTTATCATGACCTGCAATGAACCTTGTGAGTGGAAATGAGAAGATCTTATCACACATAAGGCTGTTATTGCGTGTTGTTTGTAAAGAGTAGGACATGGCTCTAAAAAGTACCCCTCAGACATTGGTTTCTCTGCACTAGTGAGTTAACTGTTTAGAAGAACCTTGCTTAACTTTGACAGATTTGCCATCTTGGCCATAGTAACAACGATTAAGCTTATCATATAATTTAAAATATACATTTTTTTCCTGTAATCTTGAATTGAAGTCTTCTGTTGTGAGACACAAAGAAAATGCCTGATGATTGTTGATTCACATGGACTTTAACATGTACAACTGACTTCTGAGTGATAAGCTTGTCTGTATTTGTTTATTTACAATTATTTAAGGCTTTATGTCGCAGTAATTATGTTTCTGTAACAGTGTTGTATTTTTAAAAAGTCAAATTTTTTTATCTAAATGTTTGTTGTTTAGATCATTTACATGCAGTTTGTTACTACTTACATACATTTCTGAGATCCTGTGCAAAATAAATAATCAGAACTTGAACTTGTGACAGGAACTTGTGAAACCAGAGCTACCCTGCACATTAAAAAATCTCCAGAGAAATGGCAACTTATTACAGTGACCGTATTTCAAAGTTTCCACAGTAACAGTACCACCTGTGTTGAATATTGTGCAGTACCTTATTACCGAATGTTCACACCTGTTTATTGTGCAGCATACAAGAACTTTGCCTCATATGTTGAAGAATCCACCTTCACAGGCAACTTTACATTTAATTTTTTACAGTTGACATGGTATGTACTGCATCATGAGAACACTTCTCCACTCTTTCTTCATTCAAGCAACCCAGTAAAGGTTCATCTTTTAAAAATGTTTACCAAAGCACTGAAAAGGGTTCAAGAAATTGCTAAGAGTTTCTGCTTTGAGTGAGTGGATGGGTGTCTTACCATTGCAGATTAACCTGGAAGAAAATAATACTTCTCATATTTTTAATATCCTCAGATTTAATATTCTCAGATCTGAGTTTAATGTGGAGTTCCACTCAGCTCCAGCAATGGCGTATGCTTTTGTTCTAAAGAGGAAGTTAAGCTCAGGATCCACAGCTCTCGTGTGTGTGCATCTGCAGAATGCACACTGACCAGACTGTAGAGTTGGCAGCGGGCCCGCTGCTCTTGATTAGGAGTCTTTTACAGATGGTATGCTGAGAATGCTGTCCCGTTACAAGGCTGAGCCTTCAGGACTGCTTGTGTGGCCAGGACACATAGCAGACTGATTGAAAAAAACAGCCCAGACAATTTAAGGAGTCCGTCCTCAAATAGCTCACCTGACATACTGCTTATGCTTATATGTTTAGTTTATTCTAGCTAAGTTAATGATATTTATCTGAGCAGTTTGACAGGTTGTTTAGTTTGACATTATGAATAATTTTCCTTTGGCCCCTTGATTTGTAACTACGAAGCCAACATAAACGTAATAGGATGGAGAGATCAAGTAGCTAAATGGAGAGAGAGAACAAAAGACAATAGCGTTAAAAAATGTTAAAGTTTTTACTGTCCCAGCTTAGAATTTCTGCAGTGAAAATGGTATTAGCATATTGGAGGTTATGGATTTGCACCCACTGATTGCATGGTCTATTGTTGATGTAAGGGTAAGAGGTTTGTTTAAACCAATGACATCCTTGGAAAGCCTTTTTCGTGCTGCTGTTTCTGTCCCACTTGTAGATTTCTGTTTGGTGACAGCCTGCCTTAATAAGCTTTGCTGTTGAAAGGAACCACTCAGGTGTTTCCCAGTTTCTCATGAAAGCTCAAGACCTGCTTTTGATTGTCTTGAGCTAGGAGAACAATCCCAGGCGCTTTTGAAGAGGTCCTGTGGTTGAGTGTTTTAAGCTTTGTTGCTCATTGAAATTTTTCTTTTTATGTTATCAGGACAGTGGAGCATAAAGCATCACTTTGCTGTTGGAAGGTGGCACATTAAAAACCTCTTCCTTCCACATTGGTATTGGTGCCATCTTTCATCTCTGCATATCAGAGAGACAGAAAACAAACAGGTTTTCCACCTTATTGAGAACTGAGAAAATATTTATGGCTCACCATTCTGCTATAGTCTTATTCCATCTGTGATTTACCCAGTTACCCAGCAGTTTTCTGAGGCCAGTTTAGGTAACACAGTGCAGGAAATTTGTTAAAGGAATAAGAGTGGGAGCAGGGGATTCTGCGGACACTCTTCCTCTCCTTTCGTGCAAGGCAGCTCTAGAGAGGAAGCCTGGCTGGGAGGGTTAGAAGTACAGCAAAGAGATTAGGCGTCTGTGGTGGGTAATACTGTTCAGGGCCTCTTTAAGCAGAATAGCAAAATGTCACCCCTCCCTCCCATTCCCCATTAGCGTCAGCATTCTAGAGGTCTTTTAGATATCCCAGAGCAAATGTAATTACTGTGAATGGAGGAGGAGAAGAGACGCTGTGTGCTAGTGGAGAAACGGGTAAAGATAAAACCACTGTGTGTCTGTTCCGCTTGACCTCAATGCTAATGTCTTACATAACCTCACCATTGCTTTATAGTTGAGATGTAGTTTGACCTAGCTATTTGTTGTCCTAATAAAAGCAAAAGCCTCCAGCAGACTTAAAGGCTTATATCTCTTCTTTCGCATATTGCTCGAATTACATATCTACTAACTTGTATCCTTCCATAGTAAAATCTTAGATTTTCTACCACGATAGGAGCAGCCCTTGCTCTGTAAAAGCAAATTGGAGAGATTCTGACAGTAAGCCCAAAGGGATGGCTGCTGAAGATTAGACTGACCGAGGAAGACCTGAGAGAAGAAATGTCTGAAAAGCCATCTACTCTGAACTGAGAGAGATGAGCATGCAGTTAAGAAATTGAGATCAGAGTGTGTTTTGTACATTATTTGGGAAAGGAAAGTTTCTTCCCCCTAGCATTTTACAAAAATCAGTTTAATTGGTTATCTTTTAGCTAGCTGCTTCTAGGCAACCAGCTCTTAGCAGTAATGACTATGAGGGGGAGAATAGTAAAGGTGCCATTGCAATGCTAACTAGCAAACTATTGGCAGGCTAGGTAGAAATTGGCAGCTAACTTTAGTCAATAGTGTCTCGTTTTGAAACAGGACTTTGCAGAAGTAGCTTGAACAGTGTAAGCCAACTAGTGTGCTCACCAAATTAACAGCACTGTTAAATTTGAAAGACAATTAAAGTGGTGTATTTCACTGTTTGAGTGTTTAATATAGCGTTTTACATGCCAAAATTGTTCCCTACATCTAATATTTAAGATTCTTTTGAACTTTGTGTCTTTGACTACTCTTAATTGAGACTATAAGCTCCCTCAAAGGAAGCAGAGTACCCTCATCCCTCTTTAATTTGGGGAAGAGTTAGGAAGAGTGGGATCGAGTGGATCTGTCGCGGCTTTGGTGCTAGAAAGGTCGTGAGCAGTAAGTGCATAGTGACTGACCTGATTAGAAAGCTAATCCTCGGCTCACCTGAGGTTACCACACTGTAGTGTTAATCCCCTTGACCCTTGCAGGTGCGTGTCTGCCTTCTGCAAATGTCTTTCTTCTTACTGTGCTGATTGACAAAAGTTTATGACTGCAGAGAGAACAGTTCACTGTTACTCTCCAGGAGAGATGATCACACACTCATAATGAGAATAGAATGGTCTGATCTCAGTAGTGATGGCATACACATGTAGCAAAATCTGATGATGCAGAATAAACTACCCCACCATACACTGTCCAAAAGTATACAGACATTCTGTCTAATGTTCAATCACAGAAATATTTCAATCTGCCTGAAAATGCCTATTTTCATAGTGTAACCCCTAAATATGCCCCCAAATATGCTCCTATATTAGCCTTAAACATACTAGCCTTAAAGATAATGTAAAGACTTTTATATGGAAATGTAGCTGAACTTACGTTAATATTGTGGGAGTGCGACAGAGAGAAAGCAAAGACACGCTTTTCTTCAAGCAAAGAATGGTTTTTTTTTTTTTATTCTCAGCAACAGCTCAAAACACAGACTTGGCACCAAGAAGAGTACTGTGCCACCACTGGCAGGAGCAGACACTGCTCCATAACCACTACACCAGTTCTCACACTCGGAGGGGGGTGACTGACGAGATGCACTCCAAACAATGAATTAACACACACAACACACAAGTTAAAACATATAAAAACTACCTAACACTCCCCCCTCTAATATTTCCACAAAACACAGAAAAGGATCCGATCGGCCACTTAGTCAGCCCGCAGAGGCTCGTGGGGCGCAGTCCTGCTGTGCCGCTCGCTACAATATTTATGTTACAAAATTAGTAAATGATGTTTTTGTCAAATTTAACACAAACACATGAACATGTTTATATTGCCTCGAAAACACGTTTGGGCCTCGTCTGCCACGCCCCCTCGTCATCATGCTGGCTTGCTAAGCACCACCCCCTAACATAAACCCTGCACAAGGACGAAGGGGCGTGGTGGACGAGGCACAGACGTCACAAAAGCACAAAAACCAGGGAGGATATCTGCCTTTTCCTGGCATGTGCGGGGGGTTCCGCAAAAAATTATTAGTTTGGTTCTCTGCTGATCCATCTATAAGTGGGGGGTTACTCTGTAACAACCGCAACCTGCAAGCGCCAGATTGGATACAGTTAATATATGGGTTATGCTAGTCTTTGTTTTAATACACTATTTTGTCATAGGCCTACAGAGAATGTTGTTATATCTTTCAACAGTTTTTAAAGCACTGGTTCTGAATGCCCTTTGTTCATGCTCTTTGTTCAGAATATTAAAGTGCAGTTGCATTGAAAATATTTTATTTCATTATATAGTGTGTGTGTATATATGTGTATATATGTGTACAGTTGCAATCTCAGTCATAACAGCAATATTACAAAAATTGGTATAATTTCTTTCAGTGTTTCGCTTTTCGGCCAAGTGCTTCCTCGCTTTCCGTTTCGGCCAAAAAAAAAAATTGTGTGTGTATATACACATACATATATAAAGGTGAATAATCAGAAAACTTTATTGCTTAAAAGATAGCATTAGCATTAACGGTTAGCATTAGCACCGTGGCGGGTGGAGGAGTTTAACACACTAAAATCGAAGGACAAGACACGGAGCAGTCATGAAGAAGCCTACTGTAGCATGTAGCATCTTTTCAGTGTCAACAGTTAGGTTCTCAAAAAACATCCGTGTAAAACGGAGGGGTACTGTATGTGTGTAAAATCACCCCAGCCACCCCATCTCAAATTTTTGCTGCACAGTATGGTGTAATTCTGTGATTTGGCCCCCTGATGTAGGAATATTCTGTGTTCATCATGCATGCTTCAGTGAAGTCATGGTGTCCATGACAATCAATACTAATGTGCTTTGTGAAGGCAGCTGGAGGCCATTACTGAGAGGCTCTTGTTCCTCTGTCCTCTAGCTTTTTGTTGATTATAGAGAATTTACTGCTCAGCACAGGTGCCTTAAAAGAGCAAATACCAAATGTTTTTTCTTTAACTTCTTCTTGAGCTATGAGGCTGATGTAGCTAATAAGTAAATGAAGTCACCAGATCTTTTATAGATCATTGCATAATAACCTTGTAGCTCCTGTTCAACAACAAAAAAGCAAACATCAAACACCAGACTTTGCTGATCAAGTGTGTTTTGGGGGTTAGTGGGAAATTTGATAAGTGATTATTTTTTCGGTGTGGATTTCTTTCAAGTTGTGCTCAGTGATGGAATGATGACAGACCTTATGCAAGCTAAGACAATACCTTTAGGCCTACTGCACAACTGTGATGTTCTCGTTTCCATTTGAGTAGAGTTGTATCAACCTTAGTTTCCTGTCCTCAGGTTTCTAGCTGTTCTTATTGTGCTGTTCCTCATAGCACTTCAGTTCCTTATTTTTAAGTTGCGCTTCCTCTCTCACTTCATCTCACTATACCCTCATCAACTCTAAACAACGTGTGTGTTAATTACCATAAGATCAGAATGAGCTTTTTACTTCATGTTCGTATGTGGGTAGAATATGAAAGTGATGCTGCAATCAACAGACATAAACTGCATGTTTTCTTATTACCTAATTTAAAGAATTTTCTCTTAATCAAGAGATAATTTACGCTTGATCCCAAATAAAAGGTCTTACTTTTTCATGTGTCTTTAGCTGAGACAGGACTTATATGTGCAATGCCTCATACAATATATTTATACCTTTATAATTATTATTAATTATGATTAAATTAATCATGTTATTTTCTATTGAATCATATGTGTAAATTGAATTGAGAGGCTCTTATATATTTGTTAAATGGTCAATGAATTTATTATATTATTACTCAAATTACTGTTTGTAAACAAAATGTATAATCTGTAATATGAAACATTACAGTGTGGTATTTTAAGTTGTGATGTGAGAGTTAGATGATCTAATTTATGTGGGGTTTTTTTCTAGTATAATTTAAGATATTAATCATATAATCTAGTTATGAAATACGTTTCATACATATGACACTGCCTTTTGCACAGAGATGTTTTACTCTCAGGCAGTGTCTCAAATTTGGGGACCATGGTAAAGGGCAGATCCCAGGCCAGCGTTCCTCTTTTCATAATCCATTATTGAGAGCGCAGTGACACTGGATTGATCTCGGAGCTGTGATTTCTGAGCATCCTATTAAGATGTAGGAGGGAACAGAGCGGGGGGGAGGGTGGGATGCAGCAGTGAAGCTGAGTAGAGGCACTGTCACGTGTGCATGAGCGTGAGTAGCATCCTCTCACTTGTGTACTGGAATTATGAGATTTTTTTCCCCTTGCTTCTGGGTAACAAAACCATAGACATGCTTATAATGAATCACCTGCGTTATTGATTTACACCTTTTTGTTTTGGGAAGTTTTTGGACATGGCTTTAGGGTGGTTATTTTGGTTTGGCCCCATCCTGAAATGTCCATTATCTCTTTCAATGTGCAGAAGTCCAGGTCAGCATTCAGCCTGTCTGGATTAAGGTAGTACAGCTATAAATAAATCATAGACCCTTCTACTTTACTAAATCCTGATGTTATAGCTACACAAGCATCAAATAAGCAGATTTTCCCCTTAAAGGGCCAACAGAAGTGACACATTGCTGGTTTGCTGACATGATCAAGGCTGAATTATGGAAAGAGACTTTAGATACAGTATTAGGAGACTTAATATCAGCATGTCATGGGACCTGTAAATGTCTATGGTCTTTTACAAGGGTTGGTTTCGACTAGTGATGCACCGAAAGGATTTTTTTGGACCGGAACCGAAAACCGAAATTGGGGAAACATTTGGCCGAAACCGGAAACCGAAAAAACTTATTATTAAAAGAATCTGTTACAAAACTATGAACATGTTTGTTTAGCATTCAAACAATGCACAATGTAATATATAATTTCAAATAATATATTTTACTTGGCCCCACTCATTTATAGCCTAAAAGTAAGAGAGCTGAAATATTGTACAATTAAATATCTTCTCTC